>CM039122.1:21313218-22513218 GCA_022036555.1 Microstegium vimineum
CAAGGAGCTGCCACATTTGTTTGTAGTTGACACAGTCACCAACACTCCAACTGTGCAGGAATGCCCTTGTGGTAGGTAGGAAACTTGCAGATAGCTGCTCGACTGCCCTTGAGCTCTTGATCTCGAGGCCCGGTTCATCCAGCATCGAACTTGCCATGTAGACAAACGCCTCAACTGCGTCGTACAGTTGCGTATAGACTTTCTTTTATTCCACCCTTTTAGCTCTTTCTTGCTTTTTTGCATCAAGTCAAGCTATGAAACAAAGGTTTCAAATGCAAATGCTTCTTCATCTGTTACAACTCAAAGCTTCACCAAACAAGAAATATAAATCAAATCATTTGTCTTACCGAAAATTGCACACATCAACTTCGGTCACGGGGAAGGCTATCTGTGTAGGGCATGCCTGATGGATTGTTTGGTGAATTCACTGTATTTAGAGAAAAACACAAAATTCTAGAGAAACGTTGAATTCACTAAAAGCTAGCACTATTTGTGGGAAACACTGAATTCGCTGAACAGGTGAAACGCTGAATTTTGGTGGAAAACATAGACAAAGCTAACACTAAGGGCTTGTTTGGATGGAAGCCTGGAGCATTTGTCTGACAAAAAGTGTTGTCTGGAAGTTGTCTGAAAATTCGATGGAATCTGTCTGGCGAGGCAATTTAGAAGTTGATTCGTTTGGTTGGAAGCCTGTGCCTGGAAAAACTAATGAAAGGCATATACCATATTTAAAGGCTATTAAAAAATATAATATAATATTTGAAACAGACATAGTTACCGTTATAATATATAAACAATTAAACAAATAAATAATTAAATAAAATCATCCATATATTTTCTCAATAATAATAATAATATTAGAAATTACAAACAAAGTTAATAGATTTCATAACTATTTAAAAAATGTCGAAAGAAAAGAACGTATGAGAAAGAAAGATAATTACAATGCACACAAACTATGCAAATTATAACGTTAACATGATCAGTCGTAGGTAGAAAGGATATAGAATTGAAGTATAAACTACACAAAATAGTTTTTAGACTGCACAGTATCCGTTTCTTGGAAAAAAGAAATACTAATGGCAAACAAAATTTACTTTGGTAATTAAACATTGTTTTATGAACTTAATTAAGTGATCATTAGTAATATAAAAATAGTTAATTAATATCTAAATGTATTTTTAAACTGCATAGTACTAGTAAGTACTCCGGTCCATATAATTTGCTAATATCTAATATCTATATGTATATTTTTATTAACTAAACTGATTAAATAAAAAGTTAACTACACTTAATAATTAAATTATAATTTGCACGCTAAGACTTTATGTTTATAATAACAAAGTCTCATATATTTAATAATAGATTAATAGTCATAGATTAATTTTTTCAAATAAAAATATTGATTAACTTGTGTTCCATTAATAGCTAATCACAGTAATTGGTCCAGGCAACCTCCATGCAGCCCCGTCAGTCCCAGGCGCTCAAATTTGCTTGCCTGGCTGAGGAATCTCGTCAGGGTTCGATCCAAACCAAGAACAGGCAAGGTCCAGGCAGGGTTCCAGCCAGACAAATTCAGTCCAGGTCTCATCCAAACAAGCCCTAAATTATATGCTGCTGATTAGGTCATAAAGAAAAATATTTGGCAGAGCCCTAAATTTCTAAAAAGTTTAAAACTGTTCTTGTTGGTAGCATTCTGCAAAATGATACATCCAAACAAGATATGCTGCCAAATCATTGTCACTACAATGGTAGCAATAATAGCAATTAATGGAGCAATGTCGACCAGGATACCAACTAAAAAAAGAATAACAAAAGCAATCTCATATGGCAAATGACGATAGAAAAAACCTTTGTTGACATTAGATAGCATCGCACCCAAAATAGAGATAACTCCCTATCCTTATAACGACGCCATAAATACATGGTATAGAATTAACTTGTCTTTAGCAACTAGCCATTATCTTTACTTATACTTCTACGCATGAAACTATGTTATCATCCTCCATTATAGAGCTAGGAATAACTAATGGTACTTATGAATTAATCTATTATCTTTTATGACTAGGCAAAATTAAATAATGATGAATATGAATTTATAGAGAACAAATGATTCTACAAGCGGACAGATAATTACACCATTATAGCATTTTACCTAGAGTATTACCAGGTTGTCGATTTATATTTATACCACTAGGAAGGTTTAGCGAAATTGATAATCTATTATATTGATAACACTTTGAAAGGATCAAGATGCCCAAGAGGGGGGGGTTGAATTGAGATTATTTCAAATTTCTAAAGCAAATATGAAATCCTATCAAGTGCCAATCACCCCGTGCCTACCGATTAGTGTGCATTAGACTATGAAAGCGGTAGCAAGCCAATGAAAGTAAGAACGATGCGGAAAGTAATGCGGTATGAAAGAGCTAGGGATAAAAATGCTTGACACATCGATGTTTTGCCGAGGTATCGAGGATTCGACACTCCCCCTAGTCCTCGTTGGAGCACCTCGCAAGGTATTGGTCCCCCTCAATCAAGCGCAAGGGATGAGTGCTCTCTACGGCTGGTTCTTCGCCACTCCGGCTTGGTGAACCGCCTACAACCGATCACAAGTCGATGAAGAAGGGCCGCCGATAATCTCCCCGACGATCACCTTCCTCCAAGCACCACCGGACCGTCTAGGTGATGTCGATCACCAAGAGTAACAAGCCTTGATCTTCACTTGACTCACTCAAGCTTCACAACTAGAGGATGCACACTTGAACTCTTGGATGAACTAGAGGAGAGGATGGATGGATTCGTGAATCACTCTTTCTCTCTAGGGCTCTTGCTCTCTTCCCAACCTTCTCAAACAACTCAGCAACTGAAATGAGCAAAGGCCAGGTGGGAAGGCAAGTGATGGGGTATAAATACCCCCACACACAAACTGCCTCGGGATGAAAAAACTGGGCAGATTAAGTTGGCGACGGACGGTCCGTCGCATGCCCCAACGGCTAATTCTGAACACCAGTTTAGGCGACGGACGCTCCAGCTCATCCCGACGGACGCTGAGGCTCCAGCGTCCGACGCCCCGGGCCGAGGCTGGCTGAAAACATGTCCCCGGAAGGCCGACGGACGCTACCGCAGCGTCTGACGCCTCGGCGACGGACAGCGTCCGACGCCCTCTAAAACACAGGGACTCGCACTGATTTGCCGACGGACGCGACGTCATGCTGGCGTCAGCGTCCGACGCCATCGTTCGTCGCGACGTACAGTCTCCGGCGCCTTCGGACTCAGCGTCCGACGCCCAGTGCACTTCACTTTCAACTCCGGTTTTCGTAGCGATGAATTCGGAGGTCATGCTTGGCTATCTTACAGTCACCATAGGCTTGCTTAGAGCTAATGAAGTCAAGTGTGCACCACACCTAAGTCATGAAGCTTTCCTAAGTCAAGCTACTAATCTCAGCCCCTCTTTATAGTACGGCCAAAGATCAAATAAAAACCTATTTATACTAAGTGCCCTTCATCTCCTTATGTCACTTAGCCTATCACTCTAGGATCTTCATTATGCATCTTAGAAATCTGAAACGATATCCATCTTGGGGGCTAAGTGATAACCAATGAAGCCCATTCATGTTGATCACTATGGCTAAGCTACGCATAGCCTCTGCAAAACACACATTAGCCATAACAATCTATAATTGTCGTTAATCATCGAAACCAATAGGGCCATGATTCTTCAATCTCCCCCTTTTTGGTGATTGGCGACAATAATCCTTGAGTATAGGATATAAGAGTTTAAGGTTAGGATTTCAAATGACTTAGATGGTTGAGCAAGGGTTAGAGAATGAGATTGAACAATACTTGCTCATCCAAGCCAAGCCACAAACATGGTACTCAAAGATATGAAATAAGATTAGAGTACCTCATGATATTCTCAAGAAAATATCGGAGTAAGTCGCGGAAGCTCAAATACATTGATCAATGAGACATATCATGAACAAGTGACAACTCACAACAAGTGACAACTCACAACATATGTTAGTGATAATCAAGAGCATGTCACACAAGCATAAGTATTTCACAAACATCATCCATCACACAAATACACAAATGCAAGTAAGATAGACATGATGACATGAGTACGGGGAAATAAATCACACAAAGAAGCAAATCCCTCCCCCTATCTCTAGTACTCGACTCTCTCTCCCCCTTTGGCATCTAGCACCAAAAGCTAAGCATCCGAAGCTGGGGGTGAAGACGAAGAAGCTGCAGCCTTGCGATCTAGCATGATGAAGTCCTGAAGATCTGAATCATCTGACTGAGCATCTGTCTCTGTCTCTGCTAGAGTAGGCTCGGCTGGGGTGTCATCTATAACAGGAGCTGCTGACTCAGAAGCTGTCGCTATCTCTCCTAGCTCCCCTGAGGCTCGGAAGCTGTAACATCCTGAGCGGGAACCTCAGACGGTCCGACCTCTGTAGTAGCGGGTCTAGCCCGACGAGTGAACACTCGAGGCGCGGGGGAATAAGACACGGCCAGAGCCACAAGTGAGACTGCTGCAACTAGCTCAGCTGGCTGTCCCTGAGAGTGAGGCGGCCAAGACACTGCCACTGTAACTGCTCCGACATCAACTGCCAACTGACTCTCTATCTCAACTGCCTCTGTTGCGACGATGGTAGAATATGTCTGAATGACAGCACGAGGAGGAGTGGTGACTGTCTGAGTCGAGCAGTCTGGCGCAACCTCCGACGAGGCGACAGAAGACAAGTGGGTGCCTGCTACCGGAGGGTGTTCCTATGAACGCTGAGGCTCGGGAGCTGCTACAGCCGGTGAATCCTCTCCTGTGATCTCTAGATACGAAGCTGAGAGGTCACGTGTAGCATCTGCAAGCGTAGCCCCCCGGGTAGGAGTAAATCCGGTCGAAAGATCTCTGGGGAAGCTAGCCACGATGACACCTGAGTCATCGGTGTCTGAAACCTAGGCGAGGATGGTGGTTGACTCTGAAGCCCACTGGGCTGTAACGCTGGAGTCGGGACAACCACGGGAGGTGTCGGTGCTTGAGAGGTGTACTGCTGCTGCTGGGAGGTCTCAGGTAGAGCCAGCTGAGGTGTAAGTGACGGTCCTGAGCTCGACCCAAGAAGCCTGCTGAGCAGCTCTGTCGTCTGTCTCTGTGACTCGGCCTGCTGGTTTTGGAAAAGCAGAAACTATAGCTGGAACTCATCCTGGCGAGCCTGAGCCTGAGCCTGAGCAGCTAGCTGCTGTGCAGTAAGTCGCTGAACCTCCAGGGCCTGTTGCCTCTGCTCCTCTGCTTGTCTGACCTGCTCCTTCTACATTGTGGTAAGTAGTGATAGCACAGTAGCTGGAGAGGAGTCTGCAGCTGAGCCGGATCCTCCAGCCTCATGGTAGTGTGGTCGAGGCTCGTACTCAGGCATCGACCTGTAGTCCTCATCAGAGCTGTCTGAATCCAAATCCTCTCTGTAGGTGTCATCAGTAGCTGCATCTATCTGAGCGTCAAGATCTGCTAGCTCTGCCTATGCAAACTGCTCAAATGTGGCATCGGTCTGCTCCTCAGACTGTGGTGGTATGCCTGCCTGTATGGTACCTGGACGGCAAGCACGGCAGGGACGAGGTAGGTTCCCGTGGATGACCAACTGGCTCATCGAGTAAACTAGGAACTCAGTAGCTGACCTGGAAAGAGTGACTCGCAGTGATCCAGATCGAGTCATAGAGACTATCAGATAAGAGATCCAATGAGCATACTGGAGCTGCCAGTGACCTCTGAAGCTTGCGGCCATGATGTCCTCTAACTCACTGACAATCAAATCCCATAAGTCAAACTTTTCCTTCCTGATGATATGAGTGAGAAGCCACAACTGGAGGCGTGTAAGTGTGTCTCGAGCTCCAATCCTGGGAAGGATGGTATGCCTCAGTACCTCGTGGAGAATCCGAGCAAGAGGAGTGAGGTATTCTGGTGTGCGACTCGAACCCTCTGTGAAAGGCTGCTGGAAGCACGGCCTCACATAGTCTGTAGATGGTACTATCCCATCATGAGGTCGACGAGGTGCCTCCTGGTTCCCATAGCACAGACTATGAATCCTCGTAGGAGAGGACTCTAGGTGAAACATCTCTCGAAATCGAGTAGCAGTGACTCTGAAGTCGCGACCCTGGAAGCCGAAGTGGAAGAACTCGTGGTCAGGGGAGATCCACAAAGAGGTGTAGAACTGATAAACCCAGTCCTTCTGATAGGTACCGGATCGTCCCATCAGGTCAGACAATCCCTGAATGTACTGCAAGTACTGAAGAATCTTTGGACCACCGACACCCTCTATGTGAGCAGGTGGGCAAACTCTATGAGCCCGAAGAGGAGCATCTGTCTCAATGTAAGCTGTGTAGAAATCCTCGTGAATGGTAGAGTAGAAGTTTCGGCTAGCACGGGGATCTCTCTGACCCGGGAATAAAGACTGAAAGTCGACAAAGTGAAGTAACTGAACCTACTTGGCTGTGAGAAGTCTGACCTGATGCCTCATTGGGTTTGGTAGCTGAGGTCCTAGTGGACTGGGTGGTGCTCCTGACCCACGAGAGCGAGTGACATGTCTGGCCATCAGCTCACCAATCGAAGAGGGGCCCGCGGCCTCTGGCTGCTCAGTCTCTGTAGCTTGCTCTGTCTCCTTTGTCTCAGTAGCCTCTGCGGGCTCTGTCTCTGGACGCGAGGGGGACTCACAACGCGTTCCACGGCGAGGTGAGAGCCTCAAACCGGCGCGACGTCCACCTCGCTCAACTGCATCTGCTGCGTCTGCTGCTGTAAGAGCTGCCACTGACACTGGATCCATCATCGGTCGCTTGCGCTTCCTCGAAACAAGCTTCTGCTTGCCCCTTCCCCGATCAGTGGGTGGACGCGGTAGAGGTGGAGGGTCACCACCACTCCCGGGTACAGGACCTGCATTCTTCGTCCGTGGCATTTGGCCATGAGAAGAACAAGAGTCACTGGAAAAGTAATCCCGAGCAAACCACTGACACAGAACAAACTGACTGCCCACTGCCAACTGACAATCCACAAAGAAAATCAAGCAAACAAGATTGGCACGAAGGCCCTGGACTGTCCTTTCGAGGCTTTGCCTCGTTCCTTACTCGCGGGCTTCGCCTCGAGTTAACTGTCACTGTCTCTGTCACACTGCCACTGACCCCTGTTCGATAGATAGATAGAGTACATAACAAGTAAGCAAATAGCTAGGGGTAAGGGTGTCTATGTGAAGCAAGAGTTAGATAAGAGTGGAATTGAATCTGTCAGAACCATACCTCTGTCCACGGTGACCAAAAACAAGAAGGGGGTGAGAATCCTCAATCAAATCCAAATCCACAACCTATACATAGGGATGGGAAGGAAATTTAGGGACAGAGATTTGGTGGAAGCACTGCTTGAAATGGAAGTAACCCTAACTCGATCAGAAAAAGAGCAAGAGAAGGAGGGATCACCTCGGAAGAAAGGGATCACGACACTTCTTCACTGCAGCATCACGACGAGCACAGAGTTGGGCTACGGCATCAACCGGGAATAGGGAGCTCCAAGCGGCGCTGAAGAAGGGCTCTCTGCGTGGCTAAAGCGCACGCGTAGAGAGGGAAGGAGGAGAGAGTAGGGTGAAGCCACGGTGAGAGGCAGCGTGGCATAGAGATTTGCCGGTGACGGGGTGGAACGGGCGAGCGAGGGCGCGCCGGCGGGAGCGAGGGCGAGACCCAGCAGCGGCGGCGGCGGATCTGGACTGAAAAAGAACTGAGGGTAAAATGGTTTTCAAAAACGAAATATAGCCCTGAAGTTCACGACGGACGCTCCGACGCGGAGCGACGGATGCTCCGTCGGACTACGATGGACGCTGGATAGCGTCCGACATGATCGTCCGTCGGTCTTCTATAAAGGATTTTGAGACGACTGACATTTAATGCGTTGGACGCTGGAGATCGTCCGTCACCCCTCAACCGGACGGCATTTTCTGTTTGGACGGTTGCGACGGACGCTGAGGTAAGCATGACGTAGCACCCGCCGGGATCGTCCGTCGCCAAGTTTTCAAAAAATTTCAAATTTTGTTTTTGATTTTTCTCTTCCAACCAATCTCAATCCAATCAGATCCAAATAAAGCCTGATTGGACTTGATATGGGAACCATCCCTCAACCACTCATTTGCAAATAGTTTGCCTTAGGCTTAAGTAGTTTTTAGTTCAAAATATTCGAATGGAAACTTCAAGGAGACATCATATGGCCACAAGAGGGGTAAAGTAGTGACTTGAGCTTGGAATGCTCCCCCTAAGTGGACGAACACAGAGGATGCTCAAACTTAACCGAAAAGAAACGACAAACAATACATGCACATGCAATTCATTACAAGAATTTGAATTTAGGTTTCTTGCAAGTTTAAACCATGATTGGACTTATTCACACGTTCAAGAACGGTTATTCCAACCATGTTAGCCAAGCCTATGTGCATTGCTAATTTTATCATGATTATATTACACATGATGCAAAGGTTGGTTCACACAAGATCATCTTTTAGTGAAGTTAGAGTGATCAAGCACATTCAACTCGCTTCTCAACCTACAAAAGGTTGTTTCATCGAGAGGTTTAGTGAAGATATCCGCCAATTGATTTTCGCTAGAAACTCCCACTAGTGTGATGTCTTTCCTAGCCACATGATCTCTAAGAAAGCGATGACGGATATCAATGTGCTTTGTGCGAGAGTGTTGAACTGGGTTATTAGCAAGCTTTATGTCACTTTCATTATCACACAAAAGCGGAACATCTTTTAAAACCACGTCGTAATCAAGGAGTGTTTGGGTCATGTATAAAATTTGTGCACAACTTGCTCCCATGGCTATGTATTCCGCCTCGGCGGTAGACAATGCCACCCTATTTTGCTTCTTAGAGGACAAAGAAACAAGTGATCTTCCTAGCAAATGGCAACCGCCGGAGGTACTCTTCCTATCAACTTTACATACGGCATAATCCGAATCGGAATAGCCACAAAGTAGGAAGGGAGCTCCTTTGGGATACCAAAGGCCAATGCTAGGGGTGTGCCTTATGTACCTAAGGATTATTTTAACCGCACTTAGATGCGGCTCCTTAGGGTTTGCTTGAAACCTAGCACACATACACACACTAAACATGATATCCGGCCTAGAAGCGGTGAGGTAAAGTAAACTACCGATCATGGAGCGATAAAGAGTTTGGTCAATCAGGTTACCTCCCTCATCAAGGTCGAGATGCCCATTAGTAGGCATTGGGGTCTTGATTGGCTTGCAATCCTCCATCTTGAATTTCTTGAGCACATCATTGGTGTACTTCTCTTGAGATATGAAGGTGCCCTCCCTCAATTGCTTCACTTGGAAGCCAAGGAAGAAGGTAAGCTCGCCAATCATAGACATCTCGAACTCCTTGGACATCAATGCACCAAATTCCTTGCTATGATCTTGGTTTGTTGATCCAAATATAATGTCATCGACATATACTTGGCAAATGAAGATCTCTCCATCTAGCACCTTGGTGAAGAGTGTGGTATCAACTTTCCCGATCTTGAAACCCTTCTTGAGTAGGAAGTCCCTTAGCCTCTCATACCAAGCTCTTGGAGCTTGCTTCAATCCATATAGAGCCTTGGACAACCTATACACATGATTAGGACAATTTTGGTCTTCAAACCTGGGAGGTTGTGAGACAAAAACAAGTTCATTAATGAAACCATTTAGAAATGCACTCTTCACATCCATTTGAAATAGTTTCATTTTGTGATGTGAAGCATATGCCAAAAGGATACGAATGGCTTCTAGTATTGCAACCGGTGCAAAGGTCTCCCCAAAATCCAAGCCTTCAACTTGGGAGAACCCCTTTGCCAGCAATCTTGCCTTGTTCCTCACAACCACGCCTTGATCATCTTGCTTGTTCCTAAACACTCACTTGGTGCCAATGATTCTTGCTCCTTTGGGCTTTTCTACTAGTGTCCACATTTCGTTCCAGGTGAAGTTGTTCAACTCTTCATGCATGGCATTCACCCAATCTAGATCCGCAAGTGCATCCTCCACACTAGAAGGCTCAACAAAGGAAACAAAATAGTGACGCTCAACATAAGAAGCAAGTCTAGATCGAGTTGTTACCCCCCTTGATGGACTCCCTATGATGAGGTCTTGTGGATGAGCTTGAAGCATAGGTGTAGATCTTCTATCAAGCACATGGGGAGGAGGTTGTGGTGCATCAACATCACTAGCTTGAGCCTCGGCTTGATCTTGAGGAATGAAGGTATCTTCTTGTGCTTCCCTCACTTGTTCTTCATCAACTTGAGGCGTGCGTGGTGGAGAAGGTACTTGATTTGCATCATCTTCCACTTCTTCCACCTCTAGTGGGTTGATGGCACCAACGGGCATATTTTCCATAGCCTCCCTCAAGGGTTCATCACCTACAACATCAAGATTCTCATGCTCTTCTTGAGAGCCATTAGTTTCATCAAACTCCAAGTTATATGTTTCTTCAACTAGGCCGGAGGCTTTGTTAAATACTCGATATGCCTTGGATTTGAGAGAATAACCAAGAAGGAAACCAATGTCACAACGCCTTTGGAACTTGCCCAAGTGTTGACGCTTCTTGTAGATGTACACTTTGCATCCAAACGCTCGAAAGAAAGATATATCTGGTTTCTTCCCATTCACAAGCTCATAGGGGGTCTTCTTGAGAATCCTTTGGACAAAGAGCCGGTTGGCCGCATAGCATGCGGTGTTGATTGCTTTGGCCGAAAACTTCTCAAGGGTGTTGTACTCATCAAGCATTGATCTTACAAGAGTGATAAGTGTCTGGTTCTTCCTCTCTACTACACCATTTTGTTCTGGGGTATAGGTGGCGGACACCTCATGCTTGATCCCAACTTCATCACAATAGTGTTCAATCTTGGTGTTCACAAACTCGGTGCCATTGTCACTTCTTATCTTCTTGATCTTCACATCAAACTCATTTTGGGCTCTAGTTGCAAACTTCTTGAATATTGATTGAGTTTCTCCCTTGTCTTGAAGAAAGAACACCTAAGTGTACCTAGAGTAGTCATCAACTACCACCAAGCAAAAGAGATTGCCTCCAAGGCTAGCATAGGTGGTAGGTCCAAATAGATCCATGTGGAGAAGCTCTAGGACTCTTGAGGTTGACATGAAAGCTTTGGTTGGATGGGTGTTGGCCACTTGCTTGCCGGCTTGACATGCACTACACAATTTGTCCTTCTCAAACACCATATCCTTCACACCTCTAACCATCTCCTTCTTGGAAATTTTCTTCAAAGTTGACATTCCCACATGTGCTAATCTTCTATGCCATAGCCAACCCAAAGAACTCTGGGAGAATAGACATGTTTGCAAACTAGCTTCATTTGAAGTGAAATCCACTAGATAGAGATTTTTGTGCCGAAGCCCCTTGAATATCAATGATGAATCTTCAATCTTGGTCACAACTACCTCATTTGGAGTGAAAGACATTGGAACCCGAGATCACAAAGTTGACCAACCGAAAGCAAATTGAAGCTCAAAGATTGCACTACCAAGACATTGGAAATTGATTGATCATTGGAGATTGCCACTTTGCCAAGTCCTTGTACTTTGCCTTTTGAATTGTCACCAAATGTAATCTTGTCTTGTCCTTCACAATCTTCCTCAAGTGTAGTGAACATCCGGGAGTCACCGGTCATATGTTGAGTGCATCCACTATCAATCACCCAATGACTTCCATCGGTCTTGTAGTTCCCTACACACAAGCAACTTGAAGTTAAGCTTGTTGTTTGGGAACCCACACTTGGTGAGGTCCCATAGCCTTGTCCACCAACTCCTTAGCAACCCATAGTACTTTGGGCTTGTTCTTCATCTTGGGACCAAGAAACACAACTAGGGGTCTACCCTTGGAGTCATTGTTGATGATGAAGTGTGCAACATGAGCAAAAGGCCTAGTGTGCTTGGGCAAGGTCTTGGGAGGTGGTGTCTTGCATTGAAACTCAAAGTGACCAACTTGTCCACATCCAAAGCACTTCTTGGGCTTAGGCTTTGGCTTGTTATAGTTGTTGCTCATGGCCTTGTTCTTGTAATAGTTCTTTGCTTCTATCTTGACCTTGGCCTTCATGAGTTGGTTCTCCTTGAACCCAATACTGGTCTTGTTGGTCTTCATGATAGTGTTCATCAAGAGCTCACTTTGGAGGTTGTGGCCCTTGGTGAACTTCTCCATTCCACTTGCAAGCTTGATCTTCTCAACTTTGAGCTTTGCATTTTCTTCTTTGAGGGAGTTGATCAAGGTCATTGCATCATTGTCATCTTGCTTGGCCGACTTGATGATGAAGGGCTTGTTTACCTTGAGGTTGATTAGATCTTCCTTGAGCTTAGAGTTCTCTTGCCTCATATTCACATAGTCATCATACTTTTCGGCCTCAACTACCTTCTTGCCCTTGCACTTAGCATTTTTCTCACTAGCAACTTCATCAAGCAAGTCCTCACAAGAAGTAGCTATATGACACTTAACAACCGGGTTAATAGCAACATGTGTAGCAATATCATTTGTAAGCAATTCATTAGCTACCACAAGTGTGCCATGTTCATTTCTAACTTGGTTGTAGTCATCTTTTAGCAAGTTGTATCTTGTATGGAGCTCTAGTGTTGACCTCTAAAGCTTATCATGTTTCTCATTAGCTTGCTTGAGTGAGGCTTTGAGCTCCCTAGTGCTAGATGAGAGAGATTTGTTATCAAGCTTCAAATCATCATTAGCACTAGACAAGTCATCAAGATTTGCATGCAAGTTATAATTTGCTTTCTCTAGTGTTTCACTTTTAGTTTTGTACTTCCTAATGAGCTTGGTGTATTTGTTGCAAATCACAATTAGCTCATCATAGGAAGGTGCCTCAAACTCATCATCACTATCATCACTAGAGCTAGCCTCATCCTCTATTTCCTCCTTTTGTACCTTCTTGTCACCTTTAGCCATGATGCATAGGTGTGTAGAGGATGAGCCCAGAGATGATGGAGGAGGTGGCGGTGGAGTAGAGGACCCAATCACCAAAGCGGCCACCTTCTCATCTTCACTCTCATCACCGGATGAATCACTTGTGTCCGAAGAGGATGCCTTGAGAGACAAGTCCTTCTTCTCCTCCTTCTCTTTTTCTTTCTTCTTGGAGGAGGATGAAGGGCCACCATCACCAATCTTCATGTACATCTCATGAGCATTTATCTTTCCCAAGACTTGTGTTGGTGTAGCAGCGGAGAGATCTCCTTGGTGACGAACCGTGACGATATGGCTATACTTGTCAATTGGCAAGACACAAAGGATCTTGCGCACCACATCGGCCGTGCCATTTGATTGAGGCCAAGCCAATTCAATTCTTCTACAAGAATGTTAAGACGTGAGTACATCTCATTTGCATTTTCATTGCTAAGCATAGTAAAAGAATTGAGCTTTGCCATGAACAAGTGATAGCGTTCTTCACGCTCACATTTGGTCCCTTCGTGTAGCGCACAAATGTTTGTCCAAACATCGTATGCAGTTTTTGCAATTCCGCACACGGTTGAACACATCCTTGCCAATGCCACAGAAAAGAATATTCTTTGCCTTGGCATTGTTCTTTTCAAAGAAGGGATCCTCGTCGAACACGGTGCCACCTATGGTAGCATCTTTGTGCACACCGATATCCACGACCTCAAGGTAGGCCTCCATCCGCACTTTCCAATAAGGAAAGTCATCCCCATCAAACATGGGTGGCGGTCTATCTGCATGGGACATCTTGCTCTAGGCGGTAAAGCCTAATTTAGAGCAAACCTTGCTCCGATACCAATTGAAAGGATCAAGATGCCCAAGAGGGGGGGGGGGTGAATTGGGCTTATTTCAAATTTCTAAAGCAAATATGAAATCCTATCAAGTGCCAATCACCCCGTGCCTACCGATTAGTGTTCCTTAGACTATGAAAGCGGTAGCAAGCCAATGAAAGTAAGAACGATGCGAAAAGTAATGTGGTATGAAAGAGCTAGGGATAGAAATGCTTGACACGACGATGTTTTGCCGAGGTATAGAGGAGTCGACACTCCCCCCTAGTCCTCGTTGGAGCACCTCGCAAGGTATTAATCCCCCTCAATCCCGCGCAAGGGACGAGTGCTCTCTACGGGCTGGTTCTTCGCCACTCCGGTTTGGTGAACCATCCACAACCGATCACAAGTCGATGAAGAAGGGCCGCCGACAATCTCCTCGGCGATCACCTTCCTCCAAGCACCACCGGACTGTCTAGGTGATGTTGATCACCAAGAGTAACAAGCCTTGATCTTCACTTGATTGACTCAAGCTTCACAACTAGAGGATGCACACTTGAACTCTTGGATGAACTAGAGGAGAGGATGGATGGATTCGCGAATCACTCTCTCTCTCTCTCTAGGGCTCTTGCTCTCCTCCCAACCTTCTCAAACATCTCAGCAACTGAAATGAGCAAAGGCCAGGTGGGAAGGCAAGTGATGGGGTATAAATACCCTCACACACAAACTACCTCGGGCTGGAAAAACTGGGCAGATTAAGTTGGCGACGGATGCTCTGTTGCATGCCTCAACGGCTACTTCTAAACACTAGTTTAGGCGACGGACGCTCCAACGCATCCCGACGGACGCTGAGGCTCCAGCGTCCGACGCCCCTGGCCGAGACTGGCTGAAAACATGTCCCCTGGAAGGCCGACAGACGCTACCGCAGCGTCCGACGCCGCGGCAACAGACAACATCCGACGCCCTCTGAAACACAGGGACTCGCACTGAGCAGCCGATGGATGCGACGTCATGCTGGCGTCAGCGTCCGACGCCATCGTCCGTCGCGACGTACAGTCTCCGGCGCCTTCGGACTCAGCGTCCGACGCCCAGTGCACTTCACTTTCAACTCTGGTTTTCGTAGCGTTGAATTTGGAGGTCATTCTTGGCTATCTTACGGTCACCATAGGCTTGCTTAGAGCTAAGGAAGTCAAGTGTGCACCACACCTAAGTCAAGCTACTAATCTCAGCCTCTCTTTATAGTACGGCCAAAGATCAAATAAAGACTTATCTATACTAAGTGCCCTTCATCTCCTTATGACACTTAGCCTATCATTCTAGGATCTTCATTATGCATCTTTGAAATCCAAAACGATATCCATCTTGGGGGCTAAGTGATAACCAATGAAGCCCATTCATGTTGATCACTATGGCTAAGCTACGCATAGCCTCTACAAAACACACATTAGCCATAACAATCTCTAATTGTCGTTAATCATCGAAACCAATAGGGCCATGATTCTTCACACTTATATGCAATGAATGAAGGAATTAACCAATGTCATATACCATTGCAATGAAGGAATAAACCAATGCAAGGTTATTATTACTTACGTGTGTTTTGCAGAGGCAATTAGAAAGTTAGGTCATGATAACGGTGAATGAATGGGCAACCAATGGTTTTCTAATGACCCCAAGATGGATATCGTTTCTGATTTCAAAGGATAGAGACGAAATGATGGATAGTCTAGGTCTAAGTGTCATAAGGAGATGAAGGACACTTAGAATAGATTAGGTCTTTGTTTTACCTTTGAATGTACTATTAACGGGGGTTAGAATGAGTAGCTTAACTTAGGTGTGGTTCACACTTAACTTACATAGCCCTAAGTGAGCCTAGGTTGACCCTAAGATAGCATAGAAGAACTTCTATATTTGACGAAACTCGATCTGGTGAAGTTTGAGGTGTTTAAGTAGCACCGGACACTAGTGCATCTGGCACCGGACGCGTCCGGTGTAGTCTGGTGCCGAGGGTTTGGCACCGAACTCACCTTAGTGATTCACTGGATACGTCCGGTGCTCACAGAGAGCGTTCGCTATGCATCAGACGCTAGCACCGGATTCGGTGTCCCCGAGAGGGTTGAGTCCGGTGGGTGCGACTGATGTCGATCTAGAGAGGTTCTACATTTGCCACCAGACGCGTCTGGTAGGTGGTCACCGGACTCGTCCTAGCGTCCAGTGGTTACAAAGAAAGGAACCTGAGAGTACAAAGATGCACCAGACGCGTTCGATGCAGGGGGCACCGGTGCGTCCGGTGCTTCATAAGTTTGAACATGAACTAGCCATTGGGTGTTGCGTCAGAGCATCCGGTGTAGGGCATCAGAGCGTCCGGTGCTCATTAATGTCAGTCACGTGATCCCAATGTGTATGCTTGTGGAGGGGGTATTTATACCCCATCCCTTGCTCTCCTCTATTGCCTTTGCTTATTTGACCAACTAAGAAACACCTTCGGAGTGTGAGAGAGCAAGAGCTCTAGTGAGGAGTGAGATTTGCTAATCCATTGCTTAGAGTCCTTATTAGTGAGATTCAAGAGTTCCAGTGTGCATCCGTCAACCCATTAGACTTGTGGGAGTCAAGTGAGAGTTCTACTTTGTTACTCTTGGTGATCGACAACACCTAGACGATTTGTTGACGATTGGAGGCTTGGAGATCATCTGGAGCAATTACCCTTCTCTACCTTGTGATCGGCTGCCGACGATTCACTGATCCAGAGCGGGAAAGAATTAGCCCATAGAGAGCACTTGGTTCTTGCGTGGATTAAGGGGGAGAAATACCCTTGAGCGGGTGCTCCGATGAGGACTAGGGGAGTGTCGACTCCTCAATACCTCGACAAAACATCGTCATGTCAACATCCTTCTTCCACCCTCCTCTTTTCTACTTGCAATAACTTTCAAGCACTTCATTCTTGTTCTTGATATACTCTTGATCATGCTTGCTAGAACTACATAGGGTGTTCTTACTTACATTATTGCTTCCACACGTAGGCACTAGGGGGTAATTGACATTGCTTAGGATTTAATTTTCGCTTTAGAAATTTAAATAAGACCAATTTACCCCCCTCTTGGCATCCTGATCCTTTCAATTGGTAGCAGAGCCTTGTGCTCTAAATTAGGCTTAATCGCCTAGAGCAAGATGAGTCAAGGGGATGGACCACCACCATTCTTTGATGGTGAGGATTTTCCATATTGGAAAGTGCGAACACATGGTGGATAAGTACCCATGTATGTTCAGCTTTGATGATGAGTGATTGACCAACACGTGAGTGTTTCAGTTTGAGTGGCTTAACCTAACCTCTGCGAAAGCAGAAACATGTGCTTGTCTATCGGCTTGTGGTGTGCAGGTGCTATGCCTAGTGACAGTGGTCAATGGCGTGGAGAAGGTCGAGTAGAGGCTTGCCGTGCCGATGGAATGAGAGTGGTGAAGGGCGGAAGCGGGGCTCGGACTGAGGGACCATGGGCGCCAGCGGACTAGCTGTGGTGGCTAGTACTTGGCACCGGCGAGTGCGAGAAGACATGGAGGTAGACCGAGTCGACCAAGTCCAGACGGTGGATGCGCGAGTCGAGCGGAGGCTCAGGGGACTCGGAGTCTGACCGGGCGAAGACAAGGTGGCTCGCGTCGAGTGGTTTGGTGGTTTGGGCCTCAAAACCATCCGTGTCGGTTTCCAAGTTTGGGCCTCAAAACTCGGGGTTCGGTAGTTGAGCCCAAAGATACCGGTGGCAGGTTTCCTGGGTTTGGGCCTCAAAACCTAGGCGGAGCTTCCGAGGAAGCGGGGATGGCACGTGGCGGAATCCTGGACGTTGCGTCGAGGCGACGACAACTTCCGACAGGAAGCGGGGCCGTCCATTCAAAATGCGGGAGATATTTTCCGGAGCTTGGACTGCAATGCTTAGGCTAGGTAGTTCACTCATTGTATCTAGGGGGGTCTTTGGGAAATAGCCAAAGCCCGATAAGTAGGGTTTGAAGGGGTATCCCTCATCCCATCTCTTGAACCCTAATCACTTGCCCCTCACTCTCTCTCTAGTTCATGAGAGCCCTAGGTTGCTTCCACCAACCTTTGTAAGAACTTGAGTTTGTCGCGAGGAATCGGAGGGCGTAACCTCTGTAAGCCATGGTGGCTTCGATTTCGTGATTGTGTCCTCGTTTTGCTTGTGTTCTTCGCATTTTTCTTTTGCTCCCTATTTTCCCGAGATGATTTCTCTTTGTAGGGAGTAGCTTTTGCAATTCCGTTTGAACCAAGTTGTTCGTATTCGTGAGGAGCTTCTTTGTACTGAAGGAATTCTCCTTAAACCTCACAAGTGCGTAGATCGGGTGTTTTATTTGTCGCGTTCTTCGTTTTCCTCTTTCTCCCCCAAATCCGAGTGTTCTCGTTTATTTTCTCCAAATTGAGCGATGATTTCTTTGGGATAGCTCTCCAACTGCACTAGGATCATGCCTACAAAGTTTGGTTGCAGTTCGTGATCATTTGGTTGAGTTTTGGGAAGATTTGGCGGAGAGAAGTTCATTTTCGCGGGCTTCAGTTTTTCTGTTCATGAGCTCCGGACCAGGCGTCGGACGACTTTGATTAGGCTCCGGACCATTGCAAGTGGTCCGGTGGTCAAGTCCCGGGAAACCGCCTGACTACTCAGAGCGTCGGACCAGGGCCTTTGGTCCGACGGTGAGCGTCGGACGGGTTGTCCGAAGCCTGTGTGCTTACTGTTTTTGGAGAGGGAGTTTCTCAGTGAGTGTCGGACCAGGTGTGATAGTCCGATGGTGAGCGTCGGACTGGTAGTACGGAGCCTCGGCACTTACTGTCTATTTTCTGGGCAGGCGTCGGATTACTCAAAGGAGGCACCAGACTAGTCCGGTGGTGCTTTGCTGTGCACCGGACCAAAGGCACCGGACCACTTCCATTGGTCCGGTGGTCCTGACCAAGGTAGCCCGGAGCCTCCTATGCTTTGCTGTTTTTCTCCCATTTTGCCTAGGTTCTTGCCTCTTTTCCCTAGGGGTTGAGAACTTGTGTTTTGGGGTTTCCGGTGTTTCCCTCCACTGCGGGTGAGCACTCTTTTCTCCATTTTTGTCTGAATCCCCACTCGCGTTGCTTGGGGGCGGTTGAGCACCCAACAACTGGGTTTGGTTTTTGGGAAGAGTGGCCCGAACATTTCGAGAGAAATTTGAGGCTCCCATTCACCCCCTCTGGTCGCCGTTCTCGGTCCTTCAGAAAGTTTGCATGGAAGCCTATCTAGAGGCCATGAATGCAGGTGTCCTCAAAGCCACCACCGAGGGAGTTAGTCCATTCAGCGAGGACATCTATCATGAGAAGCACTGTTGACACCGTTTTTCGGCACGTGTCAAATGAGCTAAGACTTGCATTGATCGGTACCTATTTTCTATCGGCATCGGAAAGTCATCGGTCAAATTTACCGATGAGAATGAATGTTGCGAGAAAGATAAGTTTGTTGCCGATGGGAGCTGGATGATTCTTGCCGATAAGGATTAATTGGTGAAGACAAGTCACCAGAGCTGCAATATTGCCGATTGGGTATTGCCGATGCCGATGGGCATGGAGTGACGATGCCGATGGGCACAGCAGGGGATTGCCGATGGCAAAAGAAGGAAGTCGCGGATTGGAGTCTGCCGATGGAAAGTTTTCATCGAAGGAAAGACATAAGGAAACTGGTGATATTATACCAGTATTATTATAGTAGTTTGAGTCTGACTCTTGCACGAGTCGTTTGTTTCCTTAAAAATAGGGATGTCTGTTTAGGAAAAATAATATTGTTATTTGGGTTCGACTCCTGCGCGAGTCAGTTATTTCCTTTAAAGTAGGAGTTTGTTTTGGAAAGATACGAGTCGTGTCTGTTTACAACTCCCATAGCCGGAGTATAAATATGTACCTAGAGGTCGTGAGAAAGAGACAATCAATCTATCAAACAAATCAATTACTCTTATTACTTTTACTGTAATTTACCCTTTTACTTGCATTAGTCTTAGTTTATCTACGAGTTCTTCAAGCCTCGACGGGCTGCATCATCTTGATCTCCGTCAAACTCTTGCAAGTTCCGCGTGGGAGTAATCTGAGCCTTGACATCCGGGCGCATTGCTGTTGTCTCGTTCAGCTTTGCTCTAGTTATCCTGAGCAAGTCTAAGTCCTGACATCCGGGCGTATCGCCGTTGTCTTGTTTGGATCTTGCTCTAGTTATCGTCCTTGTCGATTAACTGGTCAAATCGACTGGCACACCCTTGGAAATTGAATTCGGGTAATAGCCCGAGGTGTTCGCAGATCCTGACACTTTTTGTGTCAACACCTCTTTTGGCACACCCGGTGGGACAAATTATACATCTATCATGGGTGATAACTCCGACGTTAACCAGAGGAATGTCATTGAAGTCTCCGAGGCCGATCTAAAAGATGATCAGAGGCTGGCTATGGAGCAGGCTATGGAGGAGTACAAGCAATTGTATCTGAAGTCCTTCAGCCTAAGCAGGAGCGGCGAAGCCATCCAGAAGCAAGATCCGCCGTTGCCGCGGCAGGTCACGTATGATGCCAATCCTGGTAAGTTACAAGAGATGGTTAATTCTGCCTTAAATCAAGCATTAATTAGCCACTCCAGTGTGCTGTCCAATACTGTGTACACTACTGTTATGCAATCATTCAAAGAAGGACATGCACCTCAGTATGTTGGTCTAGCGTATCATCAACCTGGATCGGCATCTATAAACCCATCAACAACCCCAATAGCGTCTTCCACTCCTGTGGATCCATCTGCCGATGTGGTTACACCACCCAAGCCAAGCCCTGAAAGCGTCACCAAGCTTAGTGTAGATCTAGTGGCGTCGGCAATGTCGGGACCTGCTATCTAGAACCATCGAGCTCCTGCCAACTAGTGGGGATACGGTATGTCTTCAAATCCATCTGCTGGTTCCAATCTGGTGTAGGTAGATTGTTCAGCTTGGAAGGGCTCTATGGCATCAGCAATGCAATCACAGCCGGTGATCCCTACGATGCATTACTCTACGCCTTCTCCAACTATACAAGTGCCGTCAGAAGATTTCCAGGTGGTGATTCCTAAAATACCTCTGATGCCACCATCGGCGAATTCTGTGCCGATGCAACACAGTATAGCAACTGGAAGTCAACCTGTGATTGTAAATCCTCAAGCCGGAGTACTAGCACATCAAGGTAACCAATTTGTTGATTACTCTAAGGTGCAGGAGCAGCAGGTGCCAGTCAGCTATCAGCCATCGGTAAGTCACATGCCGATGATTTATAATCCTGGATGGACTAGTCAGCCGTCAACTCAGCAGCCTGGTATGCTAATGTATCATTATGGAAGTCTAGCAAACACTCAGAGTGGACCATCAGTACAGCAACCGATGAATATGATGACTCAACCTAGTCCAGTAAGTGTGCAAAATTGTACAACGGTAAATCAGCCGATGCATAACGTCCAGATGACTGGTGCTGCGCCCTTGACAACTACTCCACATCATCTCCTACCAAGACCTGAAGGGGCGCATCAGCCAGCTCCACTAGTCAACAACCAGCCAATGAGTCAGCAGGAGCAGGATGCATATTGGACCGATAAGATCGCCGAAGTGATGAAGGAACAATTTGACATTAAACCCAAGGTTAACACATACTCTTATCGGACGCCATATCCTCCGTCATATGATTTAATTCCTCTCTCAAATCGGTACAAGGTGCCAGATTTTACCAAGTTCTCTGGCCAAGACGACACGTCAACGATGGAGCATATTAATCGCTTCATTATCCAGTGTGGAGAAGCTGCCAGCAGAGAAGAGCTGAGAGTGAGATTGTTCTCATCGTCATTGTCTGGATCGGCATTCACATGGTTTATTTCATTGCCTCCAAACTCTGTAATCACATGGGCCGATCTAGAGAGGCAGTTTCATAAATACTTCTTCGCTGGCATACATGAGAAGAAGATTACCGATTTGGTTAAGCTGAGGCAACGTAACGACGAATCGGTGGAAAACTTTGTTCAAAGGCTGCGGGACGTAAAGAACAAGTGCTATAGCCTGGTACTTGATGATCGGCAACTGGCAGATTTGGCTTTCTAAGGACTACTGCCGCATATCAAAGATAAGTATGCATCTCAAGAATTTGAAAGCCTAAGTCATCTGGTGCAAAGGATTGCCGATCAAGATATCAAGACCTTTGAACCCAGGAAGGCTTGGAATAAGAAGGTGACCTTCATCGAGCAAGAAGAAGATTCCGGGTCAGATGAAGAGATAAGCATCGGCGCAGCCGAATGGGTGAAGGATAAGAAATCTGTGTCTTGTCCGTTTGGCCAGAAGGAAGCTGAGAGGTTCACTTTTGACATCACCAAGGCCGATAGGATGTTTGACTTGTTACTCCAAGAAGGGCGAATCAAGTTGGCGCCTAACCAAGTAATTCCATCGGCCGAAGAGCTCAGAAAAATCAGGTATTGCAAGTGGCACAATGTGACTTCGCATAGTACCAACGACTGCAAAGTATTCAGGCAGTAGTTGCAGTCAGAGATTGAGTCTGGACGAATCAAATTTGAAAATTCTAAAGTCCAGAAACCGATGAAGATTGATCAGCACCCGTTTCCAAATAATATGGTGGAAAATAGTGGAAAAACTAAAGTGCTGACATCGGAAGCTGCCAGGAACAATGCATCGGTAGATCCTGACCATCAAGTAGCTGAGCACGACGAGATGAGGTTTGCCGATGATAGAAAAGGTAAGAAAGTTGCCGATGGGGGTAGCAGTGCCAAGAGGGCTCCTGGTGTTGTAATCACGCACAAGCAGCCAAGGCGAGATTATCAGCAATCGCAAGAGGAGCGATATCGGCAGGAAGAGGAAGAGCATCAAGAATGGCTTCGGCATAAAGATCACTGGAGGTGTCCCTTCTTCATTCACTACTGGGAAGAAGGCATCAAGCTACCCACTGCCGATAATTGTCCTGAATGCAATGGATACTACCCTACCGGTCGGACAGAAAAGAAGCTTTGCTTTGATGATCAGACATCCAGGTATGCTAGGCCGCTCAGAGAGAAGAAGTCAGCACATGACCGACTGGGGGGCAAGCTCAGCGCGCATAACAGGCTTGGCAGGCGTGTTGATCAAGAGGAGCTTGAGGAGAGGGCCAATGCAAGAGTGCCCGATGAAGAAATATTCTCCAGAGATCCAAACATCGGGAGAGGTGCCGATGCAAGCAGTGGAAGACAACATCAGCCCGTTTGGAAGACCAAGCTTCCTCAGTGGTGCCCTAAGGGTCTGACAAAGACTCAGAAAAGGAGAATTCAGCGCGAACGCCGAAATGACTTGTATGACAATGAAGATCCTTCAAGGGAAAAGCAGTGGAGGCCAAAGCGCAAAGATAGGGATCCATCAACGGAAATCAATATGGTCGTCATATTGCCGATGGAGTTCATGGCGCCTGTCAGCGATGATGAAGAAGCTGCTGAAATGGCACAATTGGTGTTGGATCTGGCGGCGGCTGTCTTCGAGAAACCTGCCGATGATGAAAGGCAGCACCTGAGGGCCCTATTTATTAAGGGCAAAGTGGATGGACAGCCTGTAACAAAAATGCTGGTGGATGGCGGGGCGTCAATAAACACAATGCCATATGTCATGTTTAGGAAGCTTGGAAAAGGCGACCAAGACTTAGTCAAGACGGACATGAAGCTTAAAGATTTTGAAGGTAACGTGTCGCCAGCTATGGGAGCCGTATGTGTTGAGTTAACCATCGGCAGCAAAACTTTGCCGACAACATTTTTTGTAACCAGTGACAAAGACACCTACAACTTGCTCCTAGGTAGGGATTGGATCCACGCTAACTGCTGCATTCCTTCCACCATGCATCAAAGCCTCGTGCAGTGGGTCGGAGACAAGATTGAAGTCGTCCGGAGTGAAACTCCGTCAACCGTTGCATCAGTAGAATCAGAGACTTACGAGCAAACCAAGTGCATATCAGGTGAAGCTTGGGACACTGAGTTCCTCAAAGTTGCCGATTACCGCATTACACCGATCCAAGCAGTAGGTCCTGAAGAAGAGTTTTAATGGATTGGTTTGCTGATGATGGAAAGCTGGGACAGGGCTTCACATCTGCCGATGATTTACTCGAAATAGACATCGGCGATGGTAGTAAATATAGGCCTACTTTTATTAGTGTTAAGTTAGATTCCCAATGTAAATAGTAGTTAACTGATTTATTAAAGGAATACAAAGATTGTTTTGCTTGGGATTATACAGGGATGCTTGGTTTAGACCGATCGATAGTCGAACATCGGTTGCCTATTAAGTCTGGTTTCCAACCACATCGGCAACCTGTGCGCCGATGCAATCCTATGGTGTTGCCCGACATTAAAGCTGAAATTACAAGGTTAATTGAAGCTGAGTTTATTCGACAGTGTCGATATGCCGATTGGATTTCTAATGTGGTTCCTGTGTATAAAAAGAATGGAAAACTTCGTGTTTGTATTGATTTCAGGAATCTCAATAAGGCCACGCCGATGGATGGCTATCCGATGCCTGTTGCCGATCTGCTGATTGATGCTGCTGCTGGACATCAAATCATTAGCTTCATGGATGGTAACGCTGGGTTTAATCAGATATTTATGGCTGAAGAAGACATATCTAAGACTGCTTTCCAATGTCCAGGTCATGTCGGTTTATTTGAGTGGGTTATGATGACCTTTGGCTTGAAGAATGCCGGTGCTACTTATCAGAGAGCAATGAATTTTATCTTTCATAAATATATCGGCACGATAGTCGAAATCTATATTGATGATGTGGTGGTTAAATCCGGAAGTTTTGAGAAGCATCTTGCCGATTTGCGGAAGATTCTAGAATGCACAAGGGAGCATGGGTTGAAGATGAATCCTAACAAGTGTGCGTTTAGTGTATCGGCAGGTCAGTTTCTGGGTTTTATGGTGCATCAGAGGGGCATCGAGATTGGCACAAAATCTATTGATGCAATTAATAAGGTGGTTGCTCCTAAAAACAAGACTGAGCTGCAGTCCTTGATCGGCAAAATTAATTTCATTAGAAGGTTTATATCTAATTTATCTGGTAAGATTAAATCTTTTAGTCCATTGTTAAAGTTGAAAGCCATTCAAGAGTTTACATGGAAAGAGGAACAACAGTTAGCCTTGGAGGAGATCAAGAAATATTTGGTGAACCCTCCAGTCTTGGTTCCACCTCAACACGGGAAGCCTTTTAGGTTGTATTTGTCTGCCGATGACAGTGTTATCGGATCAGCCTTAATTCAAGAATTTGAAGGGAAAGAACGTGTGATTTATTATTTGAGCAGAAGGTTAGTAGATGCTAAAACCCGGTATTCGGCCATAGAGAGATTATATTTATGTTTATATTTCTCTTGCATAAAGTTGAGGCATTATTTATTGTCAGCTGAATGCACTGTCATCTGCAAAGATGATGTGGTTAAGTACATGCTGTCGATGCCGATATTAAGTGGGAGAATCGGCAAATGGATTTTGGCACTTTAAGAGTTTGATCTGAAGTATGAATCGGCTAAGGCAGTTAAGGGTCAAGTGATGGCCGATTTTGTTACTTAGCATTGCAATATGGTAAGTTCTGTAGAGATCGCTCCTTGGGCTTTGTTCTTTGATGGGTCTACATGCAAAGGAGCAGGTATCGACATTATTTTAATCTCACCCTGCAGACGAAAATATGAAATTTCGTTGCCGATTGTTGCTACTTCGATAAACAATCAGGCTGAGTACCAGACTCTACTAAAGGGGTTGGAATTACTCAGGGAGGTATGTGCTGATGCTGTTGAGATCTTTGGTGATTCTATGTTGGTAATCAACCAATTGATTGGGACATATGAATGCCGAAGTGAGGCTTTAATTGCGACCCATAAAAGGTGCTTGCAGTTATTAAAAGAATTCAAAGAGTACCGTCTTGAGCATATTCCTAGGTTGCATAACGAAGAGGCTAATCGGTTAGCACAGAATGCTTCAGGATATCAGCCGATTCAAAAAGTCATGACATCGGTAATAGTTGCCGATGACTGGAGAAAAGAAATTGCCGATTACTTAAGAGATCCATCTAAGAAGGTTGAAAGGCGTCTAAGGTTCCAAGCTACCAAGTATGTGCTCCTTGACAATGAATTGTATTATCGGACGATTGATGGAGTTTTGCTCAGATGCCTTGGTGAAGAGGAATCAAAAGAATTGATGGGCGAGATCCATGAGGGTGTGTGTGGAGCACATCAGTCGGCATTCAAGATGAAGTGGATGATTAGGAGAAATGAATATTATTGGCCGACAATTCTTGAAGATTGCTTCAACTATTTTAAAGGGTGCCAGGATTGTCAAAAGTTTGGTAATGTACAAAGGGCACCTGCATCGGCAATGAATCCTATAATCAAGCCTTGACCATTTAGAGGATGGACCATTGATCTCATCGGCCAAATTTATCCACCATCAAGCAAGGGGCATAAGTTTATACTTGTTGCTACCGATTACTTCACGAAATGGGTTGAGGCGATTCCTTTGAAGAAGGTGACATCGGCAAACATGGTGGATTTTGTAAAAGAGCATATTGTTTACCGATTCGGTACTCCTCAAACTATTACTACCGATCAAGGAACTATGTTCACATCGGGAGAGTTTGATGAATTTGCAGTTAGTATGAGGTTCAAGGTATTAAACTCTTCTCCTTATTATGCTCAAGCTAACGGTCAGGCTGAAGCAACTAATAAAGGAGTTATCAAGCTTATCAAACGCAAGATTGAAGAAAACCCTAGAAGGTGGCATATAGTGTTAAACGAAGCCCTATGGTCGTATTGGATGGCTTGTCATGGTGCAACCAAAGTTTTGCCGTATCAGTTAGTCTATGGACACGATGTTGTTCTGCCTTGGGAAATTAAAATTGGTTCTAGGCGATTGTTTTCTCAGGATCAATTGACAGCCGATGAGTATGATACTCTTATGAAGGATGAATTAGAAGATTTAGCAAGTCATCGGTTGAGGGCTCTGATCAGCATCGAAGAAAATAAGAAAAGGGTTGCGAGATGGTATGATAAGAAGGTGAAGGTGAAGCAATTTGCCGATGGCGATCTAGTATGGAAGTTGATTTTACCGATTGGGACTAAGAGTTCTAAGTTTGGAAAATGGTCTCCTAATTGGGAAGGTCCTTATCGGGTAAAACAGTCTGCTCCTGGTAATGCTTATATTTTACAAACTCTCGAAGGAATTGTATTTTCCAGAGCAATCAATGGTAAATACTTGAAGAAATATTACCCTAGTATTTGGGTAGACGCATAGAATACTTGTTCGAATGCCGATGAAAGAATAAGTTATGTAACATTGGTAAAAAGCGTGAAGGCGTTATATTACAAAGAAAAATCAAGTATTACTGTTACATTTGCCGATATGATTACAACAAGGATTGAATAGCTGATATCGCACGCAGGCGAATTTGCTCTATTTCTTCCATCTCCCTAGCATCATCATCGGCAGACCCCTCAATTGGTTTGATCTTCTTTTTCAGCACGATAGCTTGTCGAGCGTTTGCATCTCTTTCTTGTCGCAAGCAAGGCCTTGATGGTATCGGGCAATTGAGCTTTCTTTTGGTTGACTGTGTTTAGAGCTTCTTCAACCCTTTTCAATTCAGTCAGCAGCTCTTTCCTCCTTGCCGATAGCTGAACGATTTCTTGCTCAAGATTGGCGCCAGAAGCTTCTAAGTGGCCGATGCCTTTGTGCTTCTCATCGGCAACTTGCTTGAACTTGAGCATTTCCTCTTCAAGCTTTGACAGAGCGTTCCTATCGGCAATGCGGCATGAGGCCCGTTGGTATTGGAGTTGTCGGCTCTCGAGGAATGCTGCTTGGAAGAGAATTTCTTCTGTATCGGTAGATAGGTAGCCTTGGATGTCTTTGAAGGCTATCTTTGTTGCAGTGGAGTCTTGGACAAGATAGGAGGTGTCTTGTTGCAGTAAAGATAACAACGTTTCAAGCTTGAGCTTGACATCTGCCGATAAAGCTGGAGCGGAGCTTTCTTCGTCTTCGTCTTCATTGGGAAGGTTGACGGCGAAGGAAAACAAGCTATTTGCTGCAGCAGAACCTTCTTGGTCTTCGTCTTCAGGGAGGTTGACGTCGAAAGAAAACAAGCTATCGGGAGAGTCTTGGGCCTGAAAAGGAGAAAAGTTAAAATTTGCCGATCATAAATTTGTACTGTAAGTTTTTAGATAATCGACTTACCATCTTGAAACGGATCTCTTGTCTGGGACTTGGAAAGGCAATTGGTGCGGCTTCATCTTGGAGATCGGCAGCGGTTGCCGATGAACATGCTTCCGTAGGAGGAGCGGTTGGTGCTATAGGTGCTGTTGTTGGCACTGTTTCTGCTGCGGCGGTAGGCTCCTGTGGCAGCGATGCCATTCTCTGATCAGGGATTTCAGCTGGTGAAGGTGCCGATGCCGATGTCGCCTCCGCTGTTGCAGCAGGTGGTGTTATCTCTTGGTCGAAGATTTTGTCCATTGGCTGATCAGGGGCAGGAGCCGATGATGGCTCTATTGTTGGTGCATCGGTAGCTAGAGTGGCCAGCCTCAGACGCCTCTTCTTCCTCGGAGCAGCAGTTGGGCAGCCAGCCCGTTTCGGTTGTGAAGCTTGGGGAGCATCGGCAGCAGGAGTTGGAGAGGTTTGTACGTCTGGAGCAGCTGCCGATGAGCAGTTTGTGATCGGTATAGGTAAAAACTGGAACTTACTACGAAAGCTCGCGCCAAGATGGCAGCGGCGACCGATGGAGTGGCACTGGTCGTTGCAGGCGTCGACCTTGGCTTCAGAGTGACCTTAGGTATCCTCTGAGGAGTGAAGGCAGCCAATGTAGGAGCATTGTTGCCGATAATTGATATTGGGCTCATCACTCGAAGGCGGAAGGGCTTGCCACTTTTGCTCATTTTGGGGATTGGATCATCAACCTGTTAGGCAAAAGAAGGTCAGATACCGATGATAGAAGTAAGTAATAAAAATGTATTGGAATAAAAACTTACTGCATCATCGGGAATGACGTAATCGGCATCAATCAAATGCCGATAATAGTGCGATGACTTGGCGAATAGTTGATTTCTCCATTCTTGCCACCAAAATTTGTATTCCTCCGTGATGAAAGAAGTTGGTGCCTAGGAAGATTTGTCAATGTATGATGTATCGACATCGGGAGGGAGATTGACCACCTTGTTCCAGTCCATAGCACTGGAGATGGTTTGTCTTGGTTTTATCACCTTGGCGTAGCAGAGCTTGATCGGTAATTGACCGAATGCCAATTGTCTTGTTGCTGCCGATGGGTAATAAAACTCAAAGGATGGAGGAGCATTCTTCCCGGTTCCAAAAATGTTGACTGGAATAGCTCGGGGAACAATGTTGGCCTTCATGATAACTTCATTCTAAGGCACATTCCCATCGGTAAGATTAAACAACAAAGGGAATCGGTTATCTTCATCAATGTAAGGCCACCAAAGCCGTTCTGCAGCAGGTATTCCGTTGTAGAGCTTTTGAAAGAATCTACTGAACTGGTCTGGGTTGGCATCGGTTCCTGGCAGCACTATGATGGCCTCCCCGAAATTGAGTCGGGGACGAGTTGCCAATTCATCTTCCTCAAAGGGTGTCCCGATCTTTCGGTGGAGATAGATAACTTCGATTTGATGGAATGACGTTCACGATCCGACTACAACTATCCAAGGACGCTGCGCCTTAGCAATCGATACATCAAATCCAGCGGTTGCTTACGATCTTGCGGATCACAACCAACCAAACCACTAGGGTTATTCCTGCAAGCGATCGAAGAACAAGCAAGAACAAGTAGAACAAGCACTCAATTGAAAATAAGAGATGAATGTTAAGATCTGATACACATGAAGGTGGGGTTCTGAATCAAGTAGAACGGATGGTCTAGTAGGAAGTAGCAACAACTAAACTTTTATCTAAACAAAACCCAATCTGTTTATGGCGGCTCTAGGGGGATATAAGGAGGAGGGAGGACGACCACAAGGGTCCTGGGGTCGTCCTACTACCCTAGGATGAGTCCCTAATGGACCCAAGTTGATACATGGGCCATGAGCCCAAAATTGGGTGACGCAGCACCGTTGGTAGAAAAGCTGTCGGAATTAAAATGTGTACTGCGCACGCATCTGATAAGATATAAATATGATTTCAGACCCATTGGAAAGTAGAATTGATAAGCTTTCCAAAAAGTCTTAGAACGTCCCAATCGGAGTCCGTATGAAGTCGTGGCAACCGTCGCAAATTTGGACTCTTCTGCAGTCCGAATTGAACTTCCAAAACGTGTTGACTTGGACTCTTGCTTTCCTTGGATCCAAATTGACGTGGTGGCCTGGTGGAGGACGTTAGGAACACTTGGAGTTGGTCCCCAATCTACTTCATTAACCATCCAATGTTTCCATATGAAATCGAACCTTCCCTTGATCCATGTAAGCAATTCTGAAAATGCCAATATACATACTTTGCGGTGCAACACCAATTCATCAAACATATCAATTATAATACTCATATAGAATGGTTTCACCTTTGGTATAGAAGTGGTTGTCATGGTCATATCTAAGCCGGTGATGTCCTCATCAATTCTGGTGAATCTTCGGCTGACTCGTCGATCCCAAGGTGTGATGCTTCGTTTGGGGATGAAGACATCCCGCTCGCCGCATACTCCGAGCTGAGGACCTCGGGGGTGGCCGGCTCTTTGGAGTCACCTAGGGCGGCTAGACCCTCCCATCGGAAGGTGTCTGCTTGGTGAGTGTCTTTCTTGACTTGTTGGTTTTGGGTGATTCATGGTACATGATACGGTATCGCCTGATGAGGTTGGATCGTTGTACTGCGTCACACCGGAAGCTGTTGGTAAGAGTCGTGTCGGCGAGGAACTACCCAGGGTGGAGACGGTTATTGTCGACCCGGAGCCACTGAGGTCGGCGCCCTAGGCCACGAATCGCCCAGGATTTGGCGGTGACTTGAGTTCTTTGGGAGACCCTGGGGTTCCTTCTGGTCTTGGTACAGGATCTGGCGATGATGATGTGCCATTGACATTTGGCCCTCATTCGAGAAAGAGGCGGAGGTGAGCTTCGGTTGTCATTGAAGATGACTTTGTGGGGTGCCCCACTCGCGGGGAGGTTTCGTTGTTGATGGTGAAGGTTCTGACTATGGTCGGGACATCTTGGATAACGTGAAGGTGAGTTGTCAGCTTCCTTTTTTTTCTGTAGTTAGCCATTGGCTCAACCGCCATTTTAAAGGCGTTGCTCAGGGAGAGTCGGGAACGCTAGCTCTGGATCTTGTCTTTGGAGGAATCTCTGGAGGAAGCCCGTGTGTAGACGCGTGAGCTGGAGAAGGCCCTTTTGGAGAAAGAGCGTGACAACTTAAGTATGCGCGACCAGTTATAAAAGGTGAAGGAAGGTTGGTTCTTGCATCCTGTTTGGTTTCGGGAATCGTTGTTTTGTCCTTGTTCTCATTTCCTTGGCGTTTGTAGAACTGGAGGCCGAAGTTGTTGTCGGGCGCAATTGGTTCTGGAGCCTGATTGAAGATGTCGGGCCGGTAGGCGTTTTTTGTAGAGGTTGCTGAAATGAAGAAAGTATACGGGGGGAATTGTCGAGCTTTTATTCATGTAGGTGGGATACATAGTACAGGTATTTTAGGCATAGAAGCGCCTGAGGTGCTCTATGCTCCATGAGTTAGATACGTCGAGTCCTTCCTGTCTGCAAGCCGATAGGATCCTAGTCGGGTGACCTCTTTGACCACGTAGGGGCCTTCCCAGTGCGAAGAGAGCTTATGCATGCCTTCGGTCTTGAGTTTCCTCTTGAGGACGAGTTCTCAAATGGTGAACGATCTATAATTGACATTGCGGTTGTAGTATCGACAAACGCCTTCTAGGTACTTAGTCGTGCGTACATGTGAGGTTAATCTCTGCTCTTCGAGGCGATCGATGTCATCGGTCCGAGCCTGGTCGGATGTTTCTTCGTCATAGTACTCTACACGTGGGGAGTCGAAGGCGACGTTGGTTGGCATTATAGCTTTGGAGCCAAAAACCATGAAATATGGGGAGACACCGGTGTTACGACTGGGCTGAGTACGTAGTCCCCATAACACCGCGGGTAGTTCATGCAGCCAGCGACCTGCGTTCTTTTCTTCCTCCTGATATAACCTTTTCTTGAGTGCGTCTAGTATCACTCCATTCGCGTGTTCGTCCTAGCTATTTGCTCCGGGGTGGGCGATGGAGACGTATTTGACAAGTATTCCGTTATCCTCGCAGAAATCCCAGAAAAGGTTCCCGGTGAAATTTGACCCCAGGTCGGTGATTATTCAATTTGGTACGCCGAATCGGTGTATGATTTCATCAATGAAGGCGACAACGGTCCCAGTCGAGGCTTTAGTGATCAGCTTGACCTTGATCCACTTGGAGAATTTGTCGACGGCTACGTAGATTCACTTGAAGTTTGCCGGCGTTGGTCGGAAAGGGCCGAGCATATCGAGATCCCAACAAGCGAAGGGCCAGGAGGCTGGTATTATTTGGAGTTCTTGGGCGGGAAGGTGAGTTTGTTTGGCAAAGAATTGCAACGCTTTGCAGGTTCGCACCATTTGCTCTACGTCAGCAACCGCTATGGGCCAATAAAACCCTGCTCAAAAAGCTTTTTGTACCAACGTTTTTGTGGCAGCATGATTCCCACATTTGCCGACGTGAATGTATTTTAGGATCGTCGTGCCATCTTCCTTGGAGACACACTTTTGTAGTGCTTCAAACTTGGAGTTCTTCCTCATTAGCGTACCGTCGACGAGGACATAGTTGTGAGCTCGGCGGGTTAGTCGCTCCACTTCTGTCTCATTTGATGCAACCACATTGTTGGAGAGGTACTGAATAAAATCATCTTGCCAGTCGAATGGCCGGCTGGCGCTTGCGGCGACCAGCATGTTAGCTTCTGGTGGCGGTACATCATCGAGTGGAGCTTCATATTTATTGCTGATTGATGGCCAATTTATCGCGGGGATGGGGGATTGTGATGACCCTAGTTTGGACATTTCATCTGCTGCCTGGTTTTGGTCACGCAGAACGTGGTGATATTCGATACCGAAGAAGTTTCCTTCTAGCTTTCGGATGGCGGTGCAATATGCATTCATCTTCTCATTGGAACAATTCCATTCTTTGTTGAGCTGGTTGATCACCAGGGCCGAGTCGCCATTGACAATGATGCGCTTTATACCGAGTTCACTTGCAATGCGGAGCCCGTGTAGTGATGCCTCGTATTCGGCGGCGTTGTTGGATGCCGGGAATAGTAGCCGCAGGACGTAGCAGAGCTTATCTCCGGATGGTGATATGAATAGGAGGTCGACACCTGCTCCATGAATGGACAGTGAGGCATCGAAGAATAAAGTCCAATGCTCGAGGGCTTCGATGTTTACTGGGGCCTGGATGTCAGTCCAATCGGCGATGAAGTCAGCAAGTGCTTATGATTTGATTGTATGACGCCCTTGGAAAGCTATATTGAACTGTAAGGACCTGATTAGCCTAAGGGGGGGGGGGGGTGAATAGTCCTGTTTAAAACAACTCCACAACTTTCTGTCAGCACAGGTCCGACACTGCTGCTCTCTGGGGCGGCAGTGCTGGTCACCTGAACAGATGTAAGCACAATTCAAAATGTAAACTGAGAATGGAAATTGTGGTCGAATCAAAACCTTCCTAGAGGTGTAGGGAATCTCTAGCACCACTTGAGAATGGTAGCAACACACCCACCGAGTAGATCGGGTCCAAACCCTAGAAATCAGCTTGCAAACAATATATATCAAAGTAGAGAGACAATCACAAGGGACACAAGATTTGACCCGTGGTTCAGCTCGCCACCAAGGCTTGCCTACGTCCACATTGTTGAGGTGCGCCACACAAGGCTCAAGCTCACCACAAAGGCTAGCTCTTTCCTCGGTCTCAAGTCAAGAGAATGAACCCTTGAGATGAGAGGTTATGTATTAGCAATATGGGGTGATACAAACTTCCCTAGTCTGCCACACAAAGGAGGCAAGCTCAAGGGCAACCTCTAGGCGGCTAGGAGCAAAGCTCCAAGAGTAAAGAACTCAAACCATCGGCAACCACGCAAACCAAATGCTTGTAGGAGTTGAATATCCGAGGGAGAAGCTTCTTCTCAAGCTTGGAGGCTCAATCTCTCAAAGGTTGATTGGAAATCAATGGAGGAGAGTGGATGAGCACCAAGAGAGAAGGGAGAGCAAGAAGAGAGCTTCTCTTTTATGTTTCACGAAGTTAGAAAGAAGGAATGGAAGAACTAGCCATTGGGGAGAAGTGAGGGGGTAAGAAATACCCCTTCACTGTCCAACGGGCAGAGCAAGTCGCGGCAGTGCCGGCCTAGAGACACGGTAGTGTTGGACTGCCCGGCACTGCCGGCCTGGCAGAAACATCAAAGATTGGATCAATGAATAGCAGGCTGATTTGCCTACTATGTATGTGGAGGTGTGATATGTCTGGATAGATATTGCATTTGGTTCACTTGTTGGCATGCGTGTTGAATCCATCTTAATAGTACGGCATACCTAACTCAAATTCAAAATATAAAATGAATTAAAGTCCTTTGAACTTGTTGCCATGCACTTTTGTAATTGGAGGGGTTTGCCAACCTATTCATTAACCTCCTTTCATTTAACCTGCTTGTCATACTTGAAGAGTCTCATTAGTCTCCTAAATATGTTGTCATGTCACCAAAACCCACTTAGGGCTTGATTGCACTTTCAATCTCCCCCTTTTTGGTGATTGATGACAACACACTTAGAACTTACAAAAGTGAATAATAATCTAAGACAATGGAAGTCATGGGTGTAGGAGCTCCCCCTAAATGTGTGAATGGGAATTTGAATTTCCAATTTGGCATGAAAAACGAAAATTCACACATTGGAGTGAAATAGGGCCCCCTACATCCATGGCTGCTGTGGGGTACTGAAACAAGGTGTCACAAGAATAAACGTGAACAAACAAACCTGTTTCCAACACAAATCAGAGTGCTTGCTATTGGGCAGTCCGGCACTGCCAGCCTGACTGCACACAGCAAGCCTGCGGAAGCACAAACACGACCACACAACACTATATAAAGATAAACTAAATGCATACTAAGACAAGCATGATATATATAAGAGAGTACATGTCCACAAATAACACAAATCAAGTACTTAAGTGGCAATATTACAATAAAATAGTTTTTTATGTTGCTCTCTCATCGCACAAACTAAAACTAAGATAACTAGTAGCTGCTCCTCCATGACCATCGAAGATTGTTGTACCCCCTTCACTTAGTAATTCTCCCCCTTTGGCAACAAGTCACCAAAAAGGAGAGAAGAACATAGCAAAAAGAATACAAGCTAGTCGCTGTCCTCCTCCATATGGTCATCATCATCATGTCCATCATCATCATCAACTTCATTAGGTGGAGTGCCTGTGAAGTGAACACCAGGACCACTAGTGTGGCCCTTGCGTCTCGGTGGCTGCTGCTCCTCGATCTCCTTCTCATCATCATGATCGTCCTCATTGTTGACAACCTCTTAAGTATCAATTCTAAGTGTCAACTAAGTAGAAGAAATGATATATTTGCAACACACCACCTAGACATAGGGTTCTAACTGACAGAATTCCACAAGTTTTGATGTTTATCTATTTCTGCAGGGAGACGACTGCAAAAGAGCAAAAGAGGCCCACAAGTAAGGATTACATAGACACATAACACCTCCATACGAAAAAGACCAATCTAAAAGACTCCAGAACCAACCCCCTGGAAGGAGGGCCCCACCTGTCAGGAGGGTAGGGCGGGCGCCCTACCCCCTAGGGCGGCCGCCCTACCCCCTAGGGCGGTCGCCCTAGGTTAAGCTCCAATCAACCTCTGCCTTGTGGACCCTCTCTCCACTGCCTTTGAGATCACATCTACACCATCCATTAAGGTGGGTTTGATCCGACGACTGACGATCATTTGAGGGGGCTATATAAGGAGGACCCGTGCCCCCTGGCAAAAGGCAATCCATTATTCATTTACATATTTACTAGAGAGGATCCCTTATGGATCTATTCTTTAGAACTTAGCATACAAGTGAGATTAGATTGAGAGAGTTAGAGTGGAGGTGTGGATTGGAGGAAGCCCGGCCTGTCGGTGTCTCTTCTTCAGTTTGTATCGACGGGATCAAGACTCCTAACCCGAGGCTTGCTCCTAGGATTTCTTCGGTGATTTGACTTCTAATTCTAGTAAGTTCCCTGTTTATTAATTCTTTGGTTTGTGAGTTTACTTTATTCTCTCCGCGTAGAGAGTAGGGTAATCGTCTCTAGCGTAAATGTGGTGTTTGTGTTGGGATCCTCATAGATATCCCTGTCTAGCCGGATCTGTGATAGTAGCTCGGAAAGTGACAATTCCGTAGATACCTTTGGAACCCACAATCCGTTAGAAGGACCGGTAGGGTTTTATAGGCCACATGGTAAGCATTCTCTGAGGTGTCTCTTATCACGGCGGTTCTCCCCAATAGAATAATAATACATATCTTACCTAGACTAGAAAAAGACTACAGTCGCTATCTTCTCTAATCGCCCATCAGATCACCTTGTTAATAGCCAAAAGGTTAATAGAATATATTCGTTAGTCAGATGCACCCTTTCTCTCTGTGGAAATATAAATTACGATACTCTGGATAACCTCCCGGGTGAAGTGCTCACCGGTATCCGTGTGCTTGTGGATTACTTCCAAGTGATTTCTCTGTTTGCGTTAACAAATATCAATAAGCATTTCTGGCGCCGTTGCCGGGGAGAAAGACGGTTTGCTGAGATAACCTTGAATCTTGCTATTTTCTTGTATCTATACTTTTATCTTTTCTTATCTTTTTCAATTTCTTTATTTCTTACCTTTTCTATCCTTATGGAAAATCTAAATTCCACACCTATCTATCATTTTTCTGCACCCATGGAGACCGACCTATTACCATGGGAGTCATCACAACCTATCCAAACTCTCGAGTTTAGGTTGAGTCCGCGGTTGATTGCAATGATTCAAAGCCTATCCTTTTCAGGAAAGGAAGAAGAAAATCCTTACCTTCACATTAGAGATTTTGAGCAAACATGTGATTGTCTTTTCGTAGAGGGTATATCTGATAAAACTTTGCATTGGAAGCTTTTTCCTTTTTCTTTAAAAGGAAGAGCTAAACAATGGTATAATCAGAAGGTAAGTCAACAACAAGAAGATTGGGGAGTTTTGCGCTCCAACTTCTGTTTAGACTTTTATCCCATCACTCAAATCGTCGACCTTAGAGTCAAGGTTCTAACCATCAAACAAGAAGAGAATGAATGTTTGGCTTATTCCTGGAAACGTTTTATTGAGATTTTAGAATCTGGACCACACCAAAGCATCGAAGGCCCTGTTCTTCTCCAACATTTTTATAAAGGTCTTCGTAGAAAGGATAGAGAGTTGCTCTGGAGGTTCTTTCTTTCATGTACCATCCTTAGAAGCAAAATCAACCTTAGATAGAATCCTAGATGCTGAGTTGGATAATACCATCCATGAAGAAACTCACGAAGCTGAAGACAATATCTTGCTAGCTCCAACATCTACTTCAACTATCCCAAGTTTTGAGCCTAAAAAGGAAGAAATTTCACCACCTGATTTCATGCTGGATATAGATTCTGATCTTTTCACTCATTTCGGAAACATTTCAAACTATGTTTCTATTCCAAAACCCCGAAATCATCACCTTAGCAACCATATATACTAAATGCCAAACAGAAGCATTTTGAGAGAGCTTGTATCAATCATAAGTAGCGAATGGTTAGAAGAATCAGAGCTTTCGCCTGATGTGATCCGTTTGGATTCACCTTCTATTCCAATACGCTGTGCTTTCAATTCAGGTCAATTTGATGCTCTCTATAATCCTGTTGTAGGGCCAATATCATGTCTAAATCACTTGCGCATCAATTATTGGGCGAAGTGACTTTAACCCCAACAACAAAGTTCATGAAGAATCATGACGGACATATAGTCCCTAGTCTTGGAATTTTACATGTCTTACCCATTATTGTAGAGGGTGCCATGGTTCGTTTGAACTTTTATATCTTTGATACATGGGACCTCGACCTTTTGATAGGACAACCTTTTAGAAGACTTCTTTATGAAGGTCAAAATGGGAAATTGAACATTTCCTTTGGAAAGAGTTTTCAAATCCCAATGACAATCTCTCATTCTTTGAACAGTAAAACTGAATCATATCTTCTACCTGATCCTATGGAGGAAGTAAAATCTTCTTCTCTAGAGCTTTTCAATGAACCAGATTTGGAAGAAGATGCTCCTTTCTTCATAGAAGAAGAAGTTGACCCTTCTGAACCTGAACCCTTAGATGAGTTTGCGAAACGCCTAGACCTCCTGTAGAGCTTAAACCTCTACCACCCGGTCTTACGTATGCTTTCCTCGATAATGATCCAGAGTCTCCTATAATCATAAGTGATAAACTCACTCAGGAGCAAACTCTACGCTTAATGGCTGTTCTAGAAAGACATCGCTCAGCCTTTGGTTACTCACTCCAAGATCTTACTGGAATCAGTCCTATAATTTGCACTCATTGCATTCCAACAGATCCTTCTGTTTCACCTTCTCGAGAGCCCCAATGAAGACTCAACAACGCGATGAGAAAGGTAGTTAAAAAGGAAGTTTTAAAGTTGCTGCATGCAGGGATTATATATCCTGTGCCACATAGTGAGTGGGTAAGTCCAGTGCAAGTTGTGCCTAAGAAGGGAGGCATGACTGTTGTCACAAATGAAAGGAATGAGCTGATTCCTCAACGCACCGTCACAGGATGGTGGATGTGTATCGATTACAGAAAGCTAAACAAAGCTACAAAAAAGGATCACTTTCCTTTACCCATTATAGATGAGATGTTAGAGCGGTTAGCCAACCACTCTTTCTTCTGTTTCTTAGATGGATATTCAGGGTACCACCAAATCCCGATCCATCCTGATGACCAAAGAAAAACCACCTTTACTTGCCCCTATGGAACTTATGCTTATCGTTAGAATGTCTTTTGGGCTATGTAATGCTCCAGCTTCTTTTCAAAGATGCACGATGTCTATATTTTCTGATATGATTGAGAATATTATGGAAGTTTTCATGGATGATTTCTCTGTTTATGGAAAAACTTTCGATAGTTGTCTTGAAAATTTAGACAGAGTTTTGCAAAGATGTGAAGAAAAACATTTAGTCCTTAATTGGGAGAAATGTCATTTTATGGTCAAAGAAGGAATAGTGCTAGGACACCTAATATCTGAAAGAGGCATTGAGATAGACAAAGCTAAAATTGAAGTAATTGAACGGTTACCTCCACCTATAAATGTGAAAGGAATAAGAAGCTTTCTTGGTCATGCTGGTTTTTATTGAAGATTTATAAAAGATTTCTCATTTATTGCTAGACCATTAACTCTTTTGCTAGCCAAGGATGCTCCTTTCATTTTTGATGATGCTTGTTTAAAAGCTTTTGAATTATTGAAAACAGCACTCATCTCTGCACCAATCATTCAACCCCCTGATTGGTCTTTACCTTTTGAAATTATGTGATGCTAGTGATTATGTTGTGGGGGCAGTTTTGGGACAAACTAAAGATAAGAAGCATCATGCAATAGCTTATGCTAGTAAAACTTTGACAGGACCTCAACTTAATTATGCAACCACTGAAAAAGTGCTCCTGGCTGTTGTCTTTGCTATAGACAAGTTTAGATCTTACTTAGTAGGAGCAAAGTAATTGTTTATTCTGATCATGCTTCTTTAAAATATCTGCTCACTAAGAAAGATGCTAAACCCCGTTTAATAAGATGGATCCTGCTGCTTCAAGAGTTTGAATTAGAAATTAAAGATAAAATGGGAGTAGATAACCCTATTGCAGATCACTTGTCTAGAATGTATTTTGAGAATCCGCAGGAACTACCCATTGATGATTCACTCTGGGACAACATGCTCTACGGAATCAACAGATCCGACCCCTGATATGCAGATATTGTTAATTTTATGGTTTCAGGATATGTACCACCAGGAGGAAACAAAAGAAAGCTTATTCAAGAGAGTCGTTCACACATATGGGATGAGCCATACCTCTTCCGAGTATGCTCTGATGGCTTACTCAGGAGATGTGTGACCATTGAAGAAGGAATGAAGATCATTGAAAGATGCCACTCATCACCATACAAAGGTCATTATGGTGCATTCCGCACACATGCAAAAATTTGGAAGTGTGGATTCTATTGGCCAGCAATGTACGAAGACACTAGAGAATTTATCAGAAGATGTGGGCCATGTCAAAGACACGGCAACATAAACTCAAGGGATGCCATGCCACTCACAAGCAATTTGCAGATAGAGCTCTTTGATGTTTGGGGAATCGACTATATGAGACCATTCCCCCCATCAAAGAAATGTGAGTATATCTTGGTGGCGGTTGACTACGTCTCCAAGTGGGTGGAAGCATTACCTTGCAAACATGCCGACAACGTAAATTCAAAGAGACTATCTTTCCAAGATTTGGAGTCCCCAGAATAGTGATAAGTGATGGAGGATCACATTTCATCGACAAACATTTTGAACAGTACCTAGCGAGGCATGGGATCCGCCACAACGTCGTTACACCTTATCATCCTCAGACAAGTGGCCAAGCAGAAACCTCAAACAAACAGATCAAGAATATTTTTCAGAAAACAGTGAATGAAATGGGAACAACATAGAAGGACAAGTTACCCGATGCACTCTGGGCATATCGTACTACATACAAAACCCCAATTGGAATGTCTCCATATCAACTCGTATATAGGAAGACTTGTCACCTACCTGTTGAACTAGAGTTCAAAGCACACTGGGCTATAAAAAGATGGAATATGGACTTTGATGCCGCTGGAGAAAATCGACAAATGAAATTATCAGAGTTGGAGGAGTGGAGAGAAAAAAGCATATCACAATTCAAAGATCTACAAAGAGAGTCAAACGATGGCATGACAAGAAGATCAAGAAGGAGTTCACACCCGGAGAGAAGGTATTACTTTTTAATTCCAGGGTGAAGCTCTTCGGACACGGAAAGCTATGAAGCAAATGGGAAGGACCATATAAGGTAATCAATTCATCATCCCACGGAGCAATCACACTTCAAAATGACGAAGGTACGTTATTCAAGGTAAATGGTCAACGTCTCAAAATATTTTTTGAACCTAATGAAGAATTAGAAGAAATGGACGTAATTAATTTCTACCTTTTAAGTGAATTTTAAGGCCCAATCATTTTATCTTTACATTTCTGGGCCATGCATATGTTTTTCGGTATAGAGAACCTTCTAGAAACGAGTGCGCAGAAGGAGCCCGACAGAGCCCACATAGCCAGGGAGGGCGCCCTAGGGTGTAGGGCGGCCGCCCCACCCTGTCACCTCTCGCCACTGCCTTTTGCACTCCCGAACCTTCTATCCTCTCTTATCCGATAAACCTTGCAGAACACTTATCCAACTATTTCTCCGCGATTTTTGCTCCGTAGATGCTTCTAGAGGTTGTTTTCCACCCCTATATAAAGAACCCCTGACGTCAGCCATCATCATCATCCACTATACCACAGCCCAAATACAGCATCGGACAGTCTGTTGCTGAAGATAAAAAATAGCGTTGAGCGGTCCGTTGCTAAAGGTTAACCACGAACCATCCGTTGCAAAATTTCAATATTTTGATGGACGATCCGTTGCTATACATATTTTCATTTTGCGTTGGACAGTCCGTCGCTATATATGAGTAACTGAGTCGAGTCGTTCGTAGCTAAAGAAATTGTCCAGTAGCGCTAAAATTTTGGGTCCGTCCCGAGAAAATTTTGGCCCAAATGGCCTCAACCCTATGTGCTCTCGATAAAAAAAAACTCCCACCGCCGCCCCCATGACCCCTCTGCCCGGTTTCTCACACACGCACAGGCACACAGCACGCCCAGCGCCGCCGCCCTGAGCTCCAACGCCGCCTGCCGCCTCCACATACCCTCCCTCGAATCCACAGCCCCTCCACGCCGGCTGCCGCCGGAGGTCGACTCCGGCAAGGGCCCTCAGATCTGCCGCTGCCCCCGACAGCCTCATCTCCGGCGGTGGCCGCCGGAGGTCGAGCCCGACCGGCCAGCCTGCCCCTGACGGTCGTCCGCCGGCGCCCGTCCGCCCTAGGCCGTCATCCCCAGCCGGCTGCCCGTCCCACGACGTCCTCCATGACCGGCCGCCGGTCCCACGACATCGTCCCTGTTCGTCCGCCCGTCGCACAACGTCGTCCACGGCCGGCCACCCGTACGCTGCAGGCCTTTGTGCGCTGCCACATCTCGATCTGCTAGACTGCTAGAGGGAGCTGAGCCCAAGTGCGACTCCGGCCAGGTGCTCGTCTTTCACACCCTTTCTCTCCCTCTTCCTTGTTGACGCACTATATGTACTAGTTTCACATATGCCGGCTATTTGTGCATCTCTATCTGTGAAGAATTTTGAAGAAAACATTTTTTTGTTAATTACTTAATGCTACAGGTATATGTGATCAGCAGTATTTTTTCTGATCTGTTTTAAATATCGAATTGCTTTGACAGATTGTACCAACAATCTAAATAGCTAAAAGTTGAGAGGACAGCAAGCATTGGTAGCTAGTCAACATTGTTTTGTTTTTTTACCTGGAGTGAGCAGTGAGACTGTGAGAGAAACAAAGTGACACCACCAATGCAAGTCCAAATGCATGCATGCTTGTACTGTCCAAATCAAAAAAATTAACATACATATTCATTCTTCCTAGGACGAACTGAAAGAAGTTGTTGAAACCTATCCAGAGCTGAAGGATAACTTTGCTTTCATTGTACATCTTAAACAAAACCTCAAAGCATGTAATATTGCTTTCATTTTACATCTTAAAGATAATTTTGCCTTCGTGTTCTTATTACATTTTGCCTTCGTGTTCTTATTACATTTTGCCTTCCGACATATATCTTCAGTTTCTAACTATGACACTTGTGACAGTTGAAGGTCTGCAGCCAACAACCAAGATCTCAGGGGGGTGCGTGTTTGTCTCAAAGATGCTAGCGAGTGCTATTGTTGGTAGCATGGATGCTGAGAGTAAACTTGAATGTGATTTTGTACTAGATGCTATCTTAGGTGCTAGTGGCAGAACCGTCAAAATTATAAGAGATCAAGTACCAAAGTAGCCGATTTAACGACCACTTTAAAAACTTGAGCCCATATAATCCCGGTAGTCCGGAAATCTCGAAGGATTTCTAACAATCGTATCTCCAACCAAGATCACGCAAACTTAGGTATGCACATTCGAACGAACCAACAATTAAACGAAAAACTTGAAGTACGAAATAAAGTTATTACAACACTTTGTCCCAAATAAAGTAGTACTCACGCCACAACATATTTGGCCAAATAAAACATTGTTTTAAAACTCGAACCCAAAGTTTTCACTCCACGCTAGTACCATTAATAAATAGGGGTGTCCACGAGATCACGTCCAACAACAGCAAAAGATGAGCTCGTAGAAGACCTTATCCAAAACCTACTCCTCTTGTCCTTCGACAGGATAGAGACACTGCTTACAATAGCCAAAGTATACTTGACCATCTGCAACAAACGGGATAAACCCTGAGTCTACGCGTAAACTGCCCCGCCTTTTATAATAAATGGTAAAGAAACCCAAATCTCGGGACGAGATTTCTTTAAGGGGGGAAGGGCTGTGACACCCTGTGTCAAGCTTGCATTAGGATCATCATTAGCCACTAAGCATAAGCATTGCATTGCATTCATGTTTATATATGCCATCATTTCATGTGTGTTGTTTATATTCTTCACATTAGAATTGAATAAGTGTTTGATGCTCTACTCTTGATTAACATGTTTAAATAAGTTTGCTATGTTTAGAATAAAGAATAGTGTGATTTATAATTAATTACCCAACCTAATTAAGCTTAGTTTATTTGTTAAGAATAAAAGTAATTCTTTTCTTAAATGACTTAATTGGATTTTAATCTAGAACCCTGTAAATTAATGGTTTTCAGAAAATGAGACCTACATGAAAAATGTAGAGCATATTATTCTGAGAACCTTTGGTTTATATTTCAAAACCTAGTTTTGAGTTTTTGAAACTGTTTTGAAGCAATTTCAGTTTGAAACAAATAAAATAAAATGAAAAAGCAAAAAAAAAACTGAAATGGACCAGCACCACCCATTCGGCCCGTTCGGCCTTGCGCCAGCCCACACCCGCGCCCGCACACGCGCGCTGCAGCGCACGCGCCCCGCACGTGCCACGCACGCACAGCTCACGCGCGCGCACCCGCGCCCGACCATGGCCGCGTCGTACGCCGGCGGTTCCTCCACGTGGCTGCCGATGCCTGTTCGCCGACGCGGACTGCCGCTCTGCGCCACTCGCGTCGCGCCGCACCCTGCCACATTGCACCGACCACGCTGCACACCACTCGCCACCTCTGGCCATGCAGAGCACCGCGCAGTGTGCCCCCGCCCCACCGTGCCGTCACGTCGCATTGACGCCGCCGCAGGGCTGCTTCCGACCAGCCGCTCGCCCCGTTGCGCTCATGATCAAGTGCCGCATCCGCCCTAATGGCGCTAAGACCAAGTAGCGCCCTGCCGCCCCTGCCCCGCGCGCCACAGACACGCCTCCCCACTGCCGACCGCCGCGTCGCCGCGTCACGGCCCCCACTGGCCGCGCCGGTCGGCCATGACCGCGCAAAAGGGAGCGCCTACACCCCCTCTCCCTCTCGCACTCACCAGCACTCACCCGCACTCGCTCTCTCGCATGCTCTGCTTCGCACTCACCGCGCTGAGCGCCGAACGCGCAGCAAACACCCCTTCACTCGTTCGCCACCGTCCGAGCGCCTCTGCTCGATCCACCTCGCACAACGTCTCGCCTTCACCTCGCACATGCCCTGCTTGCCTTGCCTTCGCCAGCCGAGCTCCACCATTGCCGGAACGTCGTCGCCTTTCCTCGGCCCGCAATCGCCACCGCAACGACCAAACTCCGTTCACCCCTCTCCGACCCGCTTCCGTCGCCTCCATCTTCGTGGAAGCTTCACTGGAGGTAGTAGAGGTGAGAACGTCCTTCGTCTAGCTCTAGTTCACCTCGGAAAGATACAGCGTCATTGGCCGTGCGCCATTGCCGCCGCCGCGGAGCTCGCACGTGGCCGGAACTCATCGGAGCTCCTCCGGCCCAACCAACACTTGCGCTGCACGCACTACACCACCGCGGTGCTCACACACCCGCTCGCCGGGCAACACCGCGCCGGTGAGAGCCTCGCCGCGTCACACCGCCACCGCACGTCGCCGGCGATTTTCATGGCCGCACTGGTTCATCCAACACCACCAGACGCTTCGCGTCGTCACCCCGAGTAAGCCAAGCACCGCACCGCCGCCGACGAGAACGCGTCGGTTAGCGCAGTGCTCTGCTTTGCCCTCACTGGCATGTGGATCCGGGTTGACCACGGGGTCCCACCTGTCAGCCCAGCCTTCCGCACGCACTGGGTCGAGCCCGTACACTGTTCACCATGGGCCGGATTCAGAAATGCATTTCCTTTTTCCTATTTTCAGTAAATTTGATAATGCTTGTTTATTTCATATCTAGAGTTTGGTGAATCCTAAAATGGTAAAATAATTTATATTAGACTCTATAAATGTAGATCTTTCTGTTAAAAATATAAAAGTAATTTTTGGAGAATGTCTTCAGTACTAATGTTTAAATAGTTCTTTTCTGCATTTATCAAGGTTAAATGTGTTCCTGCTCTAAATGGTCAAATAAAAATGTGAAGTTTTTATGCTAGCTTGGTTATCCTGTGTAGAAGCTAGGAAAAATATAACATGTCATGTTTCTGTGTAAGTTTTAATTATTACCTATTAAAATGTGTTTCTGATGTTTTCTTAGATTAATTCCTGTGTTAAATCTGTGCATAGATAAATCATGAAAGTTTTTGTGTAGTCTCTGTATACAATGATCTATCTAGGAAAAATATATATATGGTATGTTGTATGGCAAAAAAGATACTTGTAGTTCAAGTGTTCTTTTCTAGGGTTTTCTTTGGAAATTCCTTTAGAGAATAATCTGATAGTGTTAATCATGGAACTTTCTGGATAGATATGTTTCTAAGTAAAGAACCTGTTAAAAATAAGATATATCATGTTTCACCCTGTTCGCCAGTAGGTCTAGTTCTAAGTGCTTTTTCTGCAATTAAATTCATCTTTTTGTATCTGCTAGCTGCTGGCTTTGCTTTGGATGAATTCTCTGCAGTAGCATCCAGTAGGCTTGCTCTGTCCTCTGTAATTTTTGTAGATTTTTCTGAATAGTTTATATTAGGCTTGCTGTGTAAAGTGGAACTAGCATGAATACTTAGGTTAATTTTAAAAGCAATCCTTGAGTGTTTAATTCTTGTTCAAGCATCATCCCTGCACCATCAAGTTTACTTATATGCATTGCAAACATCCAGGATTAGTAGAGGAACCCCAGGTTCCACTTCCAGAGGAAGAAGTTCAGGAGGTGCAGGAGCTGAGCGAGGAGTACCACGAGCTCGACACTAACCTCCCCGAGTGCCCTGACCACCAGCCCTCCACCTTCACTCAAGGCAAGCCCCGGAGCATCCTTAAGCCTCCAAGTATTTACAATTAATCTACTTGAGTATTTTATACTGTGATGCATTTGGTGACAGGAGTTGGATGAATCCCATTTGTTGCATTACCTTCCTTGATATTTCAATTACCTACCTTGTTAACCTGTTAAATAAAAGTAAAAGCAACTGCTTAGCATGCTTATATTAAATGGTTATATTTATAGTCATAGTATTATCCCATGGGGGTAATATCACTCACGGTTGGCTATATTTTTCTATCGTGAAAAAAACCAATGGTAGTAATGAAATGCGATCAACTGGAAGGCAAGGGCACCAAGTGGTTTAGTCTTGGGGGCAGTCCGTCCGTTGAATCGTATAGGTTTGTATACGATGGTGGCCCTCTTACATATTCGAATGCGCCCTTTCACATAGGGACCGATGTGAGTTTCGACCCCGAAGCCGAGTAAACACTGTCCGGGCCAACTCTCAGTCTACTTTTGGCTCCCTCTAGTTTGGAGATACAACCTGCCCCATGGTGGCCAACTGATTTCTCTAATTGGGTGGATTACACTTTCCATGCGTCGGGTCCAGGTGGATTTCGTATTTCAAGTTTTTCGTTTAATTGTTGGTTCGTTCGAATGTGCATACCTGAGTTTGCGCGATCTTGGTTGGAGATACGATTGTTAGAAATCCTTCGAGATTTTTGGACTACCGGGATTATATGGGCTCAAGTTTTTAAAGTGGTCGTTAAATCGACTACTTTGGTACTTGATCTCTTATAATTTGGGCGGTTCTGCCACAATCTGAATGCTTTTGGACTGATCTGGTAGTTTTAGTGTATGGACTCGAACCTAATGGTCGATCATATTGTTGGATCACTTTTGGATGATGATGACTTAGCTAAATTATGTATTCAAGTACTATATATATATATGCATGATGTATGTTGGCTTTGGCACATGATTATATATGTACTCAGTTGATGTGGATGTATAAGAGTGATTAATGTGCTCATTTGTGTTTGCTATTCGGTACTGTATTGGTTCTGAATGTGGGTCAGTTTTAAATATACGTGGATTATTTTTTTACCTATTTAATTGATCTCGATGGACTGTCAGTTGCTAAAAGTTGTTACTGCGATGAACGGTCGGTTGCTAAAACTATCAACAGACAGTCGGTTGCTAAATGTTGGGGCGATGGACGGTCCATTGCTAAAGAAGTGGTCCGTTGCTGTATATATACAACGACGACTTCAACAACAACTGCTGGGGTCCGTCGCTGTAAGTTTTAGCCACGGACCGTCCATCGTTGTATGCCCCTTACAACAACTTTAAGTCAGTCGCTGATTAAGGGTTGTGGTATAGTGATCATCATTCAATCTTCCCTTTAGCTCCCGCTTGCTAGATCTCTTTGCTCCAATGGCCAGCAACAACAACGCCGATAGGAGGATGGTCCCCTACGGATCCATCCCCGACCAGCTCCCCAAAGAAGATCCATATTCCAGAGCCTTAGTCCTAGTCCACGATGAGCTCCTGCTATCCACAATCAAACAAAAGCAGCAACGCTATAGCATGTCCTTCTACGCGCAGCCAGTCCTCGTTGCACCACCGCAACCGCTCCTGCTCAAAGGGCCAAAAGAAGAGCCCATCATCGAGGTACCTGCCGGCACCAAGGTTCTTCCACCAAGACCCAAGGAGAGGGTCATAGGAGTGAAGACCCATCGAAATGGAGAGCTCAACCACATCAAGTACACCACCGAGGAGGAACGTTCCTACTTCGAGGGAATCCGGGCATCCAAAGTCAGATTCGTGCCGCAAAAGGAAGCCCTAAAGAGCTCCCTCAATTCCTTCGAGTCATCTCCCAAACGCCGCAAGACCGTAGCGGATTTAGAAAAAGACTTCCATGCTAGAGATGACACAATCATCAATCTACAAAGCTCTCTAGACTTCTACACTAGGCCGGTCACGAACCTGAGCACCACAGTAGGTGGCCTTAGGCGCGATGTAGATGAGCTTAAAAAGAAGATGAAGTTCTTAGAACGTCGCTAGATGCTTTAGCGAGTTTTTCTTGAGGCATGATTAGATCCATTAGGTAGAGTTTAGTTTGTTTTCTTTTTTTCCCTTTGTATGCATGCCTCATAATAAATAAATAAATAAAGATTATTTTCTATTATTATTGTGCCTTGCTTGTCTCCACTATTGTTATCTAAGAAAACAGGAAACAAGTATGGGGGAGACCCCCGATGACGAGACGAATAGATTCATCCGCAATGAGCAAACATTTCAGAAACAAACAGAACAACAACCGACCCACTACCCAGGGCGCCCGCCCTGGGCAGAGCACCTCCTGCTCCGTCCTTTGACCACGGTCATGTTTGCACCCTGCACGTTACATTTTTTCGTTCACATCTCTAAATTTTCATTCGTGCAGTGAGTTTCCATAAATAAATTCTCTAAACATGATAAATTAAAATGATAAAATGTTTCCTTAAAACATCTTCATGGAATAGACTCTCTATATGAAGTTTCCTAAGAGTCCAGCTAATGTTGGGAATTAATTTAGAGTCTCCATGTTGCTTAAGTCATTGTGGAATATAAGATGGTAGAATATGAGAACTTAATTCTTGATAATCTTTGTCACTTGGAGAATCTCTGTCATCTCCTATATGCTTTACACTTACCAATCAAAAGCCAAAAGGCTACTTATTTTGTATTGAGTTTGTTCGAATCGTGTGGATCCTTGTTAGAATTTTATCATACTCCGAAGGTTAAGGCTTCATTCATACATTACAAACACAAAAGATTCTCTCTTCAGAAGTAGTGTTGCATTAGAGGCATGGGCTATGCAAAAATAAATAATTTCGAGGAAATAAAAATCGGCAAAAAGTCCGACAACCTCGTAGTAGAATTAGGGGTACTTCATGCACCCACTCAAAAAATATTATATACAAAGATAACCCATGGTTCCTCTAATAGCAATGCACTAGCAAGAGATGACATTATAATAAAATTTGACCAACAAGTCTTGATCTAAGAGTATGGCATTATTCTCCTCGGATCTCGGTTTGACCAGGCAATACATGCAAGGTAAGTATGCCACATCTACCTACATTTTTTGAGATTCATAAGTGATCCGAGAGCACTAGTAAGAGGAAATAAGTAAGCTAAACATGCAAAAACTCCAAGTGACAAGATTGATAGATGAAGGGTCTCTACTTCTAGCTACTTTATTCCTCAATTAGTCATAGCTTTATGGTGACTCTACAGAGAACTCCCGCAGTACAGGTAAAAAGGAACCTTGTACTATTGATGTCTAAACCTTAAGCTTATGTTTTCACCATCCTTTTCTTGAGGACGAGTAAAAGCCTAAGTATGGGGGAGCTTGTTGACACCTCTTAAGTATCAATTCTAAGTGTCAACTAAGCAGAAGAAAGGATATATATTTGCAACACACCACCTAGACATAGGGTTTTAACTGATAGAATTCCACAAGTTTTGGTGTTTATCTGTTTTTGCAGGGAGACAACTGCAAAAGAGCAAAAGAAGCCCACAAGTAAGGATTACATAGACACATAACACCTCCGTACGAAAAAGATCAATCTAGAAGACTCTAGAACCAACCTCCTGGAAGGAGGGGTCCACCTGTCAGCAGGGCAGGGCGGGTGCCCTACCCCCTAGGGCGGCCGCCCTAGGTTAAGCTCCAATGAGCCTCTGCCTTGTGGACCCTCTCTCCACCGCCTTTGAGATCACATCTACACCATCCATTAAGGTGGGTTTGATCCGACGGCTGACGATCATTTGAGGGGGCTATATAAGGAGGAGCCCTGCTCCCTAGCGAAAGGCAATCCATTATTCATTTACATATTTTCCAGAGAGGATCCCTTATGGATCTATTCTCTAGGACTTAGCATACAAGTGAGATTAGATTGAGAGAGTTAGAGTGGAGGTGTGGATTGGAGGAAGCCCGGCCTGTTGGTGTCTCTTCTTTAGTTTGTATCGACGGGATCAAGACTCCTAACCCGAGGCTTGCTCCTAGGATTTCTTTGGTAATTCGACTTCTAATTCTAGTAAGTTTCTTGTTTATTAATTCTTTGGTTTGTGAGTTTACTTTATTCTCTCCGCGTAGAGAGTAGGGTAATCGTCTCTAGCATAAACATGGTGTTTGCGTTGGGATCCTCATAGATATCCCCTGTCTAGCCGGATGTGTGGTAGTAGCTCCGTAGATACCTTTGGAACCCACAATCCTGTTAGAAGGACGGGTAGCGTTTTATAGGCCGCGTGATAAGCATTCTCTGAGGTGTCTCTTATCAGGACAGTTCTCCCTAATAGAATAATAAGACATATCTTACCTAGACTAGAAAAAGACTACAGTCACTATCTTCTCTAATCGCCCATCAGATCACCTTGTTAATAGCCAAAAGGTTAATAGCATAGATTCGTTAGTCAGATGCACCCTTTCTCCCTATGGAAATATAAATTATGATACTCGGGATAACCTCGCGGGTGAAGTGCTCACTGGTATCCGTGCGCTTGTGGATTACTTCCAAGTGATTTCTCTGTTTGCGTTAACAAATATCAACACTCATCCTCATCATCTGAGGCATATGTGGACTCCTCACTAAGCTCGGGTGGAGGAGTAGGTGGAGATAGCTGCCTGAGGCCCTGCTCCTGTCTGAGCTGTCTGATCTCCAATCTGGTCTGATAGGCATGATCATTTGGATAACAAATGACAGAGAAGATCTTTTTGAGAAGCCTGCTAAGCTTCCCTTTCCTCTTGCCTCTGCTAGCTGCTGCTGATGACTCAGGGCGATCTGAGGCTACTGCTGCCCTGGTACTAGCTCTAGGAGGAGTCACCACCTCCTGAACTATGGAGTGAATGGCCTTCTCACCTCTGTAAGGCTCATGGACTGTGTCCTTGTTGTAGATCCGACCTGTCACTCTCTCAATTATGAACATGAGGTAGGGAGCATATGGGATCCCCTTCCTAGCATCATCAGCTACCATGAAGATCTCATCCCAAAGAAAGCGTGACACTAAAAAAGGTGGGGCTCCTCCTCTCATCCTCCTAAGAACATTCTTAGATGAAGCGTAGCGTTGGAAGCAGATCCCACCTTGGAATATAGAGTAGTCCTAAAGAGGTTGTCCAAGATATAGTACTTGCTCCTTAGCCTCTTCACAAGACCATCTGCATGCTCAGGCTCAATTTAGAGATGGGAAATCTCTTCATTTGTCAATCCTCTCTCATCATGTACATTGGAGCATGCTCTGTCATCTTCTCCAAATCCAAGAAGATGGGCAAATGTCACAAAATCAAGCTTGTAATGCATGCCCTCTGTCATCCAGTGCATCACATGATCCTCCCTGTCCAGATAATAAGTAGCAGAGAACTAGTGGATGATTTTTGTGTTCCAATCATTTTGAAATCCCATCAATTCATATATGCCCAGCACCTTGGACTGATCAATCACTCTGTCAAATAAAGGATCTCTCTTGTTCTCCAGATGCTCCCAATCAACATACTTTATCTTGATGATCTTGGGCTTCTTTGCATGGAACAGAACAGTGGAATAATAATCAGAATGAAAGACATTCCAGAACTTCTAATTCACTCCCATGTCCTTTGGCACATCATAAGGATAGATGGCCCTCTACTCTTGTACAGACCTCCACTGATTCTGATAGTTGACTCTGTCTCTGGCACGACTGTCCTGAGGCTCTCTGACATGTACCTCCTCAGGATGATCAATGAGATATGATCCATCAAAGAGTCTGAAATCCGGAGGTGTCCTAGGACAAGCACCCTCCATGATTGTCCTTCCTGCCCGCTATAGCTCATCCTCCTGCCTCATCCTCTGCCTAGGATTCAAGCCATCATCAACACCTCCTTTGCCTCCTCTTGTAACTAGGGCCTTTGTCCTTGGCCCCTTTCCTCTAGCAATGCTCGGTCCTCCGGCATCCATCTATGCATTTAAAAGGAGTGAGGGTTAAGTTGCTGCACTTAGAATAGTAATTGGAACTCTAGTGGAGAGATTGAACCAAAAACTAGGGTCAATAGACGATTGTAGAAGCATATGCAGCAGTGCTGTCACCAGGGGCCCGACACTGCCGGCCTAGTGTAGACAACACCACTGCTTGCTTCATCAATCCTCCATTGAATCTAGGTTTTGATTGAATCTAACTATTAGAGGTACATCACCATACATAATCCAACTACTAGCAACCTAAATCCCATCTCAAAATCCATACATTGCATAGATCAACCCAAGTTAGGTTTTCAAGTTATTACCTTTGAAAGAGAGGGATGAGGATGAAGAAGGTCGGGCTTGAATGGAGCTTGATGTAGGGAGGAAGATCCTCCACACCTCCTCCAATGGCAGCACCTTCGAAGGGCGGCACCGCCAGGGAAGAAGAGAAGGACCTCCGGGCTCCTTAGGTCTCCTTGGGGTTCAGAGAGGAGAGGAGAGGTGTTTCTATTGGGGGGAACTACTTGGGATGGATTCCCCTCGGGCTAGGGTTAGGAATAAAAGAGAGGCCCGAGGGATATGACTTGGGCCCGACACCTCTGGTCGGTTTAAGTCGTGGCACTGCCGGGCACCCCGGCATTGCTGTGCTAGGGGCCGACATTGCTAGCCTGCCAAGTAGTGAGGAGCTATGCCACTACATACTTAATATTTATGCACTTGTAGACATATACTCCTTGCCATATGTTGGTCAGTAAACAAATCATCAATACATACAATGACCAACACATTCAAGTTTCTTTCAAAATTGATTTTGAAACACTTAATTGAAATTTTCAAAGTTTTGCCTATGTCGCTAGTTGGACAACCAAATGTGTGCTATAGTTCAAACCACGTTACGATAATCAAGTATATTCAGCTCACTACACAAAGCACAAAACCTTGTCTCACTGAGAGGCTTAGTGAAGATATCGGCTAGTTGCTTTTCGGTGCTCACATGGTGAGTTATGATATCTCCTTTTAATTCGTGGTCTCTCAAGAAGTGATGACGAATGTATATGTGTTTGGTTCTAGAGTGACTAACCGGGTTATTTGTGAGTTTGATGGCACTCTCGTTATCACACAAGAGAAGTATCTTGGTGAATTGACATCCGAAATCTTTTAAGGTTTGCCTCATCCAAAGTAGTTGAAGTGCAACAAGCGCCGGCTACTACATACTCGGCCTTGGCGGTGGAAAGGGCTACACAATTTTGCTTTTTAGAACTCCAAGACACTATGGACCATCCAAGGAATTGACACGTACCCGAAGTGCTTTTTCGGTCTACCTTGCAACCAGCGTAATCGGAGTCCGAATACCCAAGTAGATCGAACTTAGAGCCCTTAGGATACCATAAGCCAAGGTTAGGAGTGAAAACTAGATATCTCAAAATTCTCTTAACAGCCACTAAGTGGCACTCTTTCGGGTTAGCTTGAAATCTAGCACACATGCACACACTTAGCATTATGTCCGGCCTAGATGCACATAAGTAAAGGAGAGAGCCGATCATGGAGCGATATACCTTTATGTCCATGGATTTCCCTCCTTCATCAAGATCAAGATGTCCATTAGTTGGCATGAGAGTCTTGATTGGCTTTTCATTGGCCATGTCAAACTTTCTCAACATATCATGGGTGTATTTGGTTTGGCATAAGAAAGTCCCTTCCTTGAGTTGCTTGATTTGAAAACCAAGGAGGAACTTTAGCTCACCCATCATAGACATCTCAAATCTCTTAGTCATGATCCTACTAAACTCATCACAAAAGGATTGGTTAGTACTACCAAATATTATGCCATCGACATATATTTGGCACACAAAGATATCATTATGGATCTTATGAGTGAAGAGAGTAGGATCCGCTTTGCCTATTTCAAACCGTTGTTTGATCAAGAATTCCTTAAAGAATTCATACCATGCTCTTGGTGCTTGCTTAAGCCCATAGAGCGCCTTATAGAGCTTGAAGACATGATGTGGGAACTTGGGACCTTCAAAACCTGGTGGCTGCTCAACATATACCAACTCCTGGATAGGGCCGTTGAGGAATGCACTCTTCACATCCATTTGTTGAAGCTTGAAGTCATGATGGGCAGCATAGGCCCAAAGCATTCGAATTGCTTCAAGCCAAGCTACCGGTGCATAAGTCTCTTCAAAGTCCAAGCTCTCCACTTCAGTGAAATCTTGAGCCACCAATCTTGCCTTGTTCCTTGTCACCACACCTTGCCCATCTTGCTTGTTGCGGAAGACTAATTTGGTGCCAATCACATTGGTATTTGGTCTTTCCACTAATGACTAAACTTTGTTCTTTTCAAATCTATTTAGCTCTTCTTGCATACCATCACCCAATCCAGATCATCGAGAGCTTGCTCAACCTTGAGAGGTTCCAAAGATGAGACAAAATGGTAAAATTGACAAAAATTTGCCAAATGTGATGCGAACACATGGTGGATAAGTACCCATGCATGTTCAGCTTTGATGATGAGTGATTGACCAACACTTGAGTGTTTTAGTTTGAGCGGTTTATTTTAACCCTTTGCGAAAGCAAGTATGTGCCTGTCTATCGGCTTGTGGTGTGCAGGTGCTATGCCTAGTGAAAGTGGTCAATGGCATGCAGAAGGTCGAGTAGAGGCTTGCCGTGCCGATGGACTGAGAGCGGTGAAGGGAGGAAGCGGGGCTCGGACTGAGGGACCATGGGCGCCGGCGGACTAGCTGTGGTGGCTAGTACTTGGCACCGGCGAGTGCAAGAAGACATGGAGGTAGACCGAGTCGACGGAGTCAAGACAGTCGACGAGCGGGTCGAGCGGAGGCGCATGGGACTCGGAGTCCGACCGGGCGAAGACAAGGTGGCTTGAGTTGAGCAGTTTGGTGGTTTGGGCCTCAAAACCATATGAGGACGGTTTCCGAGTTTGGGCCTCAAAACTCGGGGTTCGGTAGTTGAGCCCATAGCTACCGGTGGCGGGTTTCCTGGGTTTGGGCCTCAAAGCCTAGGCAGAGCTTCCGAGGAAGCGGGGATGGCACGTGGCGGAATCCTGGAGGTTGCGTCAAGGCGATGGCAACTCCCGGCAGGAAGCGGGGCCGTCCATTCAAATCGAGGAAGATATTTTCCGGAGCTTGGACTGCAATGCTTAGGCTAGGTAGTTCACTCATGTATCTAGGGGGTCTTTGGGAAATAGCCAAAGCCCTATTAAATAGGGGATGAAGGGGTATCCTCATCCCACCTCTTGAACACCTTTCATTTGCACTACCTCTCACTCTCTCTACCCTCTCTCTAGTTCATGAGGTTCCTAGGTTGATCTTTCCAACCTTTGTAAGGATTTGAACTTTGTTTTCGGTGGGAATCAGAGACCTTACCCTCCGTAAGCCATGGTGGCTTTGATTTCGTGATCGAGTCTCCGGTCTACTTGTGTTCTTCGCGTTTTGCTTTTTGCTCTCCTTTGATCCCGAGTCGAGATCTCTTTCTATGGAGTAGTTCATGCAAATCCGTTTGAACCAAGTTGTTCGTAATCGTGAGGAGCATCTTTGCACTGAAGGCTTTCTCCTCAAAATTCACGAGTATGTAGATCGGGTGATTTCTTTGCGGAGTTCTTTGTTCTTGAGCTTTTCCCCAAATATCGTATCCTCCCGTTGCTTTAAGCCAAATTGAGAGATGATTTCTTCGAGATAGCTCCCCAACTGTAGAAGGATCTTGCCTACAAAGTTTGGTTGCAGTTGGAGTTCATTTGGCTGAGTTTTGGGAAGATTTGGCGGAGTGAAATCGATTTTCGTGGGTTTTCTGCGCTCTGTTCGGGACCTCCGGACCACCCTCCGGAACACCTTGTACAGGCTCCGGACCATAGCCCATTGGTCCGGTGGTCTTGCCAGAATCCAGCAAAATAGCCCCTAGCTCCGGACCATACCGTTGGACCAATCTGCATAGTCCTACGGTACCGTCGGACCACGTGTCCTAAGCTAGGGTGCATTCTGTGTTGGCTGATTTTTCATCGGACCATAGCAAGTGGTCTTGAGGTGCTCCGGACTAGTCCTGAGGTAGCTTAGGACCAAACGTCGGACCACTCTGCATTGGTCCTACGGTCCTGACTGAAGTGGTCCTAAGATCGTTTCTCCCTCGTCCGGACTCCGAATTGAGTTCCGTTTGTAGCGTTGGTTTCGTAATAATGCAAGGAACTTGATGAAGCACTTGTGAGACCTGTTCTCATAAGTATTTTTGGGTGAGCCCTCTTCTCTTCTCTCTAGGGTTTCAGAGCCTCACTTTTGGTGTCTCGTTTTGAGTCTTTGGTTTCCGAAAGATCCGTTGTACCTCTTGGTCATCACCAAAAGGTATCCACCCTCTCGAGGGTCGTAATCTTATTGGTGGAGTTAGATTACTTGCTGGGGCTGTTTTTGGGAAGAGTGGCCCAAATATTTTGAGAGAAATTTGAGGCTCCCATTCACGCCCCCTCTGGTCGCCGTTCTCGGTCCTTCAATTGGTATCAAAGCCGATTAAGGATCAATCCACCTTACACGGTTCTTGATCCGCGAAGGCGACATGGAGCACGGTGCTGGCAAACCTCCGTACTTAGATGGAACAAACTTTTCCTATTGGATGGTGCGCATGTCCGCGTACCTCCAAGGGCTTGATACGATGTTCTGGGAGATTTGTGAGAATGAGGACTATGTGGTTCTTGGTGCTCGGATCAATGAGCTTCAAATCACGCAACACATGTCAAACGCAAGAGCCCGTAACATTCTCTTCTCGTGTTTGTCTCTTCCTGAGTATGAGCGAGTTTCGAGTCCAGACTCTTCGACACGTAAGATAGAGAGTACAAGAACTTTGTTCGGTTGGCCGGCGAATCTATTGACGGGATGTTCACTCGCTTCCAATCTATCGTCAACAAGATGTGTGCTAATCAAGCTAACTTGCCTTATGATGATCATGAGATGGCTATCAAGATTTTGCATGCTCTTGGTCGGAAGGTATGGGAGATGAAGGTGGCTGCCATTCAGGAGTCACCGGGCTATGATGCCCTGACCGTGGACGAGCTATTTAGCAAGCTCAAGTCCTCGGAGATTTACTACCAGACCCGGGCCAAGCTTGAGAACCCATCGAAACCATCTATGGCGTTGGTTTCTGGCCCCGGCGGTACGTCTTCTTCCTCCTTTGACCCTTCACACTCTTTGTTCGCTTTGTCTTTGATTTCTATGACAGAGGAGCAAGTGGAGGCTCTTGGAGATGACGAGCTGGCCCTAGTCATCACTAGGTTCTCACGGTTTCACAACAACCATTTGAACCGATGACGTGGTGGCTCGGCCAAGGGGTGCTACCGTTGCGGTGATGAGGATCACTTCATTGCAAACTGCCCCAAGAAAGCTGTGGGTGACTTTACCAAGCGCAAGGACAAGCGCGAACACCACTTCGAGGACAAGCACAATCCCAAGGGCGGCTACAATCAAAGTTCTTCTAAGAATGTGATCGACAAGGTGAAGGCCAAGCACCGAGCCTTCCTCGCCTTCCTCAGCGACATTGATGCCTCCTCCGATGGAGGTGCTTCCTCAAGCTATGATGAGTCGAAGGGAAAGGTTGAGGACAAGTTCAACGACCTATGCTTCTACGATGACGCCAAGCACGGTGGCTTTTGCACCATGGCGATTGAAGAAGGCAAGGTCGGCAAGCACAAGGATGACTCCGACACACCCGAGGTATCACCCACCATCGAATCCCTCTCTCTCGAGCTTGAGTCTCTGAACGACAGCTTGATGAGTCAGGATTCTTTGCTCAAGCATGTCGCTTGTGAGAGGAACGATTTTAAGGAGAAGTACCTTAGCGCGCTTCATGAGCTAGATTTTGCTAAGGCGTTGGTGGTGGTTACCGAGGAGGTAGAGTGTGATGCTTGCGCCATTCACATGTCTGATCTTGTCACTCTCCAGGACAAGTATGGCACTCTACTTGAGGAGGTCAGTGAGCTGAAGACTAGGCCTAGCTTACTCGGTGCGTGCAAGTCTTGCCTAGGCTTGCGTTCTAAGCTGGCACAGAAGGATGATAGGATCACTGTGTTAGAGAAGGTCAGCTCAGATAGCACTAGAGAGTCAGATCGCTTTGAGGCTTTGGAGCTTGAGATCACGTCGTGCAGACACGAGAAGATGTGACCGAGGAGGAAAACACATACCTTCGGTCCATCTTGAGCTGGGTGTCTTGCCGAGAGCCGCAGTTGGGGATGTTGCTTAGCCAATGCAAGCGGGCTGGCAGCACGGGAGTAGGCTTTGCTATAGGTGGGAAGGATGATAGCATGTTTGGTAAGATCGGTGAGTGCAGTGGTTTGAGCATGAGTGAGAAACCCACCACACCTCCCAAGTTTACCAAGATCGCCCCACCTAAGCCTACCAACCCCTCTGAGTTTCCTGTGAGAGATGGTGTGTTTGCAGAGCCACCCAAAACCACTCCATAGAACCAAGTGTGGATTGCCAAACCGAACCATCATCGCAACCAACTTGACACACTGCTAGACATCTCTAGTGATCCCCTTCCTAAGAAAGCTAGAGCCACCCAACTCAACAAGAGAGTGCCTACCAAGAGTGCGGTGAGGTACTATTGTGAGTATTGTGAGCGGGATGGGCACTTGGCTGAGTTTTGCTTTAGGAGGAAGAGAGATGATCGGAGGCAGGTTGAGTTGAACAACCGGGACATGTACCACCCACAAGTTGGGGTACGTGAACCGGAAGTTCATAGGCGCACTTCTAGACCTAGAGGTACAATGCCTCAAGGTGCTAGGCCTCAGGAGGCGAGACCACATGGTGGTCGTGCCCGGCGTGGTACCGGTCGTGACCCATACGACTACGGGCCTCGTGGCGGTGGCTTCACTCCTCCCTTCGCTAGCGGACCATGTTTCCCCATCGTGGTGATCGCTATCCTCCCATGGGACAGGAGATGTTTGGTTTTTCTCCTAACCCATTCTTTGGGAAAATGGGCCAAGTGGTTCTCCAGCCTCGACCTCGTGCACCACACCGAGTATATCACCTTCGGGATAAGATTAAAGGCAAGGTTGTCTCCCGAGGGTCGATCCGAGTGAACTCTTCTTTTGTCCTCAAGGATGTTGCTTTGGTTGCGAATTTGCATTTTAACATTCTTTCGGGTTCACAACTCCTTGATGACGGGTTGAATTGAGTTTCAAGCCTAATCTCTCTCGGATTTTGGACTCTCGTGGTGAGCTTGTTTGCTAGATTTTACCCTTCACAACTCCTCGATGTCTTCTTGCCGATTCTTCTTCCGAGCTTTGGAAGTGTCATAGGAGATTGGGACATTTGAGTTTTGACTTGCTTACAAGGCTTAGCTCAATGGACCTTATCCAAGGATTGCCAAAGCTAAAGTTCGAGAAGGATTTGGTTTGCCATCCTTGCAGGCATGGCAAGATGGTTGCCGCTTCCCATCCTCCTGTGACTGAGGTCATGACCACTCGACCCGGCGAGCTCTTACACATGGACACAGTTGGTCCAGCTCGGATCAGGTCGGAAGGAGGGAACTGGTATGTGGTTGTAGTCGTTGATGACTACTCGAGATACTCTTGGGTGTTCTTTTTGGAGAGTAAGGATAAGGCTTTTCCACTTGTTCGAGATCTGATTTTGAGATTGCAAAATGAGCTACCTAAGAATGCCATGAGAGCTATCCGCAGTGACAATGGCACAGAATTCAAGAATGCTCAATTTGCAACTCTTTGCTCTTCTTTGGGTCTCGATCACCAGTTTTCCTCACCTCACACTCCCCAGCAGAACGGTGTTGTTGAGCACAAGAATCAGACCCTTGTTGAGATGGCCAGGATGATGCTCGATGAGCATAGGACTCCTAGGCGGTATTGGGCCGAAGCACTCAGTTCTGCTTGCTATGTTTCCAATCGCATTTTCCTCCGAGCTTTCAAGAAGAAGACTTCTTATGAGTTGCGATTTGGGAGAGCACCCAAGTTAAGTCACCTACGCGTGTTTGGGTGCAGGTGCTTCATCCTCAAAAAGGGCGGTAAGTTGGATAAATTTGAATCACGGTCTTCTGACGGTATCTTTCTTGGTTATTCTACTCACTCTCGTGCTTATCGTGCACTTAACCTTGAGACTAACCAAGTGATGGATACTTGTGAGATTACCTTCGATGAGACTATGCCCTGTGTTTCCACTGCTTTTGAGCTTGCAGGTGATGATGAGGTGAACACTGGCATCTTTGTGGAGGAGGAGCAGGATGATGCCGATTGAGGTGATCTCGAGCCAACTCCACCGGCTGCCCCCGTCGACCCTATGACGTCCACTTCGGCTCACGGTCCCGATCCGACTACTTCCTCTACATGGGGGCTGTTCGAGCAGCTTCCTCAGTCGGTGCCCGTTGCACCTGAGGGAGCTCCAGCTGCTGTTGAGGGGGAGACCACTTGGTCCAAGCAGGCTGAGCGCCACATCCAGTGGCAGCACCCGCCGGAGAACATCATCGGGGACATCAACTGTCGAGTCACGCGGTCTAGGTCCTATCTCTCTCACTTTGCTCATTCAGCTTCTGTCGCTTCTTTTGAGCCCGGGATGTTGGACACGCTTTGATGGATCTGGATTGGGTTAATTCCATGCATGAGGAGCTAGAAAACTTTGAGCGAAACCGCGTTTGGGTCTTAGTTCCTCCACCACCTAGTTTCCACCCCATAGGTACCAAATGGGGTGGTAGTGCGCAACAAGGCTAGGTTGGTAGCTCGAGGCTTTTGTCAAAAGGATGGAATAGACTATGAGGAAACCTTTTCTCCCGTAGCTCGTTTAGAGGCCATTAGAATCCCTAGCGTTTGCGGCTTCTAAAGGTTTTAAACTTTTTCAAATGGATGTTAAAAGTGCTTTCTTAAACGACTACATAGAGGAGGAAGTTTATGTTAAACAACCTCCCGGTTTCGAAAATCCCAAGTTTCCAAACCATGTTTTTAAACTTCACAAAGCTTTGTATGGTTTGAAACAAGCCCCTAGAGCATGGTATGATAGATTGTGAACCTTCTTGGTTGCTAAGGGTTTTAAAATGGGATCAGTAGATAAGACGTTGTTTCTCCTCAAGCAAGGCAAAGACACTCTCCTAGTCCAAATATAGGTGGATGATATCATCTTTGGTGGTTCTTCTCATGCTCTTGTTGCCAAGTTTGCAGATCTTATGAGCAGAGAATTTGAGATGAGTATGATGGGAGAGTTGACCTTCTTTCTCGGGTTGCAAATAGAGCAAACCCGGGAAGGGACGTTTGTGCACCAAGGCAAGTACACGAAAGATATCTTGAAGAAGTTTGACATGGGTGAGGCAAAGCCTCTTTCGACGCCCATGTTGACTACGACTACCTTGGATGCGGACGAGGAAGGAGAGGCGGTGGACCAGATGGAGTACCGAAGCATGATTGCGTCGCTCTTGTACCTAACGGCGACCCGGCCGAACATTCAGTTCGCTGTCTGCTTGTGTGCTTGCTTTCATGCGTCCCCACGGACATCGCACAAGCAGGCGGTAAAACGCATCATGAGGTACTTACGCTTCACTCCAGAATTTGGTCTTTGATTTTCCACCTCCTCTCTTGTGCTTTGCGGTTATTCTGATGCCGACTTTGCCGGTTGCCATCTTGATCGGAAGTCCACTTCTTGGACTTGCCAGTTTCTCGGGTCTTCTCTTGTGTCTTGGTCTTCTCGCAAATAGTCTAGCGTGGCACAGTCGACGTGCGAAGCTGAGTACGTTGCTGCGGCTAGCTGTTGTTCGCAGTTGATTTGGATGATTGCAACTTTGAAGGATTTTGGTCTTGTTCTTACTAAGGTGCCTCTGCTTTGCGATAGCACGCGTGCAATTAGTGTGGCAAAAAATCCCGTGCTTCACTCTAAGACTAAGCACATTGATGTTCGCTTTCACTTCTTGCGAGATCACTACGAGAAGGGCGACATTGACCTCCGGCATCTCGAGACCCACAACCAGTTTGCGGATATTCTCACAAAGCCTTTGGATCAAGCTGCGTTTTCTCGCCTTCGGGGCGAGTTGAGTGTGTGTTTACCCTTTTAGTTGAGGGAAGCTCTTTGTGTATCATAGTTCTTTTTGGTTCTTATTTGTCATTTCTCTCTTTTGTTTGGCGTCTTCTTAGTGTTAATTGGTGTCATTGCATTTTGTATCTCATTGCATTTGTGACATAGTTGATTTTAAGCTTCATACTTATAGCCGGTATAATGAATCTATGCTCTATTTGAGGTGCTTTATGTGTCTATGGTGTTGCCTAACTTAGACTCTTTTTGATCTATAAATATGCAATAGAGCTAAGTTTGAAAAGCTTTAAAACTGAATTTAATTCCCCATGTCACCTCTGAAATGGCACTAGCATGTGTAGGCATTTGAAGATCCTTCTTGGCTGTTTTGTATATAGCTTGTAAATATGGCTCTTCATTGCTTCATTCACTACCATTGAGCACCATGATTAAATTGATCTAAAATGAAATTGCTCTCTGAATTATGAATTAGAAAGATTGAGTTGGGTCTGCATTGTGAGCACTTCACCGTGTGTTCGAGACTGCTTCCCTATGGGTTGAACTTGAGCGGTGTCGTGTATGACCGAAACCGGTGTGTCAAGTCCTTTGAGTTCGCCTGGTTGGTAAGTGGCAACACCTTGCTTACAACCACTCGCATACAACATGAAATGTGCCTAAAACTGAAATTTGGCTGCAAAACTCTGAAAATTGAAAAATTCTTTCAGTTGGGTCATTGGCTTGTTGTATGGACTTTGCTAGGGATAGTTCTACTTGCTATACATGAGATTGCTTTGAGACAGATCCTATCTTGTTTGCCATGTCTCGTTGTCTCTACACTACAAGAAATCTGGGCTTGTATGACACATAGAAACTGTCGTGTAAAGTACAACATTTGTCATAAAAAGATTCTTGTGACGAAAACGACCCGTCACGCCAGTCGTCATATAACGACCGTCACATAATGTACCTCATGATGATAGTATACAAAACCATCACAAAATGCGAATATGTTTTGTGACGGTTGAATTTGTTTGTCATATATTGTTTCATTTAATGACGGTTATAGTTCTCACATATAAGTTGGTCAGCGCGTCACTTAATATATGAGCTGTCACAAATTGGTTGTTGGGAGCCCGGTTAGGTAACTTATTGTGACGCCCTGTAGCGTCATATATACTGTATATAGTGTCTTGCTTTGTATGGTCGTTTGAGACATTTTGAGATGACTGTACACCATCACAAACTTTCTTTCCATTCAACGACGATCATTGTACAGATCTCAGATCTTTCCTCAGGAGATACAAACATATATATATATATATATCAGAATCCATCATCCACAACATTCTCATTCAAAGCCATCACAGACATCACATACATTCCAGTGGATAACATAGTGCACCACACATGTTCAAACATCACACAAAGTACCGGGTTCAAACTGTTCCACCACCACACAGGTTCAAACATCATACAAAGTACTAGGTTCAAACTGTTCCACCACCACACAGGTTCAAACATACCACATAGTTCTGACAAACACAGTGCACAAACTTCCAACCGAGAAATTCTAGTGTTCTAGCAAGATATAGCTAAGGCATAAGCATTGTGAACATAGAGTGCATTCAGACCTCAATCTTTCTGAAGTTTCAGCACAGCTCGCAGCAGTGCATTATTCTCTTCAAACTTGGCATGCATCCCCTTCACTTTTCTTGGGTCTGGCGTAGCAAATTTTGGTTTTCTTCAAGTGCTGCTTGGTTGTCTTCAAGTGTGGCCCGCTAAGCTTCAAGCTATGCTTGCAACTCTGCCTGGTTCCTAGCAGCTTCCTCTCTTTCAGCTTGGAGTGTTGCCTCAAACTGAGGTTGCATGCGTGCTTCTACGACTGTCGTGGACCGGGCATTCTTTGACCTTGTAGGGACACCAATGTTTGGAAGGAAGGTCGATGAATGGCTGATCTGGCTGAGACTGTCAGCAACAATCCTGGAGGGAGACTTTTGTGATACTCCTTCTGGTTCTCTTTCCTTCTCTGCAACCATATGTTCCTACATAAAATGAATTGAATTAATAACAAGGCCATACAACACATGTGAATTATGTTAACTAGGCTTATACTTGAGTACAGTACATGCATGCAATAATTATGTAACTTACATATATCTCCACAGTTGCAAGAGGAGTACGACCATTTTGCCGACTATTCATACATTCCCCAAAGAATTCAACAGGATCTGGATCCATGTTGTTGTACTTAGGCCTCTACAACATGTAAGAAAAATGAATTAGCATTGTACCAATGAAGGTAAAGAGAGGGCTGGACACACATGTGAATTATTTTTGGTACATGCAACCAGAAGATGCCAAAATATGTATGGACTACAGATCATACAAGTATTTACCTCTAGATTTTGTTATGCCAATAACAAATGAAATCAGTGGCATAGTCAACTAATTAATGACAGTTCAAGGAAAACAATACAGAAACATGCATCAATGCAACCTGGATAGTTCTAGAATAACAACTTGGCCTAAACCACACCTACTACTGATGTTGATCAGTTTCAGATGGTCACCATAAATTGATTATAGTTCACTCAGGAACATAGTTAATATTATAAACATGGTTGGTCATCTCAGAATTCATAGGGTCAATCTCAGAATCAGATTAAAAACCAGAGCTCATCTAAAAAATAATTGGACCACATGCTAAGTGGACAGTTGAAAAGCACATTATAATTACTATGCTAAAAATGTCCCATCTTTCAAGCTAAATATACAGAAGACATATTATCCTTACCAGGCTATATCGATGAGCAATATAGGACCTAGATCCAGTCCTTTGGTGAAGCTACACTTGGGCACCGTTTACTTTATTCTTAGAACTTTTTTCCTGCAGCACAAATGCAATATAGAGTTTTCATTCACATGCATAGGTTGCAATTGCATATTGACAAAAAGAATAAAAAATGCACGGCATGGACCTGATTCTTTGGGTCACACCAGTACTCTACTAGCTGGATCCACTCCTCTTTCTTCATTTTAGGTGGAGGTTGTTTGGCCAACAGTTGTTCTCTTGTTAGTGACATGTTGAAGTATTTCCTTTTCAGGTGATACCTCGTCTGCCTTACTCCCTTCTTAATGATATCGGTGCATGCAGCTCTGCTTGGTCCCTCATTCCTAACATCCACATCCAACCTGGACTGAGGCCAGACAACTGATTTATTAGACACAATTTCACATGGGAGTATAGTAATGCAAGAAAGTTTTTGGAGGGGCAAAATAGTTGTCTCACCGCCACTTTGTTAAGCACTTTTCCTACTTCTGCCTGCCCTGCCTCATTTGCATAAAGCTTCCAAGATGTGTAGATGGTAGGTTGTCTCTAAAGGCAACACTAGTTTCTGATGCTAGCTTTGCAGCTTCAAGTGGGACCTCAGGTCTTTTCTTCCCTTCAGCCACTTGGATAGTCAGCTTCTTTCCTCTAATTATCATCTCCTCTAAGCCATGACCCATGGTTTTCTTGCGGACATTCTTTGGGGCACTACATTGGCAAATAATAATAAAATGTGTTATTATAGCAGTAAGAATAGTAGATATTGAATGGTGAAACTAAAGCTTGCAAACACATATTCTTTACCTAGAGCTAAGTTATCAACTGGTTCTCCTTCATCTGTATGACCCGCGGAATTAGCAGCATCAAATTGCTCAGCTAATTCATTGATGTCATTGCTTTGCCTAGAGCTCTGTCCACCTGGTGAGTTGTCTATAGGAACTGTTTGGTTAACACTGGTTGTGGGGGTAGGTTGCATAAACAGGGTAGGCTGGGCAGGAGTGGGTCTAGGAGTATTATGCTTAGTGTTTGTGTTTGCACTAGGCGAAGACATGGCTGCACTAACCCTGGTGAATCTAGGAGGACCAGTCATTGGCTTTGCACCAGGTGAAGACATGGCTGCATTAGCCCTGATGATTCTAGGAGGACTATGCATTGGGTTTGCACTAGGTGAATACCTGGCTGCAGTAGCCTTGCTGATTCTAGGAGGACGAAGCATTGGGTTTGCATCATGTGAATACCTGGCTGCAGTAGCCTTGCTGATTCTAGGAGGACTAGACAATGGGTTTGCACCAGGTGAATTCATGGCTGCAGTAGCCCTGGTGATTCTAGGAGGACTAGGCAATGGGTTTGCACCATGCAGTTGGGTGGTGGTAGAAATGGCATTTGTTTTAGGATTGGCTTTGAAAGTGTTCTTAGGAGGCAAAGGATGTCTTTCCTTAGGTGGTGGACGACCAGCAGGCGATGGCATGGCTGCACTAGCCCTGGTTACTCTAGTTGGTGTGCGCGGTGGCTGCTGGTTGGCAGCCGCCATTGTTGCCACCTTCAGCTTCTTCTGGTGAGGGCGAGTTCCTGGAACCATCGTGCTTACCTACCAAGAGAAACATGCATCTTATTAATTAAAAAAGAAGTGTTAAGTAGATTGATTCACAACAATGAAGTATATGTTTGAAATAGACAGACCAGTAACTTGGTAATTGGCCTAGGTATTGCATCTCACCTCAGTATGGATCTTATTATTAAGGTCATCATCAAAATCCTCATCACTGTCAGATTGGTTATCAATGTCAGAGGATGGGTCATAATCATGGTCAGATTCTGTATTCTCATATTCCAGTCTCCTCCCTTTGCCCTTTTGCTTATTCGAAATAACACTGCTAACTTCCTTAGCTAATAGTGGATTACCCATAGACTTAAATACTTCCTGAATATGTCTTATATTCTCATCCCTCTCGTGCTCATACTTGTTTTTTGTCATTTCTTCTAATACTTAGTGAGATCAAATGCACAAAGAGCAGAAACTGGAATCAGTTTCTGTAAAGAAGTTGAAAGACACTAACAAATCAGTATTCTGTTAAATGGTAGAAAGAAGGGAAAATAACAACTTAATCGTAGAAGAAAGAACTAACAGATGACAACATTGTTTCAACATGCATGAAATGTGACAGTGAACAAGACTAACAATGAACAAGAGGTGCAGATGGATAAGTGGAATCAAATCTAGCTATTTATCACTCAGTCTAGTTGCAATGTATCTAAGCACCAAGTTTAGTGTATAATTTTTTCAATACAAGATGGTTTGTATGCATCAAGCTATGTTGAAGGATAGCGATGGGGTCAGTACATACAAATCAGTAGCCATGGATATATTAATACTCATAACAATGATCTTGAATGGAAATTTCTATCAAATAATATTAAACGTATGCATTTTATCTATGCTTCCTCCTTGCTAAAACCAAAGACTCATATCTGGGATTGGAAAACACATACATAGACAGCATCACAAACCATGTATTAATATATAAGACTCCGGCATGCATAGACAACATCACAAACCATACATAAGCACTCTTCGACTCATATGATCCCAAAAACACATATCTTCATGATCTCAAAATCTGAGACAATGAATCATGTGCTCTGAGAGAGCGGGGGGAGGTGGGGTGGGTACCTTTGTAGCTGGAGGATTCAAAGTACATTCGGCGGGGCTTAGCCGGGGAAGAACCGCATCTAGTGGTCGGTAGCGGACCAATCGGTCTGGCTCACTGAATGGAGGCCGGGGCCGATGATGGTCTTAGCCGGGGAAGAACCACTTTGTAGCAAATTGCTAGAGGAGGTAGGACGTCTTAGCTAGACCGGCTCGCCAGAGGAGGGAGCCAGCGTCTTCGGCTTCCGGCTTCGTGGTGGATCTGTGGTTTTAGTCGTGGTGGCGCTGACGGAGTATGGAATCCCAGTGGCGTCGGAGTGGGCTGTGTCGGAGTGGATCCAGGGAAGGAGGAGTAGATCCGCTCGGCGGCGCTGTGGTGGGCTTGAGTGGTTGTGGCGCGGTGGGCTTGAGTGGTGTCACTAGGTTTTGGGAGGAAGGAGGGGACTCAAGGTGGGGGTGGAGTGACGAGCGGTGGCGGCCGCGTGGCAGCGTAGCAGCGAGTCGAGCAGAGGAGATTGGGTATTTCCCCTTTGTGTGACCGGGCAAGAGGATAAGACTTGGGGGAGAGGGTGGCTTGAGCGGGAGGCATGGTGGGTCCCTGGTGTCATTGAGCGATTCCGGGCGGGAGAGGGTGTGGTGCGGCTGTGAAATTTTTTGATGGTGCGGTGGGGCTGATTTGTCGGTGGCAGAGCCTGCGCTGGGCATAATTTAGTTCTAGCACAGTGGGTCCACTTGTCATTGACCTTTTACTAGTATTAGGACTTCAAATGGAGTTTTGGGCTATTAAGTAATTTCAAATTATGAAGTGATGAACACAAAGGTTGCACAACTCATCAATATGTACACTTCTTATTTAGGTCATTTGTCCATCCGATAATTTGATGATAACTTTGTTCATAGAAATTACATGTCTCACTTATAGTTCCTAAATCTATAAGAGAGGATGTAAATTTTATGAAGTGTGTTACTACCACTTTCTCGGATGAAAAAATGACAAAAACAAAAGTTGTAGGTCTTGATGAGTTGTTCAACTTTCATGTTCATGAGTTCATCAATTGAAATCATCTGGAGGTTCAAAATGAAGTCTAAAGTTCTCCCTTTTTTAAATTCACATTTGAAATTGTTCAAACTTTAACCCATCTAAAAATGGCCAAAATCAATCCAATAAGGTGATAGATCATGATTTTTGAAAATTTCAGAAAAAAGCATCAGAATTGGAGTTAGCAAGTGGGAGAAAAACTTGTTAGAAGTTTTTGAAACAAACTAAAAAAAGAATTGATATTTGCACCATGAACTCGTTACCAAGGAGCCTAATGAGCATGCTGGGTCCACATGTCATTGTAACATTCGATCATACGGCACTCAGGTCAATTAGCATGGAGGACCCACATGTCATATTACAAGGGGTACTAGCTTGCTGTGGATAAGAAACAGAGTGGCTCTGTTGCTGGTCACCCTGCAGCCGCACTCTCGTCCTCGCGGGGCACACTCTCGCCGTAGCCGCCACAGATGCAGCCGCATTCTCGTCCGGCGACCCATGCTTCTCCCTCACTGCCGTCCGGCGACCCTGCCAGCCGCGCGGGTCTAGGCACCTGCTAGTCACGACGGCCATCCCAACTGGTCCCGCACCGGCCACCCAGTGCTGGTGTCGGCGCCGTGCCGGTGCCCTGCCGGCCACCCGTGGTGGTGCCTTGCCGGCCACCCCAGCTGTAGCTTGGCCGGCCAAGCCACCTGCTCCATCGTTGGACCTCCCACCGCCTATGTCGGCTCCCTTCTCCTCACCAGCAACATTGGCAGCCACCACATTTGCTTTAGTTGAAGGATCAAATATAGTTTTATAATATTTTTGTTTGCACCTAAATTTACCTAGGTCAAGATGGATAGAAGCTGGATCTATAATACTGAACCATTTTCGCCGGCCTTTCTGTCTGGTGTTCAACTATTTATGGAACATGTCAGAAGTAGATTTAGTGCAGATGATAAGATCAAGTGCCCATGCCGAAAATGCCTGAACAAAAGAGAGAAAAGCCAAGATGAATGGTATGTCTAGGTGCTATACTAGTTGGGTTCATCATGGAGAGGAAGCTAGTGATGTTCAACAAGATGATGATGGAGAACTTGCTGTGGTACCTGAAGATATGTCATGGGATGGAAATGACCAGGCAACACTTGAAGAGGAAGTACAAGCTGAAAATATCATAGACGGTAGTGCACGGGGAGTTCTGGGGCTGATTCAAGATTTGCGTGATGCAGCAAGCCACGGCTTCGGTGGTAACTGATACGAACAAATCATGGAAGAGGCAAAGCGTGAACTTTTTCCAAGTTGCACTGAGGAGTCTAGGCTATCTTTCATTATTAAATTGCTGCATATAAAAGTGTACAATCGGATAACAACATCTGGACTTGATGCTATGCTTGAGTTTCTTTCTTCATCTTTGAAGAATGTGCCCGGACTTCCTAAGTCCTATAACGAAATGAAAGCTCTACTTCGGAAGCTTGGTTTTGGTTATGTTTCTATTGATGTGTGCAAATATGATTGTGCCTTGATTTGGAGGGACCATGAAGGCGATGATCATTGCCCAGTTTGTGGCTTCACAAGATGGAAAGTGAACAAGCAGGGCAGAAACAAAGTTCCTCACAAGGTCCTCCGTTACATTCCAATAATTCCACACCGTCAAAGGATTTTCATGTCAAAACAACGGGCATAGTATCCAAGATGGCACAAGGAAAATAAAGTAACAGTTGATAATGAAATGAGACATCCGGCTGATGGGGAATCTTGGAAAGATTTTGATGAGACTTTCAAGTCTTTTGTAGGTGATCCCCGTAGTTTGAATTTAGGCATTGCTACTGATGGATTTAACCCATTTGGTCAGATGAGCAATTCATATAGCATTTGACCAGTGATAGTGGTACCATACAATTTTCCACCATGGATGTGTATGGACCAATCCAATTATATGTTTGCTTTACTAATTCCGGGAACAAAATCACCAGGCAAAGATTTCCATGTGTTCATGCAGCCTTTGATAGCAGACATGATTCAGCTTTGGAATGGTGTGAAAACTTATGATTCATTTGAAGGCAAAGACTTCAGCTTGCGTGCAGCGATTTTGTGGGGAATCAATGACTACCCTGCATTAGGCACCTTGTCAGGGAGAACCACTAAGGGTTACTTCGCATGTGTGCACTGTGATGAGAATCCATGCTCTGAATGTCTGAGAAACAAAATTCCTTTCATATGCCACAGACGTTTCCTCCCAAGTGACCATGCATGGAGGAAAAATAGATCTTTCGATGGCCAACATGAAAATAGAGAGCGGCCAAGAAAATTTAGTGCAGATGAGGTTTTGGCAAGGTTGGATCAAGTTTGCTATGGTCCAGGAAAGAATCCAGATAAGCCAAAATCAAGAAAACGACGTCGTAATGAAGATGAACCAGTATGGCATTTGAAGGTTAGCTTGTATGATTTACCATACCGGTCCAAATTGAAGCTACAATACAACCTTGATGTTATGCACATAGAGAAAAACATTTGTGAAAACATTTTGTTTACTATACTTAATACTCCGAACAAGACAAAGGACACCATCTCTGCTAGACTAGATTTGGTAGACAGAGGTATAAGAAAAGAGCTTCATTTGCTAGATGATAGTGGTACTTCGTCCTCAAAGCCAAAAGCTTGTTACGTTCTAACACCTGAAGCAAAGAAAAAGTTCTTCCAATTTGTGAGCAATGTTAAGTTTCCAGATGGCTATGCCTCCAATATATCAAGATGTGTTAGTATGGAGGGAGGAAGATCAATTTCTGGGCTCAAAACACATGACTGTCATATAATGTTGCAGCGTATTTTACCAGCTGCCCTTCGTGGTTTGGTGCGCAAAGACGTATATGAAGTAATTGCTGAATTGGGTAGTTTTTTAGCCAACTTTGCTCCAAAACTCTAAAGGTTGATGCACTATACCAGATGAAGAGAGATATTGTGCTTATCCTTTGCAAGCTAGAGAAAATTTATCCTCCAGCATTCTTCGATGTAATGGTTCACCTGGAAGTACACTTACCTGATGAGGCACTCCTTAGGGGACCGGTGCAGTATGGATGAATGTATCCCACTGAGAGAAGATTGGACACCTTTAAGCGTTTTGTCCGCAATCAAGCAAGACCTGAAGGGTCTATTGCAGAGGCATACACTGTCTATGAGTGTATGACCCAGTGCTCAACATATTTCAGTGACATCATTAGTAGGTTCACTAGGCCAGAAAGAAACTTAGATGGATAAGAGAACAGCTCAACCAATGGTTACTCTATTTTTAGTCATTGTATTAACCTGTTGGGTGCTTGAAAACTTCATTACGAAGACAAAGACTATGACTCCATGGTTTGGTTTGTTCTAAATAATTGCGAAGAGGTTGATGAATACAAAGAGTGGGTATTTTATGTCATTTGAACCATCTTTATTCAATAGTAGTGTCACAAAACAACTAATTATCTTCGTCCTTTGCAGCATGTATAGTGCAGAATTAGAACAACAAGGGGTCAACGATGTTGAAAAATGATGTCAACACAATTCTATGCATGGCTCGAGGATCATGTGTGTGCAATTTGTACAATATGAGAAAATAATTTCTGGTCCAATACAGTTTGAAACTCACTCATTCCGTATGTTTTCAACCTGCAGATTACTAGATTGAAATACCAAGGCACAACACATGTTGATCAAGACCTGTACTCACTAGCATGCCGTCCGGATCCACGAGTGCGTTCGTACACAACTTGTATAATCAATGGGGTACGATACCACACTATAGATCGTGACGAACACAGGAAGACACAGAACTCCACCATCAAAACTGTAGGTACTCACGGTGATGACACAATTGACTTTTATGGGACAATCACAGAAATTATTGAGTTGAGTAACAGTAAGAATAGCAAAGGGCGTAGATCTGTTGTCTTATTACGGTGTGAATGGTACAATCTAGAGGGAAGGACATACCAGATGAAAGATGATGGTTACTTCAAGAGCATAAACATCCAAGGCCGATGGTATAAGAATGATCCTTTCATTATAGCCACAGATGCTTCACAAGTATTTCTCTTGGAAGATACAAAGCTAGGTCCAAGTTAGTGAGTGCTACAAGAATTTGGCCACCGACATATATTTGATGTCGAAGAGTGTGACACAAACCAACCAATTCAAGAGCAGGTACAAATGAGATGTCAGGATGCATACCAAGAGGAGCATATTTCATTGAGAGATGGTGCAGTGAGCGACATTCATCCTGATTTTGATTTGTTGCACATGGATAATGAACCAGGCAGCCCTATTAGTACAGATCTCGTCGAGAGCATCCAGCGTGGGAAAGATACAGCTCAAGGTGATGAAGCATACGGTGGTGATGTAAATGAAGATGAAGATGAAACCTATCTTGAGTACCATAGTCCAGAAGAAGATGGTAATACTTTAGGAGAAGACACTGATGATGACTGACCTTGTGAACCATGAACTTGTATTTGAATTTCTGGAGATTTGTGAACCATGAAATTGTAAGACCTTATATGCAATGATTCTATTTTCAGTGGATATTTGATGTGTGATGCAAGTAATACTATCCAGATTTGATTCAAATGATGCAATGCCCAGATTGATGTGTTTTCATGATATATGACTGTATCTGGGAACCATGAAAACCATGATATATATGTCTATATTTCTGAATTCAATACATGCTGGAAGTTTGTATGACACATGACAATGTCATGGAATGCCAACATGAAATGGTCAGCAGTGGCGCAATATACATGCCTAAGATTTTGTGACCACAATAATTGTCATGGATAGTACAACATTGTCATGATATATACATGCTGCCAACTTTTCATCCCAGAGAGGTTACACAGCAAACCAAAAGAAACATTTATTTCCAACATACATCACAAATGCACAAGTTACATATTCATGCACACAAGAGATGTCCAAGAGCACAAAAGCCCATATTTTCATCCCATATTTCATACCAAATACAAATACATGCATCCAACACCACAGCTAAACAAAGGCTCCTACTTCAGTAACATTGCCTACTTAACACTACAGCTAGAAACAAGAAGATGGCTAACACTGCATCCATACCCTACAAATACTAGAATAAATTAGGCACTGAACTTCTACTTAAGTCTTCCTGCAACATACATGACCACACAACCAAGACCAAAATGCTAAAACAAACATCAAAAGGTTGAACTTCCACATTAGATCCTCCAACTTGGCCTCAATCTTTGTCTTTTGTTCACCCGCCTACATATTCATGACCATTCTCCCTGATGATGCATCTGCTACCTCTTCAGCTTTATCACCAATGTCCACTGCTAGGGGCAATTTGTGGATTGCGACAATGCCAAGCTCCTCTAGCTTATCCAAATAATGCTTTTGGAATTTGTAGAACCCGCAACACTTAGGAAACTACAACCAAGAAAAAAACAATTCCATTAACGAAACATTGGATGCACAGGATGAAGAACTTGTCAACTAAAATCATACAAGTGGATGCTCACCGAGTTCCGCGGACATTTGAAGTACACACGGAGGTACTTGTCAGACTTCTAATTCCCTGACCGCCTCTCTATCACCCTTGACATCCCACAGTCAGGGCACGGAATGAAGGGGATATGGCTCCAGGTTCCACCTCGAGCTTGGCTCCAAATGGCGCTCAACCATCCTGGACGCTCCAGTACCCCACGATTGAGCTGTCGAGCTTCCCCACTTGGACATGGCGCCGTCGTCGGAGCACTCGGCTAGAGCAGACGAAAATGGGGAATAGGGGGTGTGGATTGGGGATTGTCTACCACCTGGATGCGGTGCGGTGGATCTCGCCTTGATTTCCTCGTCGATCAGCCATGCGGTGGATCTCGCACTGCCTATGGCGACTATGTCGCGCCATCAGATGGGGAGAGGGGGAGCCGGTTATGCCGCTCGCCGCACCACCCGACCTCCACTCGCCGCTCGCCGCTCGCCGCTCGCCGCACCGCCCTCCAGGATGGGGAAAATGAAATGGTCAACTGAATGAGGAGGTAGGGTCCACCTGCAGGGGTACATAAATGTTGGGACCGCTAGTTTTTTTAAATAACATAAACTGATGCCCAAAAAACATCACAAAAAGACAACATTAGACATCACAGAAACTAAGCCGTCGACCTCCCACTGGCAACTAGCCTTTTGTGATGACGTTTGTAACCATTCTATGACACAAAAAATGATGTCGTCACAAACTATACCAGGGCTCATAGATTTATGACGACATAAATTATTCCGTCACATTTGGTCACTTTATATGACGAAACTTGAACCCGTCATGTGGGCTTTTGTCATAGAAAGTCAGAATTCTTGTAGTGCTAGGAGGTGATACTATTTCTCTGCTCTCACATGATATGCTCTCTAAAATAACTTCTAAAGTGATCTTAAGGTCAACTTGAGCCTTTGTTGGGCACATAGAGCTTTTCCTATTCTCACATGATCACATCACTTAGAGCATCCATTCATTGTCTTAGCTCTAAGTATGAAGCTTTTGCACTTATTTTGCATTTCATGGCATTTGTGGCTATTTCATTGAGTTTTGAGCTTTGATGAGCTACATGTGTCAACAAGGGGGAGAAAATGGTGCATTTTCATACTTGCACTAGTCAAGGGGGAAAGAGTGCATCTCTTTGGTTTCATTGGTTTTGAGCTTCTTTGGTCAAGGGCGAGTTTTTGTGCTTCTTTTGCTCTAAGGCGCTCAGTTGGTATCTTGAGTGTGCTTTTTTCCAGGGGGAGCTCTTGCTAGATGTTTTGAGCCTTTGTCTCTTCTGGAGGGTCTAGCTTGCTTTGTTGGCTTCGACAGGTTTCGATTGCTTCTTGAGCTCTAGTTGATTTGATTGGTATCTTTTGAGCATCCCTTGTTATTTCAATTAGTATTTTGAGCTTTGAGAGCAGTGATTGGTTTCTTGGACATGCTAGCGGTGTTGAGCCCATTTTCTGCCTCTTCTTGAGGGCTAGTTTTGATTTACTTGGTTGCGTCGAGCCATTGCCCATGTCTTTGGGAACCAAGTTTTGGACTCGTTTTGGTTCTCTCAAGTGACCCCGTTTTGGCTTTCTTAGCTTTTGGTCATTTGGAGAGCTTTACCTTGTGGCTCAAATCTGAAATGCACTTGTGTTGACAATGCACTCATCAAGGGGGAGATTGCGAACACATGGTGGATAAGTACCCATGTATGTTCAACTATGATGATGAGTGATTGACCAACACTTGAGTGTTTCAGTTTGAGCGGTTTATTCTAACCCTTTGTGAAAGCAAATGTGTGCCTGTCTATCGGCTTGTGGTGTGTAGGTGCTATGCCTAGTGACAGTGGTCAATGCCGTGGAGAAGGTCGAGTAGAGGCTTGCCGTGCCGATGGACTGAGAGCGGTGAAGGGCGGAAGTGGGGCTTGGACTGAGGGACCATGGGCGCCGGTAGACTAGCTGTGGTGGCTAGTACTTGACACCGGAGAGTGCGAGAAGACATGGAGGTAGACCGAGTCGACCGAGTCAAAATGGTGGACGAGCGGGTCGAGAAGAGGCTCATGGGACTCAGAGTCCGACCGGGCGAAGACAAGGTGGCTCGAGTCGAGCGGTTTGGTGGTTTGGGCCTCAAAACCATCCGAGGACGGTTTCCGAGTTTGGGCCTCAAAACTCGGGGTTCGGTAGTGTAGCCCAAAGCTACCGGTGGCGGGTTTCCTGGGTTTGGGCCTCAAAACCTAGGCAGAGCTTCCGAGGAAGCGGGGATGGCACATGGTGGAATCCTGGAGGTTGCATCAAGGCGACGACAACTCCCAGCAGGAAGCGGGGCCGTCCATTCAAATCGAGGAAGATATTTTCCGGAGCTTGGACTTCAATGCTTAGGCTAGGTAGTTAACTCATGTATCTAGGGGGGTCTTTGGGAAATAGTCAAAGCCCTGTTAAATAGGGGATGAAGGGGTATCCTCATCCCACCTTTTGAACACATTTCATTTGCACTACCTCTCTCTCTCTCTACCCTCTCTCTAGTTCATGAGGTCCCTATGTTGATCTCTCCAACCTTTGTAAGGATTTGCACTTTGTTTTCGGTGGGAATCGGAGGCCTTACCCTCCGTAAGCCATGGTGGCTTGGATTTCGTGATCGAGTCTCCTGTCTACTTGTGTTCTTCGCGTTTTGCTTTTTGCTCTCCTTTGATCCCGAGTTGACATCTCTTTCTATGGAGTAGTTCTTGCAAATCTGTTTGAACCAAGTTGTTTGTAATTGTGAGGAGCATCTTTGCACCGAAGGGTTTCTCCTAAAACCTCACGAGTACGTAGATCGGGCGATTTATTTGCGGAGTTTTTTGTTCTTGATCTTTTCCCCAAATGTCATCTCCTCCCGTTGCTTTAAGCCAAATTGAGCGATGATTTCTTTGGGATAGCTCCCCAACTGTACAAGGATCATGCCTACAAAGTTTGGTTGCAGTTGGAGCTCATTTGGTTGAGTTTTGGGAAGATTTGGCGGAGTGAAATCGATTTTCGCGGGTTTTCTGCACTCTGTTATGGACCTTCGGACCACTCTCCGGACCACCTTGTATAGGCTTCGGACCATAGCCCATTGGTCCGGTGGTCTTGCCAGAATCCAGAAGAACAGCCCCTAGCTCCGGACCATACCGTCGGACCACTCTGCATAGTCCTACGGTACCGTCGGACCACGTGTCCTAAGCTAGGGTGCATTCTGTGTTGGCTAATTTTTCGTTGGACCAAGCTTCGAACCATCCTTCGGACCATAGCTTCGGACCATAGCAAGTGGTCCTGAGGTAGCTTAGGACCAAGCGTCAGACCACTCTGCATTGGTCCTACGGTCCTGACTGAAGTGGTCCTAAGCTCGTTTCTCCCTCGTCTGGACTCCGAATTGAGTTCCGTTTGTTGTGTTGGTTTCGTAATCATGCAAGGAACTTGATGAAGCACTTGTGAGACCTGTTCTCATAAGTATTTTTGGGTGAGCCCTCTTCTCTTCTCTCTAGGGTTTGAGAGCCTCACTTTCGGTGTCTCTGTTAACACTGGATTTTGGCATACTTAGAATGACAGGTGGGCCAGTGTGAAGAAAGACTGCTGAAGACAGGTGTTCAGGGTATTCGGTAAAATCTATACGGTCAGCTAATTTCCAGAGATTCGGCAATTGATCATGTGGTCGGCTACTTCGAAGAGAGAGGCGATTTTTCATTGAAGCGACAAAAACGGCAAGTAGAAACCGATCGGTAACAACAGCCTCGAGAATTAAGGCAATAAAGACTCCGAAGGAAAATAAAGTCGGGATATTGTTCTTCTTCCTTTAATATCTTGTAATTGTATCCTTTTAGGACACATGTCATGACTAGGGTATAAATATAAACCCTTGGCCATTGTAAAAACGTTCAATACTCTTCTTTTTATTATAGATCTATTCATGTTTTAACAATTCAATACTTTCATGTTGTTTCCATAGTTAGATCTTACATTTCATAATAGCCGAATTGGTTCAATCTAGGTTGTTACATGTTGCGGGTTCGTGCATGCTATTTCACGTTCAAGTTTTGATAAAGCTAAGTACCGTGCGGCAGGTGCAGGCTTAGATTGGTTGGATCGTGTTTTCCTTACATGTTTCCTTCATCATGGATCCCAACTCGGCCGGATTGCCGAGCTTGGTCGTGCTTTAACTTTTGGACAATTGATTCATTCACACGTACTTTCCCATGCATGCATATTCGGCAATCAAAGTGCCACATGTTCTTTGTTTTAGCCGAATGATCTATATACCCTATTGGCAGATAGCTTTTATAGCTGTATGTCGTCGTGGCTTCAGAGCCGTACATATGGAACTGTCTGGTCTCACCCGACACGTTCCAGTTTATATCTAATGATTTTCATCCCTTGTTAGTTTTAGGTCAAACTGACTGGCACATTTTCGGTTCTCGAAACACCCGGGCACCCGATTGAAGCCACGCGTTCCGACTTGCTGTGTGTGAGACATAGTGTGTCACTTTTTGTGTCAACAGTCTCGTTTTGAGTCTTTGGTTTCCGGAAGATCCGTTGTACCTCTTGGTCATCACCAAAGGTATCCACCCTCTCTAGGGCCGTGATCTTGTTGGTGGAGTTAGCTTACTTGCTGGGGCTATTTTTGGGAAGAGTGGTCCGATTATTTTGAGAGAAATTTAAGGCTCCCATTCATCCCCCCTGGTCGTCGTTCTCGGTCCTTCATGTGAACGAGTAGTTACCCCCTTTTGGAGACTCCCAAGTATGTTATCAACATGATGATCTCTTTGAATTGTTTGCCTCAATCTTGGGTATTCTCTGCCTTCTTGTTGGTCAACTTGGTCATCATACTCATACTCTTCAAAGATAGGTTGTAGGTTCATAGGGCTTGCTGGTGAAGAGCTTGTTGCTGCGTGCCTGTTGGGTCTGGCAGTGCCGGCCTCTAGTCCGGCAGTGCCGGGTACAGGCACAGAAGCCTGACTAGGGAGCACTGCTGGCCCATTTTCTTCAACTCTAGGAGCAGTAGCTTCACCATCTTGAGGTTCCACCTCTGTGGCCTGGACTTCTTGTGATCTAATGTCACCAATGGCCATGTTCTTGATTGCTTCACATGGTGGTTCCTCATTACCTACAATCACTTGATCAATTTGCTCTACTTGAGAACCATTAGATTCATCAAATGTCACATCTATCGCGATTTCAATTTTCCCTAAGGTCTTGCTGAATACACGATAAGCATGCTCATTTGATCCACAACCAAGAAGAAAACCTTCATCAACTTTAGGTGCAAACTTAGAGGTTTTGGGTTTCTTGTTAAGTATGAAACACTTGCACCCAAAAACTCTAAAGTATGGCACCTTTGGTTTGTTACCGGTTAAAAGCTCATATGAAGTCTTCTTCAAGATCTTGTGTAGATAGAGCCGGTTGATGGCATGACAAGCGGTGTTGACAGCTTCGGCCCAAAAGATATCCGAAGTCTTGTACTCATCTAGAATTGTCCTTGCCATGTCAATGAGTGTCCGGTTCTTCCTCTCTACTACACCATTTTGTTGAGGGGTGTATGGAACTGAAAACTCATGCTTGATGCCCTCATCATCAAGGAACTCCTCCACTTGAGTGTTCTTGAATTCGGTTCCATTGTTCCTACGAACTTTCTTGATTTGGAACCCGAATTCCCTTTGTACTCTTCTAATGAAGGTTTTAACCTTATCTTGCACTTGTGCCTTATCATACATGAAAAACACCCAAGTGAAACGAGTAAAGTCATCAACAATAACTAAACCATGTTTGTTACCGCCAATGCTTATGTAGGCCACCGGTCCAAAGAGATCCATGTGTATTAGCTCCAATGGTTGCTTGGTGGAGACAATGCTCTTTGGTGGGTGAGGTGCACCTACTTGCTTTCCGGCTTGGCAAGCACTACAAATTCTATCCTTCTCAAAATGAACATTTGTTAGTCCAAGAATGTGTTCATCTTTTAGGAGTTTGGCCAAGTTCCTCATCCCAACATGAGCTAGTCAGCGATGTCATAGCCAACCCATGCTAAATTTTTCCACTAAACAAGTCTCAAGCTTAGCTTTACTTTTGTTGAAATAAACTAGGTAAAGCTTGCCCTTCAAACGATCCATAAAGACAATAGAGGAATCCTCCCTCTTAAAGACTTCCACACCCTTATCCATAAAGAGACAATTGTAGCCTATCTCACACAATTGTGATATGGACAACAAGTTGTAACTCAACGAATTCACATGTAATACATTTGAGATGGAATGTTCGAGAGTAATAGCAACTTTACCAAGTCCAATCACTTCCCCTTTGAAGTTGTCACCAAAGATGATATTCTCACTTGCATTTGAAGTTGGGGAATATGATGAGAACATACTCCTCTCTCTGGTCATATGATTTGTGCATCCACTATCAAGCACCCAACTTGATCCACCGGAGGAGTATTCCTACAAAACAATTTAGTTCCTAGATTAAGGTCCCCAATCAATCTTGGGGCCTTGCGTGTTAGTCACAACAATTTTTGGAACCCAAATGTTCATGATTCTATTATCATGTTTCTCATCACCCAAAAATTGTGCAATGACTTTACCACGGTCATTGCATTTCAACATATAGCATGAGGACAAACTTCCTTGGGGTGATCTTGCCTTTGGTTGATAGGAAAATTTGTTCTTGGCCACCCAGATTGAGTCCTTGGGTTTTTGAAAAACCTGCTTTTGCTTGGGCACCCTCTTGGCATGAACTTTCTCTTGATCAGGTGAAGCACTGGTAGCCTTCCCTTTAGTGGGGCACGGCACTGCCGGCCCGAGGTCCGCCACTACCAGCCTGCAGTCTAGCAGTGCAGCAGTCTGTGCAGGCTTATCTGCATCAATGCTTCCCTTCTTCTCAAACTTGACACACTCAATGCCTTTGACTATTTTTCTTCCATTGGTTTTACCTCCTTGAGTGTGTCCAAGTCCATCCTTGATTGATGGATGCCTTCCATCCTTGTATTGGATTTTCTTTGGCTCAAATTTGTCTGTCATTCTTTCTAGAAACTGAGATGACATTGTTGAGCCTTGCTATATCTTTCTTCATGGCCTCCATGTTGGCAAGGTTAATGGAATAGGCATTCAAATCAATATTATAGCATTTTCCACAACCTTGGCTAGTGGATGGAGAAGAGGCACCTTTTGCTTTGGAAAGATGTGAGTTGCCCTCCCAAAGAAGAGTGTATTGTGCCTCAAACTCTTGATGCTTTTCAACTAAGCCACAATGATTTTGCTTGAGGTCACCACACTCCTTAGTGAGAGCATGATACTCTTGTTCCTTGGCCAAGGCCTTGGTTAGAGAGCTCACCTCACTCCTCTCTAAAGCAATGGCTTCCTTGCTAGCAATATAGAGATCCTGTTGTTTAATGAGAGTCTTCTCTCTAGATGCCAACTCGGCCTTGGTTGCCTCTAATTCATCCAATAGATTAGCAATGAAGATTTTGGTCTTTTTATCCATGTTTTTAGTTATTTGATTGATTTCTTCATCACTAGAGCAATCATCACTAGAGTAATCACTAGAATCACTACTAGAGATGTCGTTGGGGGAAGGAGCTAGGGATTTAGGTTTTGATTGTACCATCTCACCCTTTGACATGAGACAAATGTGAGGGGGGCTTTCATCATCATCGGACATGTTGTTGAAGAGCCTTTGTGAAGTGGGTGGCTTGTGAATAGCAATGGTGGCCATCTCTTCATCTTCACTTGTGCTATCAGTTGTTGAATCCCAACCATGCCCAATGTGAGCTTCACCCACAAATCTCTTGCCCTTCTTGTAGTCACCCTTGTCTTCTCTCTTGCCTTTGCCAAACTTGTTGTCTTTCTTCTCATTTGGGCACTCGGCAATGAAGTTTTCGGTGCTACCACAATTGAAGCAAGTCCTTGATTTCTTGCTTGGGAACTTCCTCCTCATGAGCTTGTACCCATTTCTCTTGATGCCCTTGTTGAATATTCTCATGAAGAGAGCCATGCCATCTATGTTTTCGGCTTGCTCATCTTCACCTTTACCATGACTTGATGTTAAAGCTTCGGGTTCATGCTTGATGGTCTTGATTGCTTGAGCTTTGCTTGAGGAAGCTTGCTTGCTGTTTTTTGGACAGCTAGGGGCTGATCTCCTTGTGCTCTTGTTGGCCTTGAGAGCCACATCCTTGATCTTCATCCCTTCCATCCTTGCTTGCATCTCACCAAGCTTCTTCCTCTCTTGTGCTTCTTCCCTTTGCAAATCAAAGGTGATAATCCTTCCAAGCACATCACTTGGTGTGAAGTACTCAAATCACTTCTTGTCTCTAATCAATGTCACCACGGTCTCATTCCTTGGAGAGTAGGCTTCTAGCATAATCTTGACGACCTTGTGATCATTGACTTCTTCACTACCAAGTCCTCTAATCTTTCCCACTATCACCATCAACCTATCAGACATCTCTTGTGGCCCTTCACCTTCGTTGATTACGAACCGGTTGAGCTTGGCCATGAATAGGTCGATCATGGATTGTCTCACTTTGCTCACACCTTCATGTGCAAGGTGCAAGGTGTCCCATATCTCCTTGGCAACTTCCAAGCCCATCACCTTGTTGTACTCATCACCATCCAATGCACTTAGCAACACACTAGTTGCTTGTGCATTGAGTTGTATGCAGCGAAGCTCGGTGGTGGTGGGGCTTGTGGGATCCACCGGAGGCTCACATCTTCTATGAACAATTTCCCAAGCACCGGGGTGAAGACCTACAAGATAAGCCTTCATCAAGTGTTTCCACTTGGCAAAGTTGGTCCCATCGAAATGAGGCAACTTGCCCGCAGGAACATGGAAAAGAGGTTTATGCTCATGATTAGAAATGGATGAATAGTTGAAGGATACGGCGGATTATTTCTTGCTGCCCTCATCCTTCTTTTTCTTCTTCTCATCTTTCTTCACAATCTTGGAGGCTTGGTCTGATGCATCATCATCACCATCGAAGCTACTTGATTCAACCTCCACTACAGAGGCTTTCTCTTTGCTTTTCTTTAGCTCCTCCTACTTTTCCTTGAGCTCCTTCTTGAGCGATCTTACTTCTCTTCTATGAAGCTTCTCGACAAGCTTCAAGCTCTTGTCTTCATTGATTGCATCTTCTTCTTTTTGCTTTTTCTTTGCTTCTCTTATCAATCTTCTATCTTCTTTTCTTTTTGCTTTCTCTCCAGCGGACATGGCAGGGGTGGTCAAGTAATTTTCCGAGCCCACACTTTCATCACTGTTGTCCGTGGAGTGCAAGTCCACATCCTTGGGGTCAACTTGCTTGACACTTCCCTATTCGGCCATTACCTCGCACGGTGAAGTGCTTACTGAGGTAACCTTGATCTGATACCACTTGTAAGGACCTAATTAGACTAGAGGGGGGTGAATAGGCATGTTTAAAACAACTCAGCAACTTTCTATTAGTGCAGGTCCGGCACTGCCGGCCTTGGGTCCGACACTGCCGGGGTGCCCGACACTGCTGCTCTCTGGGGCGGCAGTGCTGGTCACCTGAACAAAACTAAGCACAATTCAAAATGTAAACTGAAAATTGAAATTGTGGTTGAATCAAAACCTTCCTAGAGGTGTAGGGAACCTCTAGCACCACTTGAGAGTGGTAGCAACACACCCACCGAGTAGATCGGGTCCTGCGAACACATGGTGGATAAGTACCCATGTAGTTCAGTTTTGTGATGAGTGATTGCCCAACACTTGAGCGATTCAGTTTGAGTGGCTTGATTCTAAACCTTTGCGAAAGAAAATGTGTGCCTGTCTATCGGCTTGTGGTGTGCAGGTGTTATGCCTAGTGATAGTGGTCAATGGCGTGGAGAAGGTCGAGTAGAGGCTTGCCGTGCCGATGGACTGAGAGCGGTGAAGGGCGGAAGCAGGGCTCAGACTGAGGGACCCTGGGCGCCGGCGGACTAGCTGTGGTGGCTAGTACTTGGCACCGGTGAGTGCGAGAAGACATGGAGGTAGACCGAGTCGGCCAAGTCAAGACAGTGGACGCGCGAGTCGAGCGGAGGCTTAGGGGACTCGGAGTCCGACCGGGAAAAGACAAGGTGGCTCACGTCGAGTGGTTTGGGCCTCAAAACCATCCGCGCCGGTTTCCGAGTTTAGGCCACAAAACTCGGGGTTCGGTAGTTGAGCCCAAAGCTACCAGTGGTGGGTTTTGCGGGTTTGGGCCTCAAAACCCGGGCGGAGCTTCCGAGGAAGTGGGGATGGCACGTGGCAGAATCCTGGAGGCTGCGTCGAGGCGACGGGAACTCCCGGCAGGAAGCGAGGCCGTCCATTCAAACGAGTGGCTAAGAGTTACCGACTTGGATTACAATGTCTTAGGGCTAGGTAATTCGGTCTTGTATCTAGGGGGTCTTTGGGAAATAGCCAAAGCCTCGTTAAATAGAGGATGAAGGGGTATCCTCACCCTATCTCTTGCATTACTCTCTCTCTCCCACCTATTCCTAGGTTTTCCCTTCCCTAGCTTCTTCTTTCTTGAGATCCACTGTGTCACCGGTGTAAGAACTTCTGATTGTTGCGAGGAATCGGAGGCTGTAACCTCCGTAAGCCATGGTGGCTTCACTTTCGTGATCGTGTCCCCATTTTTCTTGTGTTCTTCCCGTTTTGCTTTTGCTCTCTCTTTTTCCCGAGATGATTTCTCTTTGTTGAGAGTAGCTTTGCAAAATCGACTTGAACCAAGTTGTTCGTAATCGTGAGGAGCTTCTTTGCACCGAAGGATTTCTCCTCAAACCTCACGAGTGCGTAGATCGGGCGATTTCTTTGTGGTGTTCTTCGTTTTCCTCTTTCTCCCCCAAATCCGAGTGTTCTCGTTTATCCTCTCCAAATTAAGCGATGATTTCTTCGGGATAGCTCCCCAACTACACTAGGATCATGCCTACAAATTTGGTTGCAGTTGGTAAACATTTGGTTGAGTTTTGAGAAGATTTGGCGAAGTGAAAACGATTTTCGCGAGGAACAGTTTTTCTCCTATGAGCGTCGGACCACTTTGCCTTAAGCTCCGGACCATATCAAGTGGTCCGGTGGTCTTGACCTTTCTCGTTCCAAGCAGCAAGAGGCGTCGGACCACCCTCCGGACCTCCCGGTTTTTGAGCACCGGACCTTTGACTAGTGGTCCGGTGGGTCTGCTGAGAAACACTACCACGCGTCGGACCACTCTCCTTGGTCCGACAGTCTGGTCCGGTGGTCTCGTCTGGAGGTCGGTACCTTACTGGATTGTCTGGCGAGTGAGCACCGGACCACCTTCCTTGGTCTAGAGGTGGCGTCGGACTAGTCCGGAGCCTCTGGTCCGGAGCTAGGGTGCTCACTGTATTCTTCTGTCTCGGCGGGTGAAAGCGTCGGACCTGAGCTCCGAACTACTCGCTATAGTCTGGTGGCTCAGCTCCATCTAGTCTGGAGCCTCTATTTGGTTGCAGTTTTCGCCTGTTTTTCCTAGGTTCTTGCCTCTTTTCCCTAGGGGTTGAGAACCTGTGTTTTGGGGTTTCCGGTGATTTTCCTCCACTGCCAGTGAGCTCTCTTTTCTCCATTTTCGTCTGAATCCCCGAGCAACCCAGCAACTGGGTTTGGTTTTTGGGAAGAGTGGCCCGAACATTTCGAGAGAAATTTTAGGCTCCCATTCACCCCCCTATGGTCGCCGTTTTCGGTCCTTCAATTGGTATCAGAGTCGGTTAAGGATCAATCCAGCTTACACGGTTCTTGATCCGCGAATGCGACATGGAGCGAGGTGCTGGCAAACCTCCGTTTTTCGATGGAACAAACTTCGCCTATTGGAAGGTGCACATGTCTACTTACCTCCAAGGGCTTGATACAAAGTACTGGGAGATTTGTGAGAGTATTGACTATGTGGTTCTTGGCGCTCGGATTAATGAGCTGCAAATCACACAACATGCGTCAAACGCAAGAGCCCGTAGCATTCTTTTCTCTTGTCTGTCTTTTCCAGAGTTTGAGCGGGTTTCGAGTCTCACTACGGCACGGGAGATCTGGCAAACACTCTTGAGATATCATGAGGGCAACCCTTAGATCAATTCCAGGCTCTTCGACACGTATCGTAGAGAGTACGAGAACTTTGCTCAGTTGGCCGACGAATCTGTTGACGGGATGTTCACTCGCTTCCAATCTATCGTCAACAAGATGAGTGCTAATCGAGCCAACTTGCCATATGATGATCATGAGATGGCTATCAAGCTTTTGCATGCTCTTGATCGGAAGGTGTGGGAGATGAAGGTGGCTTCCATTCAGGAGTCACCAGGCTATGATGCCCTGACCGTGGACGAGCTGTTCAGCAAGCTCAAGTGCTCAGAGATTGACTACCAGACCCGGGCCAAGCTTGAAAACCTGTCGAAACCATCTATGGCGTTGGTTTCTGGCCCCGGCGGTATGTCTTCTTCCTCCTCTGACCCTTCACACTCCTTGTTCGCTTTGTCTTTGATTTCTGTGACAGACGATCAAGTGGAGGCTCTTGGAGATGATGAGCTAGCTTTGGTTACCACCAAGTTCTCACGGTTTCACAACAACCGTTTGAACCATCGGCGTGGTGGCTTAGCCAAGGGGTGCTACCATTGCGGTGATGAGGATCACTTCATCGCAAACTGCCCCAAGAAAGGTGCGGGTGACTTCACCAAGCACAAGGACAAGCGCGAGCACCACTTCGAGGTCAAGCACAAGCCCAAGGGTGGCTACCACCGAAGGTCCTTCAAGAAGGTGATCGACAAGGTGAAGGCCAAGCACCGAGCCTTCCTCACCTCCCTCAGCGACATCGATGCCTCCTCCAACGGAGGTGCTTCTTCGAGCGATGATGAGTCCAAGGGAAAGGTTGAAGACAAGCTCAACGACCTATGATTCTACGCCGACGCCAAGCACGGTGGTTTTTGCACCATGGCGATTGAAAAAGGCAAGGTCGGAAAGCGCAAGGAAGGCCCCGACTACGACTACGACTCTGACACACCCGAGGTACCACCCACCGTCGAGTCCCTTCTCTCGAGATTGAGTCTCTGAACGACACCTTGATGAGTCAGGATGCTTTGCTCAAACGTGCTGCGTGCGAAAGGAACGATTTCAAGGCTAAGTATCTTAGCACGCTGCATGAGTTAGAGTTTTCTAAGGCATCAGTGGTGGTTACCAAGGAGGTAGAGTGTGATGCTTGTGCCATCCACATGTCTAGTCTTGTCACTCTCCAGGACAAATATGGCAATCTACTTGAGGAGGTCAGTGAGCTGAAGGCTAGGCCTAGCTTACTTGGTGCGTTCAAGTCTTGCTTAGGCTTGCGTTCTGAGCTGGCATAAAGAGATGCTAGGATTGATGTGCTAGAGAAGGTCAGCTCAGATAGCACTAGAGAGTCGGATCGCTTTGAGGCTTTGGAGCTTGAGATCGCGTCATGCAGACACGACAAGATGCGTACCGAGGAAGAAAACACATACCTTTGGTCCATCTTGAGCTGGGTGTCTTGTCGAGGGCCGTAGTTGGGGATGATGCTTAGCCAATGCAAAAGGGCTGGCAGCATGGGAGTAGGCTTTGCTATAGGTGGGAAGGACGATAGCATGTTTGGGAAGATCGGTGAGTGCAGTGGTTTGAGCGAGAATGAGAAACCCACCACAACTCCCAAGCTTACCAAGATAACTCCACCTAAGCCTACCAACCCCTCTGAGTTTCCTGTGAGAGATGGTGTGTTTGAAGAGCCACCCAAAACCACTCCACAGAAGCAAGTGTGGATTTCAAAACCGAACCATCTTCGCAACCCACTTGACACACTGCCAAACATCTCTAGTGATCCCCTTCCTAAGAAAGCTAGAGCCACCCAACCCAACAAGAGAGTGCCTACCAAGAGTGTGGTGAGGTACCATTGTGAGTATTGTGAGAGGGATGGGGACTTGGCTGAGTTTTGCTATAGGAGGAAGAGAGATGATTGGAGGTAGGTTGAGTTGAACAACCGGGACATGTACCACCCACGAGTTGGGGTGCGTGAACCGGAAGTTCGGAGGCACACGTCTAGGCCTAGAGGTACAAGGCCTCAAGGTGCTAGGCCTCAGGAGGCGAGACCACGTGGTGGTCGTGCCCAGCGGGGTACCGGTCGTGACCCATATGACTACGAGCCTCGTGGCGGTGGCTTTACTCCACCCTTCTTTAGCGGACCACATTTTCCCCATCATGGTGATCGCTATCCTCCCATGGGACAGGAGATGTTTGGTTTTTCTCCTAACCCATTCTTTGGGAAAGTGGGACAACACTGGTATCCTTCACAGTTTACTAACCCCACTGTTGGTCCGTTTGCTGGCCCTATGTCTTTTTATTGATGTAGGAAGGAGGACTGGAGGTGACTTGGATTGTGGATTCCGGATGCTGACGCCATATGACTGGAAGTGCCAAGTGGTTCTCCAGCCTCGACCCCGTGCACCATACCGAGTATATCACATTCGGGGACAAGAGTAAAGGTAAGGTTGTCTCCCGGGGGTCCATCCGAGTCAATTCGTCTCTTGTCCTCAAGGATGTTGCTTTGGTTGCGAATTTGCATTTTAACCTTCTTTCGGTTTCGCAACTCCTTGATGACGGTTTTGAGGTGAGCTTTAAGCCAAACCTCTCTCGGATTTTAGACTCTCATGGTGAGCTTGTTTGCCGGATTTTACCCTTCGGGAAGGTTTTTCGTGCGGATTTTTCAATCTCTTCCTGATCTTCTCGTTGTCTTCTTGCCGGTTCTTCTTCCGATCTTTGGAAGTGGCATAGGAGATTGGGACATTTGAGTTTTGACTTGCTTGCAAGGCTTAGCTCAATGGACCTTATCCAAGGATTTCCAAAGCTAAAGTTCGAGAAGGATTTGGTTTGCCATCCTTACAGGCATGGCAAGATGGTTGCCGCTTCCCATCCTCCTGTGACTGAGGTCATGACCACTCGACCCGGCGAGTTCTTACACATGGACACAGTTGGTCCAGCTCGGGTCAGGTCGGAAGGACGGAAGTGGTATGTGGTTGTAGTCGTTGATGACTACTCGAGATACTCTTGGGTGTTCTTTTTGGAGAGTAAGGATGAGGCTTTTCCACTTGTTTGAGATCTGATTTTGAGATTGCAAAATGAGCTACCTAAGAATGCCATGAGAGCTATCCGCAGTGACAATGGCACAGAATTCACCAGTTTTCCTCACCTCACACTCCCCAGCAGAACGGTGTTGTTGAGCACAAGAATCGGACCCTTGTTGAGATGACCAGGACGATGCTCGATGAGCATAGGACTCCTAGGCGGTATTGGGCCGAAGCACTCAGTTCTGCTTGCTATGTTTCCAATTGCATTTTCCTCTGAGCTTTCAAGAAGAAGACTTCTTATGAGTTGCGATTTGGGAGAGCACCCAAGGTAAGTCACCTACGGGTGTTTGGGTGCAGGTGCTTCATCCTCAAAAAGGGCGGTAAGTTGCATAAATTTGAATCACGGTCTTCTGATGGTATCTTTCTTAGTTATTCTACTCACTCTCGTGCTTATCGTGCACTTAACCTTGAGACTAACCGAGTGATGGAGACTTGTGAGATTACCTTCGATGAGACTATGCCCTGTGTTTTCACTGCTTTTGAGCTTGTAGATGATGATGAGGTGAACACTAGCATCTTTGTGGAGGAGGAGCAGGATGATGCCGATTGGGGTGATCCCGAGCCAACTCCACTGGCTGCCCCCGTCGACCCTGCGACGTCCACTTCGGCTCGCGGTCCCGATCCGACTACTTCCTCTACATGGGGGTCGTTCGAGCAGCTTCCTCAGTCGGTGCCCGTTGCACCTGAGGGACCTCCAGCTGCTATCGAGGGGGAGGCCACTTCGTCCAGGCAGGCTCCCCGCCACATCCAGCGGCAGCACCCGCCGAAGAACATCATCGGCGATATCAACCGTCGAGTCACGCGGTCTAGGTCCTATCTCTCTCACTTTGCTCATTCGGCTTTTGTCGCATCTTTTGAGCCCCGAGATGTTGGACACGCTTTGATAGATCCGGATTGGGTTAATGCCATGCACGAGGAGTTAGAAAACTTTGAGCAAAACCGCGTTTGGGTCTTAATTCCTCCACCACCTAGTTGCCACCCCATAGGTACCAAATGGGTTTTCAAAAATAAACAAAGTGAGGATGGGGTGGTAGTGCGCAAGAAGGCTAGGTTGGTAGCTCAAGGCTTTTGTCAAAAGGAGGGAACAGACTATGAGGAAAACTTTGCTCCCGTAGCTCGTTTAGAATCCATTAGAATCCTTCTAGCTTTTGCGGCCTCTAAGGGTTTTAAACTTTTTCAAATGGACGTTAAAAGTGCTTTCTTAAACGACTACATAGAGGAGGAAGTTTATGTTAAACAACCTCCCGGTTTCGAAAATCCCAAGTTTCCAAACCATGTTTTTAAACTTCACAAAGCTTTGTATGGTTTGAAACAAGCACCTAGAGCATGGTATGATAGGCTAAAAATATTTTTGCTTGCTAAGGGTTTTAAAATGGGATCGGTAGATAAGACGTTGTTTCTCCTCAAGCAAGGCAAAGACACTCTCCTTGTCCAAATATACATGGATGATATCATCTTTGGTGGTTCTTCTCATGCTCTTGTTTCCAAGTTTGCAGATCTTATGAGCAGGGAATTTGAGATGAGCATGATGGGAGAGTTGACTTTCTTTCTCTGGTTGCAAATCAAGCAAACCCGGGAAGGGACATTTGTGCACCAAGGCAAGTACACAAAGGATATCTTGAAGAAGTTTGACATGGGCGAGGCAAAGCCCCTCTCGACGCCTATGTCAACTACTACTGCCTTGGATGCGGACGAGGACGGAGAGGCAGTGGACCAGACCGAGTACCGAAGCATGATCGGGTCGCTTTTGTACCTGACAGCGACCCGGCCAGACATTCAGTTCACCGTTTGCCTATGTGCACGTATTCAGGCGTCTCCACGGACTTCGCACAAGCAAGCGGTGAAACGCATCATGAGGAACCTGCGATTCACTCCTGAATTTGTTCTTTGGGTTTCCACCTCTTCCTTTCTTGTGCTTTGCGGCTACTTTGACGCTGACTTTGCCGGATTCCGTCTTGATCGGAAGTCCACTTCTGGGACTTGCCAGTTTCTCGGGTCTTCGTTGGTTTCTTGGTCTTCTCGAAAACAATCTATTGTAGCACAGTCGATGTGCGAAGCTGAGTACGTTGCCGCGACTAGTTGTTGCTCGCAGTTGATTTGGATGATTGCCACTTTGAGAGATTTTGGTCTTGAGCTTACTAAGGTGCCTCTGCTGTGTGATAGCACGAGTGCAATTAGTGTGGCTAAAAATCTAGTGCTTCATTCGAAGACCAAGCACATTGAGGTCCGCTTTCACTTTCTGCGTGATCACTACGAGAAGGGCGACATTGACCTCCGGCATGTCGAGACCCAAAACCAGCTTGCGGATATTCTCACTAAGCCTTTGGATCAAGCTACGTTTTCTCGCCTTCGGGGCGAGTTGGGTGTTTGCTTTCCTTTTTAGAGGAGAAAAGTTTTGTGTAACATAGTTCTTTTTGGTTATTTTTGTCTTTTCTTTGTCTTTCTTCTCAATTGGTGTCTTGTTAGTGTTTAGTTGGTGTCAATGCATTTTGCATCTCATTTGCATTTGTGACATAGTTCATTTTAAGCTTCATACTTATAGCCAATATAATGAATCTATGCTCTGTTTGAGGTGCTTTATGTGTCTCTGGTGTTGCCTAACTTAGACTCTTTTTGATCTGTATGATATGCAATAGAGCTAATTTACAAAAGTTTTAAAACTGAATTTAAATTCCCCATGTCACCTCTGAAATGGCACTAGCATGTGTAGGCTTTTGAAGATCCTTCTTGGTTGTCTTGTATATAGCTTGTATCTATGGCTCTTCATTGTTTCATTCACTACCTTTGAGCACCATGGTTAATATCTAAAATGAAATTGTTCTCTATTTTGTGAATTAGAAAGATCGAGTTGGGTCTGCATTGTGAGCACTTCACCGTGTGTTCGAGACTGCTTCCCATATGGGTCGATACTTGAGCGGTGTCGTGTGTGACCAAAACCGGTGTCTCAAGTCCTTTGACTTCGCCTGGTTGGTACGCAGTGGCATCACTTTGCTGACAACCACTCGCATACAACTTAAATGTTCCTAAAACTGAAAATTGGCTGCAAAACTCTAAAATTTGAAAAAAAAACATTCAGTTGGGTCATTGGCTTGTTGTATGAACTTTGCTAGGGATAGTTTTACTTGCTATACATGAGATTTCTTTGAGATAGATCCTATCTTGTTTGCCATGTCTAGTTGTCTCTAGGAGGTGATACCCATTCCTTGCTCACACATGTAATGCTCTCTAAAATAGCTTCTAAAGTGATCTTAAGCTCAACTTGATTCTTTGTTGGGCACGTAGAGCTTTTCCTATTCTCACAGGATCACATCACTTAGAGCATCTATTCATTGTCTTAGCTCTATGTATGAAGCTTTTGCACTCATTTTTCATTTCATGGCATTTGTAGCCGGATCTTGAGTTGTTGATGTTTGATGAGCTACTTGTGTCAACAAGGGGGAGAGATGTGCATTTCATTCCATTCCATTTTCAGCCATTGACTTCCAAGGGGGAGAAAGAGTGCATCTCATTGGTTTAGAGCTCATTTGGTATCTTGAGCGTGCTTTTGCCCAAGGGGAGCTTTTGCTAGATGTGTTGAGCCTTTTCCTCTTCTGGAGGGTCTAGCTTGCTTTGTTGGCTCCGATAGGTTTCGATTGTTTCTTGAGCATTAAGGGACGTAAGTGGTTTCAATTGGTATCTTTTGAGCTCCCTTAGTGCTTAAATTGGTTTTCTGAGCTTTGAGAGTTTGTGATTGGTATCTTGGACTTGCTAGCGGTGTTGATCCCGTTTCTGCCTCTTCTTGAGGGCTAGCTTTGTTTTGCTTGGTTGCGTCGAGCCGTTGCCCATGTCTTTGGGAACCAAGTTTTGGATTCGCCTTGCTTCTCTCAAGTGATCTCGTTTTGGCTTTCTCATCTTTTTGATCATTTGGAGAGCTTTACCTTGTGGCTCAAATCTGAAATGCACTTGTGTTGACAATGCACTCATCAAGGGGGAGATTGTGAACACATGGTGGATAAGTACCCATGTAGTTTAGTTTTGTGATGAGTGATTGCCCAACACTTGAGCGGTTCAGTTTGAGTAGCTTGACTCTAACCCTTTGCGAAAGAAAATGTGTTCCTGTCTATCGGCTTGTGGTGTGCAGGTGCTATGCCTAGTGACAGTGGTCAATGGCGTGGAGAAGGTCGAGTAGAGGCTTGTCATGCCGATGGACTGAGAGCGGTGAAGGGCGGAAGCGGGGCTCAGACTGAGGGACCATGGGCGCCGGCGGACTAGCTGTGGTGGCTAGTACTTGGCACCGGTGAGTGCGAGAAGACATGGAGGTAGACCAAGTCGGCCGAGTCAAGACAGTGGACGCGCGAGTCGAGCGGAGGCTTAGGGGACTCGGAGTCCGACCGGGCGAAGACAAGGTGGCTCGCGTCGAGTGGTTTGGTGGTTTGGGCCTCAAAACCATCTGCGTCGGTTTTCGAGTTTGGGCCACAAAACTCGGGGTTCGGTAGTTGAGCCCAAAGCTACCGGTGGCGGGTTTCACAGTTTTGGGCCTCAAAACCCGGGCGGAGCTTCCAAGAAAGCGGGGATGGCACGTGGAGGAATCCTAGAGGTTGCATCGAGGGAACGGCAACTCCCGGCAGGAAGCGGGGCCGTCCATTCAAACGAGTGGCTGCGAGATACCGACTTGGATTACAATGTCTTAGGGCTAGGTAATTCGGTCTTGTATCTAGGGGGGTATTTGGGAAATAGCCAAAGCCTCCTTAAATAGAGGATGAAGGGGTATCCTGATCCTATCTCTTGCAATACTCTCTCTCTCCCACCTATTCCTAGGTTTTCCCTTCCCTAGCTTCTTCTTTCTTGAGATCCACCGTGTCACCGGTGTAAGAACATGTGATTGTTGCGAGGAATCGGAGGTCGTAACCTCCATAAGCCATGGTGGCTTCGCTTTCGTGATCGTGTCCCCGTTTTGCTTGTGTTCTTCCCGTTTTGCTTTTGCTCTCTCTTTTTCCCGAGATGATTTCTCTTTGTTGAGAGTAGCTTTGAGAAATCAACTTGAACCAAGTTGTTCGTAATCGTGAGGAACTTCTTTGCACCGAAGGATTTCTCCTCAAACCTCACGAGTGCGTAGATCGGAAGATTTCTTTGTGGTGTTCTTCGTTTTCCTCTTTCTCCCCCAAAATCCGAGTGTTCTCGTTTATCCTCTCCAAATTGAGCGATGATTTCTTCGGGATAGCTCCCCAACAGCACTAGGATCATGCCTACAAAGTTTGGTTGCAGTTGGTGATCATTTGGTTGAGTTTTAAGAAGATTTGGCAAAGTGAAAACGATTTTCGCGAGGAACAGTTTTTCTCCTGTGAGCGTCGGACCACTTTGTCTTAAGCTCCGAACCATATCAAGTGGTCCGGTGGTCTTGACCTTTCTCGTGTCAAGCAGCAGGAGGCGTCGGACCACCCTCCGGACCTCCCGGTTTTTGAGCACCGGAACTTTGACGAGTGGTCCGGTGGCTCTGGTGAGAAACACTACCACGCGTCAGACCACTCTCCTTGGTCCGACGGGCTAGTCCGGTGGTCTGGGCCGGAGGTCGGTACCTTACTGGATTGTCTAGCGAGTGAGCACCGGACCACCTTCCTTGGTCCGGAGGTGGCGTCGGACTAGTCCGGAGTCTCTGGTCCGGAGTTAGGTTGCTCACTATGTTCTTCTGTCTTGGCGGGTGAAAGCGTCGGACCTGAGCTCTGGACTACTCGCTATAGTCCGGTGGCTTAGCTCCATCTGGTCCGGAGCCTCTGTTTGGTTGCAGTTTTCACCTGTTTTTCCTAGGTTCTTGCCTCTTTTCCCTAGGGGTTGAGAACCTATGTTTTGGGGTTTCCGATGATTTTCCTCCACTGCTGGTGAGCTCTCTTTTCTCTGTTTTCGTCTGAATCCCCCGAGCAACCCAGCAACTGGGTTTGGTTTTAGAGAAGTGTGGCCCGAACATTACAAGAGAAATTTGAGGCTCCCATTCACCCCCCCCCCCTCTGGTCGCCGTTTCGGTCCTTCAGGTCCAAACCCTAGTAATCACCTTGCAAACAATATATATCAAAGTAGAGAGACAATCAGAAGGGACACAAGATTTGACCCGTGGTTCAGCTCGCCACCAAGGCTTGCCTACGTCCACGTTGTTGAGGTGCGCCACACAAGGCTCAAGCTCACCACTAAGGCTAGCTCTTTCCTCGGTCTCAAGTCAAGAGAATGAACACTTGAGATGAGACGTTATGTATTAGCAATATGGGGTGATACAAACTTCCCTAGGCTACCACACGAAGGAGGCAAGCTCAAGGGCAACCTATAGCCGGCTAGGAGCAAAGCTCCAATAGTAAAGAACTCAAACCGCCGGCCACCACGCAAACCAAATGCTTGAAGGAGTTGAAGATCCGAGGGAGAAGCTTCTTCTCAAGCTTGGAGGCTCAATCTCTCAAAGGTTGATTGGAAATCAATGGAGGAGAGTGGATGAGCACCAAGAGAGAAGGGAGAGCAAGAAGAGAGCTTCTCTTTTCTATTTCACGAAGTTAGAAAGAAGGAATGGCAGAACTAGCCATTGGGGATAAGTGAGGGGGTAAGAAATACTCCTTCATTGTCCAACGGGCAGAACAAGTCACGGCAGTGCCGGCCTAGAGGCGCAGCAGTGCCGGACTACCCGACACTGCAGGCCCGGCAGAAACAACAAAGATTGGATCAATGAATAGCTGGTTGATTTGCCTACTATGTATGTGGAGGTGTGATATGTCTGGAGAGATATTGCATTTGGTTCACTTGTTGGCATGCGTGCTAAATCCCTCTTAATAGTATGGCATACCTAACTCAAATTCGAAATATAAAATGAATTAAAGTCCTTTGAGCATGGTTGGGGTCCGCCACTTGTTTTCATTTAACTGACGAGGCGGACTCTTTTGTAATTGGAGGGGTCCGCCAACCTGTTCATCAACCTCCTTTCATCTAACCTGCTTGTCATACTTGAAGAGTCTCATTAGTCTCCTAAATATGTTGTCATGTCACCAAAACCCACTTAGAGCTTGATTGCACTTTCATGAACGTTCCCAGTTCCACCGCCCATTTGATTATTCGTCTGGTAGCATCCTTGTTACGCAAAATGTCTCCTATCCGGAATTCGGTGATGACTGTCACCTTAGATGGTCGTTGAAAATAGTGCTGGAGTTTGCGCGCTATGATGAGGACCGCATATAAGAGCTTCCCCATCTGGGGATATCTTGTTTTTGATTCGTTGAGCACCTCGCTTGCAAAATAACATGGTCGCTGGACCGGATATGCGCGTCCGCTTTCTTCACCTTCAACCACCATGATGGTGCTGACGACTCGGTTAGTAGCGGCGATGTAAAGCAATATTGGCTCGTCTTCCTTTGGCGCTACGAGGACAGGGGGTTCGGTGAGGTATCGCTTGAGGTCGGCGAATGCGTGATCCGCCTCGTCGTTCCATGTGAACTTCTGTCCGCCCTTTAAGAGTTCGAAGAATGGAAGGCCTTTTTCATAGAGGCGGGAGATAATTCTATGCGTCTTTGATGTTAGACGGAGGCTTCATTGAAGAACTGTGACGGTATTCTCCGGATTGGCCCGGATGTCGGACCGACTGACGATGTTGCCGAGCAGGTTTCCTGATGATGCCCGAAGATACATTTCTTTGGGTTTAACTTCCATCTGAACTTGTTGAGGGCCTCGAAAGTTGCCTCTATGTCGGCGATCAATTTCTCTACGGAGTTTGTTTTTATACCTATGTCGTCTACGTAGGCCTCGACCTTCCGTGGAATGAGTTCTTTCAAGCATTCTTGTATAGCGCGCTGGTACGTGGCGCCGATGTTTTTTAGCCCGAAGGACATTTTTGTGTAGCAGTAGGCGCCGAAAGGAGTTATGAACGATGTTTTGATCTCATCTTCCGCCTTCGGTGCTATTTGGTGGTAGCCGGAGTAACAGTCGAGGATATAGAGGAGTTCGCATCCAGCGGTGGAGTCAACGACTTCATCGATACGGGGAAGAGGGAAAGGGTCAGGTGGGTAGTGCTTGTTGAGACTCATATAGTCGACACACATTCTCCATCCATTATACTTTTTCCTTACAAGTACCGGATTGGCAGGCCAATTGGGATGATTTACTTCCTTAATGAACCCTGCAGCTAGGAGTCGGGTTATTTCAGCTTTAATGGCCTCTTTTCGATCCGGTGTGAATCTGTGCGAATCTTCTAAGCTTTTGATGAGTCAGCATGGCCCCTTCGACCACGTTCAGCGAGTGCTCGGCACGGTCACGGGGGACTCCGGGCATGTCCTCCAGTTTCCAAGCGAAGATGTTGATGTTGCACCATAGGAAGCTAATGAGCGTGCTTTCTTGCTCAGGGTCAAGGTCGGCACCGATCACGGCGGTCTTCTCAGGGTCATTGTCAACCAGGGCCACCGTCTTTGTTTCTCTAGACTTCTTCGAAGCGCGTGTGGTCAGGGGCTCTGGGATGTTGAAGTCTCTTGCTAGGGGCTTGCCCGCATCGGACATGCAGATTTGGGTACCGCATTGGTGTTCCCGCCTGGTAGCATCCTTGCTCATCTCTTGCTCACATTCGTAGGCGACCTGAAGATTGGAGTGGAGAGAGATGATACCTTGTGGCGTTGGCATCTTGAGCACCAAGTAGGTGTAGTGCGGTATCGCCATGAGCCTCGAGAGCGCAGGTCGTCCGAGGATGGCGTCGTATGGGGTATCAAAGTCGGTGACCGCGAAGTCAATAGGTTCCTTGCGGGCTAGGCGATTGGACTCAAATCGTACCGAGAGGGTGATCTGTCCAGACGGCTTTGAGCTGTCGCCAGGGATTATACCATGGAGGGAGAAGTTCGTCGGGCAGAGACTGCTTTCCCGGAATTCGAGTCATTGGAGCGTGCTTGGGAAGATCACGTTGAGGGAGCTGCCTCCATCGACTAGTATCTTTTTGAAGAATTTGGTCGAGACAAGTGCGCTGACGACTAGGGGGAAGCGACCAGGGTAGTCATGACGTATCTGATGGCCGTCCCTTGAGAAATTGATCTGTTGCTTTGTCCAATCTGGAGAAGGGACATGAACGTTGTTGCTATTAGAAAAACCTCGGTAGCGCTTACTGTTACCACTTGGGTGTCCGCCGAATATAGGTAAGATGCGTGCGGCCTTCGTAAAGTTGGCAGTCTGAGCTTCCGTCACGTCTCCTCTTGACGGGTTGTTGCCTGGTCGCTTCGCGTCCGCCTTGCTTTGAATGGCCTCCTTGAGGGCGATACACTCCCTCATGGTGTGTCTTCCTTGTTCGTGGAGGGGGCAGGGGCCATCGAGGACCTCTTTATGGTTCTTGTTGCGTCGGCCCTTTCGCCCAGTGCCATGGCTTGCGGGAACGGGCGTTGAACGACATTGTGGCGCTTCCGGGGTGATCTTCTTGCGTGCGACCAACACGCGTGGACGGAGTCGGCGCCGAGGCACTCGGCGAGGTCTTCGTCAATCTGGTCGACAACGCTCACCAGATTGTGAGGAGCAATGCGATCTGGGGCGCTTTGAGCCGTCTTGGTGGTCGGATCTTTGATTGGAGGAGAGTTCGACGCGAGAAGTTGCGCGGGTTCCGTGGTTTCAGAGACGGAGACGGTGCCATGGATAGTCCAGACCATAGATCCAATCTGGAGGGTGGCGTCGCTTGCGGGGATGACCATGGATCCGGGAAAGGTAACCTCTTGATGAGCCATGGAGTTGATGCACACACCCCCAACCTGGCGCGCCAACTGTTGATGAAATATGCGTTGCAGTCTACCTTGGGGGTACCCTACAGTAGTAGATTGTAGGCGGAGGTGTGGCGATGGCGATCAAGCGTAACACAGAGAGCATAGACACGACGATTCATATAGGTTCAGGCCGGCAAATCGGCATAATACCCTACGTCCTGTGTTTTGGTGGTTGGATTGATATGAGTATTAGGTTACACGAGGTGTAGATGAGATCTAAGAGGTTGTGAGGGATCGTTTTCAAGGGGGTCCCTGCTTGCCTTATATAGCCAGGGAGTAGGGTTACAGTTTCCATGTCCTAACATATTACGATCGGTCCCTCAAGGCGAGGGATCCGAGTCTATCTACTAGGATCTTCCTTGGCGAGTAAGACTTCTTCAGAGTCTTGGCGAGCACGGCGGGCTGGTCGCGTGCCGCAGGGCCTCCCGAGCTGGGTCGTCTTCCGTTCGACAGGCCCATAAGGTCCCTAGGGATATACCGAGGTAATATCTCCAACAGTCCCGATTATTACTTTCATCAAAACATTCCTTTCTCAAAACATAACCATTTGCCGAAACAATACGTTATGTGCAGATGATAGGCAATCATCTGCTTGGTAACATTCTAAGCATACTAAGCTATAGTAAGCAACTTACGTATTTAAAACCGACATCAAGGTACAGAAACTAAATAATTCAAGGTAAGGACATGCCTCAAGTAGGAATTTAAATTGAATAGAAGTCATGCAATAGATAACCATAAGTGCATTTAAATAAAACATTTTTAAATATAAGGTAGGGTTAAAATGCACCGGGGCTTGCCTTGGTTGGAAGGATAAACAAACTCAGGCTCAGAATCACAATAGAGATACCCACTTCACCATGGTGATTATCCAACCCAACAAGAGAGGTATCTACATGATAAATGCCATTCTTAGATGATTCTTGACTTAATAAACATCATGCTTAACAACATACAAACATGAGATTAAGGGATGAACATAACAGATCTAAAACCTTGAGTACAACTTACCTTCATGAAAGGAAACAAAACTAGAGCATAAAACAATTTAATTAAACCATGATTAATTGATTAAGCCATATTGTGTTTGCCACTGAACAATCTCATCAAACAATCCAAAGTCAAACAAAACCTATAGTCATTAGGGTTTTTAATTAACTATTTCTTAATTATCTAAATACTCATGCTTAAAAGTTTGTCCAAAAATTCTCAACCTTTTTGTACAGCAAGGTACAGATGTATATAGGTTACATAAAGTTTTCCAAAATTTTTGGAACAACATACAAAGCATGAAAAATACAGGAAAAAACATTTTCTAATTAATTTAAGCATCTTACAGGATTAAAAATGTACTGGACATATGCATATTATATTTTTATTAAATACTACACATCTCAGACAGTGCATACAAATTATTTCAGAATTTATAGATGTACAAAAATAAAGCTACAAAAATAACAAAACACTGAACTATTCAAAAACAAATACAAGAAATCCTAAATCTAACCGAGACTGACAGGCAGGGCCACCTTGTCAGCGCCGCCGGCGACAAAAGAACACGGCGGCGCGGCGCCATCGTTGAACTTCTCTATCAACCAACTCACGCAACGTGATCTACACACCGACCCGAATCTAACGAGGTACGACAGGGTTAAAACCATCCCTCACCGTGGCCTCACCGGCGACCACGGCGGCAACCCAAGCTCAGTCGAACGTACGTCGGCAACCACAGACCACCACTGTCGGATACCTGAGAACAGGGTACCCTGTTCACCGCACTTCGCGAAAACAAAATCACCCTCGGGGGCTCCCCACCCCATCCGAGCCGGGGTGACATCACTACCCTCGGGGGCTCTCCGCCCCCTACCAACAAAGTTAGCAGCACTCCCTCAGAAAGACTTCCGCCTAGTACAAGCTAGGGCGATGTCATCCGTGATGCCATCCACCCTCAGGGGCACTTCCATCCCGTCGGAGCCAGGGTAACGTAATCTACGACGCCATTCTCCCTCGGAGGCTCTTCCGCCCCGTCCGAGCCGGGGTGATGTCATCCGTGACGCTTCCGCTCTCAGAGGCTCCTCCGCCTCATCCGAGCTAGCAAGACGTCATTTGACGACATCATCATCTCCCGAAGGCACCGCCGCAGTGACCGGCTCGTGGTGCCCTAGCTCATAGTCAAAAGGTCCACAGTACTGCTTGTCCTTAGGGATGGGGTTTAAAGGCATGAACCGCCATGCCTGCCCTAAACCCTAAACCGGCGATTGACATTCACTATGCCTGCGGTATGAGTTCCCTGTGCTGCCTAACCGGCGATTGACATTCACTATGCGCACTTCATACCTCCGACGGACACTTGAACAGGAATTAGGGAATTCTCAGCCCTGTACGATGGAACGCGGGGGTGCCTGGCCCTATGCGGCCGACCTTCGCCCATGCCCAAATCAGGGAACAGAGGCATTCCCGATCATAAGGCTCATGGCTACAGCCTCATCAAGGACGAACATGATCCGAGCGGCGTGTCTATGAAGAATCATGGTCCCTTGTGTTTAGGCGATTAACGACAATGCTAGGTCACTATGAATGATGTGTGTTTTGCAGAGGCAAAGTCATTAGAGTTAGGTCATAAGTGATGCTTATTGAATGGGATTAATGTATATTCATGCCACCAAGATGGAAATCATTTCGGTTTCAAAGGATGGTGATTCAAGGTGAAGACTAGGCTAGCTCTTAGTGCCATGAGGTGTGAGAAGGGCACTAAGTATAGACTAGGGCTTTGTTTTTCCTTTGATCGTACTATAAAGGGGGGTATGAGGTTAGTAGCTTGACCTAGGATAGTTTGGGAATGTTGGTGTATGCACACTTGTCACAACTAGTCCTAAAGACCCTACTATTATCCCTTGAGTTGGTAGGAGCAAAACCCCTAGAGACGACTTAGTGAAAACAGTTCAAATAGGGGAAAAAGAGGCTCCAGACCAGTCTGCCTAGGAGGCGTCGGACCAAGGAGAGTGGTCTGACGGTCTCTGTCTTAGGCAAGTTTCAGAGAGATAGCTCCGGACTACCTATCCTAGAGAGCTCCGGACCATAGACGAGTGGTCCGGAGGTCCCTGCCAGAGGAAGAAAGCCTCAGAGGAGGCTCCAGACTAGTCCGACGGTGTGGCCGTCCTCTAGTCCGACGCTTCGAGTAAGGAAGTTTGTTGGATCCAGTAAGCACCCTGGCTCTAGACCTCTGCGTCGAACCAGGGCACCAGACTAAGGAGAGTGGTCTGGTGGTGCCGAGCTCAGCTGAGTCTTGAACACACTGAGCACCTTGGCTCCGAACCTGAGCCTCGGACCAGGGCGTCGGACCATAGCGAGTGGTCCGACGGTGTCTGCTTTCTAGTGAAGTTTGAACTGCGAGTGAGCTCCGGACCAGTCGCTATGGTCCGGTGGTGTGTGCTCCGGACTAGTTCGGTGCCTTCGCAGAAAGTGGAAAAAGCAAGAAACGGCTAGTTTTGGAGGTGGGGACTATTTATAGTTGCCCTCTTCGTCCTTGAGAGCTCTCTTGGCCATTGTTTCACCTGAGGAACCTTTGAGAGAGTTCTTGGAGAGCCAAGTGCCTAGTGAGGGAGAGATTTGAGAGAGTTCATCTTGTTCTTCCCTTCTAGAGTGATTAGGAGTGACTTGTGTGCATCCATCCACCTTCCTAGCCTTGAGTTGGTCAAGTGATGGTCTTGTGCTTGTTACTCTTGGTGTTCGACAACACCTAGATGGTTTGGTGGTGTTCGGAGGAAGTGATCGCCCGAAGATTGTCGGTGGCTCTTCTCCAACCTTCTGTGATCGGTTGTGGGCGATTCATCGAGCCGGAGTGGCGAAGAATCAGCCCGTAGAGAGCACTCTACTCTTGTGCGGGTAGAGGGGGAGCTATACCTTGTGAGGTGCTCCAACGAGGACTAGGGGGTGTGTCGACACCTCGATACCTCGGGAAAACATTGCGTGTCACCAATTCTCTATCCTTAGCTCTTTACATTTTGCATTACCTTTCTGTTGTGTTCTTTCAATTCCTACTAGAATTTCTTAGGTTGTCTTTCCTTTCTTTGGCTTGCTATTGCTTTCTAGTTAGGATACACATTGTGGTAGGCACTAGGGGGTTATTGGCATTATTACGTTTTAATATTGCTTTAGAAATTTAAAAGAAGTCCAATTCACCCCGCCCCCTCTTGGGCATCTAGATCCTTTCAATTGGTATCAGAGCAAGGTTGCTCTCAATTTATGCTTTACCGCCTAGACCAAGATGTCCCATGGGGATGGACCGCCACCCATGTTTGATGGGGATGATTTTCCTTATTGGAAAGTTCAGATGGAGGCCTACCTTGAGGCCGTGGATCTCGGAGTGCACAAAGCCGCTACCATAGGTGGCACCGTGTTTGCCGAGGATTCCTTCTTTGAGAAGAACAATGCCAAGGCAAAGAACATTCTTTTCTGTGGCATTGGCAAGGATGTGTTTAACCGTGTGCGGAATTGAAAAACCGCTAACGATGTTTGGACAAACATTTATGCGCTACACGAAGGGACCAAGTGTGAGCGTAAGGAATGCTACCATTTGGTCATGGCTAAGTTGAACTCCTTTACTATGGTTACTAATGAGAATGCTAATGAGATCTACTCACGTCTTAATATTCTTGTATAGGAGTTGAATGGACTTGGGCTCAACCAAATGGCGTCGGCCGATGTGGTACGCAAGATCTTGTATGTCTTGCCAATTGAGAAGTATAGTCACATCATCACGGTGCTTCACCAAGGAGACTTCTCCGCCGCTACACCAACTCAAGTCTTGGGCAAGATCAATGCTCATGAGATGTACATGAAGATTAGTGATGGTAGCTCTTCATCCTCTTCGAGGAAGAAGGAGAAGGAGGAGAAGAAAGATTTGGCTCTCAAGGCATCCTCCAAGGAGAAGTGCAAGATTCAATATGTTATTGAGAGCGCAAGTGAAGAAGAGGATGATGAAGACAACATCGCACTCATGGTGAGGAAGACCACCAAGATGTTGAAGAGGCTTAACAAGAGTGGAGTCAACTTTGACTCAAAGAAGAAGAAATTCTTCACAAGCACCTCAAGGAAGCCAATCTCCCAAATGAAGTGCTACAATTGTGGCAATCTTGGTCACCTAGCTCATTCTTGCCCCGAAGAGAAGAAAGACAAGTTCAAGAACTTCAAGAACAAGAACAAGTTCAAGAAGAACAAGGGAGGCAATGATTACTCTAGTGATGATGATAAGAAGCAAGACAAGCCATACAAGAAGAAGAGAACTTCAACTTTCACAAGGTGAAGAAAGATGGCAAGGCTTACATTGTGGGTGATTGGCTCACCGACATTGAGGACTCTAGTGCCTCCTCCAATGATGAGAGTGAAGATGAGAAGGTGGCCGCTTTGGTGATTGGTTCTTCCCTTCCACCACCACCTCTTCCTTCATCACCGGGCTCATCCTCTACACACCTATGCATCATGGCTAAAGGTGACAAGAAGGTAAAAATAGAGGATGATGATGATAGTGGTGACTCTAGTGGTAATGATAGTGACGATGAAGAAGCACCTTCCTATGATGAGTTAATTAAAATTTGCAACAAGTATGCTAGCATCATAAGGAAGTATAAAGGTAAAAATGACAAGCTACTTGAGATCAAAGGAAACTTGCATGATAAGCTTGACACCTTGACTAGTGCTAATGATGATTTGAAGCTTGAGATTAATTCTCTCACATCTAGCACTAGGGAGCTCAAAGCCTCTCTTAAGCAAGCTAATGAGAAACATCATAAGCTTGAGAGGTCAACACAAGAGCTCCACACAAGGTATAACTTGCTAAAAGATGACTACCAAAATGTGAAGCAAAAACATGGAACACTAGTGGTAGCTCAATCAAGATCTTGCTACACATGTTGCTACTAACCCGTGTGCTAAGTGTGATAGTGCTACCTCTTGTGATATCTTGATTGATGATGTGGCTCTTGAGCAAAGTGCCAAGTGCAAGGGCAAGAGGGTTGTCGAGACCGACAAGTATGATGACTATGTCAAGATGAGAGAAGAAAACTCAAAGCTCAAGGAATAGCTAATCACTCTCAAGTCTAACAAGCCTATTGTCATCAAGCCGGCTCAAGAAGAAGACAAGGATGCTATCACCTTGATCACCTCTCTAAGATAAGAAATTGTCAAGCTCAAGAATGACAAGACAAAGCTTACAAGTGGCTTTGAGAAGTTCACCAAGGGTCACAACCTTCAAAGTGAGCTCTTGATGAGCACCGTCATGAAGAATGACAAGACCGGCATTGGGTTCAAGGAGAACCAAATCATGAAGGCAAAGGTTGAGATTGAGGCCAAGAATTATTACAAGAACAAGTACAATGGCTACAATCAAGAGTACTCAAAGCCCAAGCCAAGAAAATGTTTTGAGTGTGGTCAAGTGGGTCATTTCGCTTATGATTGCAAGACTCAACTACCCAAGACCTTGCCCAAGCACACTAAGCCATTTGCTCATGATTCTCACTATGTCATCAAGAAGGACCACAAGGGTAGACCACTAGTAGTGTTCCTTGGTCCACCAATGAAGAACAAGCCTAGAGTTCTTTGGGTTGCAAAGGAGATCGTTACCAAGGCAATGGGGCCCCGCTTTGAGTGGGTTCCCAAACAACAAGCTTAACTCTAAGTTTCTTGTGTGTAGGTGAACTACAAGACCGGTGGAAGTCATTGGGTGATTGATAGTGGTTGCACTCAACATATGACCGGTGACTCCCGGATGTTCACTACACTTGATGAAGAATGTGAAGGGCAAGACAAGATTACCTTTGGGGTCAATTCAAAAGCTAAAGTTCAAGGTCTAGGCAAAGTGGCAATCTCCAATGATCAATCAATATCAAATGTCTTTCTAGTTCAATCACTAAGCTTCAACTTGCTTTCCATTGGTCAACTTTGTGATCTTGGATTCCATTGTCTCTTCACTCCAACCGAGGTGATTGTGACCAAGATTGAAGATTCATCAATGATATTCAAAGGGTTTCGGCACAACAACCTCTACTTAGTGGATTTCACCTCAAATGAAGCCAAGTTGCAAACATGTCTATTCTCCAAGAGTTCTTTGGGTTGGCTTTGGCATAGAAGATTAGCTCATGTGGGCAAGTCAACTTTGAAGAAACTTTTCAAGAAGGAGATGGTTAGAGGTGTGCAGGATGTGGTGTTTGAGAAGGACAAGTTGTGTAGTGCATGTCAAGCCGGCAACCAAGTTGCCAAACACCATCCCACTAAAGCATTCATGTCAACCTCAAGAGTCCTAGAGCTACTCCACATGGATTTATTTGGACCTACCACCTATGCAAGACTTGGAGGAAATCTCTTTTGCTTAGTGGTAGTTGATGACTACTCTAGGTACACTTGGGTGTTCTTTCTTCAAGACAAGAGTGAAACTCAAGCTACCTTCAAGAAGTCTGCAACAAGGGCACAAAATGAGTTTGATGTGAAGATCAAGAAGATAAGAAGTCACAATGGCACCGAGTTTGTCAACACCAAGATTGAAGACTATTGTGATGAAGTGGGGATCAAGCATGAGGTATCCGCCACATATACTCCACAACAAAATGGTGTTGTAGAGAGGAAGAACCGGACGCTCATAACTCTAGCAAGATCTATGCTTGATGAGTACAACACTCCGGAGAAGTTTTGGGCGGAGGCCATCAACACCGCTTGCTATGCGGCAAACCGCCTCTTTATCCAAAGGCTATTGAAGAAGACTCCCTATGAGCTTGTGAATGGGAAGAGGCCGGATATTTCATTCTTCCGAGTGTTTGGTTGCAAAGTGTACATCTACAAAAAACGCCAACACTTGGGTAAATTCCAACGGCGGTGTGACCTTGGTTTCCTTGTTGGATATTCGCTTAAGTCCAAATCATACCGTGTATTTAACAAAGCCACCGGCTTAGTTGAAGAAACGTATGACTTGGAATTTGATGAAACTAATGGCTCCCAAGGAGCGCTTCAGGATATTGATGTAGGTGATGAACCTTTGAGGGAGGCAATGAAGAATATGCCAATTGGTGCTATCAACCCGCAAGAGGTGGAAGAAGTAGAAGATGATGATAATCAAGATCCTTCTCCACCCCGCACGCCTCAAGTTGAAGAAGATCAAGTGAGGGAAGCTCAAGAAGATACCTTCATCCCTCAAGATCAAGCCGAGGCCGAAGCAAGCAATGTTGAAGCACCACGTCCTCCTCCTCAAGTTCATGATAGAATATCAACACCTATCCTTCAAGCACACCCCCATGATCAAATCATAGGAAGTCCATCAAGGGGAGTAATGACTCGCTCTAGACTTGCATCTTATGTTGAACATCACTCGTTTGTTTCCTTTGTTGAGCCTACTAGTGTTGAGGACGCACTTGCGGATCTAGATTAGGTGAATGCCATGGATGAAGAACTCAACAACTTCACCCGGAACCAAGTGTGGACACTTGAAGAAAGGCCAAAGGGAGCAAGAATCATTGGCACCAAGTGGGTGTTTAGGAACAAGCAAGATGCTCAAGGTGTTGTTGTGAGGAACAAGGCAAGATTGGTGGCAAAGGGGTTCTCTCAAGTAGAAGGACTTGATTTTGGAGAGAATTTTTCCCCGGTTGCAAGACTTGAAGCCATTCGTATCCTTTTGGCGTATGCTTCACATCAAAAAATAAAACTCTTTCAAATGGATGTGAAGAGCGCTTTCTTAAATGGTTTCATCAATGAACTTGTCTATGTCTCACAATCTCCAGGGTTTGAAGATCCAAACTTTCCTAATCATGTCTATAGGTTGTCCAAGGCTCTCTATGGATTGAAGCAAGCTCCAAGAGCTTGGTATGAGAGGCTAAGGGACTTCCTACTCAAGAAGGGTTTCAAGATCGAGATCGTCGACACAACACTATTCACCAAGAAGCTTAATGGAGAGATCTTTGTTTGCCAAGTATATGTCGATGACATTATATTTGGGTCAACAAACCAAGACCATTGCAAGGAGTTTGGTTCATTGATGTCCAAGGAGTTTGAGATGTCAATGATTGGTGAGCTAACCTTCTTCCTTGGCTTCAAAGTGAAGCAATTGAGGGAGGGCACCTTCATATCTCAAGAGAAGTACACTCATGATGTGCTTAAGAAATTCAGGATGGAGGATTGCAAGCCAATCAAGACCCCAATGCCTACTAATGGGCATCTCGATCTCGATGAAGAAGGTAAACCGATTGACCAAACTCTCTATCGTTCTATGATCCGTAGTTTACTTTACGTCGCCGCATCCAGGTCGGATATCATGTTTAGTGTGTGTATGTGTGCTAGGTTTCAAGAAAACCCTAAGGAGTCACACTTATGTGTGGTTAAAAGAATCCTTAGGTACATAAGGCACACCCCTAGCATTGGCCTTTGGTATCCCAAAGGAGCTCCCTTCCTACTTTGTGGCTATTCCGATTCGGATTATGCCAGGTGTAAAGTTGATAGGAAGAGTACCTCCGGCGGTTGCCATTTTCTAGGAAGATCACTTGTCTCTTGGTCCTCAAAGAAAAAAATAGTGTGGCATTGTCTACCGCCGAGGCGGAATACATTGCCATGGGAGAAAGTTGTGCACAAATCTTATACATGACCCAAACACTTCTTGATTACGGTGTTGTTTTAAAAGATGTTCCAATTTTGTGTGATAATGAAAGCGCCGTAAAGCTTGCTAACAACCCGGTTCAACACTCTCGCACCAAGCACATTGATATTCGCCATCACTTTCTTAGAGATCATGTGGCTAGGAAAGACATCACACTAGTTGGAGTTAAGAGCGAAGATCAATTGGCGGATATCTTCACTAAACCTCTCGATGAAACAACCTTTTGTAGGTTGAGAAGCGAGTTGAATGTGCTTGATCACTCAACCTTTTGTAGGTTGAGAAGCGAGTTGAATGTGCTTGATCACTCAAACTTCACTAAAAAATGAGATTGTGTGAACCATGCATTCATGTGTAATATAATCATGTTTAATCTTTAGTGATGCACATAGGCTTGGCTAACGCGGTCGGGATAACCGCCCTCAAAGCGTGTGAAGAAGCCTTACCGCGGTTTAAACTAGCAAGCAACCTAGATTCAAATTCCGTATTGCATAGCATATGCATGTGTGTTGCTTGTTGCTTCCTTTTCGGTTAAGTTTGATTATCCTCTAGGTTCGTCACTTAGGGGGAGCATTCAAAGCTCTAGCTTCAGCTAATTCCTCTCTTGTGCCCCTATGGTGATCCTTGGAGCTTTATTGAACTATTTTCCTATGAAAACTAAATCTAGCCTATGGCAAACTACTTTTAAAATTGAGGGGTTGAGAGATGGTTCTTATACTAAGTCTAACAAGTGCTTCTTTATGCTCTTTTGTGTTGGTACTTGGCTAAGAGAAAAGATTGGAGAGAAAACAAGAAAATTCAAAGCATTTTGAAGCTCCGGACCACCCTCCGGACCACTTAGCATGGTCCAACGCTCAGTTGTCCGGTGCTCTGTCCCTCACTGTTCTAAAATTCTCCAGCCACAGAATCTGTCGGACCTCAGGTCCGATGCTTCTCTGGACCATTGATGAAAGGTCCGGAGCCTCGGTCAACGCAAACCCTCCCAGTCAACAGACCTCCGGACCACTTTATTTGGTCTGACGGTCAGTCCGGTGCACTGGTCCGGTAGTCGGGTGCTCCCTGCATAGTTTCTTTTTTCTCCTCAGTCCGCCGGACCCCTCCGTAGGACCACCCTCCGGACTATGCAAGGTAGTCCGACGCTCGGAATTTTTTCGGTTAACCCCCCGCAGTGAGCTCTATTCAGTAGTTCCTATTTTTCCCTTTCCGTACGCCGCGCCGCCGCTCGCCAACTCACCGCCACCGCTCACTGCCGCACGTTCTCGCCATCCTCGCCGCAGTTGTTCCTCGTAGGAGCACTGCCCAGCACCGCCGCTGCACCGCCATTGCTCTGCTCCCCTCTTGCAGCAGCAGCAGCGCCGCCCCCTCAGCCGCCTGCACCCTCGCCACCAACACCCTCACCGCCGGTGAGCCTCTCCCCAGAGCTCAGCCCCCCTGCTCCACTCCTTCACCCTGCCTAGCTACACTGTTTCCCTCTTGCAATTGCCAAGAAGAAGTTTCCCCACTAGGGTTTGCCTAAACCTAGGGTTTGAGTAATTTTTCGTCGATTCATCTTCGCCGACTACGCTTCATTGTTCCTAGGGTATGATTCTGATCATGGTTTTAGCGATTTGTCTAGCTATTGATCATCCCATGCCTTAGTTCATTCAAACACTCTACTCATTCCACTTTAACTAAATTCTATTGCTAATTGCTATTCTCAGTTGGCAAGACCCCCTTGTGGAGTGTAGTTTGGAGCTTGATTTGCTTTGATTAGATACGCTCGCTTACCTCATGTAACATGGCAGTTATTCATTCTATTCTTATCTAGTGCTTGCTTCCATACGGTATCTCATCTCTAGTGCTATATATATATATATGCTTATATACTTCTATCTATTCTATCTAGCAGCGGCAGTGGCAGTAAAAACTCGGGGCAAAGCTCGCGAGTATGGATTGAGGCAAAGCTTCAGGAGGATCAGTCGAGTGGCTAGCGGGCCCCTCTGTCACTTTGTTCTGTGATTGCAGTTTGCAATTGGTTGTGACAGAGGTTCTTGGCAGTGGTTCTCAATTGACAGTTTGGGCAGTGTTTCTTGTCAGTGGGCAGTGGTTTCTTTGTTGATCAGCTATGGCTTGTGGTTCACGTGCTTGTGCTAGTGGTTCTGATGATGATACGCCTCCCCCTCTGCGTCCTTCTAAGGACAAGGGGAAGAAGAAGATGGTTGAAAAAACTAAGAAGAAGAAGCGAAAGCTAACAGAGGCCGAGCAGGCCGAGGCAGTGGCAGATGCAGCAAATCGTGCCAAGCGTGGTGGTCGAAGGGGTTATGTTTGTATCAGTACACCTCCGACGGTTCTACCTTCTACACCACCCGCTTAGTCAGCGACAGAGGCACTTCCAGAGGAGCCCGAGCTAGCCACCGATGTTCTTCCGGTACCGTTGGCGCCAGCTTCATGAGGATGGGTCACACGTTCCCAGGCTACTCAGTCACCTCAGAGCGCCTCAGTAGCTCCTACTTCAGAGTCAGCCTCTGCTCACCTTGACTTGAGGGAGCTCACAGCGAAGCAAGTGAAGAAGCTTCGGTTTGTTCAGCTAGAGAAGTGGTGCCCGGATCAGCGCGACCCTAGAGCTTCCCGCGGATGGCACACCACTCTTATGGAGGATTTCTATCGGGAAACTCAGCTCGCTTGTATATAGATACGTCCTCACGGAGTTTGCACCCTTGAGAGTCTTGTTGAGATTGCTGGTGAGGAGATCCGACCTTTCATCGAGTATCTTCCGGGACTCGCTGACCTCCTTGGTCGTTCCGGAAAACTATATTGAGAGGTGGGTCCGGGAGTTCTTTGCTTCAGATTGGATTGAGCCAGATCATAGTTTCCTCTAGTACACATTCAGAGGAGAGCGCCACAGGCTTTATTTGACTCAGCTAAGAGAGGTACTTCACCTGACTGGGACAGCCAACCAGCTCAGCCTTCACTATGACTGCTATGGAGGAGTTTCCTTGCCTCGCCGAGCTCGTGGTGGCCGTTCTTTGTCAGTTGAGGAGGTTGCACCTCTCTTCCGGCCACCCTTCACAGTGGCATCTCGATGCACCCCGGTAGAGCTTCTACCTACCGTTCGCCGCTTGAACGATGTTCTACGGCATACACTATTGCCACGCACCGTGTACAAGGATGGTTTGACCAACCTGTAGTAGTTCCTTCTTCAGGCCCTCGTCTCTCAGACACCGTTTGATATAGCGGATTTCATAGTGTCAGAGATTGAGGATGTGATTTCAGATGGGATGCGGGCTAGGCGATAGTTTCCCTATGCTCACTGGATCTGCTCGATCATTGCTATCATGCATGAGAGATCTGAGCCCGGCGTCCATGCTTTGCTAGATGCGTCTGAGACCTCTTTTCCACCTTATAGAGCACTAGCTTCTATTGATTGTCGGTTTGGGAACCGAGTGCTTCAGCTTGTGAAGCAACGGACGGCACCAGCAGACAGAGATGATGTGGATCGCCAGGATGACTCCATTCGCGGCGTTGAGCAGCAGGAGCTCCATGAGTTAAACACCGGGGTAGCTGCTACACCTGAGGATACTACTTCCGACAGCTTAGATGTAGAGTACCGTCCTATTCCAGAGATGCCTCCACAGACACACGACGCTGAGGCTGGTGGCTCTGGTACTGCCTCCACTACAGACTCATACTGAAGGTTCTAGACCGGATTCAGGAGCAGCAGGGATCTCTTGTGACGGCTGTCACCCAGGTTCAGCAGAGATAGGATGAGCTACAGAGACAGTCTGAGGACAGAGACTATGAGGTGCAGCGCCAGATGCTCCAGATGCAGCTTGAGTCCCAGCGCTTGCAGCTACAGTCTCAGCAGATCTAGCAGCAGAACATGGCCTTTATGGCCCATATGATGAAGTGGACTGGTGCTCCTCCTATTGAGTTTCCTGCTCCGCCACAGATACAGATGATGAGTTAGACCCAGCCTTCTCAGTCAGCTAGTCCGTCAGTGGCTTTTCTAGCATTTGGACCCGTCTTGGGCTCTCAGCAGTTAGTGGCCCCTTCAGTAGCACCGCCAGTGTATGTCGGTCCGTCTGTCACACCCACCCCCGCCGTACAGTCTAGTGGATTTCAGGGTGCCAGCGTGACCACCCCGTTCCAGTCACTGGCTACATAGGTCACTCAGTGGTTGGACACTCTAGGCCTGAGTCAGCAGTTCACCCCACTCACTACTAGATTCACTCCGATGTATGCTTGTTTGGGTGTCACTGCTAGAGACCTCTCAACGTCGTTCAACGACATCACTGGGCAGCCGTCCCCCACTGGTCACCAGGTGGCAGCTGAGATTGCGGCAGAGCTTGTTTCGCCGACAGCGGGTTAGCACCGCTCTTCAGTTGCCTCGTCTGAGGCTACACTTGAGACTCGGGCACCAGATGTATCTACTCCGCCCAGGGGTATTGTGACAGATGCCACAGTTGTCTTCACCACTCCAATTCCGCCTGAGCAGCCACCGGTCCTTCAGACTCCAGTCGAGTCAGTGCCAGAGGCACGACCGGACTCTGCAGCTCTAGAGGCTCATATAGAGACACTGGCAGATACTACTCCTACTCCTTCTCTAGCTACAGCTCCAGACTCTACAGTAGCAGAGGTAGCCAGCACGTCAGCTCCTATCCCCCAGACCCCTCCACTTCCAGCGGCAGACACTCCGGGGGAGGACTCCTCGGATGATGACGATGCACTCGATGACTTTCGCATCCTTGACCGTGTCGCGGCTCCTTCCACTCCGCCTCCAGACGCTTAGACTTTGGTGCTTCGACGCCAAAGGGGGAGAGGGAGAGTCGAGTATGGGCTAGCTTCAGGGGGAGCTAGTAGGACTCGTTCTTTTGTTGTGTAATATACTCTATCGCATCATGCATCACGTCTACCATCTTTATGCATTTGTGAGATATGTGTGTGGTGTTTGAGACTTGATAGTTGTGTGACATGTGTGTGAACCTATTATCTATATCATGTCACTTGGTTATGCTAATGCTTCCGCGCTTTCCCAGATCTTTTGGTATAGCATATCCTTTTAAAATCAAGTACTTTTCTCAATTCATATCGTTTGTGCTTGTCATGGCTTGAATTGTTTAGGCATGTTTTTTATTTCTTATTACTAACCCATGCCTATCTCATGTAAATTCATGTTTCTCTTAATCAAATTTCACTCATATTCTCTACTCGAGCTTGTATTGTCGTCAATCACCTAAAAGGGGGCGATTGAAGAATCATGGTCCCTTGTGTTTAGGAGATTAAAGACAATGCTAGGTCACTATGACTAACGTGTGTTTTGCAGAGGCAAAGTCATTAGAGTTAGGTCATTAGTGATGCTTATTGAATGGGCTTAATAGATATTCATGCCCCCAAGATGGAAATCGTTTCAGTTTCAAAGGATGGTGATTCAAGGTGAAGACTAGGTTAGCTCTTAGTGCCATGAGGTGTGAGAAGGGAACTAAGTATAGACTAGGGCTTTGTTTTTCCTTTGACCGTACTATAAAGGGGGGTATGAGGTTAGTAGCTTGACCTAGGAGAGTTTGGGAATGTTGGTGTATGCACACTTGTCACAACTAGTCCTAGAGACCCTGCTATTAGCCCTTGAGTTGGTAGGAGCAAAACCCCTAGAGAAGACTTAGTGAAAACAGTTGAAACAGGGGGAGAAAGAGGCTCTGGACCAGTTTGCCTAGGAGGCGTCGGACCAAGGAGAGTGGTCCGACGGTCTCTGTCTTAGGCAAGTTTCAGAGGGATAGCTCCGGACTACCTCTCCTGGAGAGCTCCAGACCATAGACGAGTGGTCCGGAGGTCCCTGCCAGAGGAAGAAAGCCTCAGAGGAGGCTCCGGACTAGTCCGACGGTGTGGTCGTCCTCTAGTCAGATGCTTCGAGTAAGGAATTTTGTTGGATCCAGTAAGCACCCTGGCTCCGGACCTCTGTGTCGGACCAGGGCACCGGACTAAGGAGAGTGGTTCGGTGGTGCCGAGCTCAGCTAAGTCTTGAACACAGTGAGCACCCTGGCTCCGGACCTGAGTGTCGGACCAAGGCGTCGGACCATACCAAGTGGTCCGACGGTGCCTGGTTTCCAGTGAAGTTTGAACTGCGAGTGAGCTCCGGACCAGTCGCTATGGTCCGGTGGTGTGTGCTCCGGACTAGTCCGGTGCCTTCGCAGAAAGTGGAAAAAGCAAGAAACGGCTAGTTTTGAAGGTGGGGACTATTTATAGTTGCCCTCTTCATCCTTGAGAGCTCTCTTGGCCATTGTTTCACCTAAGGAACCTTTGAGAGAGTTCTTGGAGAGCCAAGTGCCTAGTGAGGGAGAGATTTGAGAGAGTTCATCTTGTTCTTCCCTCCTAGAGTGATTATGAGTGACTTGTGTGCATCCATCCACCTTCTTAGCCTTGAGTTGGTCAAGTGAAGGTCTTGTGCTTGTTACTCTTGGTGTTCGACAATGCCTAGACGGTTTGGTGGTGTTCGGAGGAAGTGATCGCCGGAAGATTGTCGGCGGCTCTTCTCCAAGCTTCTGTGATCGGTTGTGGGCGATTCACCGAGCCGGAGTGGCGAAGAATCAGCCCGTAGAGAGCACGCTACTCTTGCGCGGGTAGAGGGGGAGCTATACCTTATGAGGTGCTCCAACGAGCACTATGGGGGTGTATCGACACCTCGATACCTCGGGAAAACATCGCGTGTCACCAATTCTCTATCCTTAGCTCTTTACATTTTGCATTAGCTTTCCGTTGTGTTCTTTCAATTCCTACAAGAATTGCTTAGGTTGTCCTTCCTTTCTTTGGCTTGCTATTGCTTTCTAGTTAGGATACACATTGCGGTAGGCACTAGGGGGTGATTGGCATTTCTAGGTTTTAATATTGCTTTAGAAATTTAAAAGAAGCCCAATTCACCCCCCCTCTTGGGCACCTAGATCCTTTCAGTCTACAAGCGTAATCTTCCTCGAGAAGGACGGCGAACAGAAGCTAAAGCGCTCCGAAGACAGCAGCCCAAGTCGGGCCCACGTTTACCTACCAGTAATGTTGTCAACGTCCACTATCAGTTGGCTCTAGAAGATCCCAGAAGGCACCATCGACAATTGGGAAGACCTCACGAAAATCTTCATCGAAACGTACAAGGCCACGTGTATCCAGCCAAGAACACATTACGACCTGGAGAACATCCGCCAGAGAAGTAACAAGAGCCTCCGAGAATACATCAGGCATTTTTCTGACAAGCGCCTAAGCATAACAGAAATCTCCAACCCAGAAGCCGTCGCCATCTTCTCCAATGGCCTGAGAATGGACGACCTCCGAAACAAGTTGGCCCGCAACAACGTAAAGACCATAGAGCAGATGATGATGATTGCGAACCCCTATGCCAACCAAGACAACGCCACCCGAAGCAGAGAGAACAGATGGTGTTATTCCCATTCTCCAGAACGTACAAGGGAAAACAATCGCCGACCAGACTACCGGAACGAGAACGGGCACAATGACCACCGCGACCACCGGTCAGGCAACCGAGAACGCTGACCACAGAGGTTCGACTACAAGCAAAGCAACCACTACATTGCAAGCACAGATGCCCGCCCAAAGAAGAACTACTACGAAAGCTACGAGAAGGTCCTCGACGGGCAATTTCTGATACACAAGAACTCCAAACACTCCCTGCGAAATTGCGAGCTCATAGAAACGACAATGAAGGACAAAGCGGACAAAAGACAGAAGAAGAACGATGAAGATGGAGGCAAGGACCAAGGCCCACCAGCGCCAGAATTCCAAGTAGCTCCAACAACATATTCCATATTTGGGTGTAGTGTACTCGTCGAGGGAGAAAGACAACGCCGCCAAACTCGCAAAGACGTATACACACTTGCCGCCACAGGAGAAAAGACAACCGAGGTTTACCCTCTCGACTGGTCGGACCAACCAATCAGTTTCTCCGGAGAACACGAGTGGGCAGACTGCAGGTACCCGGACCGCTTTCCACTAATCGTAAACCCAACCATCGCAACGTGTTGCTTTAGGAAGGTCCTCGTCGACGGAGGCAGCGCCATCAACATCATCTTCGCTGACGCATTCCGCCAGCTCGACTACTCGAGAAAAGATCTCCTACAGGTGAATTTCTCCTTCTGGGAATCATCCCCGACAAAGCGTCAACACCGATAGGGCCGATCACCCTACCTGTATAGTTCGGTGACAAGAACCACTTCAGAATAGAGAACATCAACTTCATCATCGCCAAATTCGAGACAGCCTACCACGCGATACTAGGTCGACCGACACTCGCCAAGCTAATGGCAGTCCCACATTATACGTATATGGTGCTGAAAATCCCGACACCGCAAGGCATCCTCAACCTCCGCACCAACCTGAAGATATCCTACGATTGTGAGTAACAGACAATCAACGCCATCGAGAAACACCACGCCCTGGACACATACACCTCTGGTGACAATGACAACCCAGCCGCCAAGAAGCAGAAAGAAGTAGAATCTACGACGACTAGCGACGACCTCGCCCGCGACCAGACCCAGAAGGTACCACCACTCGACGGTGTGTAAGGATTTCGAAATGTAACAATAAATCTTGTACTAGGTTCCCCCTCATCAATAAATAAAGGTGCTTCATCTCCTATACGTCTTGTATAACGAAACTGATTTGTGCAAAATGCCCACGGTGTAATGATGACACCTGCTCAAAACGCCCACGGCGTACGACGACTTGTGCAAAACATCCACGGCGCAACAACGACGAAAATCAACAGAGTCTACAACGTTCGACGACCTCTCCAAAACACTCTCACAGTGTTCGACGACCTCTCCAAAAACGCAATAAGGCCTTTTCTCCAAACAGCCTGGCCGTGACTAGAAAGCTTTCGAAGCTGGCCTATCGGTTAACCATAGTGAATAGAAGTAGCTACCCTAAGAACTATTATTACATCGACAGGCCTCCCAGCAGTATTACCCTAGAAGCCAGGCAATACTGCTTGGGTCGGTAGTCATGAGGTCGCACGCCCAGAATTTGTATACGACCACGATAGGGTCGACGACTCTACAAGCAGCATGGCTCTTTGCCCAGCATCTGCAGGAACGATCTCCACAGGCCCAAAGTCATGCCATGACCGAGCCTCTCGGAAAAAGGCCTTGTCCATGGCATCTCCCTAAGTGTGCATGAGCTGTTCTCCCTCTACGCCATGGGTTGTCATTGTGCGCCTCCTTGGGAATCCTTATGCATCCTATACGTGCAGTGGCGCTAGCCCCACGATATGGACCATTTGAGAACCAAGGTCGAACGTTTCATCACTACGGCTCACGACTTAGTAGGCAACAAAGGACATACAAGTGAAACAAAATCTCACCGCTCAGATATATAACACCTTTGTAGTTTTTCACTTACACGTCCAACCACCAGCACCTGAGCGACAAGTCACAGCTGCCCCGCAGCAGAGTAACAGAGGACAAAATGTCTCGACACACTAAAAGAGAAGGGGCAATGCTTCTATAAAGCACCCGACCACTACAACATCATCCTACTGATACGATAAGCGACCACCTCACTAATATTCCTAGTCTAGAGGTCAAACTCATATCGGACCTGGCATTGCAAACTATAGTACATAATGATCCCAGACATACTGCCACTATCCGGACCAAAGCGACGACATTCATCCCAGACGCAAAGATGAGGCTCGACGACGACCACAAAGTCAGGAACATCCTCCGGGGTATGAATCCACCATCGCCTCCGGATGACATGAAGATCATCCCGAGAACGCTCCCGAAGGCTACGAAGGCCTTTATCGCAAAACCGTCCGCCGGGAAGGGCACTGCCGCCAAGATGATCGACGAGGGCAGGCGTCTCCAAGTTCGCCCAATCTGCATAATACAGCATCATGGCCCTAAAATACAGCGCAACACAATCGCCAGACGCCACCGCTCTACCAATAAACGATTGCCCAACAGGGTCTTGTCCCCATAGCATCAATAGCTCCAGTCCACGAAAGAACAGCGCTTCCCGATGGTCGGCCTCGAGAAAGCGCTGCTCGAACGCAGTCTCCAGAAAAGGATAGTAGGGCCGACAATAATCCTAGACACGCCGAAGAGACAGAAGCCGAATCGTCGACGGATCATCGCAGAAGTCACGGAAGAAGCGGCAAAGTGGGCGAATCTTTACATATTCGCGCACATTGTCGCCATTGTCAATCACACGAAGAAGGATTCGAAACACCACGTCCTCCGGCATGGCCAGCATGGCAGCAAGATCCATTGCAAGATGTGCGCCACCAGCCTCCATCACACCTGGTACAGACTAAGCGTCGAGAATACTCTCTCAAGACCTTGCGACTAAGCAACGCCAAGAAAATCGATAGGGATCAGTACTCACCCAGATCTTCACAAGAGTATATAGCCGAATCTCCTGATCGGATAGCCCAAGCAACAAAGTCGCGCCACCTCGAATCCTATACACGCTCGGGCGAAGACCAAAAGACGTGACCGCTCCTGTTCCGCCGTGGATTTGTCCTTTATACAAGAGGCGCGGCGGTTCGTCTCCAAGGGTTTTTGGGAAACCGCAACGGCCAAATATGGAACCGCCACGACACAAATTTCCAACGAGACGATGTGGGTCGGCTAACTGCACGGTTAATTCGGCCCAATACCTCCCTTTACTTTACTTCCTCCTTTTTCACGATAATTCCCGTATTTTTCGGCCAATAATTTTTACATACCATTAAACAGTACCGGGGACTGGACGTACGATCTTGTTATGATTTCTTTCTAGCAGGAACATGAGCACAGCTACAGTACACCAGTTAGCAGGTCTCAGAGGACATCCATTGCAGCACCATTCAGGGATTTTGCCGACGAAAAACAATGATTCAACCCCCTGTTCGCAGACCCGACCAGGCTCAGGAACTCCGTCTAGAAACACACCAAGCAAGGCTCGGGGACTGCCTCCACAGCAAAGCTGCGATGGCATCAGACAGCAAAACACCCGGGGACTGCAACCCGGGGACTGCAAATAAAGCAATATGATCCCGACGCAAGAGTATCATACCTTCTCGCCCCAGGCTCGGGGACTACGGGTATTCGTAGTCATTTCTACTAAACTCATATTACAGCATTTTTTCTATAAATCCTGATATAAGAACCTTATAGTTCCTTACATCAGGCTCAGGGACTGTGGGTATTCAAAGTCGTTTTTTTGCAAAACTTATGCTTTACTTCTTACCTACAATTACTCGTGCATCATTTATTTTTATAAAGCTTGGCACCATGTGCATACTTCACATGCTACCAAGGTGGAGGACTAAGTGGGTACGCTTCACCTTGCGGTGAATGTACTTATTTCTTCTTTTCGACAAATCTCTATTGTTTCCTGTTATCTTTTTGCAGGCCTTAAGTGGGTACACTCACCAGGGAATAGGCCGTTCAAAAAAAGTTTTTCCTTCTTCAGCACGCCACATCCTCCCGGCGAGTAGCCGCAGCATCCACCGAAGGCAATCTGCTCGCATGTCAGGCCACGGCGTTCTCGACCAGCTCAACCTGGTCGGGAGGCTTCTCTGACCACTGCCTCGACCAGCTAACCTGGTCGGGACCCCATAACAACGACATTGTGCAATGGAGACCATATGTACACCTCCAAGGACGACGCTTCTGACTCGCTCGAAGAATACAAAGCGTTTAGGGACTTGTTGGGGATATTACCCCGGCATATCCCCCGGGATCTTTTGGGTTTGCTGACCAAGAGACGGTGCAGTCCACGAGGCCTTGCGGCACGCGACCAGCCCGTCGTGCTTGCCAAGGACTCCGAAGAAGCCTTGCTCGCCGAGAAGGATCCTAGAAGATAGGTTCGGATCCCTTACCTAAAGGGGCCGATCGTAATCTGTTAGGATATGGAAACTGTAACCCTGCTCCACAGCTATATAAGGCGAGCAGGGATCCCCTCCAAAACGACTCCTCACATCCTCGTATAGTCCCCTAGATCACATCTACGAGTCTTGTAACCTAATACTCATGTCAATCCAGCCACCAAAACACAGGACGTAGAGTATTACAGTGATTTGTCGGCTCGAACCTGTCTAAATCGTCGTGTCTACGCTCTCTGTGTTACGCTTGACCGCCGTCGCCATGCCTCCGCCTACAATCTACTACCGTGGGGTACCCCCTAGGTAGACTGTGACGTGTATTTCGTCGACAGGTCCTATGCGATGGCTATAAGGGATGAATAGCCTAATTTAAAAACTACCAGGAAACTTCAACAACAAGTTAGATAAACAAGAAGTGAAGCGAATGTTGTACTAGCCTAGTGGGTGATGCGAAGCCACCTATCAAGAAATGCTAGCCTAATATAGTTCTAAGTCACTCAATTCCTACACAAGCTACTCAAGACTAGAACTACTACTATGAGCTAACAAGCTAGCCCAAGCTACAAACTATAGCAACTACTACAACCTAGCACACCCTAATAGTTCTACTATTGAACCGCCACAAGCAATCCACTAGAGTTACCTTTGCGATCTCCCGCGGGGAAGGCACAAGAACCCCTCACAATCACACTTGTGGTCGACGAAGCACAATCACCAAGCTTCTCGAAACCACCTCGCTGCTCCAAACCGTCTAGGTGATGGTAATCACCAAGAGTAATAAGAAACCCGCAACGAGAAACAACTCCCAAGTGCCACTAGATGAACTCACTTCATGCAATGCACTAGACTCACTCAAATCTCTCAAATGGATGAACAATCAAGTTGAAGATGAGTGGGAGTGTGTGTCACAAGCTCACAATGTGTATGCAATAGCCAAGTGTGCAAGAGAGTGAACTTGAGACGGCCAAACCCCTTAAATAGCCCCCTCACAAGGAACTAGCCGTTATGTACTTGAGCTGTCTGAAAAAGTGATCGTCGGACTATACCACCTAGTCCGACACTTTGGTCCAACGCGTCCTTAGCGTGCCACGCGTCCTGTTGATTTTCAAACTAGCCGTTGGCGCGCAGAACTGAGCACCGTTGGACCACTTACCATGGTTCGGAGACCTAGTCTGACGCCTGGTCCAGAGGTTCAACCGAGTTTACACCAAGAGCTCAAACCCTTCGGACTCTGGTCCGGAGGTCCACCGTCGGACTAATTCTTCTAGTCCGGAGCCTTGTCCAAGCTTACACCGAGAGCTCCAAGGCTTCGGACTCTGGTCCGGAGCTCATCTCCGGACTAGTTTGCCTGGTCTGACGCCTCTGCCTTCTCTGCTGACTGTCGAGTCATCACCACCGGGCCAATGGAGATTGGTCCGGTGCCTCTTCGATCACCTGCTCCGGAGCTTCCAGTGAAGCAGCCAGGGCTAGGGTAAGCCGTCGGACCACCGCCTATGGTTCGACCCTCCCAAACACAACTGGTCCAGAGCCTCAAACTCAATGAGAATTCACTTCTCACTTCTTCCCTTGATCTCATGTGCCACCACCAAGTGTTCCACTACTTGTGCTCGTGTGTTGGCATTTTTTATCAAGCTTTACAAGGGTTGTTCATTAGGTCTAAATGCAATGCATGTCATGATCCTCCTAATGGCACTTGACAATTGTAACCACATACTATTTTCCCCTCTTAATAGTAAGGTTACATATCCTAAATGTGATCACACCCACTTGGTGTCTTTGATCACCAAAAGAAAAGCCCTAGCTTATACCTTTGCTTTGATTAGCTTTAGGGTCTATCCATTTGTTACTTTGTCCAAGTGTGAGCTCAAGCTTCTTATCCACCTTGCTTGCTCCACCATTTGTCATCATCACATGTACTATACCTACTCATCACTTAGAGCTAGGTTAGTACTTAGGTTTCATCAATTAACCAAAACACTAGAGATCTTTCAATCTGCCCCTTTTTGGTAATTGATGACAACCCATATAAAATGATATGAAACATGATTTTGATTTCAACCTGAAATGCTTGTCCAAGAAAGATACCAATTGAAAAGGGAAAGTGGACAATCATTTCTAAGTTGGTTTGATAGTGTTAACTCCCCCTACATATGTGCACTTCTATAGATATGAATCAAGCTTTGCACATATTCTAGATCTTTTGGAGGGGTGAACAACTAGCAAACTATGACATGATCCTAAGGTTTTGAGAATGGACCTTTGAAGCGTGATACCAATCGAAGTGTGCCCTTCATAGTTCCCTAAGCAACATGGTTAGCTCGATACCAATTGGATACATAATAAACAAGAAAGGATATCTGGCTAACTTCCTATGCATGCTAGTATGGCTCGAGAGGATACACAACCATTCAAAGAAACCATATAGCATACACCAGACAAGCATGAAACCACATGAAAAACACAACTTTAATGCAAGCAAGCATATGAGTGAATGCACATTCAAATGCACCAAATTATTCATAGGCTTGCTCCTCGTACTTGTGTGCTCAAATTTTAATTTTTCATTTTCAAAATCTATTTCTCCCCCTTTGCTACTAGTATTTCTCCCCTTACATTTGATATCACAATTTCTCCCCCTTTGTCACACATTACCACAAAGGAAACCACTTGTAGTAACATGTATCACTTGAGGCAGGGACGGCGAAGCGGAGGCACAAATGGAGTGCACGTGGGAAAGGGGACACATTGAGCGAGGCCGTCCCGTTTTGAAGAGCCCAGGGCGATGCGGATGGTGCCACACACTTGGACGGGATGGGAGTTCGGCCAGGCGATGTGCGGGGGCGACGGCAGCTGGCCGGCCAGGTGTCGTGGCCATGGCCATGGCGCCATGCAGCTTGGGGTAAAAAGGCAGAAAAGCCCCTGTTATGGTTTTGCAAAATACTCCCCCTTCCGAGGGTTTTCATGAAAAACTTTAAACACCAAAGTTGTTCAGAATTTTGAGATCTACAAGATTGTCAACATGGACATTTTCAAAATATGCTTAATTTTTGAAATGATAATTTGAATTTGAAAACCTATTCAAATTGAATTACCCCCTTTTCAATTACTCAAGATTTCTGAATAAAACTTGAAAAACTCCAAACATGACTTTTGCTATATAAAGAGAGATCTACAACTTTGCTTTAACAACCATATTCAAATTATTTTTAGATTTTGAAATTCATGTTTGGGGTCTGATTTCCCCCTTTTCAAAATAGGGTTTTGAATAAAAGAATTTAATATTGAGTTGTGAATTCATAACAAGCATTCACAATCTGATACTAAGCTCAAACAATTAAACTCATTTTAGTTCAATGCATAACAAGTTCTCAATCAAGTGAATGATGCTTATACATATGATGACATGGTAGGTTTTTATTAATTAAACACCAGAGGTGTTACACGATGCCAACATCAGCAATGAGAATGTTGGTGGCACAGGAAGCACTCGGTAAAGTCAACCTCCCAACGACGAAAGTCAACATGGAGGCACAGGGGCAACAACCGACAATTTGACACCATCGTCTAGAAGTGGTTCAAACAAGCGCCCAACATGTCCTCCCATGCCAAGGAAGCCTGGAGATGCAGAGGAATGTCCTCCCTCACCAAAAAAGACTATGGAAGAACTAGCAGGAGAGGACATACCTTGGAACCACACCAAGATGAGTTGGGCGGCCTATCAAAAAGCTAACAAGTACCCATACTCAATTATGTTTGAAAGGTTTGCACCCTCAAGCACAGTCATACTCTATAATTCAATTAGAGATATAGGGTGTATGCTTTCTCAGCCGCTAACATCTAAAGCCTCGGTACATGTCACTAGCCGAAAACACCGCCACATATCTGGAATTGGTCAGATGATTGCCCCAAAAACTACAACCATGGCAAGTTCATGTTGACCTTGGGTGAGCTTGTTGCAGAGAAGTGGGAGGTAAGGAGGTTGCACATCTGGTACATGGAAGCGGCGAAAGTTGGCTTGCGTGACTTTCTCATCAAGATTCCGGTCGACCTATTCCACATGAAGGATGATTATCAAGTCATAGTAGATTTCCATGACATGCATAGATTATTGAGGCGAAAGGACCTCGACATACAACAAGTCACCTTGTTTTCCATATAAGTTAGTTACGACTTCTATACACCACTGCATGTTTGGAAGCAATTTAGGGAAAATATACTAATAATGCCATGAGGGCTTGTCTTTGTAGGATGCAAGCCTACGTAACCAAACAATTGTGCCACAATGTTATCTATCTCAATCAAATGTTAATTACTATGAGATCCCTCATGGGTTATGATATACTTGACCATAGTGAGAACCTAGCAAAGAAGACAAAAGAGGAGAGAAAGCAATACAAGATAGATGAGGTGAACGAGTATACGTACCGGGGGGCAATGTACATACTTAATGTCATGAAGCAGCTCAAGGGACATGGGTGTATCTTGGCCGCCCACCAATTTGGCTAAGTCAAATTGAGAATTCTTAATGTACATATGTAGTTCATGGGATCAAGACTAGTCATATTTAATCATGTCAAGTCTAAATTGTGTGAATGGTGTAGCCATGGTATCATGGGCCATTGGATTGCTTTCATAATCTATCCTCAGGATGGAAAATCCTACATATTTGACTCTATGGAATACAAACAAAGCAGGCTACCAGCATTTTGAGCCATGTTTGAGATAGTAAGTGATGATAACTACCCATTTACAGTTAACATATGTGTTCAAATCAATTGTTGCTAACACTACAATTTCATACAGCGCTTACAATAAGTACTTGGAAGATCTCTAGTGCTATGACCAAAGATCGGAGAAGAAAAAGGAAAGTACGACACAAAATTGCAACTCAGGCATGAGTTTCCGGTAAGTATATGAAAAGTTGTACTCCGTCCTCCTCCTTACTACTACTATTATTCTCCTCCTACTACTACTGTCCTACTACTACTACTCTGCTACTACTACTACTACTCTCGTACTACTACAGTCCTCACTAATACTCTCCTTACAACTATATTACTCTCAAACTAATACTCTCCTTACTACTACTACTCCCATACTACTACACTCCTCACTACTACTCTCCTTACAACTATACTACTTACTACTCACTACTTACTATTACATACACTACTCACTACTATATATCTTGTAGTGCGCCAAACAACCTAATGGCTCAGGTCTGTGTGGCTTCTATGTTTGTGAGTATCTGAGGAGGTGCACTAAATTTAGCATGAGCTGGTGGCAACTCAAGACCGGAAAATAATGGTGGTACAAGATGAAGGTTGACCAAGAATTTCATCAAACGTTAGCTGATATTTGCAAGTTTGTTACAAAGTGCATTCACGAAGGGCGAGCGCCGTTCTTCCACACAGAAAGCGACCTAGCTACTAATCCAAAATACAAGAATATAAGAAATTGGAGCAAGGGGGATAAATCTCACTGATTACTTGTTGCTAGATGTAGTGTAAGAGTTAAGTGGAAAATGGTTTACATGGTTGTCTATTAATATTGCTAACTTCGAAGGATAATGTTGTGTATGTAGTAGATGACATCTACTAACGTGTTATGGGTTTCTTTTTTGTTTCTATATGCCTTTTTGCTTGTATTCTTATTCATATATATATTTGTTTGATTTGCAAAAATATAATTCAAATTCAAATAAAAAATGGCGCGATTTTTTTTTAAATGCTACAAACATAATAGATGAGGGCAAATAAAATCAGCGCGCCTCTATTAATGGATTAATGGAGGCGGGCGTGTTAATGGTGGCCGCCTCCGTTAATAGTATTAATCGAGGCGGACGTGTTATGGTGCCCACCGCCATAAATACAATTAATAGATGCAGGCATGGTGACCATCTCGATTAATCTAGGCCTTCCATTGGAGGTGGTCGTGTTTGCCCTGATCCATTAAGCAAAAACGGTAGTCTCCGTTAAGATCTATGTACTAGTGAGAGGTTAAAAAGGCTCTGGACCTCGTTTGGTGCCTGCCTCCGGACCAATGTTGTGGGTCCAGAAGTCCTCAGCACAGTAAGCTCACTATACTGTCTATGAGGGTCTGGACCATGCCGAATAGTCTGGAGCCCTTGTGACTGGTCTAGTTCGGAGTTTCACAGATGTCTGTTAAAGTGAGTAATGGCTAGTTTGGGGTTGTAAGCTATATATAGTTGCCCAACTCGTCCATTCAAGCTCTCTTGGCTAGTTTAACACCTGAAGAAAGCTTGTGAGAGTCCTTGAGATCTCAAGAGCCTAGTGAGGAGTGTAGTTGAGTGATTCATACACCTAGATCATCATTAGTAAAACTAGGAGTGACAAGTGTGCATCCATCCACCTTCATAGCCTTGATTGGGTCAAGTGAGGTTATTGTACTTGTTACTCTTGGTGATCGACAACACCTAGATGGCTTGGTGGCGATCGGAGGCTTGGTGACCACTCGAATCTTGTGGGTGGCCCTCCTCCAACTCTTGTGATCAGTGGTGTGTGATTCACCGAGCCGGAGAGCATGAAGAATCTTCCTGTAGAGAGCACTCGGTCCTTGCACGGATCGAGATGGAGCGATACCCTTGCGTGGGTGCTCCAACGAGGACTAGGGGGAGTGTCGACTCCTGGATACATCGGCAAAATGTCGTCATGTCAACATCCTTCTTCTCCTTACCTCTTTCATACTTGCAATTTACTTTCAAGCACTACTTCCTGCACTTGTTATTCATGGCTTGAGTATAATTGCATAGGGTGTTCATACTTTCCGTGAATTGCTACTGGCTTCCAAGCTAGGACACACCTTGTAGGCATTATGGGGTAATTGGCATTACTTAGGATTTAATTTTCACTTTATAAATTTAAATAAGCCCAATCCACACCTCCCTCTTGTGCATTGTTGGTGATTGGCTCACCGACATTGAAGACACAAGTGACTCATCCGGTGATGAGAAGGTGGCCACTTTGGTGATTGGGTCTTCTACTCCACCGCCACCTCCTTCATCATCTTCGGGTTCATCCTCTACACACCTATGCCTTATGGCTAAAGGTGATAAGAAGGTACAAAAGGTAGAAGATGATGATAAAGCTAGCTCTAGTGGTGATAGTGATGATGAGTTTGAGGCACCTTCCTATGATGAGCTAATTGAAATTTGCAACAAATACACCAAGCTCATTAGGAAGTATAAAACTAAAAGTGAAACACTAGAGAAAGCCAATGATAACTTGCATGCAAAACTTGATGACTGGTCTAGTGCTAATGATGATTTGAAGCTTGAGAACAAATCTCTCTCATCTAGCACTAGGGATCTCAAAGCCTCACTCAAGCAAGCTAATGAGAAACATGATAAGCTTGAGAGGTCAACACAAGTGCTCCATACAAGATACAACTTGCTAAAAGATGACTACAATCAAGTTAGGAATAAACATGGCACACTTGTGGTAGCTAATGAATTGCTTACAAATGATATTGCTACACATGTTGCTATTAACCCGGTTGTTAAGTGTCATATAACTACTTCTTGTGAGGACTTGCTTGATGAAGTTGCTAGTGAGCAAAATGCTAAGTGCAAGGGCAAGAAGGTAGTTGAGGCCGACAAGTATGAAGACTATGTGAAGATGAGACAAGAGAACTCAAAGCTCAAGGAAGAGCTAATCAACCTCAAGGCAAACAAGCCCTTCACTATCAAGTGGGCCAAGCAAGATGACAATGATGCAATGACCTTGATCAACTCCCTCAAAGAAGAAAATGCAAAGCTCAAAGTTGAGAAGATCAAACTTGCAAGTGGAATGGAGAAGTTCACCAAGGGCCACAACCTCCAAAGTGAGCTCTTGATGAACACTATCATGAAGACTGACAAGACCGGTATTGGTTTCAAGGAGAACCAACTCATGAAGGCCAAGGTCAAGATAGAAGCAAAAAACTATTACAAGAACAAGGCCATGAGAAACAACTATGACAAGCCAAAGCCCAAGCCCAAGAAGTGCTTTGGATGTGTACAAGTTGGTCACTTTGAGTTTTAATGCAAGACACCACCTCCCAAGACCTTACCCAAGCACACAAGACCTTTTGCTCATGATGCACACTTCATCATCAACAAGGACTCCAAGGGTAGACCCCTAGTTGTGTTTCTCGGTCCTAAGATGAAGAACAAGCCCAAAGTGCTATGGGTTGCTAAGGAGTTGGTGGACAAGGCTATGGGACCTCGCCAAGTGTGGGTTCCCAAACAACAAGCTTAACTTCAAGTTGCTTGTGTGTAGGTGAACTACAGGACCGGAGGAAGTCATTGGGTGATTGATAGTGGATGCACTCAACATATCACCGGTGACTCCCGGATGTTCACTACATTTGAGGAAGATTGTGAAGGGCAAGACAAGATTACTTTTGGGGACAATTCAAAAGGCAAAGTACAAGGACTTGACAAAGTGGCAATCTCCAATGATCAATCAATTTCCAATGTCTTGCGAGTGCAATCTTTGAGCTTCAATTTGCTTTCGGTTGGTCAACTTTGTGATCTCGGATTCCAATGTCTCTTCACTACCAATGAAGTAATTGTGACCAAGATTGAAGATTCAACATTGATATTCAAGGGGTTTCGGCACAATAATCTCTATCTAGTGGACTTCACCTCAAATGAAGCTAGTTTGCAAACATGTCTATTCTCCAAGAGTTCTTTGGGTTGGCTATGGCATAGAAGATTAGCACATGTGGGAATGTCAACTTTGAAGAAACTTGTCAAGAAGGAGATGGTTAGAGATGTGAAGGATGTGGTGTTTGAGAAGGACAAATTGTGTAGTGCATGTCAAGCAATGAGATTTCATACTTTTTCCCTCGGGGTGAAACTAAGATAACGTTGATGCCCGCTCCCTCCTTACATGTGGAACCATCAAAGAACAAAGTCCAAGGAGCAATCTCTACTAAATTTAGCGTACCGCAATGCTAAGTAACAAAATTGTCCATCACCTGCCCTTTAACTGCCTTAGTTGATTCATACCTCAGATCAAATTCAGACAATGCCAAAATCCATTTGCCGATTCTTCCACTCAATATCGGCATTGACAACATATACTTGACCACATCATCCTTGCATATGATAGTACACTCGGCCGATAGAAAATAATGCCTTAACTTGGTACAAGAGAAGTATAGACATAAAAATAATTTCTCAACAGCCGAATACCTGGTTTCAGCATCCACCAGTCTTCTACTCAAATAATAAATCACACGTTCTTTCCCTTCAAATTCTTGAATCAAGGCTGACCCGATAACACCGTCATCGGCAGACAAATACAATCTGAAGGGTTTCCCATGTCGAGGTGGAATCAACCGAAGGATTCACCAGATACCTCTTAATTTCTTCCAAAGCCGATTGCTGCTTTTCTCCCCACATAAATTCCTGACCGGCCTTTAGCTTCAGCAATGGACTAAAAGACTTAATCTTCCCAGACATATTGGATATAAATCTTCTAATAAAATTAATCTTGCCGATCAAAGATTGCAACTCAGTCTTGTTCCTAGGAGCAACCACTTTGTTAATTGCATCAATGGATTTTCTGCCAATCTTTATGCCCCTTTGATGCACCATGAACCCTAAGAATTGACCCGCCAACACGTCGAACGCGCACTTATTTGGATTCATCTTTAGCCCATGATCCCTTGTGCACTCCAGAATCTTCCGCAGATCGGCAAGATGCTTTTCAAAGTCTCCGGACTTAACCATCACATCGTCGATATAGATTTCGACCAACGTACCGATGTACTTATGAAAAATAAAATTCATTGCTCTTTGATAAGTAGCACCGGCGTTCTTCAACCCAAAAGTCATTACAATCCACTCAAACAAACCGACATGACCTGGACACCTAAAAGCAGTTTTGGATATATCTTCTTAAGCCATGAATATTTGATTATATCCAGCATTACCATCCATAAAACTGATAATCTTATGTCTAGTAGAAGCATCAACTAGTAGATCAGCAACAGGCATTGGATAGCCATCCATTGGCGTAGCCTTATTGAGATTCCTGAAATCAATACAAACACGAAGTTTTCCATTCTTCTTATATACAGGAACCACATTAGAAATCCATTCGGCATATCGGCATTGCCGAATAAATCTAGCTTCGATTAACTTCGTAATCTCAGCTTTAATATCGGGTAGTACAGTAGGGTTACACCGGCGTGATGGTTGTCGATGTGGTTGAAAACCCGACTTAATAGGCAACCGATGTTCAACTATCGATCGGTCCAGACTAGGCATTTCTGTATAATCCCAAGCAAAACAATTTTTATATTCTTTTAAGAAATCACTCAACTGTTGCTTACATTGGGAATCTAACTTAGCACTAATAAAAGTTGGCCTAGGTTTGCTACCATCGCCGATGTCTATTTCTAGCAAATCATCGGCTGACATGAACCCCTGTCCAAGTTTCCCATCATTGGCGAACTGATCCATTAAATCTCTTCTTTAGAACCGACTACTTGGATCGGTGTAATCTGGTAATCGGCCACCTTGAGGAATTCTGTATCCCAAGCTTCACCAGATATGCACTTGGTCTTCTCATAGGTCTCCGATTCTGCCGATGCAACAATTGACGGGACTTCACTCCGGACGACTTCAATTCTGTCTCCAACCCATTGCACAAGGCTTTGGTGCATCGTAGAAGGGATGCAGCAGCTGGCGTGAATCCAATCCCTTCCCAGAAGCAAATTGTAGGTCCCCTTAATGCTGATCACAAAAATCATCGTCGGCAAAGTTTTACTGCCAATAGTCAATTCGACACATACGGCTCCCATAGCTGGTGACACATTGCCTTCAAAATCTTTCGGCTTCATGTCCGTCTTGACTAAGTCTTGGTCACCTTTCCCAAGCTTCCTGAACATGACATACGACATTATATTAATCGATGCTCCACCATCGACTAACATCTTTGACACCGGTTGCCCATCGACCTTTCCCTTGACAAACAAGACTCTCAGATGCTGCCTTTCATCACCGGCAGGTTTTTGAAAGACAGCTGCCATTGGATCTAGCACTAGCTGAGCCATGTTAGCAGCTTCTTCCTCAGCATCAGTAGGTGCCATAAATTCCATCGGCAACATAACAACCATGTTGACTTCTGCCGATGGACTCCTCTCCTGATGTTTTGTCCTCCACTCCCAAACTAGAGGTTCTCCCTTCAAAGAGCTCTAACCCAGATCATTCTGGCGTTCACGCTGGATTCTCCTTCTTTGAGTCTTTGTCAGGCCTTTGGGACACCATTGAGGAAGCTTAGTCTTCCAAACAGGTTGGTACTGTTTCTCATTGTGTTGGCTTGTGTTACCCCTTATGTTTGGATCTCTAGAGAATATCTCTTCATTGGGCACCCATGCATTAGCCCTCTCTTCGATATCCTCTTGACGGATACGCTTGCCAAGCTAGTCATGTACACTGAGTTTGCCCCCTAAACGATCATGTACTGATTCTTTTCCTCTGATCGGCCTAGCATAGCTTGATCCCTGACCTTCAAAGCGAGACTTCTTCTCTGACCGATTAGTAGGATAGTACCTGTTGCATTCAGGACAATTATCGGCAGTAGGCAGCTTGATGCCTTCTTCCCAACAATGGACGAAGAAGGGGCATTTCCAATGATCTTTATGGTGATACCACTCTTGGCGTCTCTCTTCTTCCTGTTGCCGATGCTGCTCTTCTCACGAACGCTCATATTCCTGTTGTGGCCTCCTGTGCGTGATTACAACGCCGTATGACGCATGTCTCTGAGACCTCCTGGAGCTGCTGTTTTCATCGGCAGTTCTTTTACCTTCTCTTTCATCGGCAAGCTTCTTTCCCTTTACATCCTGCATAGCTATTTGATGTTTGGGGTCCACCGATGAATTTTTCTTGGCTACTTCCGATGTCAGTACTTTGACTTTCCCACTGGTTTCCACCATATTATTTGAAAATGGATGCTGGTCAATTTTCATCGGCCTCTGAGCTTTAGAATTTTCCAACTTGATTCGCCTAGATTCGATTTCTGACTGCAACTGCTGCCTAAAGACTTTGCAATCATTGGTGTTGTGTGAGGTTGCATCATGCCACTTACAGTACCTCATCCTTCTAAGTTCTTCAGCCGATGGAATCACTTGATTAGGCGCCAGCTTAATCTGCCCTTCTTGAAGGAACAGATCAAATATTATATCAGCTTTAGCAGTATCAAAAGTGAATCTCTCAGCCTCCTTTTGACCAAACGGACAGGATATCGGCTTTTTATCCTTTATCCACTCAGCAACGCCGATATCCGTCCCTTCATCTGACTCAGATTCTTCCCCTTGTTCGATGAAGGACATCTTCTTATTCCAAGTCTTTCTAGGTTTGAAGGCTTTAATTTCTTGATCGGCAACTCTCTGCACGAGATGGCTCAGGCTCTCGAACTCTTGAGACGCGTACTTATCTTTGATGTGTGGCAATAATTATTGGAAAGCCAAATCTGTCAATTGTCGATCATCCAACACTAGGCTGTAGCATTTATTCTTTACGTCCCGAAGCCTTTGGATGAAGCTTTCTACCGATTCGTCATTGCGCTGCTTCAACTTAACCAAATCGGTAATCCTATTCTCATGAACGCCAAAGAAGAAGTACTTGTGAAACTGCTTCTCCAGATCGGCCCAAGTAATCACAGAATTTGGAGGAAGCGAGATGAACCACGTAAACGCCGATCCAGATAAAGATGATGAAAACAATCTTACCCTCATCTCATCTCTGTTAGCAGCCTCCCCACACTGAATAATGAAGCGGTTGATGTGCTCCATTGTTGACGTATCATCTTGGCCGGAAAACTTCGTGAAATCTGGCACCTTGTACCGATTCGGGAGAGGAATCAAGTCATATGCCTGAGGGTACCGTGTCCGATAAGAATACGTATTGACTTTAGGCTTTATACCGAACTGCTCTTTCATTACTTCGGCTATTTTATCAGCCCAATACGCATCCTGATCCTATCGATGAATCGGCTGAATGTTAACTGGCTGGGCTGGCGGATACATTCCTTCTCGCATTTGCGGCAGATAAGATGATCCAATTGGTATAGGCGCACCACCACCTTGCTAAATATTAGACACTAGTTGATTTGCCGATGTATAGCCTTGGACGCTCACTGGGGCATATTGCGGCATGATATTCATAGGTCGATATACCGATGTTTCATTCTGAGAGCTTGCCAGGTAATGGTACTATTGTGCTCCCGCTACTTGGTGTCTAGGTTGTACCACCTGTTGTTGAACTGGACTGGTCCATACAAGATTATAAGTCATCGTCATGTGACTTGCCGATAATTGATAACTGCCCAGCGCCTGCTGCTCCTGCACCTTGGAATAATCAACAAATTGACCTCCTTGGTGTATTGACATCCTGGCCTGAGGATTCGCCATCATCATGGGACGATTCATCACTGCCAAATCTTGTTGCATCGGCAAGATGGTTGCCCATAAGGCACTTTAGGTGTCGCCATCTGAAGATCTCTTGGCGACAACTGTGTATTTGGAGAAGACGTAGCGTAATGTACTATCGGACTCATCGGTTGTGCCAATATTATCGACTCCATAGAGGCTTTTCCCGCTGCACCATTGCCTTGGATTAGTTTAGCATCAGTAGATGAATCCGGAGGCATGCCGTATCCCCACCAGTTAGTGGGAGTTGGCTGACTCTGGACTATATGTCCTGACATTGCCGATGCCACCGGATTGGTGTTCAACCGAACGACGTTTGCAGGGCTTGATCTTGGTGGTGTAGCTTCATCTGTAGAAGGATTCACAAGCACATTGGAGTGGCTGATCAACGCCTGATTTAACGCAGAATTAACCATGTCTTGCAACTTACCAGGATTGGCATCGAAAGTGACCTGCCGAGGCAACGAAGGATCTTTCTTCTTGACTGCGTCGCCGCTCCTGTTTAGGCTGAGGGATTTCAGATATAGCTGCTTGTACTCCTCCATAGCCTGCTCCATAGCTTGCTTCTAATCATCTTTCAGATCTACTTCGGAGACTTCAATGGCATTCCTTGGATCAACGTCAGTAGAACAACCCATGATCTTGATCAAGAGATGTATCTAGGGTCCCACCGGGTGTGCCAAAAGAGGTGTTGACACAAAAAGAGTCAGATCTGCGAACACCTTAGGCTTATACCCGAATTCAATATCCAAAGGTGTGCCAGTCGATTTGACCAGTTAATCGACAAGGACGATAACTAGAACAACGATGAACGAGACGACGGTGATGCGCCCGAACGTCAAGGCTCAGATTGCTCAAAAAGCGGAACTCGTGAGGTAGACGGAGGTCTTGTAGATGCAGCCCGTCGAGATCGTAAGAACTCTTGAATAAACTAGAACTAATGCGATAAAAGTAGATGCTGGAAAAGTAGATAAAAAGTAATAGATTTGTATTTGATTGATCTTTTTCTACACCGCCCCTGGGTACATATTTATACTCCGGTAAAAGGAGTTATACATGGACACGGCTTACACCTAAACAAAACTCCTATTTTTAAGGAAATAAAACGACTCGTGCAAGAGTCCGACTTAAACTAAAACAATAATACTAGCATAAAATCGCCATTTTCCTTATCTGTCTTCCTTATGATGAAACTTTCCATCGGCAGATTCCTTCAATCCGCAATCTCCTTCTATTGTCATCGGCAACTTCCTGCTGACGTCAGCCACATCAATCTGTATCCATCGGTAATTCGTCCTTATCGGCAAAACACATCTTCTTTCTCCCTTAACGCTTCTTCCATCAAATTCACCATCGACAGATTTCTACTTCATCGGTAATTAAACCGGTAGCACCTTGATGCCGATGAGGAACAATGTTTGCCCCTTCGCCGATCAATATATTTGGTCTCATATTGACCCGTACCAAAAACGGTGTCAACACCTACCAACCCCTCTGAGTTTCCTGTGAGAGATGGTGTGTTTGAAGAGCCACCCAAAACCACTCCATAGAACCAAGTGTGGATTGCCAAACCAAACCATCATCGCAACCAACTTGACACACTACTAGACATCTCTAGTGATCCCCTTCCTAAGAAAGCTAGAGCCACCCAACTCAACAAGAGAGTGCCTACCAAGAGTGCGATGAGGTACTATTGTGAGTATTGTGAGCGGGATGGGCACTTGGCTGAGTTTTGCTTTAGGAGGAAGAGAGATGATCGGAGGCAGGTTGAGATGATCGCTAGCTTCTCCACCATGTCACCGCTTGCCAATTTGTTGCAGCTACCTCCATCGATGATCATGCGACATGAACGCTCCTTGATGACACACTTTATTTGGAACAACGTGTGTCGCTGATTTTGCTCTGCCTTTTCTATTTGTGCACTAAGCACACGCTGTACAATGAGGCTCTCATAGCGGTCGGCTTCACTTGCATTAATATGTTCTTCTATACATTCTTCACTACCTGCATGGTCAGCGACAAGCAATGCCAGTGTATCTTCATCAAAATCACTAGCGGACGAATAGTCACCATTATCTTTGACGACCATAACACGCTTGCTGGAACACTCATGCATCACATGTCCATATCCCTGGCACCAGTGACACTGAATGTCTCTCGTTCTACCTGTCGATGCTACGGACGAAGCACTTGCACTAGGCTTCTGGGCTATCTTGGCTACTGAATTTGTGGAAGTAGCACTAGGCTTGTCACTTGAGGATGGCATAGGAGCACGTGTGCGGGGCTGCCATGAATTTGTCTTCCCTGCATGAAAAGTTATTCCGAACACTAGCATGTCGCCCCTGCACTTCCCTTTCAGCTTTACAAGCAAGATGAAACAAACGGGTTACATTAGTGTACTCTTTATATGAAAGGATGTCCTGAATTTCACGATTTAACCCACCCAAAAGTCTTGCCATAGCAGGTTCCTCATCCTCCTCTAAATTACAATGCAACATACCCATTTGTAATTCTTGATAATACTCTTCTACACTTTTAGCACAAGTCTTAGTTGTTGCAGTTTATGTAGCAAATCCCGTGCATAGTAAGAAGGAACAAATCTGGCCCTCATGATTTTTTTAAAACATCCCAAGTATGTGGTATGTTATTAGGTTTTTTCTTACTATACTCTATCCACCATACAGTAGCAAAGTCAGTAAACTCACTAGTAGCAACCCTAACACGTGTATTCTCAGGAAATTCGTGGCATGCAAACTTTTGGTCAACAACAATTTCCCATAAAATGTATGCATCAGGATCATACTTACCATCAAAAGGAGGTATTTTAAATTTAATCTTACTGAAAGCATCATTGTTATTATGTACCTCACGTCGACGGTGACCCATACCTCTCCGATTAAAGTGTAGGCGATGTCGATCACGAAGGTCATTGTCATCAAGGTCCATATCACCAGAGTAAGCATCCTCGTCATTACATCGACTCGCTCCTCATCCTTGTTGTCGTCATTATGTTGACCCTTGCCTTTTGTGTGGAAGTCATCAAAACGACTGAGAAGAGCGGCAAGGCTTTTGTCCATATGAGCAACCGATGCTTCGACTCCTGTAAGCTTGGTGGTGGTGGCAAGTTGGGCGGCCTCTAGTTGCCCAATCTTGTCATTGGTCACCTGTAAATCTCCATCAAGTCCTTCTATATGCAGCTGCACTTGCCTTGTAAAATGTTGAATGATGCCCTTGGTGCGTGGAGATTGCGGCATGTTGTTATTATCCTCTGTTCCTGACATGGTTTAAAAGACAAGAACAACAAGAAAACAGGTGAAGAAATAAAAGCCCCACAACTATTAGGATGTAGCTACAACAAGGCACTCACTCTCAACCTGTTTCTCAAGCTCTTACCAATTCTTACCTTGCTCAACAAGAGGGGTCAACAACCAGCAAGCCTGCAACCTTAGAAGTGAATGTATCGGTACCGCAGCAACAACACCTGTCAAGTTGTAGTCGAGTATGTAGAGCTATAGGTGGCCAATGTTATGCTCAAGGACAAATACTAGCACCACGTTAGTTAGAAAAATGAGCTGAATAATCGTTCAAAGGTGGTACTATGCTAGTCCTAGCCTAAACCGTGCTAGAGACGCAAGCCTGGACACAAAGGAAGTCACAAACACCACCTAACCAAAGGAGATAACACAAAGATCAGCCCCCTTTTTTCTTTTGTTTTTCTTTTTTTTTGTTTTTTTTGTTAATTTTTTTCTTTTTTTAGGGATCCTCAAAACTGATTATATGAAGAGAGAGATGTTGAATGAGCAATTCACCACACACACTTTTCTCTCTCTCTTTCTCTCTCTCTAAAGTAAGCTTCGCTGTAATATGGTATGATTTGAGGAGTTCGGACTGGATTACCAAAAACAACTCTAACGCAACAGAAATTGACTTAGAATATGACTCTGCGTAATATGAGATGAAAAAGTAGTTTGGCCTTGTTTACCGAATACAACTCTGACTCGAATTTGATAGCAATGAAAAATAGGGTACTACTCAGAATTGCTTACGGTTACAACTCCGACTCGAATTCGATAGCAAACGAAAACAGGGTAGTACTCGGACTCGATAAGCCCCGGGAGAAAAAAAATCAAACACAGTTGTGACTAGAACGTGACATAAACTCGAAACTCTAAAGGACTATAACTAAGACCAGCAACTTGACACAACCGACGCAACCGACGACTCAACAAGCCCTAACTAAGTAGTACTAGAAAAAAGGCTCAACGGGTTTATGGATTACGGAAAACTAATCTACTATTTTTTTGGGGCTTTTCTAGACTATAGGAAAAAAATTTGCAAAGGATTGTAAGTCTCTCACCGATAAACCTTGCTCTGATTACCAATTGATGACGACCCGTAGGGTTTTCTAGCCGATCTTTCGATGAGAGACTGAAGATAACTCGATTGGTGGATGGGGATGACGTTCACGGCTCGACTACAACCGTCCAAGGACGCTGCGCCTTAGCAACCGATACACCACCTCCGATGGTTGTCGTGATCTTGCGGCATGACAACCAGCCACTAGGGCTCCCGTACTGCAAGCAATCGAAGAACCAGCAAGAACAAGAGGAACAAGCACTCAATTTGCAATATGAATATGAAGGTTTCAATCTGAGGACACAATATGGTGAGGTTCTGATAACAATCAGACGGACGGTTGATCCAACATGGACGCTGAGTGGGTACCACGTGCATACTTCACCTGCTACCATGCTTGGGGACTAAGTGGGTACACTTCACCTTGTGGTGAATCTACTGATCTTTTTCACAAGCAATGCCCAGCTATTTTAATGTGCGGTTTTTACAGAACCCAAGTGGGTACACTTCACCAGGGAAAGACCTTTCAAAAGTTTTTTCTTCTTCAGCATGTCACATTCTTCCAACAAGTAGCCGCAGCATCAGGCAAGGCGACCAGCTCGCACACCAAGTTACGACATTCTCGACCAGATCGACCTGGTCGGGAGACCTCTCCGAGCAGCACCTCGACCAGCCATGCTGGTCGGGGCTCTATGACGACCACTCCGCATGATGGCGAACAGCTGGACGCCTCTCAGGATGATGCCGTGAACTCACCAGAAGAATATAACGTGCTCGGGGACTTGTTGGGGATATAACCTCGGCATATCCCCAGGGACCTTCTTGGGCCTGCCGACCAGGAGACGACCCAGCCCACGAGACCTTGCAGCATGTGACCAGCCCGTCATGCTCGCTAAGGACTCCTAAGAAGACTTGCTCGCCAAGGGAGATTCTAGTAGATAGACTCGGATCCCTTGCCATAGGGAACCGATCGTAATCTGTTAGGATATGGAAATTGTAACCCTGCTCCCCATCTATATAAGGCGAGCAGGGACCCCCCCCTCAAAAACCCCAGATAACCTCTCTCAGATCATATGCAGATCTTGTAACCTGATATACGAGATCAATCTAGCCACCAGAACACAGGGCGTAGGGTATTACGGTGGTTTGTCGGTCCGAACATGTCTAAATCGCCGTGTCTACGCTCTCTGTGTTACGCTTGATCACCGTCGCCACACCTCCGCCTAACAATTTACTACCGTGGGATACTCCCTAGGTAGACTGCGACGCATATTTTGTAAACAACAATAGAGATAGAGGGAGTGAACGTGGGCCCGGCTTGGGCTGCTACCGAGGGAGAGCTTTGTCTCCATTCTGCCTTCCTTCCTGAGGAATATTGCACTAGTAGACACATGTTCGGGTCATGTTCGTCCTTTTGGTGCTGTAGCCATACGCCTTAAGACCGGGAACTCTGTTGTTCCCTTACCTGGGCATGGGCGGGGGTTGGCTGCACAGGGCCAGGCACCCCCGCGTTCTGTCATACATGGCTGATGACACCCTAATCCCTGTTCGAATGTCCGTCGGAGGTATGGCGCGGGTGTAGTGCGCGCAACTCGTCGGTTAGGCAGCACAGGACCTTGTACCGCAGGGGGAAACAGGGGTAGGCATGACCCCTCATGCCTTGGAACCCCATCCTTGAGGACGGAGGGCACTGTGCACCTTTTGACTATAAGGGCTAGGGCGTCACGTGCTTCTGGTGGTGGAAGTGTCTACGAGGACAGGAAACGTCACAGGTGACGTCTCTCTGGCTCGGACGAGGCGAAGGAGTCCCCGAGGGGTGATGATGTCACGGATGACGTCTCCTGGGCTCGGACGAGACGAAGAAGCCCCCGAGGGTTGATGACGTCACGGATGACGCCACCTTGGGTCGAGCGAGGCGGAAGAGCCCCCGACGGTTGATGACGTCACGGATGACGCCACCTTGGCTCGGGCGAGGCGGAAGAGCCCCCGAGGATTGACGACGCCACGGATGATGACACCTTGGCTCGGGCGAGGCGGAAGAGCCCCCGAGGGTTGATGACACCATGGATGACGCCACCTTGTCTCGGGCGAGTCGAAGGAGCCCCCGAGGGTGATTTTGTTTTTGTGGAGTGCAGTAAATTGGGTACCCTATTTCTAGGTATCTGACACCACACTCTTCACCAAGGTGCTAGATGGAGAGATCTTTGTTTGCCATGTGTATGTCGATGACATTATATTTGGGTCCAGAAACCAAGATCATAGCAAGGAATTTGGTGCATTGATATCCAAGGAGTTTGAGATGTCTATGATTAGTGAGCTTACCTTCTTCCTTGGCTTCCAAGTGAAGCAATTAAGGGAGGGCACCTTCATATATCAAGAGAAGTACACCAATGATGTGCTCAAGAAATTCAAGATGGAGGATTGCAAGCCAATCAAGACCTCAATGCCTACTAATGGGCACCTTGACCTTGATGAGGGAGGTAACCCGATCGACCAAACTCTTTATCCCTCAATGATCGGTAGTTTACTTTACCTCACCGCTTCTAGGTCGGATATCATGTTTAGTGTGTGTATGTCTGCTAGGTTTCAAGCAAACCCTAAGGAGTCGCATCTAAGTGCGGTTAAAAGGATCCTTAGGTACATAAGGCACACCCCTAGCATTGGCCTTTGGTATCCCAAAGGAGCTCCCTTCCTACTTTGTGGCTATTCCGATTCGGATTATGCCGGGTGTAAGGTTGATAGGAAGAGTACCTCTGGTGGGGTTCCATTTGCTAGGAAGATCACTTGTTTCTTGGTCCTCTAAGAAGCAAAATAGTGTGGCATTGTCTACCACCGAGGCGGAATACATAGCCATGGGAGCAAGTTGTGCACAAATCTTATACATGACCCAAACACTTCTTGATTACGGCGTGATTTTAAAAGATGTTCCACTTTTGTGTGATAATGAAAGCGTCGTAAAGCTTGCTAATAACCCAGTTCAACACTCTCGCACCAAGCACATAGATATTCGCCATCACTTTCTTAGAGATCATGTGGCTAGGAAAGATATCACACTAGTGGGAGTTTCTAGCAAAAATCAATTGGCGGATATCTTCACTAAACCACTCGATGAAGCAACCTTTTGTAGGTTAAGGAGCGAGTTGAATGTGCTTGATCACTCTAACTTCACTAAAAGATGATCTTGTGTGAACCAACCTTGCACCATGTGTAATATAATCATGTTAATCTTGTAATGCACATAGGCTTGGCTAACATGGTTGGAATAACCATCCTTGAACGAGTGAAGAAGTCCAATCATGGTTTAAACTTGCAAGCAACCTAGATTCAAATTCTTGTAATGCATTGCATGAGCATGTGTTGCTTGTCGTTTCTTTTCGGTTAAGTTTTGAGCATCCTGTGTGTTCGTCCACTTAGGGGGAGTATTCCAAGCTCAAGACACCTCTTTACCCCTCTTGTGGTCATATGATGTCTCCTTGGTGCTTCCATTCGAATATTTTTAGCCAAAACTAAATCTAAGCATATGGCAAACTATTTGAAAAGGAGAGTTTGAGAGATGGTTCTCATATCAAGTCCAATCAAGTGTTATTTGGATCTTATTTGGATTGAAACTTGGTTGGGAGAAAGACGCAAAAATCAGATTTGAAAAATTCCATTTTAAAGGGCGTCGGACGCTGCCGACGGACGCTCGGCGAAAAATGCCTTAGCATCCGTCGTGATCGTCCGTTGATTAATCGTTGCCTGTCTACGGGGCGACGGACGCTGCCCAGCGTCCGTTGCGGAGCGTCCGACGCGGTAAATGTGTCGAAGCGCTCCACACCCGTTCCGGAAGCCCGACGGATGATGTCGTCGGACGCTGCCCAGCGTCCGTCGCACTCCGACGGAGTGTCCGTCGCTTAGATCCGGAGCGTCCGTCGCGGACTTAAGGCGCAAATTTTATTTGAAAACCCCCATCTTTTCCCTCTCTCTCTCTCGGTCGATTCTTTTCACTTCCGTACGTCGTCGCCGCTCAAATCTGCCGCTGCTCCCTTGCGCTCCTCGCCGAGGCTGCTTCACCGTCGGCGTATCCAGTGTCGCGCCCCCGTCGCTGGTCGCAGTTTCATCCAGTGCCCTCCGCTCTCCCTCTCTGAGCGTGCATTTTATCCACGCAGGGGTCCTCTCTACGCCGCCGTGAAGCTCTCGGTTCCCGACAGTTCTCTGTCCCTGCGCCGCCGCACTTTGCCTTTCCGCCGTGGTGCTGGCTCAGCGTGTAGGCTCCTCCTCTCTGATGTGTTTTGGCAGAGGTGACTCTTTCCCCCCTTCTCAGTTCTATAAACCTGAGTTAGGGTTAACTATTCTCTAAAATGTCAATTGCTCTCTGCCCTAAGCTTCCTTCTTCTTCATCTCTTCTGCTCAGGTTGCGGTGTGTGACAAATTGACCGAGATCTCATCTCTATTCTTGTTTTGGTCAGCTTTGGACAGAGGGTCAGTGTGACAGAGTCAGTGGCAGCAAACTCGGGGCAAAGCACGCAAGTAAGGAACAAGGCAAAGCCTCCAGAGTGTCAGTCCAGGGCTTTCATAGCCACTCTTAAAGTGATTGTGCTCGGGATTGACAGTGGGCTGTTTGCAGGGCATCGGCGACAGTGTTTTTGTCAGTTGGGGAGTTTTTGTTAGTGACACTTGTTCTTCTCAAGGCCGACAATGCTGCGGACAAAGAACGCCGGCCCTGTTCCCGGTAGTGGTGGTGACCCTCCACCTCCACCGCGTCCCACTGATCGGGGAAGGGGCAAGAAGAAGCTAGTCTCGAAGAAGCGCAAAAGGCTACTTATGGACCCGGATTTAGTGGCAGCTGTGGCAGTGGCAGAAGCCCAGAGCGAGGTGGACGTCGCGCTGGTTTGAGGCTCTCGCCTCACCGTGGAGTGCGTCATGAGTCCCCCTCGTGACCAGAGACAGAGCCCGCAGTGGCTACTGAGACAGAGGAGGCAGAGCCAGCTCCAGAGACCGAGCAGACAGAGGCCGCGGGCCACTCTTTGATTGGTGAGCTGATGGCTCGCAGAGTTACATGTTCTCAAGGCTCAGGAGCACCTGACAGTCCTCCAGGACCTCGCTTGCCAGACCCAATGAGGCAACAGGTTTGGATTCTTACAGCGAAGCAGGTCCAGGTTCTTCGGTTTGTCGACTTCCAGACCTGGTTCCCGCCTCAGAGAGACCCTCGTGCTAGTCCTCCGTTCTACACACCTCTACACGAGGATTTCTATAGAGGTTACATTCAGACAGACGCACCGCTCCGTGCACACAGAGTCTGCCCGCTACGGCGGATTGAGAGTGTCGGTGGTCCAGATATAGTGCAGCATCTCCAGTACCTTCACAGTTTGACTGAGTTGATGGGACGAGTCGGCACATATCAGGAGGATTGGGTTCGATAGTTCTACGCGTCTTTGTGGATTTCTCCTGACCACACCTTCTTCCACTTCAGTTTCATAGGGAGAGATTACAGAGTCACAACTCAGCGTTTCAGGGAGCTTTTTCACTTGGAGGCCTCAGAGACGAGGATCCACAGTATGTGTTATGGGGATCAGGAGGCACCTCGTCGACCTCACAATGGGATAGTGTCGTCGACAGACTATGTGAGACCCTGTTTCCAGCAGCAATTCACAGAGGGTTCAAGTCGTACACCACGTGACCTCACACAACTTGCTCGGACTCTCCATGAGGCTTTGAGGAGGACTATCTTACCCAGAGTAGGAGATCGTGACACACTCACTCGCCTTCAGATGTGGCTCCTAGCTCACATGATCAGAATGGAGACGTTTGACTAGTGGGACTTAATAGTCAGTGAGATGGAGGACATCATAGCAGCAGGCTTCTGTGGGCACTGGCAGTTATAGTATGCCCACTGGATCTCTTACCTGATGGTCTCCAAGATCGGGTCACCTTCCATGATTACCACTCTTACCCGATCTGGCACAGAGTTCCCTGAGTACCAGATGGCCCAACTAGTCATCCATGGGAACCTGCCTCGCCCAAGTAAAGCTTACCGCCTAGGCACCAAGCAGGCAGGTGTGCCACCTCAATCAGACGAGTAGACATATGCTACTATTGAGCAGATTGCCTAGGCACAGCTTGCAGATCTTGATGCAGAGATTGATACAGCTGCCGAGGCTGCCTACAGAGAGTACATAGCCTCTGACAGCTCAGACGAGGATTACATGCTAGTGCCCGAGTATGCACCGATGTCTCATGATCACGAGGCCGGTGGCTCAGGTGCAGCTCCAGCTCCAGTTTCAGACACCTCAGAGACTACCATCCTCACTCTTCTTACCAACATGCAGCAGGAGCAGATCAGACAGTCAGAGGAGCAGAGGAGGCATGCTGAGGAGGTCAGGCGACTCACTGCACAACAGCTAGCAGCTCAGGCTCAGACTTAGGCCAGGCAGGACGAGTTTCAGCACCAATTCCTGTCCTATCAGATTCAACAGGATGAGATTCAGAAGACCCAGACTATGCTTTTAGAGAGTCTTCTCAGTTCGAGCTCTGGGCCGTCTCTTACTCCACAGCTTCAGTTGCCCGGAGCCTCCTAGCCGCAATACACTTCTCAGGCTCAGACACCTCCAGTGGTAGTTCCGACTCCAGCGCTACAACCCATTGGGCTTCAGAGTCAGCCACCAGCTTCGCCTGTGTTTCAGACACCGATGACCCAGGTGTCATCGTGGTTAGCTTCCCTAGGTGATTTCTAGGTTGGATTCACTCCTACCCGGGGGCTACCCTTGAGGAGACTACACGAGGTTTCACAGCTACCTATAGAGAGATCACCGGAGAGGACTCACCAATAGTAGCAGCTCCCGGGGCTCAGCTCTCAGAGGAGCACCCTCTAGTGGCAGGCACCTACCTGTCTTCTATTGCTTCGTCGGAGGCCACGCCAGACTGCTCGACCCAGACAGTCACCACTCCACCTCGGGTTGTTGTTCATACAAAGACTACCATTGTTGCAGCCAAGGCAGTTGAGTCAGAGGGTTAGCTTCCAGCTGATACAGGAGCAGTTACAGTTGCAGTATCTTCACCGCTTCACTCTCAGGGTTAGCCAGCTGAGCTAGTTGCAGCAGTCTCCCTTGTGGCTCTGGCAGTGACTTCTACCCCCGCTCCTCGTGTGTTCACTCATCGGGCTCCTAGACCCGCTATCATAGAGGTCAGACCGTCTGAGGCTTCAGTTCCGGTTGCTACTTCTTCAGAGCCTCAGGGGAGCTTCGAGAGATTGTGACAGCTTTTGAGCCAGCAGCTCCAGTTCCAGTGTTCACCCTAGCTGAGCCTACTCCAGCTCCAGTTCAAGACTTCATCATGCTTGATCGCAAGGTTGTAGCTTCTTCGGCTCCACCTCCAGCTCTAGATGCTTAGTTTTTGGTGCTAGCCGCCAAAGGGGGAGAGAGCGGTTGAGTTTCAGAGATAGGGGGAGAGTTGTAAGCAGGGATTTGATTCTTACTTATGTGCTTACTTTCCCCGTTCTCATATCATCATGTCTATCTTTTGCATTGTCTTTATGTGTGATAGTTTGATATTTGTGAGAAACTTGTGATTGTGTGTGACAAACTCTTATGCTTATCACTAATACATGTTGTGAGTTGTCACTTGTTCATGATATGTCTCTTTGATCAATGTATTTGAGCTTCCGTGACTTACTCCGATATTTACTTGAGAATATCTTGAGGTACTCTAATCTTACTTCATATCTTTGAGTACCATGTTTGTGGTTTGGCTTGGATGAGCAAGTTTTGTTCAATCTCATTCTCTAAACCTTGCTCAACCAACTAAGTCACTTGAAATCCTAACCTTAAACTCTTATATCTCATACTCGAGGAATATTGTCGTCAATCACCAAAAAGCGGGAGATTCAAGAATCATGGCCCTATTGGTTTTGGTGATTAATGACAATTGGAGATTGTTATGGCTAATGTGTGTTTTGCAGAGGCTATGCGTAGCTTAGCCATAGTAATCAACATGAATGGGCATCAGCGGTTATCACTTAGCCCCCAAGATGGATATCGTTTCGGATTTCAAAGAGTCATGATGAAGACCCTAGAATGATAGGATAAGTGCCATAAGGTGATGAAGGGCACTTAGAAATAGACAGGGCTTCTATTTGATCTTTGACCGTACTATTAAGAGGGGTTGAGACTAGTAGCTTGACTTAGGAAAGCTTCATGACTTAGGTGTGATGCACACTTGACTTCCTTAGATCTAAGCAAGCCTATGGTGACCATAAGATAGCCTAGAACACCTTCCGTATTCATCGCGACGAAAAACGAAGTTGAGAGGCTTGTTGTCTGGGCGACGGACGCTGTCCGTCGCGTCGGACAAAGGCAACGGACGCTGGTTGGTTGAGTCCACTGTGTCCGTCGGCCTTCCAGTGGCCGTGTAATCTGGCTGAAGTTTTCGAGGTCCGGCGGACGCTGTCCGTCGGCCTTCCAATAAGGGTGTTTTCAGCCCGAGCCAGAGAGAAGCGTCGGACGCTAGGAAGAGCGTCTGTCGCCCTTGCGACGGAGCGTCCGTCGCTGGGAAAACCTGTCAGAAGTAGCCGTTGGCTGGGGCGACGTAGCGTTCGTCGCCTAGGCGATGGAGCGTCTGTCGCCAACTTAACTTGCCCAGTTTTTCCAGCCCGAGGCAGTTTGTGTGTGAGGGTATTTATACCCCATCACTTTCCTTCCCTCCTTGCCTTTGCTCATTTCATTTTGTTGGATACCTAGAAAAAGGGTACCCAATTTACCGCACTCCACAAAAACAAAATCACCCTCGGGGGCTCCTTCGACTCGCCCGAGCCAAGGTGGCGTCATCCGTGGCGTCATCAATCCTCGGGGGCTCTTCCGCCTCGCCCGAGCCAAGGTGTCGTCATCCGTGGCGTCATCAATCCTCGGGGGCTCTTCTGCCTCGCCTGAGCCAAGGTGGCATCATCCGTGACGTCATCAACCCTCGGGGGCTCTTCCGCCTCGCCCGAGCCAAAGTAGCGTCATCCGTGATGTCATCAACCCTCGGGGGCTCCTTCGTCTCGTCCGAGCCCAGGAGACATCATCCGTGACATCATCACCCCTCGGAGACTCCTTCGCCTCGTCCGAGCCAGAGAGACATCATCCGTGATATTTCGTGTCCTCGGAAACCCTTCCAGCACTAGAGGCACGTGACCGTAGCCCTTATAGTCAAAAGGTCCACAGTGCCCTCCGTCCTTAGGGATGGGGTTCCAAGGCATGAGGCGTCATGCTTACCCTGTTTCCCCCTACGGTACAAGGTCATGTGCTGCCTAACTGACGACTTGCGCACACTACACCCGCGCCATACCTCTGACGGACATTCGAACAGGGATTAGGGTGTCATCAGCCCTGTACGACGGAACACGGGGGTGCCTAGCCCTGTGCAGCCAACCCCCGCCCATGCCCAGGTAAGGGAACAACGGAGTTCCTAGTCTCAAGGCGCAAGGCTACAACACCAAAAGGACGAACAGGAGCCGGACATGTGTCTACTAGCGCAATCTTCCTCAGGAAGGAAGGCAGAATGGAGACAAAGCTCTTTCTCGGCAGCAGCCCAAGCCGGGCCCACGTTCACTCCCTCTATCTCTACTGTACTCCTGCATCTCTCCCTACGTATAAAGGTGGAGAATGGACCTCCAATCTCACGCTCTCGACACCCCCAACACTCATTCACACACACTCAAACTCGCATACACGCGAGCACACACCAGAACCAAGAACCTCATACGCACGAGACCTGGGAATCTCCTTCCCTCTCACCAAAGCATGTAGCTCCCCTCTACGAGCCCTTCGCGCTCGGTAACACGACTCCGCAGCAAACTGGACGTAGGGCGTTCGTGCCCGAACCAGTATAAATCTCTGTGTTCTCCAAGCGTAACCATCCGAACTCTGACACGCTTAGAAATTTACTCATTGGCCGTCTAGACCCCGCCATTTTAGACACCGACAGTTGGCGTCCCAGGTAGGGGACCTTTGCGTGTCACCCGTATTTTCGAGTTTCGGATGGCTAATCACCACGTTCATTTCGCTCCGGGCTCCATTGTTCGTTTTGGTAGCCTGGACTTCCAGAGCCATGGGCAGGGGGCCAACCTGGCTCTCCATCGCCCTACGGCATCCTCCGAGGTAGCCGTGGATGCCATCACCGCATCCATGGCCCACCTCGATTTGTCTCCCTCCGGGGAACAAGCCGCTCATGGGGCAGTCTTCCCGCGGGCTGACTATCCTCAGTTCGAGCGCCAGCTCGACACGCTCATGGGAGCCCAGCCGACTCAGGAGTCCCTGCACAACCTCTACTTCGCGTTCACCAACGTGACAGTGTACCTCGCGGGGGGGCAGCCACTCTCTTCTGGGCGCGTCAAAGCGTTCGTCCCGGAAGCGCAATCTTTCGGCATGAGGAATGCCGCTGTGTCGTATGCGGAGATGGTGGCCGCGTGGTTCCATGCTGACCCCGCGGAAGGGATACGCGTGGGGCTCGCGTCCCACCACCCTCGCTCTGCCTCCGATCTCCTCACGAGCTCCGAGGCCACATCTTACACCGACTCAAGCCGCCGGGGCGTTGATCCCTAGGACCCCTTGAACTTCGATAGTCTGTGGGATCAGGAGGCCCTTCACGGTTTCCTCCAAGCCAGCGATTATCTGCTCAACTCTAACTCGAGCGATCCCAGTGAGGACCATGGCCATGAATGCTTCATGTGCGATGCACCTCCACCCGGAACCGCCGTCGACCCCACCCTCGACAACGAGGGGCACGGCGACGGCGACGGCAACCACACGCCCATGTACCAGACGGGTGTTCCGGTACCACAGCCATAGCCCGATCCGCAGTCTTCGGAGGCCTGGCAGCAGCAGCTTCGCGACCTCCATGACATAGAGCAACAGATCACGGAGCGCCAGCGAAAGGTGATGTTCGAGCGTGAAACCTCCACAGACCCCGCAGAGCCTCGTGCTCGCAGGGAGGCCCGAGCGGTACACCACCGCATTGTCAACGATGAACATGGTACGTCGTAGTTCACGCGGGCAAGCCAGAACATCGCAGCAGCAAGGATGTTGCTCCGCAACCTTCCGATCCCAGATGCTCCTGATGGCAAGCTCGTTCACGACGAGCTAAAGACTCTTCTGGAGCGGGGCGCGGAACAACAGGCCGAGACCTCCGCATCGCGGAGGCGCGGGCTCAGCACCGGCCACCCAGCCGGTGCAGCTCCTAACGACCGTGAGAGGTCGGTCCACCGAGATCCCGCATCGGCCGAGCACCGGCGCCCGACCGTGCACGCACGCGTAGGCGAAAAGCGCGACGTGCGCGACACGCTCAACGCGCGCAAGCACGCCAAGCAGGATGACACAAGCAGGGGCTACCACATCCGTCATGGCGGCCAATACGACAGCGATGAAGACCGGCCTCCCACGCCGGAGCCACAGGGACCCTTGGTGTTCATTCGCGACATCTGGCGCGCGCTGTTCCCACAACCATTCCGAGAACCAACCAACGTCGTCCGGTACTCCGGGGAAACGAACCCCGGGCTCTGGCTTGACGACTACCGCCTCTCCTATCAGGCCGGTGGCATGGACGATGATGATTTCATCATCCGCAACCTGCCTCTCCATCTCTCAGACTCGACCCGCACGTGGCTCAAGAACCTGCCTCCCAACACCATCGATGGATGGGATTCCCTGTGACAAGCCTTCATTGGGAATTTCCAGGGCACCTACACGCGCCTAGGAAACCCCTGGGACCTCCGCAGCTGCAGGCGGAAGGCGGATGAGTCCCTCTGGGATTACATTCGTCGCTTCTCCCAGCAGTGCACAAAGCTCTCGACTGCGGCTGATGCGGACGTGGTCGGGGCTTTCCTCGCAGGTACCACCTGCAAAAAGTTGGTCCATGAGCTGGGCCGCAGCAACCCTCGCACCACCGAACGACTCCTCGACATCGCCACGAGCTACACGTCGGGAGAAGAGGCGGTTGGTGCAATCTTCCACCCAGACAAGGCAAAGGGCAAGGAAGTCGAGACCGCCGACGAAGGCGGCTCGAACCGCGCCCAGACCAGGAACAAGAAGAAGGGCAAGCCGCAATGTGGCGGTGGCGACAACGTCGTCGCGGCAGCAGACTGCAAGCCTCCCCGTCCCCATGGCCGTACCACAATGGACCGGTCAAGCACACACTCCAGCAGTGTGACATGATAGCAAGGTACTTCAAGGTGTGGACGAGCCGAAGCAGTCGGAAGGCCAAGACGGGGGCGGGATCACGAGGACTTCTACCCCCACGTCAACAAGTGCCTCATGATCTTCGGGGGCCCAGAGGTCAGGAGTCAAAGAAGGAGCGGCGCGAGGTCTTCGCAGTCACCCCGGAAACTCCGGCCTTCCTCGACTGGTCGGAGCCCGACATCACGTTCGGTCGAGATGACCATCCGATCCACGTTCCCCACCCGGTCGTTATCCACTCGTTGTGGACCCGATCATAGGGAGTGTGCGCTTCACTAAAGTGCTGATAGACGGGGGCAGCAGCCTCAACATCATGTACTATAACGTCTTCGAGGCCCTCAGCCTACGTAGGGAAAAGCTTCGATCCTTGGGGGCTCCCTTTCAGGGAATCATCCCCGGGAGACAGATAGTACCCCTGGGGCAGATCGACCTCCCCGTTACATTCGGGGAGTCGGACAACTTCCGGACCGAGTACCTCACCTTCGAAGTCGTGGCTTACCGAGGGACTTATCACATGGTGTTGGGAAGACCATGTTACGCGAAGTACATGGCCGTCCCCAACTACACTTACCTCAAGCTCAAGATGCCAGGGCCATGCGGCATCATTACAGTCTCCTCCGACGTCAAGGTGGCGTACCAGTGCGAGGTGGACTGTTGCGAGAGCGCCATGGCCGAGGTGCGCAACGAGGAGCTGGTGGCGGCAATAGAAGCCGCTGACAAGATGGACGTCGGCCCCTAGAGCACGCAGAGCTCGGACGCCCACAACACCACAGCTATGTCGCCCTTTCTACTATTATCTAGTATACCTAGCACCATGTACATACGCATGTAACCTTTCTTAAGGCAAAAAGTTCAAGGAATAAATACGCGGGAACTCTCGGACCAACCGCTTAGCAAGGTGCACTCTCAGCACGTGCCAGAGCACACCTCGCTCGGGGGCTGGGAAGGAGGTAACCCCCTGTCTTTCACTACAAAAACTTTTTTGCTCAAAAAACCGTTTTGCTGACCCGCTAAGCGAAAGCCCGATCTCTCCCGCCAAGAGAATAAATCTCACCGGACCGTGCCAAAGGGCCGCGAGGTACTCCGGCTCCCCGGAGCCAGGTACCTCCGCCCAACTGCCCACCCGAACAGATCAAACCTCCTCCAAGGAAAATCAGGCAACTAGCCCAAGCAAAAAGAAAATACGGAAACCAACAAGCAAAGAAACTTAAAACAAGCTCACTAAGGAGCTATCAAAGTCGTCCAAAGCCCCCCTGGGGGCACGTCATAGGATAACTTAAACTGTTTGTTACAAGGGCCCTCGGCCCTGATCACTGACCACGCAGGGTCACTCCTCTGGTGGCGGGAACACCTCATCGTCAAGCTTAGCGGCCAGGACCACGACCGGCTCCTCTGCGTCGGCCTCGATCCGGTCAAGCAGGTCCTCCGAGGCGTCCGGGGGATAGCCCTCGCAGACGAGCGTAGGAGTCACCGTGTCGTAGAGGCAGGCGGCGATCGCCATCGTGCGGTGGACTCCGATGCGTAGGGCCTCCCGGATCCGCGCTTGGCCCCGCTCCCAGAGCAGGCCGATGCGGGTCCTGGCCGCTACCGAACCACCCTCGACGTCTTGCATGCCAAAGAGGTCACACACCTAGTACACGGCTTCCCACAGCGCCTGCGCCTCCTGTGCACCGGCCTGCAACCCTGAAGCAACAAAAAGGGGATCTCAACCTCTAAACAAATGACACACAATGCCAAGGCAAATGGGCAACCGGAGGAAACATACCTGCGTTCTCTCCCTCCAGACTGTTGACCGTTGTCATCTCACCGACCAGGGTGGAGAACTCCAAGATCCTCCGGTCGGCGTCAGCATTGCGCTCGCGCGCCCAGTTGGATAGGTCCTCGAAGCGGGCCACAACGTCATCTCGCTCCCGGCGGTTGACGTCACGCTGGCGCGGCATGATGTTGTGCTCCTCCTCCATAGAGTTCAGCGCCGAGACGGCCCGGCACCGCGGTTCCGCCTCCGCGTCGCGCTCGGTCGTCAGGCGCTCAACTTCGGCCTAATGTGCCACGCGCTCGTCCTCCAGCATCTTACGGATATCCTCAGCACCGGTACGGGCTACGTCCCGCTCCCGTTCGGCCCGCTCGACGTCGGTCGCGTTCCTGCGCGCTAACGCTCAGGCGTTTTCCTCCCTCGTCTCTGAGGCCCTCAGCTGCCCCTCCATCTCGACCACTCAGCTGTGAGTAGTCAAGAGGATCTCGGCCACGTCTGTATCCCCGGCTTCTACCCACGACCTGGGGTCTCACCGCCCAACCTCACCGCGGAGGAACTCGGAGTTCTCATCGCTCGTCGACATCAGAATCTGTGAGGAAAGGGATGTCAGGAAGTTGACCGAGACAGAAGAAACAACACTTACGTTCGGGTGGCCTCTCACGTTTCCATGATTAGAGAGGTCGTCGTTGAGCAACGCTATCGATCGCTGGAGCTCCTCCACCACACGCGCCACGCGGCGGCCATGATCCCGGCGAGAGCTCGCAACACGTTGCCAGTGCCGAAGTTCGCGCTGGTCATCCAGCACGAACACTGGCTCCCCCGGGTTTTCCCGGTTGACCCACATGATCGGGTCAGCATCCCCAAAGGAGTGACGGTCAGCACCAAGCCGGTGTAGGGGCCCAGGAGCACTCTCTCTCCCGGTGCCAGCCGGCTCGCCCGATAGAGTCGTGCCGGACTGGGGGAGAACAGCTTTCGACGCTCGCGCGTCTGCCAACTCCTCCTCTGTGAACAACCAAGGGACTATCACGTCACGAGGCGGCCCGCCGCGGGGAGGGGGGTTGTCCAGGCGCCCTTCCTCCCCGCGCAGGCCGCCACCGCCGCGTCCGCCTAGACCTCCTCGATGCCCATGGCCACGGTGACGTCCAGGCCACCCTCCTCCCCAGAATCGTCGACGACTACCACCTCTGGGGAGAGGATGGCACGACGAGTGTGGGGCCGGCGTCAGCAGGCGCCTGCGACGCTGCGCCAATCGCGGCGGCATCGTTCAGCGTCGGGCCACTCCCTGTCCCGGCAGCGTCCGTTGAACCCGTGGCCAGGGCCGAACCGCCCCGCCTTGGACCAACCAGTGGCGGCTCCCGGCGCAGTTTCTTCCAGCCCGCGTGTTCAGATTTCCCGGCGGTCCTGCGAAGTCCATCCCGTGTTCACGCCACGAACAATTGCGTCTCATTAATAAAACGAAGAAAGACACCACACAACGCAGACTTACCGCGGGGAGAAGACGTGGCCACACTTCCACATCGTCTCCATCACGCCACGGCTCGAGGACCCTGAGTCGCCGCTCCGTTCGCCATCCCCGCCTTCCGTGGGCAGGACAGGAAGAGGAGTGGTCGGGGTACTGCCGGCAGCGCCGCCCCCGGAACTACCAGGGGCCAAGTGTGTTCTGAACACTCTCACCGGCGGCACCTCCATCGTCGGCGCGGTCCAAGCCAGCCGAAGCGGTGGCCCCGCCGTTCGAAGTGCGGGGACCACCTCGGACAGAGGACGCCTATCCTCGTCGTCATCGTCGTCCTCCCCGATGTCCTCCCAGTCCACGTCCACCTCCTGCGGTGGGACCCAACCCATGTCCGCCGCACCTTGCTCCGGCGTAGCTGGAAGAGGCGCGGCCACATGACAAGCCATCGAGTTGGGCTCCTGTAGAAGAAGGACGGGCGGCGCACAAGTTGGTACCACCAAGTAAACGAAGCAAAAAAAACACTATGACACGGTCCCGACTTACCAGCTCGATGAAGTGGAGGTCAGGGCGCATCGGCAGACAACGGTAGACGCCATCTTCGTTCAAGGCATCTCCAAGCAGCCTTCGGGCGACGTCGACCGCGTCCTCTAGCCCCAGGTCCACCTCCGCCATGCCGGATCCCTCACGCGACGCCTCGGGCACCATGTCGTTCAGCGGACGCACCCGCGCCATAATTGGGAGCACCCGGCGCTGCAGGAACTGCGCGACGACCCCCGAGAGGTTCAACTCCTGGTCGCGGAGTCACCTCAAGCTTTGGAGATAAGGCTGTATCCCCGAGAGCTCCTCTGGGGTTAGGTCGTCGTTCCAGCTGGGGGGCTCTTTGGCAAAATGCCGACCCGTGTATTCCGGGAGTGGCGCCTCCGGGTGGTTCCTGATGTAGAACCACTGCGAGTGCCACCCTCGGTTGGACGAGCTCATTCGCCCCGACATGTAGAGATGGGAGTTGGGAGCGAGGCATGGCACCCCACCGCTCGACACCACCCATCTCACCTCTCCAGAGTAGAGGAGGAACATCGTCGCCTTGAAGAAGAACCTCCAGCCAACATCCCCTCCGACATGGTCGCGAAGGCCGCAAGATGGAGGACGGAGTTAGGATTGAGATTGTGGAGCTTAATCCCATAATGGTGTAGAATCCCCCGGAAGAAGCGAGACAGCGACGTCCCGAACCCGCGCTCGTGGAACGACAGGAAGCAGACCACGTACCCGCTCGGAGGGTCTGTCCTATCGACGCCGGTAGGGACGATCCACTCGGCGTCATTGTCGGCGGAGAGCTCCGGACGCAGCATCCCCGCATCCACCAGCGCGAGCGCTCGCTCATACTCGGCCTCACATTGGGGCCAGCTCTTCTCCGGAGGTACTCCGGCCATCGGAGATTCTCCCAGGAAGCAGCGCGCGGCGCGGCGCAAGAGGCGGCTAAGACAGACGCACTGCGACGGAAACCCTAGTTTCGGAGGATTCAACGCGAGCAAGATGAAGCGGCGAGAGACGCGAACAGTGTAGGCTCACGGGGGGCGACACGGTGCACAGATATTTATAAGGGGCTAGAAGGCGGAGCGGTGTCTCCACGGCTCCCCACGCACACGACCCCACGACCCTAGTCGCATTAAGTGTGGCCGCTCGGTTACGTCCACTCCACTGTACACTGGAATACTAGGAGCCGCGCGCGACGGCAGGTACCTGACACCGCCCGACTTTTCTCTCGCTCCGAATCTCGCATCCTGTACCTATCATCATTACAGGATCCACCTCGGGCCCACCATGCCGCGCACATAAGATCTTTTCTGTATGCGTCCCCTGCACACCGTAACGAAACCTCCGACTCGTCCGAGCTCGACCAACAAACACAAGGATCGAGGGACACACACATGGCGCGACCAGCAGCGACGGCCCCTGGACCCAGGTAAGCCAAAGGGATAGGGGCTATAGACGCCCCGACGGCCCACTATGGTCCAGAGATACGAAGGCTGACCTAGCGGGGTTCGAAATGGTCGTCTCAGGACAACAGAGCGAGGGGCGAATAGGGAAATAGACACGCTAGCGGTCATTAGCCAGGCAATTGGATGCTAAGGCCATTCCCAATTTTGTGTTTGAGTCCGTCTTTACGGATGATTGGTTCATGGTATTCCTACCAAAGGAAGGCAGCAGGCCCCCGGGACCCATCGAACGGACCCGGCTACTAGATGAAACCGATTTGGGGTGAGCCACGACATGGGCCACTAGCCGGAACCCCAACGAACGGGAAATGAGCACACCACTCAGATTTGCCCGTTATTACCTCGACGAGCATCCATGGTTCGTCCGCCTCGAGGATAGCATGGTTCCGCTCATATTCCCCCTTCTCGCGGAGAGATGCACAGGGAACGCACGTAAAGACGACACAGACCCGAGATGTTTCTTTACGCCGAGTAGAGACTCGGGGGTTGCTGCCGCACCCCTCCTACCGGTTCAAGCAACTGGATAACGGAGAGGAAAAAAGGCGCACCATACCTCGCTCGTCAGAGGTCCACACAGGTAAACACATATATTAATCCTTGCAGGGATTACACGCTCTCTAAGAGCAATGAGGGGAAAACCCCAATCATTAGACACAAAAAAACACAAAAACATTTACAGGGTCGATTGAAGGGAAATCCCAGGCCGAAGGGCCAAAAACTAAGGGTACATGAAGGGCACCCGCACTAAATACCTTGCTGTCGCCCGGTGCACCTATGTATCCAGGTCAGGCAACCCAGCCGCAGGGCTCGGGAGGCCTCTGCCCAAGATACAAGATCGCCTTGGACGGCGGCACCATGACACATGGGCCACCCAGACTAGGCGTGTTGCAATTGTGGGAGAACAGCGACCGCCTCGTCTTCAGGGAACCCCAGACCGTTTTCCTCCCCCGGAGCTGGTTGGGCACTTTAAAGCTAAGTCGCCCCAGCTACTCCATGAGCACCGCCACCGCCGGCAAGCGGCTCTAAGCCCGCCATACATCGGCAGCTCCGAGCCCGCATATCTCGTCGACGGCGGCATCACCATCAACCAGCGGTCAAGGATGAGCCAACTCCTAGAGTCATGCAGTAACTGCAATGACCTTTCTAGTGGACACATCCTTGACTGCCCTTTGGGGGGGGCGCACGCCACCGCTCCCTAGAGACGGAAAACAGGATCCAACCAAAAGGATGGACTCCACACCTTCCGCCCTCCGGGAATGATTTGTGCAGGGGGTGGTGACACCCCTCTTCCGCCCGGTGGTCAGGATAAGAGGAAGCTATGCACACCTCACAGAGCCTCCTCTGAGTCTTGCCACTGGGCGAAGAGGAATACACGCACCCCCAATGCAGAACTTCCTCTGAATCTGGTTTTGCTCTCAAGGGGGCGACCGCCAGGGCGGCTCAAGGGATTCTCCGATGAGACCTTGGAGGAAGAATCTAGGGCAAGCAATACTGTGGGGATGTGAATCTTCCAACAGGCGGCCGCCCCTATTTATAGCCCGTCGGGGCACTCACGCGGCAGCAGGACCATAGGCTACATCACTGCCTCCCAACCACATCGCACTATACGTTAGTACCCACTTCAAGAGGGTGCGGCGGGCCTATAAATGGCCAAGCAGACGGTAGGCTCAGGGCGCGCCGTTCGGAGTCTTGACCGTCGAGCGAGAGGTGCTCTGGCACCACTCCTCGAACGGGAAAGACACGGCACGTCCACTTTTGGGCTACAGGGGGGCACAGTCAGACCCCGACAAACACATCTTCGACCGGTCAATCGACCGTACAGGCCGAAAGACAGCATGGTGCAGGGCCGACCCGTCATTTCAAGATGCGTCAGCCCGAGGCCAACAGTGCAACCCGTGCTAGGGCTGGCGTGCAACTAGAGCTCTGACTCTGACGCACGGAGCAATCCACTCCCTCTCTGCCTCATGAAGGGAGCGAAGGGTCAAGCAGTCTTCCGAGTAAGCCCTTAGGAGGAAAAATCTCCCTCCTAAGGCCTCGGGGGCTACACCCGGCGGGTGCGCTCACGCGCACCCACCGGAATCCGAAAAACTAACCAGACCATCATAAGCACTCTCGAAAGCCTCTGGTGTAGTCCTTCACTACATCGAAGGCTCGGGGGCTACTGTCGAATACCTAGAAATAGGGTACCCAATTTACCGCACTCCACAAAAACAAAATCACCCTCGGGGGCTCCTTCGACTCGCCCGAGCCAAGGTGGCGTCATCCGTGGCGTCATCAACCCTCGGGGGCTCTTCCGCCTCGCCTGAGCCAAAGTGGCGTCATCCGTGACTTCATCAACCCTCGGGGGCTCTTCCGCCTCGCCCGAGCCAAGGTGGCGTCATCCGTGACGTCATCAACCCTCGGGGGCTCCTTCATCTCGTCCGAGCCTAGGAGACGTCATCCGTGACGTCATCACCCCTCGGGGACTCCTTCGCCTAGTCCGAGCCAGGGAGACGTCATCCGTGACGTTCCCTGTCCTCGGAGACCCTTCCACCACCAGAGGCCCGTGACGCTCTAGCCCTTATAGTCAAAAGGTCCACAGTGCCCTCCGTCCTCAGGGATGGGGTTCCAAGGCATGAGGCGACATGCCTACCCCTGTTTCCCCCTGCGGTACAAGGTCCTGTGCTGCCTAACCGACGACTTGCGCGCACTACACCCGCGCCATACCTCCGACGGACATTCGAACAGGGACTAGGGCGTCATCAGCCCTGTACGACGGAACGCGGGGGTGCCTGGCCCTGTGCAGCCAACCCCCTCCCATGCCCAGGTAAGGGAACAACGGAGTTCCCGGTCTCAAGGCGCATGGCTACAACACCAAAAGGACGAACAGGACCTGGACATGTGTCTACTAGCGCAATCTTCCTCAGGAAGGAAGGCCGAATGGAGACAAAGTTCTTTCTCGGCAGCAGCCCAAGCCGGGTCCACGTTCACTCCCTCTGTCTCTACTGTACTCCTCCATCTCTCCCTACGTATAAAGGGGGAGAATGGACCTCCAATCTTACGCTCTCGACACCCCAACACTCATTCACACACACTCAAACTCGCATACACGTGAGCACACACCAGAACCAAGAACCTCATATGCATGAGACCTGTGAATAGCCTTCCCTCTCTCACCAAAGCTTGTAGATCCCCTCTACGAGCCCTCCGCGCTCGGTAACACGACTCCGCAGCAAACTGGACGTAGGGCGTTCGTGCCCGAACCAGTATAAATCTCTGTGTTCTCCGAGCGTAATCATCCAAACTCCGACACACTTAGAAATTTACTCGTTGGCCGTCTAAACCCCGCCATTTTAGACACCGACACATTTGCTGAAGTTCTTGAGAAGGTTGGGAAGAGAGCAAGAGCCCTAGAGAGAGAGAGTGATTTGCGAATTCATCCATCCTCTCCTCTAGTTCTTCTAAGAGTTCAAGTGTGCATCCTATAGTTATGAAGCTTGATTGAGTCAAGTGAAGATCAAGGCTTGTTACTCTTGGTGATCGACATCACCTAGACGGTCCAGTGATGCTTGGGAGGAAGGTGATCGTTGGAGCATTGTCGACGACCCTTCTTCATCGACTTGTGATCGGTTGTGGGCGATTCACCTAGCCAGAGTGGCGAAGAATCAGCCCGTATAGAGCACTCATCCCTTGCGCGGGATTGAGGGGGAGCTATACCTTGGGAGGTGCTCCAACGAGGACTAAGGGGAGTGTCGACTCCTCGATACCTCGGCAAAACATCGTCGTGTCAAGCATCTCTATCCCTAGCTCTTTCATACCGCATTACATTCCGTACTTGTTCTAAATTCATACTAGAATTGCTTAGGGTGTCCTACATTTCATTGATTTGCTACCGCTTTCTAGTTATGACACACTATCGGTAGGCACTAGGGGGTAATTGAGATTGCTAGGATTTCATATTGCTTTAGAAATTTGAAATAAGCCCAATTCACCCCTCCCCTTTGGACATCTTGATCCTTTCATATGGGTATAACTCTGTGCCCATACCCATGCTCATGCAGGTATCGGGTACCCATGGGTTGCCCATACTCAAGAAAACATATAAGATATTGCATGATATTGTTAATTTCTTGTTACTTCATGAAAATAAACATATCACAAATTTGTATATAAATATATAAAAAATGTAAACATATGCAAACCATACATACATGAGTTTAAAAAATATATACAAATTTATAGATATATAAGGGATGTAAACATATGACTATCGCAAATTTAGCCATACATATGATTGAATAATCTTATATATAATTAAATCTTATATGTAACCCGGGTACACATATATTAATGAGTCTGCGGGCTCGCGTGATATAATACCACGCCCATACCCGTATACCCAATAGATATAGTTTTTTGCCTATTAGTATGCCTATGGGTAAAGATTTTGATCCATATACCCATACTTAAGAGGGTAAAAACACATTTGGGTATGAAATACTCTTACTCTTGCTATCTTTAGCGGTGTGTGAGCTAGTGCTGTTATCTTCGGCTCTGTTCGGCTGATATAAAACTCCGGTTGATTCTATCTGATTGAATAGTGTTTTTATAATACGGAATAAGTTGAATAAGTTGGAAGTAGTTCAAGCAAATAGAGCCGAAGTAAATACATGTAGGAGCTTAAAAAAACTCGCCCTATATCGATACGAACTGGTCATTTGGTGCCGTCAATCGATAAAGGTTATCGCCAACAATTCACAGTCAAGTTCCTTTTGGGAGTTTTTTGTTAAAGTTTGTGTGTGTACCTTGCTCCCATGTCTCGGCGGAAAGAGGCGCTCAAACTCAAAGGCAGTTCGGTTAACAGCTCCTTTGCAATCCGAAAACCCGGCGGGCGCGGCACGCGGGCAGTCAAGGCCGCGCGGCCGGTGAGCAGACGGCGATAGCGAAGTATCGGCGCCCCGGAGTCCGAGGAAAAGGTGGCCGGGAAAGCCCGGTTTGATGCGGTGCACCCCCGCTGGGCGCTGGCTAGTGCGAACCCGCCCATCGCCACCTCATCCAAACCACCTCGAATTCCTCCTCCCTCACTGGCTGGGGCCGAGGTGCGTCAGAGGCTCAGAGCCCAAAGGCAGGGCCTCGGTTCCGGTCCCGGCCCCCAGCACCCATTGCCGGATTGCCCATTGCTGCTGGTGGCGGTGGCGGTGCCGGCACAGCAGACCAGTCGCTCCTACAGCTACAGGGGGGAAAGGCCCAAAGGAATGAGAGAAGAATCGCGGCGCCAAGTTCGATGGATGAAAAGATCGCCTCTGTCGTCGTATAACGACGTGCCCATGGAATGGAATGAAAGCAGTAGAATTTCCTCGTGGAGCGCAGCGGCCCGTCGATTTCCTTGTTCTACGGCGCCCGTGACTCGCTAGGGCAGAGAGCCTGACAGCATGTTAATGGAAAAAAAAACTTTTCAAGGTCACAAAGGGTATAAAATACAGGTTACTGACGGACGGAACGATTAGCTTAATTATACTACTGCGGTTACTGATCGTGAGAAGTGAAGAAATCTACTAGCTAGTACTGCGGGCGTTGGGCTTCCATCATTAGGCTCTATTTAAGGGGAGGATCTATCTACGGACACGAGAATGCATGTGTGGCAATTTAATTTGATAATGATTTTGCTGAACCGAATGCGATGGCAATCATCAGGATTCATGCCCACAATTGAATGGATCGATATTTTGCCAAGAAATATGCTACAGTAGTATGCATGCGCTAACACAAGAACAAGAAGGAAAGGTTATGCGCGAGCTACTGATAAAAAGGGACAAAATGAAGGGTGGTCGAACGCAGAAAGACTGAAAGGGATGTATGTTTAGCCAGCCCTGCTTGCTCGGCCGTCCCGTCCCGGGGAGGGGAGCACGGAGCCGTCGCAAAAAACAAAAGCAAAGCCCAGCCTGCGCACAACCCCACTCCACCCGAAAAAAGCGACAAGCTGGCCCTGCCCCTCTCTCTTTCTCTGCACAAAGAGAGACGAGTCCGCAGATGAATCGGGATGAGAGAAAAAGAAAGAGGAAGAGCATGCCGCCGATCAGAGAAAGCCACTTTTGCATCGGAGCCCAGTCTAGCTGTTCTATACACTGTTCTGTACTCCAGTACAGTTGAGCTTCAAAAAACCAACACAAAAGAGAAAAAAACTGCACCGCAAGTCCGCAACGCCACCCCACTAGTAGGAGTAAAAAGCACAGGTTATATCCATCCACCCCCTGGGTCACGTACTGCAGCTCGATCCACCACGCCTTGCCTAGGACTCACTCTAGGACTACTAGTACACTTTGACGGGCAAACAAGAGGCGAGGGGAGGGGAGAGGAGGGACACGGACACGGACACGGACACACGCTACTATTGTAGCATTGCTCTGCTGACAAGTGACAGGTGCTCACAGCACAGCGACAGGGATGCGGGCGGGGGCGTACACGGTGCACCAGTCGCTCACCGCCGAGGCGGCCGCGGTGCTCAGGCTCTCGCTGGGCCTGGCGCGCCGCCGCGGCCACGCGCAGGTCACGCCGCTGCACGTCGCCTACACGCTGCTCGGCGCCTCGGAGCCGCCGCCGCGGTTCTTCACCACCACCGTCGCCGCCTCCGCGCCGGGCTACGGCCACCTCATGCGCGCCTGCGCCAGTTCCCGCTCCCAGACCCACCATCCGGCGCAGTGCCGGGCGCTGGAGCTCTGCTTCAACGTCGCGCTCAACCGTCTGCCCACGGGCAATGCGGCGACCGGGTTGTGCTCCTCCACTTCCTTCGCAGCGTCGCTCCTCCAACAGCCCTGCCCGACGCTGTCCAACGCGCTCGTGGCCGCGCTCAAGCGCGCGCAGGCAAACCAGCGCCGCGGCTGCGTCGAGCTGCAGACTGCTCAGCCGTCGCCGCAACCGCAGTCCACCTCCCAGAGCCAGCAGCAGCAGCCTCCTATGCTCACGATCAAGGTGGAGCTGGACCAGCTCATCATCTCCATCCTCGACGACCCCAGCGTGAGCAGGGTCATGCGGGAGGCCGGCTTCTCCAGTGCCGCCGTCAAGACCAACCTCGAGGAGGAGAGCGCCGCCATGCTGCTTGGCAGCCACCACGGCTCCTCGACCTCCCCTGCTCCTCCATGCAACAAGCAGGCGGATGAAGACGTGAGAGCCATCTTGGAGGTGATGTTGACGCGGCGCCAGGGGAGACGAGCCAACCCCGTGGTCGTCGGCGACTCCGCGTCCGTTGCCGAGGCGTCCGTCGCTGAGCTGATGCGGCGGATGGAGCGGGGCGACGTCCCCGACGAGCTGCGCGGCGCGCGAGTCCTCCGGCTCCACCTTTCCCACGTCCACGTCCGGCTCATGACCCGCCGACGTGGACGCGTGGGCGGCCGACCTACGCCGCAGCGTCAGCGCCGCCACCGGAACGGACAACACGGGCCTCGTCATCTACGTCGGCGACATGCGCTGGGCCGTCGACAGCAACGAAGACGCCCGCGGCTTCAGCCCCGCTGCGCACCTGGCCGCAGAGCTCGGCGAGCTCCGCCTCCGCGCCGCGTCGCACGGCGTGCGCGCCTGGCTGGTGGCGGCATCCAGCTACGGGACCTTCATGCGGTGCCAGCGGTCGTCTCTGGAGGTGACGTGGGACCTGCAGCCGGTGTCCGTCCCCGCTGGCGCTGGCAGCGGCCTCGACCTGGAGCTCGGCCCTCGCGCTGCAACTGCAAGGTGACAAGCCACGCGGGCTTTGCTTTTACCACTGTTTCTTGTTTCCTACAGTAGGCTTTGCTTTTGTTTTGGTTCACTTTGCTGTGACTGATATGTTGCTGTCGGCTGTCCTGTCCTGCTCTCTTTTGGTTTGGTCCGTTCTGTTTGTCTTCAAACCTTGCTTGGCCATCCATTGGAGTAGGCAGACACAGTAGTCTGAAATAATCAGAAAACTAGGGTAGTATACGTTTATCTGAAATTTAACTAATGTTAAATGCTTATACTGATTTATTTAAAGGTTAGTTCGCTAAAAAAATAATAGCGATGAACGGAGCTGTTCTCGTTTTTCATTTCCTTATCAGGATTCGGAATCTCCATTGCAAACAATCTTTTTTTCAGCTCATTGTGCAAACAATCTGATTGCACAGCTCATATTTATCTGACTACTACGTAGTACATACAGTACTATAAATGTTTCATCTTTGTTATGAAAAATACTAGTATATGCAACACTGGAGCGTATTAGTTTCATCTGTTCTTGCTGTCTTCGCAGCCCGGCTGACGGCAAGGCTGCCCAGCCTGCTCAGTTTCCTCTGCTGGATCTTGCTCCCAAACAAGAGGATGGCGTGCCAATGCCAACCCTGTGTGCTGAATGCGCGAAGTACTACGACAATGAAGCATCGGTTGTGAGAGCGAAGGCAGCAGGCACCAATCTCGCCCTGACCTTCTTCCCTGGCTGGCCGACGGCAGACGAGCCCCAGACGTCGCACAAGGTACAGTAGGCCCGGTACAGTAATAAACAGAAACAAACACACACACGCACACTAGCAAGTGCAGATGAAAAATCAGGAAGAATCTGTTCTCTGAATAGTAATGATATATGTCACTCATATTCAAGGGCATTTTTCGCATCGTTTGATTGATGCAGGATGATCTGATGGAGCTGAAGAGGAAATGGAGCCGACTCTGCCAGCTGAGGGTTCACTCGCAGTGGAACCAACCGACTCGTCCGTGCAATGCAAACGCAACCACCACCTCTAGCAATAGCAATAGCAATAGCAACCCAGGGCTGTGCTTGAGCCTTGAGGATGCTCCCGCCTTTCATGGCCGGAGAAAGATCAAGCACCGGGACGTCAAGACCACCCTGAGCCTCCTCCCGGACTCCATCGAGACATCCGATGAGTTCCACCCCCACGAGAGCGAGGTGGGGGCGGCAGCTAAATCCAGCGAGATGAAGAGCGCCCCATGGTTTTCGACCTGCGAGCTACTGCCGCCGTCCGTCGATCACAAGAGAAAGGCGGAGAGCGTCCGGATGCCGTGCGAGTCGTCCAAGCGCTGGATGGGCGGGGGCGGTGGCGGTGGCGGTGGCCTTGACCTTAACCTACGCGCTGACGACGAGGAGGAGAATGGTGGTGGTTTCGGTGGCGGCAGTGAAGACGAGCTCGTTCCGAGCGACTTGACAAACTACGGTGAAGCCAGTGGTGATGTGACTGACGACAGCCTCGATAGCCATCGCCACGTTGCCACTGTGACCTTCGAATTCGATCACTAGTCAGTGGTTGCGGTACTGATGGTGCGAGTGCTGGAGATGCATGGAGCGAGGGAGCAAGAGGTGGTTGTTGCTGCTTGCAACGTTCCAGCTTCAGAACTGAGCCTCTTTTGACTCCCAATTTTTGTTCATCCATAACCATAATGTAGGAGGCCTCTTATTATTATTATTATGCTCAAACTATCAACGAAGATCGATCATATATATTGGCAGGCCATCTGTAATCTTCTTGTTTGTTTACGCGTGCTGCTCCGAATGTTAAAACAAAGAAAAAACTTGGATAAAGCATGGGGTCAACAAAAGACGATGAACCCTGTTAAGTGACTTTTTTATTCTTTTCTCTTTCTTTACAACACAGAGTTAAACTCTCGATATCTATCCTTCGGTATACCAATGACACAGTAATTTTTATAAGCCACGATGTTGAAAAAGCTGTGAATATCAGTATACCAATGACACATTAATTTTTATAAGCCACGATGTTGAAAAAGCTATGAATATGAAGTTATTGCTCAGTACTTTTGAACAATTATTAGGGCTTAAAATAAATTTTCATAAAAATGAATTATTTTGCTTTGGTAAAGCAAAATAACATGAAATGTTTTATTCGCAACTCTTCGGATGCGTGATTGGTAAATATCCGTTTCGATATCTTGGCTTACCGATGAATACTTAGAAAACTAAACAATAAAGAATGGAAATCAATTGAAAAGAGACTTAGTGGATGGAAAGGTAAACTGCTTTCGGTGGGGGGGGGGGGGGACTAGTTTTGATTAACTCGGTGCTGTCAAGCTTACCGATGTTTATGATGTCTTTTTTTTAACCGTCGAATGATGTCTTAGAAAAATAGACTGTTTCAGATCACGTTTCTATTGACAAAGTGATCAGCACAAACGGAAATATAGATTAGCGAAATGGAAAGTGTTATGTCAACCCAAAGAGCAGGGGGGCTTAGGCATACAAAATTTAGAGATACAAAATAAATGTTTGCTAAGCAAATGACTTTTCAAATTGTTGAACGAGGAAGGCATGTGGTAGGACCTTTTACGAAATAAATATATTAAAGATAGAACTCTAGGAAGTTGTGTGAAAAAAACAACCGACTCTCACTTTTGAAAAAGTTTAATAAATGTTAAAGATTCTTTCCTGGACTTTGGATCGTTTAGAATAAAAGATGGGTCACAAACTAGGTTCTGGATAGACATTTGGTTAGGTAATAAACCTCTTAAAGATAAATTTTTGTCGTTGTTTAATATTGTAAGGAGAAAACAAGATACTGTGGCACATGTACTTAGTTATACACCATTTAATGTTTCTTTTCGACCAAACTTAGTGGGAGTAAATCTAACAAACTGGTGTAGAATTGTTGCTTCTATACAAGATTTTAATTTACTAGAGGAAAGGGATGTCTTTGTATGAGGTTTGAATCCATCTGGAATTTTTATGGTCAAATCCATGTATGTTGTTTTAGTTAACAACGGAGTCAGAGCGTCACAAGACTTATGACAAATTAAAGTACCCATGAAAATAAAAAAAAATTGTGGTATCTAAAGAAAGGTGTGATCTTAACTAAGGATAACTTAGTTAGGCGAAACTGGAATGGTGATAGGATATGCAACTTCTGTCGTTCTTCAGAAACCATTCAACATCTCTTCTTAGATTGTGTTTATGCCAAATTTTTGTGGCGTGCTGTACATATACTTTTTGGAATTTCACCCCCTTTGGATGTCAATGATCTTTTTATTAGGTGGTCAAAAGTAGCGTCCAAAAAGTATAATGTGTTGTTATTGACTGTAGCATCTGCGTTATGTTGGGCAATATGGATAACAAGAAACGAAGTGGTTTTTGACAAATACAGACCAGAATCTTTTTTGCAAGCTCTATTCAAAGTAACGCACTGGCTTCGACAATAGGCAGCATTGCAGCGGCATGATGATCTGCGGGATCAGCTTATACTTGCGACACAGCACCCAGAGACATGAGCTATGCAATTTTTTAGTTCCAATGGATGGCTTTCTATAAGACGTGTCGGTCAGTTTTAGTCTAAAACTTATTTTGTTTCGTGTGTCTGTCTGGTTAGTGGTAAACACTTTTGAATTTCCGTGTGAGTGCCCTCGGGCGAATTTTTGTAATACTTGGCCCTATTTCTATCTCTCGATAGATGAAGCCGGATATGAACTATCGGTTATCTAAAAAAAGGTAAGTAGGTTCAACGCTTCAGCTGTTCAGCATGCGCATGTTCTTCTTTGGCTCAGAATGTAATTATTAGCAACTGCGCATGATTTGAACAACTCCAAAACAAGGAAAAACACAAGTAAAATCTTAATACTAGCGAAACACCGTAAAATTGCACCAATGGCCAATTCCGCCAAAAACTTTCAATAAACGGAAATTTGCATGAACTTAAGAGAACGAAGGCCACATCGGAGTTTTTTTTTCCGAGGCCCAGTCATAAAGTAGTTCGACCTTATGTCCCAACGCGTCACATTTCTGAGGACATTCTTTCCAAAAAAAAAGGGAAAAAAATGGTGTGGGCGACGGGTCCATCCACCCGCCGGTGCGCCCCCAAGCTGGATCAACGACGCGTGTCATAGAAAGAAATCAAACGCTCAAGGGAGCATGGCTCCTGCGGACGCATCTCTCGGCTCCTCAGGTAGTCGTCAGCAGCTCGGCTCCAGGCTGAGTCGACGACGCAGCCTGAGACCTGAGTGCCTGGCAAGGCTACATGCAGCGCAATAGATCAGTCAACGGCTTGTCTCCTTGCCTTGGCATTTCGTGGAGCACCAGACGTTCGTTCCTCACCATTGGTCATTGGAGGAAACCATTGGAGCACAAACAGACGACCAGTCCCTACTCCACCGAGCCACCAATCGCAGGAAGGAGTACGTGCCCTTGTGGAGGAGCTCGTGCCGACGCAGTCCATTGCGTCGCAGGAAGGAGTACGTGCCATTAATGTGGAGCTTGTGCCGACATTGTCCATAGCCTGGTCCTCACAGTCACAGGAAGTTGGAGTACTCAACCATGCGGAGGAGCTTGTATCCATGTTGTCCATGGCGTCGCGCAAGGAATACGCGCCCTTACAGAGGAGCTCGTGCCGGTATCGCCCATGGCCTCGCACTCGTAGGAAGCTTGATCTGTTGCGTCAATGCCTATGTATCATGGTCATGGCCAGGCACTCGACGCGTGTGCGTCGTCAACTCAACCTGGAGCCGAGCTGCTGACCGCTACGCGAGGAACCGAGAGATACGTCTGCAGGAGCCATGCTCCCGTAAGCGTTTGATTTCTTTCTCTGCCACGCTTCGTTGATCCAGCTTGGGGGCGCACCGGCGGGCGGATGGACCCATCGTCCATCCAATTTTTTTCCAAAAAAAGATACTACTGCATAATTCGCACTCTCTTCTTAATAACAAAATTCAAAGTTGAAAATTTTTTATAAAAAAGTAAAATACGCATCCTATAAAAATATGTGTCATAATAAATTTGATAATACTAATTAAATATTACAGATTCTTGATGCTTACTATTTTTTTCTTTGCGAAGGTTTAAGGGAATTATATTAAAAAACTCGGCACGTTTCATCCCCAAATTGCACAAGGGAAAATCTAAAATAAATAAGGCATAATATTCTATCCAAATTCTCTAACATCTTCTTTTCTAGTAGTTTTACTCCATGCATCCGATGCTCTAGATAAACAGAGCCTTGTCAAAGATCGAAGCCAGAGTGTAGTTCATATGCCGAATAAAAAAATCAACTCTAAAATATTGGATACGTCGCAAGATCCAACATTTTGAACCACATCTAAATCAACGAAAGAATATTGGCAGTTTAATCATCGTACACAACGTAGGACGCAGATTCATCACCTTCAATCCATGATTTTCTCCCTCTGACCATCAACAATGAGATCGACGATCAAGAGTAAATGTCCTTGTTGGAGTGCCAAAAAACACCCTTCGTTTATAGATAATCACCACAAATTGACCGTCTGTTGATGAAATCGATGCTTGCAACGATGACCTCATCGATTCAATTAACAAGTTATCACACACTGATAGAGAACTAGCTTTTAATCCCGATTGGAAACGGGATTTATCGGGATTTAGTCCTGGTTTTCAATCGAGACTACGAATTCGGGACTAAAGTACATTCACCTTTAATCCTGGTTGCAACAATCGAGACTAAAGCTTCTTGCAATTATAAAAAGATAATGCATCCTACCGTTGCGCCCCCCTGAGATTTGAAGCCAAGACCTTATACACAGCCTCGCATGTAACTTATCACATGACCTACACATCACATCTGACGATAGATGAGAAATTTTCCTTTTAAACAAACAAAACGAAGGATCTTTAGTCCCTGTTCGTAACACCAACCGGACTAAAAAGTCTATATTTTAGTCTCGGTTGGGGTTACGAACCGGGACTAAAGATTTAAAAACTACTTCCCCGTCCCTAAATATCTATCTTTTTGACTTCCCGAGAAATAATTTTGATTATTTTTATATGAAAAAATATTAATATTTATGATGTCTAATTAATATCATTAGATAGATCCTTAAATCTAGTTTTATAATAAATGCGAACACATGGTGGATAAGTACCCATGTATGTTCGGTTTTGTGATGAGTGATCGTCCAACACGTGAGTGTTTCAGTTTGAGTGGCTTACCCTAACCTCTTTGTGAAAGTAAATGTTTGCCTCTCTATCGGCTTATGGTGTGCAGGTACTATGCTTAGTGACAGTGGTCAATGGCGTGGAGAAGGTCGAGTAGAGGTTTGCCGTGCCGATGGACTGAGAGGAGTGAAGGGCGGAAGCGGGGCTCGGACTGAGGGACCATGGGAGCCGGCGGACTAGCTGTGGTGGCTAGTGCTTGGCGCCGGCGAGTGCGACAAGACATGGAGGTAAACCGAGTCGACCAAGTCAAGACGGTGGACGCGCGAGTCGAGCGGAGGCTCAGGGGACTCGGAATCCGACCGGGCGAGGACAAGGTGGCTCGAGTCGAGCGGTTTGGTGGGTTGGGCCTCAAAACCATCCGAGGACGGTTTCTGAGTTTGGGCCTCAAAACTCGGGGTTCGGTAGTTGAGCCCAAAGCTACCAGTGGCAGGTTTCCTGGGTTTGGGCCTCAAAACCTAGGCGGAGCTTCCGAGGAAGCGGGGATGGCACGTGGCGGAATCCTGGAGGTTGCGTCGAGGCAACAACAACTCCCGACAGGAAGCGGGGCCGTCCATTCAAATCGAGGAAGATATTTTCCGGAGCTTGGACTGCAATGCTTAGGCTAGGTAGTTCACTCATGTATCTAAGGGGGTCTTTGAGAAATAGTCAAAGCCCTGTTAAATAGGGGATGAAGGGGTATCCTCATCCCATCTCTTGAATTCTAAGTCATTTGCACCACCACTCTCTCTCTCTCTCTAGTTTCTCTCTCTAGTTCATGAGGTCCCTAGTGTAAGGATTTGCACTTTGATTTTAAGTGGGAATCGGAGGCCTTACCCTCCGTAAGCCATGACGGCTTTGATTTCGTGATTGTGTCTCCTTTACTTGTGTTCCTTTACTTGTGTTCTTCGCTAATCGTGTTTTTGCTTCTCTTAATCCTCTTTGTTAAGGCGATGATTTCTCTTGATTGAGAGCGAGTTTTGCGATTCCGTTTGAACCAAGTTGTGCGGGATCACGAGTAGAAGTTTTGCACCGAAGGGCTTTGACCCAAACCTCTTGAGCACATAGATCGGGCAATTTCTATTTCGTGTTCTTCGTTTTGGAGTTTTTCCCGAAATCCTTTTACTTCCGTTGATTCAATCCAAATTGAGCTACGATTCTCTAGACGTAGCTCCTCCATAGCCTTGGGATCATGCCCACAAAATTTGGTGGCTATTGGTGAAGATTTGGCAAGGATTTAAGGGTTGTTTTGGGGGAGGTGATTCAAAATCGCCCCCAAAACTGTTCTCTCCGAGAGGGCTCGGACTGTCCAGGCAAGTCCCCCGTACTGTCCGCCGGTCGGGAGTGGGTAGAACCCTCTCGGTTGCTGTTGAGTCTTTTGCGGACTGTCCGGCCCAAGGTCGTGGACTGTCTGCCGTTGTGATTCTTCAGCAAACACTGTTTCTGGTCCGAGCTGCTAAGTGTTTTTCGATGTGAACGACGAACTATCCGGGACACCCCCGTGGACAGTCCGGGATTGGACCAGAGTTGTGTCCAGAGAAGTTGTTTTTTGGACCTTTTGCCTACGGATAGTCCGGCTCTTTTCGCGGACAGTCCGCTGTGTCTTCTCTGGGTACTACGGACAGTCCGAGACCCAGGGTCCGGACAGTCTGGGTTTCTGCTGTCTTTGCTGTTTTGGTCTTGGCTCTTTGAGTCTTGTTCGTCGAGGTTTTCCGTCCACTCCACTGCACCTTTAGGACCACTGTTAAGGTTTCCACCTACTCGTTAGGTCGTGTGCGAGTCGAAGTTTTCGAAGTTGCATTTTGGGTGTGATTTTGGGACAAGGGTCAAGCAATAGAAGTTTCCGAAATGAATTTTTATTTGGTTCCCATTCACCCCCCCTTTGGTCGCCGTTCTCGGTCCTTTAATTGGTATAAAAGCCGGTTAAGGATCAATCCACCTTACACGATTCTTGATCTGCGAAGGCGGCATGGAGTGAGGTGCTAGTAAACCTCCTTACTTCGATGGAACCAACTTTGCCTATTGGAAGGTGCGCATGTCCTCTTACCTCCAAGGGCTTGATACGAAGTTCTGGGAGATTTGTGAGAATGAGAACTACGTGGTTCTTGAAGCTCGGATCACCGAACTCCAAGTCACGCAACATGCGTCAAACGCAAGAGCCTGTAGCATTCTCTTCTCTTGTTTGTCTCTTCCAGAGTTTGAGCGTGTTTCGAGTCTCACTACGGCACGGGAGATCAGGCAAACACTCTTGAGATATCATGATGGCAATCCTCAGATCAAGTCCAGACTGTTCGACATGTACCGTAGAGAGTACGAGAACTTCGCTCAGTTGGGCAGCGAATCTGTTGATGAGATGTTCACTCGCTTCCAATCTATCGTCAACAAGATGTGTGCCAATCGAGCCAACTTGCCTTATGATGATCATGAGATGGCTATCAAGCTTTTGCATGCTGTTGATCGGAAGGTGTGGGAGATGAAGGTGGTTGCCATTCAGGAGTCACCGGGCTATGATACCCTGACCGTGGACGAGCTGTTTAGCAAGCTCAAGTCCTCGGAGATTGACTACCAGACCCGGGCCAAGCTTGAAAACCCGTCGAAACCATCTATGGCGTTGGTTTCTGGCCCCGGCGGTACGTCTTCTTCCTCCTCTAACCCTTCACACTCCTTGTTTGCCTTGTCTTTGATTTCTGTGACATAGGAGCAAGTGGAGGCTCTTGGAGATGACGAGCTGGCCCTAGTCATCACTAGGTTCTCACGGTTTCACAACAACCGTTTGAACCGACGATGTGGTGGCTCGGCCAAGGGGTGCTACCATTGTGGTGATGAGGATCACTTCATCGCAAACTGCCCCAAGAAAGCTGCGGGTGACTTTACCAAGCGCAAGGACAAGCGCGAGCACCACTTCGAGGACAAGCACAAGCCCAAGGACGGCTACAACTGAAGGTCTTCAAAGAAGGTGATCGACAAGGTGAAGGCCAAGCACCGAGCCTTCCTCGCCTCCCTCAGCGACATCGATGCCTCCTCCGACGGAGGTGCTTCCTCAAGCGATGATGAGTCAAACGGAAAGGTTGAGGACAAGTTCAACGGCCTATGCTTCTACGCAAACGCCAAGCACGATGGATTTTGCACCATGGTGATTGAAGAAGGCAATGTCGGCAAGCGCAAGGATGACTCCGACTACGACTCCGACGCACCCGAGTTATCACCCACCATCAATTCCCTCTCTCTCGAGCTTGAGTCTCTGAACGACACCTTGATGAGTCAGGATGCGTTGCTCAAGAGTGCTGCTTGTGAGAGGAACAATTTTAAGGCGAAGTACCTTAGCGCGCTTCATGAGCTAGATTTTTCTAAGGCGTCAGTGGTGGTTACCGAGGAGGTAGAGTGTGATGCTTGCGCCATTCACATGTCTAATCTTGTCGCTCTCCAGGACAAGTATGACACTCTACGTGAGGAGGTTAGTGAGCTGAAGGCTAGGCATAGCTTACTTGGTGCGTGCAAGTCTTGCTTACGCTTGCGTTCTGAGCTGGCACAGAAGGATGCTAGGATCGCTGTGTTAGAGAAGATCAGCTCAGATAGCACTAGAGAGTCAGATCGCTTTGAGGCTTTGGAGCTTGAGATTGCGTCGTGCATACACGACAAGATGCGTACCGAGGAGGAAAACACATACCTTCGGTCCATCTTGAGTTGGGTGTCTTGCCGAGAGCCGTAGTTGGGGGTGTTGCTTAGCCAATGCAAAAGGGCTGGCAGCATGGGAGTAGGCTTTTCTATAGGTGGGAAGGATGATAGCATGTTTGGTAAGATCGGTGAGTGCAATGGTTTGAGCATGAGTGAGAAACCCACCACACCTCCCAAGTTTACCAAGTTTTCCCCACCTAAGCCTACCGAACCTACCAAGCTACCTGTGAGAGATGGTGTGTTTCAAGAGCCACCCAAAACCACTCCACAGAAGCAAGTGTGGATTGCCAAACCAAACCATCTTCGCAACCCACTTGACACACTGCCAGACATCTCTAGTGATCCCCTTCCTAAGAAAGCTAGGGCCACCCAACCCAACAAGAGAGTGCCTACCAAGAGTGTGGTGAGGTACCATTGTGAGTATTGTGAGCGGGATGGGCACTTGACTGAGTTTTTTTTAGGAGGAAGAGAGATGATCAGAGGCAGGTTGAGTTGAACAACCGGGACATGTACCACCCACGAGTTCCGAGGCGCACTTCTAGGCCTAGAGGTACAATGCCTCAAGGTGCTAGGCCTCAGGAGGTGAGACCATGTGGTGGTCATGCCCGGTGGGGTACCGGTCGTGACCCATATGACTATGGGCCTCGTGGTGGTGGCTTCACTCCACCCTTCTCTAGCGGACCACGTTGGCAAGTGGGACAACACTGGTATCCTTCACAGTTTACTAACCCCAGTGTTGCATCGTTTGCTCACCCTATGTCTTTTTATTGATGTAGGAAGGAGGACTGGAGGAGACTTGGTTTGTGGATTCCGCATGTTCACGCCATATGACCGGAAGTGCCAAGTGGTTCTCCAGCCTCGACCCGTGCACCACACCGAGTATATCACATTCGGGGACAAGAGTAAAGGTAAGGTTGTCGCCCGGGGGTCGATCCGAGTGAACTCTTCTTTTGTCCTCAAGAATGTTGCTTTGGTTGCGAATTTGCATTTTAACCTTCTGTTGGTTTCACAACTCCTTGATGACGGTTTTGAAGTGAGTTTCAAGCCTAATCTCTCTCGGATTTTGGACTCTCGTGGTGAGCTTGTTTGCTAGATTTTACCCTTCGGGAAGGTTTTTCGTGCGGATTTTACTATCTCTTCCGGACCTTCTCGTTGTCTTCTTGCTGATTCTTCTTCAGAGCTTTGGAAGTGGCATAGGAGATTGGGACACTTGAGTTTTGACTTGCTTGCAAGGCTTAGCTCAATGGACCTTATCCAAGGATTGCCAAAGCTAAAGTTCGAGAAGGATTTGGTTTGCCATCCGTGCAGGCATGGCAAGATGGTTGCTGCTTCCCATCCTCCTGTGACTGAGATCATGACCACTCGACCCGACGAGCTCTTAAACATGGACACAATTGGTCCATCTCGGGTCAGGTCGGAAGGAGGGAAGTGGTATGTGGTTGTAGTCGTTGATGACTACTCGAGGTACTCTTGGGTGTTCTTTTTGGAGAGTAAGGATGAGGCTTTTCCTTTTGTTCGAGATCTGATTTTGAGATTGCAAAATGAGCTACCTAAGAATGTCATGAGAGCTATCCGCAGTGACAATGGCAAAAAATTCAAGAATGCTCACTTTCCATCTCTTTGCTCTTCCTTGGGACTCGACCATCAGCTTTCCTCACCTCACACTCCCCAGCAGAACGGTGTTGTTGAGCGCAAGAATCGGACCCTTGTTGAGATGGCCAGGACGATGCTCGATGAGCATAGGAGTCCTAGGCGGTATTGGGCCGAAGCACTCAGTTCTGCTTGCTATGTTTCCAATCGCATTTTCCTCCGAGCTTTCAAGAAAAAGACTTCTTATGAGCTGCGATTTGGGAGACCACCCAAGGTAAGCCACCTACGGGTGTTCGGGTGTAGGTGCTTCATCCTCAAAAAGGGCGGTAAGTTGGACAAATTTGAGTCATGGTCTTCTGACGGTATCTTTCTTGGTTATTCTATTCACTCTCGTGCCTATTGTGCATTGAACCTTGAGACTAACCGAGTGATGGGGACTTGTGAGATTACCTTCGATGAGACTATGCCCTATGTTTCCACTGCTTTTGAGCTTGCAGGTGATGATGAGGTGAACACTAGCATCTTTGCGGAGGAGGAGCAGGACGATGCCGATTGGGGTGATCCCGAGCCAACTCCACTGGCTGCCCCCGTCGACCCTACGACGTCTACTTCGGCTCACGGTCCTGATCCGACTACTTCCTCTACACGGGGGCCGTTCGAGCAGCTTCCTCAGTGTGTGCCCGTTGCACCTGAGGGAGCTCCAGCTACTGTCGAGGGAGGGGGGGGGCACTTCGTCCAGGCAGGCTCCCCGCCACATCCAGTAGCAGCACCCGCCGGAGAACATCATCGGTGACATTGACTGTCGAGTCATGCAGTCCAGGTCCTATCTCTCCCACTTTGCTCATTCGGATTTTGTTGCGTCTTTTGAGCCCCGAGATGTTGGACACGCTTTGATGGATCCGGATTGGGTTAATGCCATGCATGAGGAGTTAGAAAACTTTGAGCGAAACCGTGTTTGGGTCTTAATTCCTCCACCACCTAGTTGCCACCCCAAAGGTACCAAATGGGTTTTCAAAAATAAACAAAGTGAGGATGGGGGTGGTAGTGCACAACAAGGCTAGGTTGGTAGCTCAAGGCTTTTGTCAAAAGGAGAGAATAGACTATGAGGAAACCTTTGCTCCCATAGCTCGTTTAGAAGCCATTAGAATCCTTCTAGCTTTTGTGGCTTCTAAGGGTTTTAAACTTTTTCAAATGGACGTTAAAAGTGCTTTCTTAAACGGATACATAGAGGAGGAAGTGTATGTTAGACAACCTCCCGGTTTCGAAAATCCCAAGTATCTAAACCATGTTTTTAAACTTCACAAAGCTTTGTATGGTTTGAAACAAGCCCCTAGAGCATGGTATGATAGATTGCGAACCTTCTTGCTTGCTAAGGGTTTTAAAATGGGATCGGTAGATAAGATGTTGTTTCTCCTCAAGCAAGGCAAAGACTCGCTCTTGGTCCAAATATATGTGGATGATATCATCTTTGGTGGTTCTTCTCATGCTCTTGTTGCCAAGTTTGCAGATCTTATGAGCAGCGAATTTGAGATGAGCATGATGGGCGAGTTGACTTTCTTTCTCAGGTTGCAAATCAAGCAAACCCGGGAAGGGATGTTTGTGCACCAAGGCAAGTACACGAAGGTGTTGACACAAAAAGCGTCAGGATCTGCGAACACCTCAGGCTTATACCCGAAATTCGATATCCGAGGGTGTGTGCCAGTCGATTTGACCAGTTAATCGACAAGGACGATAACTAGAACAAGATTCAATCAAGACAACGGCGATGCGCCCGGATACCAAGATTGGGACTTGATCAGGATAACTAGAGCAGAGCTGAACGAGACAACAGCGATGCACCCGGATGTCAAGGCTCAGAGGTACTCCCACGCGGAACTTACAAGGGTTTGACGGAGATCAGGGTGATGCAGCCCGCCGAAGCTTGAAGAACTCGTTGATAAACTAAGACTAAAGCAAAAAAGGGTAAATTGCAGTAAAAGTAGAATAAGAGTAAATTGATTTGATTTTGATATGATTGATATCTTTTACATGCAGCCCTTGGGAACATATTTATACTCCCGCATGGAGAGTTATACAGAGACACGACCCGTACCTTTCCTAAAACACACTCCTAACTTTAAGGAAACTGACTCGCGCAGGAGTCGGATCTAAAATAACAATATTATTTTCCTAAACAAACACACCTATTTTAAAGGAAAACTAACGACTCATGCAAGAGTCAGACTCAAACTACTATAATAATACTGGTATAAAATCTCCAGTTTCCTTATATCTTCGCTTCGATGAAAACTTTCCATCGGCAGGCTGCTTCAATCCGCTATTTTCCTTCTTTTGCCACCAGCAACTCCTGCTGACGTCAACTGCCACATCACCCTGTATCCATCGGCACCCCATGCCCATCGACAATCAGCATCGTCAACATCCCCTCATCGGCAATCGGCAACTTTGCAATCCTGGTGACCTGACTTCATCAATCAACCTCCATTGACAAGAACCATCCAGCTTTCATCAGCAACAAACTCACCCTTCTTACAGTGCACTCCCATCGGTAAATTTTACCGATGACTTCTTGATGCCGATAGAAAATGGCCACTGATTCACGCAAGTCTTAACTCATTTGACACGTGCCGAAAAACGGTGTCAACACATGCCCTCCAATTTCGGAGTGTAGAATATTTTACGCACCGAAATTTTCTCCACTGTAGCCGTTCCTTCTGAGATAACTGCACAACTTCCTCGATTCCCGCGCAAAGAACCACAGTTTATTAATAAAATTCCTCGATCATAGCACAAACAGTTGCAAATCTGACAATATCTCCTTGATTATTGCGCACATCCACCGCAAGCCTCTCCACATTCCTGCACAGTACGAACCGAAATCCCAAAATACCCCTGACCTAGGTCTATAAAAGTTACCACGATCCAACTTACTTTTTACCCTAGGCCCACTTTCACTTTTCACCTGCCTTCGTCTTCAACCTCCGGCGGCGCCTCCGAAGAATCCGAGCTCAAGCAACAGTACTCTCCCCAAGCCAAGTACGAACTGCAAGAACTCCCTCAGCTCCAATGGCGATCCAAGTTGACATCCCCAAGGTAAATCCATTTCCTTCTTACTCTTTCTGCAAGTCCCTTGTCTGTATGAATCCATAATCTTCCCCTTTCCTTCTTTGATTCCTTCCTCTCTTTTCTTTTCGAAACCTAGGAACTGTACAACAAAGTAGTGCTCCCTCTCGAGCAGTCCAGCTTCACCTGCCTAGGCCCAATGGGAAATCCTGACCCTAGCTATCTGATCAATGCGGAAGCCAACCGTATTCCATTCAGGTCTGAAAGTTTCAGTTTAGGATTATGGAAGGACGCCTTCCGTTCATGGCCCAAGCCTACCAAGGGGTGGAAGAACGGGTACCTTAGGGTCATTAGAACACAACAAGTCTATTGGTCAGAGCGCAATTTGGATCAGTGCATCAGGCTCTCCATTGCCGATATGGAGAAAAACGAGAACATGTTGATAGCGGCCTCCTACTTCTGGTATGAAACCATGAATGCCTTCCTATTCAGGCATGGACTAGCCACTCCTACACTTGCCGATGTACACATGCTGACCGGCCTTGATGTTTCTTCCGATGATGTCTCAACTTTATTTCATCGGAAAGCTGAACATAGAGTGAATACATGGAACATCGACAGCTGGACCGGTTACATCCAAGAGCACCAAAAGACCGGATCGGTAGGGCAAAGAGAGCACGCCACCTTCCTGAACATGTGGCTGGAGAAATTTATTTTCGGTGCCAAACTGTCGGACCGACCACAATGTACCTCCCAGCAGCAAAGCTCTTAGCCGATGGAACAATACTCCCTCTCGGCCGATATCTTCTTGGATTAGTGTACCGCCTTCTACACCAAGTGTCCAAGAAGCTGTTGTTAGGTGAGCCCATCGGCAACCTTGGAGGCCCCTGGTGGTTCATAAACATGTGGTTAAATGCACACAGGTACAAAGCCCTCCAGTTTGACTTGTTTGCTCAGCAATTCCCAAGGGACATATCAGAAAATTACAAATACAGGGATGATGAATCGGCAACTCGTCCTCCACTCAACTTCAGAGAGGCCATCATAGCGCTGCCAGGGACCGATGCCGATGCAGAGCAGTTTGGCCTGTTCTTCCAAAAATTTTACAACGGAATCCCTGCATCGGAACGGCTCTGGTGGCCATACATTGAGGAGAACAACCGATTCCCGCTGCTGTTCAACCTTACCGATGGGAATGTGCCTCAAAATCAAATAATCATGAAGGCAAGTATTGTTCCCCGAGCTATCCCAGTCAATATTTTCGGAACCGGGAAGAATGCCCCTCCATCCTTCGAGTTCTACTACCCATCGGCAGCGGCAAAACAACTGGCATTCGGTCAACTACCGATCAAGCTCTGCTACTCCAAGGTGACAAAACCAAGGCAGACCATCTCCAGTGCCATAGACTGGAACAAAATCGTCAATCTTCCTCCCAATGCCGATACGTCAGATATTGATTTATCCTCCTGGGCACCAACATCCTTTATCACGAATGAATACAAATTTTGGTGGCAAGAATGGAGATATCAACTATTTGCCAAGTCATCACACTACTATCGGAATATAATTGACGCCAATCATATCATTCCCGATGATGCAGTAAGTTTTTCATCCCGATGCATTCCTCATTACTTTATTCTTATCATCGGCATCTAACCTCCTTATACTTAATAGGTTGACGATCCGATTCCCAAGATGAGCAGGAGTGGCAAACCTTTTAATCTCCGAATGATGAACCCCATATCACTCATCGGCAATAACGCCCCCACACTAGCTGCCTTCACTCCCCAGAAGGTACCCAAATCGATGCCTGCAAAAACCAAGGCTACATCGGCTGCCGCTGCTGCCTTTACACGAGTTTTTGCAGTAAATCTCATCTTTACTTATACCGATCACACGCTGCTTCATCGGCAACAGTTTACTTTGTGTAACTTGCACTAAACTTTTTCAGGCAATGAGGTCATCGGAAGCTCCTCCAAACGTACAAGCATCCCCAAGTCCTGTCCCCCAGGCTTCATCGAAACGGGCTGGCTCTCCCACTGCCGCACCAAGGAAGAAAAGGCACCTGAGATTAGCCACCCCATCTTCGCCATCGACTCCAATCGCATCACCAACTGCCGACGTGCCAACGGCAGAACCATCATCGGCTCCTATCCCTGATCATCCACTGGACAACATCCCTGATCAGGAGATAACTCCCGCTGCAACAGCGGAGGCGACATCGGCACAACACCTTCACCAGCCGAAATCCCCGATGAGAGAACGGTGTCGCCACCACAGGAGCCAGCCACCACAGCGGAAGCACCACCAGCAACAACGCCACCAGCACCCACGGCGTCACCTACTTCTCCAACAGAAGCCCGCTCATCGGCAACAGCTGCCGATCTCCAGGATGAAGCTGCACCAGCCAACATGCCAAGTCCTAGGCAAGAAATTCGCTTCAAGATGGTAAGTCGGTTACCTAAAAAGTCGTAATATAATCTTATGATCGGCGCATTTTAACTTCTTTTTTCAGGCCTAAGATTCCCTGGACAGCCTATTTTCCTTCGGCATCAACCCTCAAGAGGACGAACACCCAGAAGGCCCTGCTCCAGCAGACAGTCTGTTCTCCTTTGCCGTTAACATCCTGATGAGGATGAGGACGAAGAAAATTCTGCTCCAGCTCTATCGACAGAGATCAAATCCAAGCTCGAAGCACTGCTCTCCCTGTTGCAACAAGATACATCCTAGCTCATCCAGGATTCAACTGCAGCAAGGACAGCTTTCAAAGATATCCAAGGCCAACTCTCTGCCGATACAGAAGAGATCCTCCTCCAAGCAGTATTTCTGGAAAGTAAACAACTCCAATACCAAAAGCTTTCCCGTCGCATAGCCGATAGGAATGCTCAATCCAAGCTTACAGAAGAAATGCTCATGCACAAGCACATTGCCGATGAGAAGCATAAAGATATTGGTCAAGCAGAAGCTTCTGGCATTAATCTTGACCAAGAATTCATTCAGTTATCGGCAAGGAAAGAAGAGCTGCAGGCCGAGTTAAGAAAATTTGAAGAAGCGTTGAACGCAGTCAACCAAAAGAAAACCCAACTGCCCGACACTATTAAAGTCCTACGTCAAGAAAGGGATAACAACGCTCGACAAGCCATCGCTCTGAAGAGAAAGATCAGGTCGGTCGAAGGCACTGCCGACGCCGATGCCAAGGAGATGGAGGAAATAGAGCAAATTCGCCTACGTGCGATATCAGCCATCCAATCCTTGTTGTAATTTATTGTATTGGTCGTTGTAACATTGATACTTGACTTGGCTTTGTAATATAACGTTAGTACGTTTTTACCGATGCTTAAATAACTTTTCCTCTCATCGGCATTCAAACGGGTACTCTATGCGTCTACCCAAATACTAGGGTAATATTTCTTCAAGTATTTACCGTTGACTGCCCTGGAAAATGCAACTCCCTCAAGAGTTTCCAAAATATAGGCATTGCCAAAAGCAGACTGTTTTATCCAATAAGGACCTTCCCAATTAGGAGACCATTTTCCAAACTTAGAACTCTTAGTCCCAATCGGTAAAATCAACTTCCATACTAGATCGCCATCGGTAAATTGCTTCGCCTTTACCTTTTTATCATACCATCTGGCAACCCTCTTCTTATTCTCCTCAATGCTGATCAATGCCCTCAACCGATGACCTGCTAAGTCCTCTAACTCATCTTTCATCAGAGTAGCATAATCATCGGTCGTCAATTGATTTTGAAAAGGTAATCGCCTAGAGCCAATTTTAATTTCCCAAGGCAGGACAACATCGTATCCATAGACCAACTGATACGGCGAGACTTTGGTTGCACCATGACAAGCCATCCGATGCGACCATAAGGCTTCATTTAACACCACATGCCACCTTCTAGGGTTTTCTTCAATCTTGCGTTTTATAAGCTTGATAACTCCCTTATTAGTCGCTTCAGCCTGACCATTAGCCTGGGCATAATAAGGAGAAGAGTTTAACACCTTGAACCCCATACTAGCAGCAAATTCATCAAACTCTCCCGATGTGAACATGGTTCCTTGATCGGTAGTAATAGTTTGAGGAATACCGAATCGGTAAACAATGTGTTCTTTAACAAAATCCACCATATTTGCCAATGTCACCTTCTTCAAAGGAATCGCCTCAACCCATTTAGTGAAGTAATCGGTAGCAACAAGTATAAACTTATGCCCCTTACTTGATGGCGGATAAATTTGGCCGATGAGATCAATAGCCCATCCTCTAAACGGCCAAGGCTTGATTATAGGATTCATTGCCGATGCAGGTGCCCTCTGTACGTTACCAAACTTCTGACAATCCTGGCATCCTTTGAAGTAATTGAAGCAGTCTTCAAGAATTGTCGGCCTATAATATCCATTCCGCCCGATCATCCACTTCATCTTGAATGCCGATTGATGTGCTCCACACACACCTTCATGGATTTCGCCCATCAACTCTTTTGATTCCTCTTTACCAAGGCATCTGAGCAAGACTCCATCAATCGTCCGATAATACAATTCATCGTCAAGGAGCACATACTTGGTGGCCTGGAACCTTAGACGCCTTTCAACCTTCTTAGATGGATTTTTCAGGTAATCGGTGATCTCCTTTTTCCAGTCATCGGCAACCATTACCGATGTCATGACTTCTTGAATCGACTGATATCCTGAAGCATTCTGCGCTAACCGATTGACCTCTTCATTGTGCAACCTAGGAATATGCTCCAAGCGATATTCTTTGAATTCTTTCAACAACTGCAAACACTTGCCATGGGTTGCAATTAAAGCTTCACTTCGGCATTCATACGTCCCAATCAATTGGTTGATCACCAACATAGAATCACCGAAGATTTCAACAACATCAGCACGTACTTCCCTGAGTAACTCCAACCCCTTAAGTAAAGCCTGGTACTCAGCCTGATTGTTTGTTGAAGTAGCAACAATCGGCAACGAAATTTCATACTTCCGTCCTCGGGGTGAAATTAAGAGAATACCGATACCTGCTCTGTCCTTGCACGTAGACCCATCAAAGAATAAAGTCCAAGGAGAAATCTCCACAGAGCTTACCACATTGCAATGCTGAGTAACAAAATCGGCCATCACTTGACCTTTAACTGCCTTAGCCGATTCATACCTTAAATCAAACTCTGAAAGTGCCAGAATCCATTTGCTGATTTTTCCACTTAATATTGGCATCGACAGCATATACTTAACCACATCATCTTTGCAGATAACAGTGCATTCAGCCGACAACAAATAATGCCTCAATTTTATGCAAGAGAAATATAAACATAAGCATAATCTCTCTATGGCCGAATACCTGGTTTCAGCATCCACCAACCTTCTGCTCAGATAATATATCACACGTTCCTTTCCTTCAAATTCTTGAATTAAAGCCGATCCGATAACACTGTCATCGGCAGACAAATACAATCTGAAAGGCTTCCGTGCTGAGGTGGAACCAAGACTGGAGGGTTTACCAGATATTTTTTGATTTCCTCCAAGGCTAACTGTTGTTCTTCTTTCCATGTAAACTCTTGATCGGCTTTCAGCTTTAACAATGGACTAAAAGATTTAATCTTACCAGACAAGTTGGATATAAATCTTCTAATGAAATTAATCTTGCCGATCAAAGATTGCAGCTCAGTCTTGTTTGTAGGAGCAGACACTTTGTTAATTGCATCAATGGATTTCCTGCTGATTTCAATGCCTCTCTGATGCACCATAAAACCTAGAAATTGACCTGCCAATACACCAAATGCACACTTGTTAGGATTCATCTTTAGCCCATGTGCTTTTGTGCATTCCAGGATTTTTCGCAAATCGGCAAGATGCTTCTCAAAATCTCCGGACTTAACCACCACATCATCAATGTAGATTTCAACTATCATGCAGATATACTTGTGAAAGATGAAATTCATCGCTCTTTGATAAGTAGCATCGGCATTCTTCAAGCCAAAAGTCATGACGACCCACTCAAATAGACCGACATGACCTGGACATCTAAAGGCAGTCTTGGATATGTCTTCTTCAGCCATGAATATCTGATTATATCCAGCATTACCATCCATGAAGCTAATGAACGAAGAAGGGACACTTCCAGTGGTCCTTATGCCAAAGCCATTCCTGGTGCTCTTCTTCTTCTTGCCGATATCGCTCTTCACGTGATTGCCGATAGTCTCGCCTTGGCTGCTTATGCGTGATTATAACACCAGGAGCCCTATTGGCACTGCTACCTCCATCGACAACTCTCTTGCCTTTTGTGTCATCGGCAAACCTCCTTTCGTCGTGCTCAGTTACTTGATGGTTGGGGTCTACCGATGCACTCTTCCTGGCAGCTTCCGATTTCAGCACTTTGGTTTTTCCACTGGTTTCCACCATATTATTTGGAAACGGGTGCTGATCAATCTTCATCAGTTTCTGGACTTTAGAATTTTCAAATTTGATGCGTCTAGATTCAATCTCTGACTGCAATTGCTGCCTGAATACCTTGCAGTCATTGGTACTGTGAGAAGTCGCATTATGCCATTTACAGTACCTGATTCTCTTGAGCTCTTCGGCCGATGGAATTACTTGGTTGGGCGCCAACTTGATTCGCCCTTCTTGAAGTAATAAGTCAAACTTCCTATCGACCTTGGTGATGTCAAAGGTGAACCTTTCGGTTTCTTTCTGGCCGAACGGATAAGACACAGATTTCTTATCCTTCACCCATTCAGCCGCACCGATGCTTAGCTCTTCATCTGACCCAGAATCTTCTTCTTGCCCAATGAAGGTCACCTTCTTGTTCCATGTCTTCCTGGGTTCAAAGGTTTTGATATCTTGATCGGCAATCCTTTGCACCAGATGACTTAGGCTTTCAAATTCTTGAGATGCGTACTTGTCCTTGATGTGCGGCAGTAATCCTTGGAAGGCCAAATCTGCCAGTTGCCGATCATCAAGAACCAGACTGTAGCACTTGTTCTTCACGTCCCGCAGCCTCTGAACAAAGTTCTCTACCGATTTGTCATTGCGTTGCCTCAGTTTGACCAGATTGGTAAGCTTCTTTTCATGTATGCCAGCGAAGAAGTATTTATGAAATTGTCTCTCTAGATCGGCCCATGTGATTACAGAGTTTGGAGGCAATGATATAAACCATGTGAATGCCGATCCAGACAATGATGAAGAAAACAATCTCACCCTGAGTTCCTCTCTGCTGGCAGCTTCTCCACACTGGATAATGAAGCGATTAATATGCTCCATCGTTGATGTGTCATCTTGGCCGGAGAACTTGGTAAAATCAGGCACTTTGTACCGATTTGGGAGAGGAATCAAATCGTACACTGGAGGATACGAGGTCCAATAAGAATATGTGTTGACCTTGGGTTTGATGCCGAATTTCTCTTTCATTACTTCGGCGATCTTATCGGTCCAATATGCATCCTGCTCTTGCCGACTCATTGGCTGGTTGTTGACTGGTGGAGCCGGTTGATGCGCCCTTCAAATCTTGATGGAAGATGATTCGGAGTAGTGGCATGGGCGCAGCACCAGTCATCTGGACGTTATGCATCGGCTGACCTGCCGATGGGCAATGTTGTACATTCACTGGATTATGAGGCATTGAATTCATCGGCTGTTGTACTGATGGTCCACTTTGAATGTTTGCTGGACTCCCATACTGATACATTGATATGCTAGACTGTTGAACCAGCGGTGGGTTAGTCCATCCAGGATTGTAAATCATCGGCATGTGGCCTACCAATGGCTGATAGCTAACTGGCATCTGCTGCTCCTGCGTCTTAGAGTAATCAACAAATTGGTTACCTTGAGGTACCAGCACTCCGGCTTGAGGATTCATCAGCATAGGCTGACTTCCACTTGCTATGTTCTGTTGCATCAGCATAGGGCTTGCCGATGGTGGCATCAGAGGTATTTTAGGAATTACTTGGAAATCTTCTGATGGCACTTGTACAGTTGGAGAGGGTGTAGAGTAATGCATCATAGGGGCCACGGCTGAGATTGCCTTGCTGATGCCATGAAGCCCTTCCAAGCTAAGCTATCTCCCTGCACCGGATTAGAACCAGCAGATAGATTCGGAGGCATACCGTATCCCCACCAGTTAGCAGGGGCTGGCTGACTTTGGATAGCAGGTTCTGAAATTGCCGACGCCACTGGATCTGTATGGAGCTTGGCGACGCTGTCAGGGCTCGGCCTTGGCGGTGTAGCCACATCGGCAGACGGTTCCACAGGAGTAGAAGACGCCATTGGGGCTGCCGATGGGCTTATAGATGCCGATCCAGGTTGATGATACGCTGGACCAACATATTGAGGTGCATGTCCTTCTTTGAATGATTGCATCACAGCATTGTACATAGTATTAGACAACATGCTGGAGTGGCTAATTAACACTTGATTTAGAGCAGAATTAACCATCTCTTGTAACTTACCAGGATTGGCGCCATACGTGACCTGTCGTGGCAACGACAGATCTTGCTTCTGGATTGCTTCGCCGCTCCTACTTAGGCTGAAGGATTTCAGATATAATTGCTTGTACTCCTCCATAGCCCGCTCCATGGCCAGCCTCTGATCATCTTTTAGATCGGCCTTGGAGACTTCAATGACGTTCCTCTGGTTAACGTCGGCGTTATCACCCATAATGGATGTATAATTTATATAATCGGGTCCCACCGGGTGTGCCAAAAGAGGTGTTGACACAAAAAGCGTCAGGATCTGCAAACACCTCGGGCTTATACCCGAAATTTGATATCCGAGGGTGTGCACGTCGATTTGACCAGTTAATCGACAAGGACGATAACTAGAACAAGATTCAATCAAGACAACGGCGATGCACCCGGATGCCAAGATTGGGACTTGATCAGGATAACTAGAGCAGAGCTGAATGAGACAACAGCGATGCGCCCGGATGTCAAGGCTCAGAGGTACTCCCACGCGGAACTTACAAGGGTTTGACGGAGATCAGGGTGATGCAGCCCGTCGAAGCTTGAAGAACTCGTTGATAAACTAAGACTAAAGCAAAAAAGGGTAAATTGCAGTAAAAGTAGAATAAGAGTAAATTGATTTGATTTTGATATGATTGATATCTTTTACATGCAGCCCTTGGGCACATATTTATACTCTCGCATGGAGAGTTGTACAGAGACACGACTCGTACCTTTCCTAAAACAAACTCCTAACTTTAAGGAAACTGACTCACGTAGGAGTCGGATCTAAAATAACAATATTATTTTCCTAAACAAACACACCTATTGTAAAGGAAAACAAACGACTCATGCAAGAGTCAGACTCAAACTACTATAATAATACTGGTATAAAATCTCCAGTTTCCTTATATCTTCGCTTCGATGAAAACTTTCCATCGGCGGGCTGCTTCAATCCGCTATTTTCCTTCTTTTGCCACCAGCAACTCCTGCTGACGTCAACTGCCACATCACCCTGTATCCATCGGCACCCCATGCCCATCGGCAATCGGCATCGGCAACATCCCCTCATCGGCAATCGGCAACTTTGCAATCCTGGTGACCTGACTTCATCAATCAACCTCCATCGGCAAGAACCATCCAACTTTCATCAGCAACAAACTCACCCTTCTTACAGTGCACTCCCATCGGTAAATTTTACCGATGACTTCTTGATGCCGATAGAAAATGGCCACTGATTCACGCAAGTCTTAACTCATTTGACACGTGCCGAAAAACGGTGTCAACAGAAGGATATCTTGAAGAAGTTTGACATGGGTGAGGCAAAGCCTCTTTCAACGCCCATGTCGACTATGACTGCCTTGGATGTGGACGAGGAAGGAGAGGCGGTGGATCAGACGGAGTACCGAAGCATGATCGGGTCTCTTTTGTATTTGACAGCGACTCGGCCGGACATCCAGTTCGCCGTCTGCTTGTGTGCACGCTTTCAGGCGTCTCCACGGAATTCGCACAAGCAGGCGGTGAAACGTATCATGTGGTACTTGCGCTTCACTCCCGAGTTTGCACTTTGGTTTTCCGCCTCCTCCTCTCTTGTGCTTTGCGGTTGTTCTGATGCCGACTTTGCCGGTTGTCGTCTTGATCGGAAGTCCACTTCTGGGACTTGCCAGTTTCTCGGGTCTTCTCTTGTGTCTTGGTCTTCTCGCAAACAGTCTAGTGTGGCACAGTCGACGTGCGAAGGTGAGTATGTTGCCACGGCTAGCTGTTGCTCGTAGTTGATTTGGATGATTGCCACTTTGAAGGATTTTGGTCTTGTGCTTACTAAGGTGCCTCTACTTTGTGATAGCACGAGTGCAATTAGTGTGACAAAAAATCCCATGCTTCACTCTAATACCAAGCACATTGACGTTCACTTTCACTTCTTGCGAGATCACTAGAGAAGGGCGACATTGACCTCCGGCATGTCAAGACCCACAACCATCTTGCGGATATTCTCACAAAACCTTTGGATTAAGCTACGTTTTCTCGCCTTCGGGGCGAGTTGGGTGTTTGCTTTCCTTTTTAGAGGAGGAAAGCTTTGTGTATCATAGTTCTTTTTGGTTCTTGTTTGTCTTTTCTTTCTTTTATTTGGTGTCTTCTTAATGTTAATTGGTGTCAATGCATTGTGCATCTCATTTGCATTTGTGACATAGTTCATTTTAAGCTTCATACCTATAGCCGATATAATGAATCTATGCTCTATTTGAGGTGCTTTATGTGTCTATGGTGTTGCCTAACTTAGACTCTTTTTGATCTATATATTTGCAATACAGCTAAGTTAGAAAAGCTTTAAAACTGAATTTAATTCCCCTGTCACCTCTAAAATGGCACTAGCATGAGTAGGCTTTTGAAGATCCTTCTTGGTTGTTTTGTATATAGATTGTAACTTTGACTCTTCAATGCTTCATTCACTACCTTTGAGCACCATAATTAAAATCGAGTTGGGTCTGCATTGTGAGCACTTCACCGTGTGTTCAAGACTGCTTCCCATATGGGTTGATACTTGAGCTGTGTCGTGTATGACCGAAACCGGTGTGTCAAGTCCTTTGACTTCACCCGGTTGGTAAGGGGCATCACTTTGCTTACAACCACTCGCATACAACTTGAAATGTGCCTAAAACTGAAATTGGCTACAAAACTCTGAAATTTGGAAAATTCATTCAGTTGGGTCATTGACTTGTTGTATGAACTTTGCTAGGGATAGTTCTACTTGCTATACATGAGATTGCTTTGAGATAGATCCTATCTTGTTTACTATGTCTAGTTGTCTCTAGGAGGTGATACCCTTTATGTGCTCTCACATGATATGCTCTCTAAAATAGCTTCTAAAAGTGATCTTAAGCTCAACTTGAGTTTTTGTTGGGCACGTAGAGCTTTTCCTATTCTTACAGGATCACATCACTTAGAGCATCTATTCATTGTCTTAGCTCTAAGTATGAAGCTTTTGCACTCTTTTTGCATTTCATGGCATTTGTAGCCGGACCTTGAGTTGTTGATGTTTGATGAGCTACATGTGTCAACAAGGGGGATAGATGTGCATTTCATTCTTTCCATTTCCAGCCATCTACTTCCAAAGGGGGAGTTTTTGTGCTTCTTGGTTTAGAGCTTCTTTGGTCAAGGGGAGTTTTTGTGCTTCTTTTGCCCTAAGGCGCTCAAATTGGTATCTTGAGTGTGCTTTTGCCCAGGGGGAGCTTTTCCTAGATGTGTTGAGCCTTTGCCTCTTCTGGAGGGTCTAGCTTGCTTTGTTGGCTCCGACATGTTTTGATTGCTTCTTGAGCTTTAAGTGATTTGATTGGTATCTTTTGAGCTCCTTTGTTATTTCAATTGGTTTTCTGAGTTTTGAGAGCTGTGATTGGTTTTTGGACTTGCTAGCGGTGTTGAGCCCGTTTTCTGCCTCTTCTTGAGGGCTAGTTTTGTTTTGCTTGGTTGCGTCGAGCCGTTGCCCATGTCTTTGGGAACCAAGTTTTGGACTCCTTTTCTCAAGTGACCCCATTTTTGGCTTCCTTAGCTTTTTGGTCATTTGGAGAGCTTTACCTTGTGGATCAAATCTGAAATGCACTTGTGTTGACAATGCACTCATCAAGGGGGAGATTGCGAACACATGGTGGATAAGTACCCATGTATGTTCGGTTTTGTGATGAGTGATCGTCCAACACGTGAGTGTTTTAGTTTGAGTGGCTTACCCTAACCTCTTTGCGAAAGCAAATGTTTGCCTGTCCATCGGCTTGTGGTGTGTAGGTACTATGCCTAGTGACAGTTGTCAATGGCGTGGATAAGGTCGAGTAGAGGTTTGCCATGTCGATGGACTGAGAGCGGTGAAGGGCGGAAGCGGGGCTCGGACCGAGGGACCATGGGCGCCGACGGACTAGCTGTGGTGGCTAGTGCTTGGCACCGGCGAGTGCAACAAGACATGGAGGTAGACCGAGTCGACCAAGTCAAGATGGTGGACGCGCGAGTCGAGCGGAGGCTCAAGGGACTCGGAGTCCGACCGGGTGAGGACAAGGTGGCTCGAGTCGAGCGGTTTGGTGGTTTGGGCCTCAAAACCATCCGAGGACGGTTTCTGAGTTTGGCCTCAAAACCATCCAAGGACGGTTTCTGAGTTTGGTGGCGGAATCCTGGAGGTTGCGTCGAGGCGACGACAACTCCCGACAGGAAGCGGGGCCATCCATTCAAATTGAAGAAGATATTTTCCGGAGCTTGGACTGCAATGCTTAGGCTAGGTAGTTCACTCATGTATCTAAGGGGGTCTATGGGAAATAGCCAAAGCCCTGTTAAATAGGGGATGGAGGGGTATCCTCATCCCATTTCTTGAACTCTAATTCATTTGCACCACCACTCTCTCTCTAGTTTCTCCCTCCGTAAGCCATGGCGGCTTTGATTTTGTGATTGTGTCTCCTTTACTTGTGTTCCTCGCTAATCGCATTTTTGCTCCTCTTAATCCTCTTTGTTCATGCGATGATTTCTCTTGATTGAGAGCGAGTTTTGCGATTCCGTTTGAACCAAGTTGTGCGGGATCACGAGTAGAAGTTTAACACCGAAGGGCTTTGCCCCAAACCTCTTGAGCACGTAGATCGGACAATTTCTATTTCGTGTTCTTCGTTTTGGAGTTTTTCTCGAAATCCTTTTACTTCCGTTGATTCAATCCAAATTAAGCAATGATTCTCTAGGGATAACTCCTCCATAGCCTTGGGATCATGCCCACAAAATTTGGTGGCTATTAGTGAAGATTTTGCAAGGATTTAAGGGTTGTTTTGGTGGAGGCGATTCAAAATCGCCCCCAAAACTGTTCTGTCCGAGAGGGCTCGGACTGTCCGGGCAAGTCCCTCGGATTGTCCGCCGGTCGGGAGTAGGCAGAACCCTCTTGGTTGCTGTTGAGTCTTTTGCGGACTGTCCGGCCCAAGGTCGCGGACTGTCTGCTGTTGTGATTCTTCAGCAAACACGGTTTCTGGTCCGAGCTGCTATGTGTTTTTCGGGTGAACGACGGACTGTCCGGGACACCCCCGCGGACAGTCCGAGATTGGCCCAGAGCTGAGTCCAGAGAAGTTCTTTTATGGACCTTTTGCCTGCGGACAGTCCGACTCTTTTCGCGGACAGTCTGCTGTGTCTTCTCTGGGTACTTGTAGCACCCGTTTTTCGAAGAATACCGAATACGATGTATATGTGCGCCCAGGATGTCCACACAAAACATATATACAAATATGGAGATTATGAATGTCAATGCTTTATTAATATCGAAACATAGTTACAAAAAGGGCTTACATCTATAACAAAGCATCCCAGAAACTATTCTATATCTCTAGTCTTCGGGTCTCCATACTCCATAGGGACAGTTGACTGGGGGTACACTCGCCTAGTACTCCTTTGGTAATACCTTACTTGCACCACCATCTGGTACCCATCCAGGATTTTCATATAAAGGTGATGACAACAAGCGTCAGCTCACCATGCTCAGCAAGTAAACTATGGGGTTTATGAGGCTCAAAAAGGATAGACACGGGTTGAACTGCATTAGCTTTTAGTAAGTCATAGTTTTAGCATTTGAGTAGCATCATGATCTTCATAAGCCCAATAACCACATGATCAAGTGAACAAGATATAATGCTTATATGAACAAATAACGATAATCAATGCCAAAATAACAACTGATGAGCTATGACATAAGGACATCACAATGTGAAGGATCCTGACCGCTCGTAACCACGAGCACGGCTACCATGATAGTTTTACACTCTGTAGAGGTTGTACATATTTACCCCCAAGCCATGATTCCCATTTGCCGGGGTGAGCCAGACCCACAAACCTCTACCTAGGAGGCTTGGCAAGGTTTCAGTACATAACCTTTCGCTAATATACTCTAACAAGTTAGGGCCGCGAGGCTAATGTCAAGTATGCATGGATATTCTCCTTCAAGTGGCATCACATGTGATCGCAGGACCATGTACGCCTTCATGACAGGAAAAGCGCCATACATCCCTCGACCCTCCCCTGATGCGCCAATAAATGTTAACCTCTAACAAGCTAGAGAAATACTAGGTACTGAATTAAAGTCAGAGCCATATAACACTCAGGGTAACACAGTTTTCCTGGGTGGCCGCTTACAGAGATATCCCTATGAGTGAGAACGCAGGGGTGAGTTCCTGATGCTCCACCTATAGTCCACGTTGCTAAAAGTCATATTTTATCATCATTTCATATATCATTAATCATGTTACAAGATCATGGTTATTCTTTAAGAGCACTAGCTTTAATCTACCCAATGCAACCCACAAAGGTGACAAGGTATAGGATAACAAATATCTAGGGAATCCTTAGGGTTAACAAGGTAGACACATGCATATGAATTAGGTGACATTAAAGTATATAGGTAACAAGGAGAGTCCCATGCTATACTTGCCTTCCATATGCTTGCTCAAACTTTCCAACTTTCCTTTTTGATCATCTTTGCAAAGTTCCACATATAACGTCACAAGCATCACAAAAGAACCTAAAAACAGTACACCATATATTACAAAAGCATACTAAAAAGGAAACTAATGTATTCTACGCATCGCTACGAACTTGTGAGTGCGAAAACCACCCAAAACGGAGCTATGGTTTGCAAGATACAACTAACGGTAGATTAACTTTTGAAAAGAGAACTTATATGAAAAAGGATGAATAAGGTATTTCAGAGAAATACCTAAGTTGGATTAATTCAAACTTATATTTGGATTTGAAAATTAAAGTAAAACTACTCACATTTTATTTATAAAGCAAATTACATAGTGTTTAATCAAGTTAGGGTTTTATCATGAAATTACAGAGCTATTAACATATGATTAAAGATCTCTAAACTGTAGATTATGATTTTACGAATCTAACGCAAATTGTTTGGATCAAAACGGAGTTAAAACAAAAGAGTTATAAGCTTTCGAATTTGGATGGCAGATCTGTAAATAAAAGAACTCATTTTGGATTTTAAATAAATAAAATTGAAAAGAAAAGGGCTCCGGAGTGCGGGTACTATTATCCAAAAGCTCAGGGGCTAGATTCAAAGAAACATGACTGATTTTAAAGGAAAAAGAACTAAGACAGAGCGTGGGAGCAGAGCTGTGCGGTGGCGCTAATGTCGTGCTGACATCATGCCAACGTGGGGTGCTGTGTGGCACTGCGTGACAGACGCGGTCCACCGCGTGGGGCGTGGACCCGGTGCGCTGGCACGATGGACTCGGTCCATACCGGTTCATACTGGTTCGGGGGGGGGGGGGTTCTAATCTCAGACATCCAGACGAGATCCAACGGTGGAAAACAAAGGGGAAACATTCCCCGGCGCTGCACAGGATCCCGACAGCGGCGCCATGGCCTTCGCAGCGGTTCCTCGCCGGCGTGGGCTCGGGTCGAGCTAGATGGCCATGAGAACCCGCGAGAGAGGGCGAACGAGGGAGCAGAGCTCACCGCAGGCTCGGTGAAGGGTACCCCGTCGCCAATGACAACATAGAGGGCCAGGTAGCCGAAGTCAGACGGTGGTAGCTCTGGCGAGGTCGGGGATAGGCCGCTGCGGGTGCGGATTGGCGTCCCGGAGTAGCGCCGGAGAATCGCCACGCCATAGTGAAGTCGACGGAGGAGGATACGAGGTCGGAGACGGTCGGAGCACGGGGAACTGCGAGCTCGAGCCGAGCTCGGCAATGGCGGAGCTCGCAGCGGGCCTGGGCGCTGGTGGAAGGAGAGTGTGCGGGGAGGATGGAGGAGGATTATCGTGCAAATGCGACGCATGAGGTCTCCTTTAATAGGACCTAGGAGGGAGTGAGGGACCGGGGGAGGTGGAGCTCTGGGGCGCTGAAGATGGGGCCGGTCGGTTACGGCCATTAGGGCCTTCAACTGGTGGTTGATGAGGGGCGGGTTAAGGTAGGGTGTTAAGGAGTGGATTAAAGGGTGCGGTTAAATGAGAGAGTAAAGGGGTGGGCTCTGGTCGAGCTCGGGCTCAGCATTGATGCGGAACAGAGAGGGAGGGGGAGTGCGGGCGGAGGTAGGAGACGACCTGCTCGCGGGCCCCGCTTGACATCGTCTGGGAGAGAGGGGAGGCGGTGGGGAGCTGGGCTGGTGGCTAGCTGGGCCAGCTGCTGCGCAGTTGGGCCGAGGGGCGAGGTGGGCTGAGCGGGAATTGAGGAGAAAGACTGGGCCTGCTCCTTGGTTGGGCCAGAGAAAGAGAGAGAGGAGAGGAGTCTGAAGGAAAGCCTTTTTCCTTTCCATTTCTTTTTATTTTGCAAACTCATTTGAAACCAAACTCAAAACCTTTTGAAATCAAATAAATTTTGAAATACTTTAGAAATCATTTTCTGAGTTTTGAAAATGGGACTTTGAACTCAATTTTAAGAAAAGCTTTTAAAACTTTATTTACTTTATAAATAGATCAAAAATCGATTTGGACGAAAACCAAGTTTTCATAAATTGTTTTTCACCCAATAAAATTAAATGCAAAGGCATGAATGCAACACCCCTTTCAGATTCTATTTCAAAGAATTTTAAGATACATATTTTGCACATTTTTATTTACTAAAAGCGTAATTAAATCTTATAAATTTTAGGAAAATCATAAATCTTTTTATTTTATGTAGTGTTTTCTATTCACAACCCAAAATGGAAATTTTGGGGTGTGACAAACTACCCCCCTTAACAAGAATCTCGTCCCGAGATTCGCTGAAGCTACACTCATTACAAAGAGTCAAAACACACATATGCACAATAACAAAACATTCCACTATGCTAGAGCACTCTAACATGATAGGGTCCTTATGAACACTATCACTTACCTAGCATCGTTACTAACGTAAAAGCGCTCAGGGATAGACTTCCTATAAAAGGGCTTTGGTTAAGAGGGCTTTTGATAAATCCTGTTTTGGTTTTGCAAAACATCAAGGAGGAGGAAGGCAAGTAAGTTTTTATCAAAGTATGTTTATAAAAACGACCATTTCTAACTAGGCTGAGCATCCTACAGTCAACATTGCTTTGATACCAATTTGTAGCACCCGGTTTTCCGAAGAATACCGAATACGATGTATATGTGTGCCCAGGATGTCCACACAAAACATATATACAAATATGGAGATTATCAAAGTCAATGCTTTATTATATTTCGAAACATAGTTACAAAAAGTGCTTACATCTATAACAAAGCATCGCGGAAACTATTCTATATCTCTAGTCTTCGGGTCTCCATACTCCACAGAGACAGTTGACTAGATGTACACTCGCCTAGTACTCCTTTGGTAACACCTTACTTGCACCACCATCTGGTACCCATCCGGGATTTTCATATAAAGGTGATGACAACAAGCGTCAGCTCACCATGCTCAGCAAGTATAACTATGGGGTTTATGAGGCTCAAAAAGGATAGACACAGGTTTAACTGCATTAGCTTTTAGTAAGTCATAGTTTTAGCATTTGAGTAGCATCAAGATCTTCATAAGCCCAACAACCACATGATCAAGTGAACAAGATATAATGCTTATATGAAAAAATAACGATAATCAATGCCAAAATAACAACTGATGAGCTATGACATAAGGACATCACAATGTTAAGGATCCCGACCGCTCGTAAACGCGAGCACGACTATCATGATAGTTTTACACTCTGCAGAGGTTGTACATCTTTACCCCAAGCCGTTATTCCCATTTGTCGGGGTGAGCCAAACCCACAAACCTCTACCTAGAAGGCTTGGTAGGGTTTCACTACATAACCTTTCGCTAATATACTCTAACAAGTTAGGACCGTGAGGCTAATGTCAAGTATGCATGGATATTCTCCTTCAAGTGGCATCACATGTGATCGCAACACCATGTACGCCTAAATGACAGGAAAAGCGCCATACATCCCTCGACCCTCCCCTCATGCACCAATAAATGGTAACCTCTAAAAAGCTAGAGAAATACTAGGTACTGAATTAAAGTCAGAGCCATATAACACTCAGGGTAGCACGGTTTTCCTGGGTGGTCGCTTACAGAGATACCCCTATGAGTGAGAACGCAAGTGTGAGTTCCTGATGTTCCACCTATAGTCCACGTTGCTAAAAGTCATATTTTGTCATCATTGCATATATCATTAATCATGTTACAAGATCATGGTTATTCTTTAAGAGCACTAGCTTTGATGTACCCAATGCAACCTACAAAGGTGACAAGGTACATGATAACAAATATCTAGGGAATCCTTAGGGTTAACAAGGTAGACACATGCATATGAATTAGGTGACATTAAAATATATAGGTAACAAGGAGAGTCACATGCTATACTTGTCTTCCATATGCTTGCTCAAAATTTTCAACTTTCCTTTTTGATCATGTTTGCAAAGTTCCACATCTAACGTCACAAGCATCAAAAAAGAACCTAAAAATAGTACACCATTGTTGACACAAAAAGTGTCAGGATCTGTGAACACCTCGGGCTTATACCCAAAATTCGATATCCGGAGGCGTGCCAGCCGATTTGACCAGTTAATCGACAAGGACGATAAGTAGAGCAAGATCCAATCCAGACAACGGCGATGCGCCCGGATGCTGGGATTGACGCTTGATCAGGATAACTAGAGCAGAGCTGAACGAGGCAACAGCGATGCGCCCGGATGCCAAGGCTCAGAGGTACAACCACGCGGAACTTGCAAGGATTTGACGGAGATCAGGGTGATGCAGCCCGTCGAAGCTTGAAGAACTCGTTAAAAGCTATAACTAATGCAAAAAAGGGTAAATTGCGATGAAAAGTAGAATAAGAGTAAAATTGGTTTGTTTGATATTGGATTTATTCTTTTTCCGTAGCCCTCGGGCACGTATTTATACTCCCGCATGGAGATTTGTACAAAGACATGACACGTATGCTTCCTAAAACAAACTCCTAATTTTAAGGAAACTGACTCGCGTAGGAGCCGGATAACAATATTTATTTTCCTAAACAAACACGCCTATTTTAAAGGAAAATAAACGACTCATGCAAGAGTCGGACTCAAAATACTATAATAATAATACTAATACAAAACACCAGTTTCCTTATACTTCTCTTCGATAGAAACTTTCCATCGACAGATCCCTTCAATCCGCGCCTTCCTTCTTTGACCACCGGTAGCCTTCTGCTGACATCAAACGCTAAATTATGATGTACTCATCGGCACCTCATGCCCATCGGCATCGGCAATACTTCCCGATCGGCGACCTTGTACTGGTAACTGTCTTCACCAATCAGTCCCTATTGGCAATCGGCAACCACTCTTCATCGGCAGTCGGCAATGCCTCCTTATCGGCAATCGGCAATGCCTCCTTATCGGCAATCGGCAATGCCTCCTCATCGGCAATCAGCATCAGCAAGACTTCACCGATTAACCTTTGTCGGCAAAGATCATCCAACCTCCATCGGCAGCGCACTTGGTCTTCCCGCAGCACCCTCATCGACAATGTTGACCCATGATTTCCCGATGCCGATAGAAAACAACCGTTGACCAGTCAATCCTTAGCTCATTTGACACGTGCTGAAAAACGGTGTCAACACATGCCCCCTAGTTTCGGGATGTATAATACTTTACGTGCCGAAATTCTCTCCACTGTAGCCGTTGCTGTAGCCGTTACCTCCGAGATAGATGCACAGTTTCCTCGATCTCTGCGTGTGGAACCGCAATTTAATAATAAAATCCCTCGATTGTAGCACAAAAAGTTGCAAATTCCCTCGATCATTGCGCGTATCTACCGCGGGTCTCTCCACATCCCTGCACAGTGTGAACCAAAAACCCAAAATGCCCCTGAGTAAGCTTATAAAAGTTACTAGGATCCATTTGCTTTTTACCCCGAGTCCATTTTCACTTTCACACCCTCTGCCTTCGTCTTCAACCTCCGGCTGCGCCCCCGAAGAGCATCTGTTCGAGCGAACAATAGTTCCCTCCGCAATCCAAGGACGAACCGCAAGCACTCCTGTTCCAATGGCGATCCAGGTCGATATCCCTAAGGTAAGTCAACCTTCCTTCCCATCCAATCCTCCTGCCGGTTCTTTTCTGCACGAATCTAGAACCTTCCGTTTCTTTTCTGATTCATTCCGTTCTTTTCTTCAAACCCTAGGAACTATACAACAAGGTAGTGATCCCTCTCGAATAGTCCAGCTTTACTTGCTTAGGCCCAATGGGGAATCCTGACCCCAACTATTTGATCAATGCGGAAACCAACTGGATCCCTTTTAGATCTGAATGCTTTGGTTTAGGATTATGGAAGGATGTTTTCCGGTCATGGCCCAAGCCCACCAAAGGATGGAAGAACTGGTACCTTAGGGTTGCCAGGACGTAGCAAGTCTATTGGCAAGAGCGCAGTTTGGATCAGTGCATCAGGCTTTCCATTGCCGATATGGAAAAGAACGAGAACATGTTGATGGCAGCTTCATACTTCTGGTCTGATAGCATGAATGCCTTCCTATTTAGGCACGGACCAGACACCCCCACCCTTGCCGATATCCATATGTTGACCGGCTTGGATGTCTCTTCTGCCGATACCTTTACCCTGTTCAACAGGAAGGCCGAATACAAGGTGAACACTCGTAATATCGGCGGCTGGCCCGGCTATATCCAGGATTATCAGAAAACCGTATCGGTAAACCAGAGGGAGCATGCCACCTTCCTGAACATGTGGCTAGAGAAATTCATTTTCTGTGGCAAAACCGTCGAGCCGACCACAATGTACCTCCCAGCAGCAGAGCTCTTAGCCGATGGGACAAGACTTCCTCTTGGCTAATACCTTCTTGGAGCAGTGTACCATCTTCTTCATCAAGTGTCCAAGAAGCTGTTGTTCGGTGAACCCATCGGCAACCTCGGAGGCCCCTGGTGGTTTGTAAACATGTGGTTAAATGCACATATGTACAAAACTCTCCAGTTTGATTTATTTGCTCAGCAATTCCCCAGAGACATATTGGAAAATCACAAATACAGGGATGACGAACTCGTTCTCCGCTCAACTTTGGGGAGGCCATCATAGTACTGCCAGGGACCGATGCCGATGCAGAGGCTTTTTCTTCCAGAAATTCTACAATGGAATCCCTGCATCGGAACGACTTTGGTGGCCATACGTTGACGAGGACAACCGATTCCCGCTGCTGTTCAATATTACCGATGGGAATGTGCCTCAGAACCAAAGAATCCTGAAAGCCAGCATCATTCCCCGGGCTATCCCAGTGAACATCTTCGGATCCGGTTAGAACGCCCCTCCATCGTTTGAATTTTATTACCCATCGGCAACGGCGAGACAACTAGCCTTTGGCCAACTGCCGATTAAGCTCTGCTATTCCAAGGTGGTGAAGCCTAGGCAGACAATCTCCAGCGCTCTAGACTGGAATAAGGTCGTCAATCTTCCTCCCAGTGTCGATATGTCAAACCTTGACCTGTCTTCTTGGTTGCCAACCTCCTTCATCACAAATGAGTACAAGTCTTGGTGGCAAGAATGGAGGTGTCAGTTGTTTGCCAAGTCGTCGCACTACTATCGGCACATGATTGACGATGATCACATCATCCCCGATGACGCAGTAAGTCTTATTCCGATTCATTCCTTACTTTACTTCCATCATCGGTATTTAACCTTCTTGCGCTTGACAGGTTGACGATCCAACTCCTCCAATGAGCAGGAGCGGCAAGCCCTTTAACCTTCGAATGATGAGTCCTGTATCACTCATCGGCAACAAAGCCCCCACGTTAGCTGCCTTCACTCCTCGACAGGTACCTACGCCGACACCTGCAAAAGCCAAGGCTACATCAGCCGCTGCTGCTGCCCTGATGCGGGTGTTTGCAGTAAACTCGTCTTCACTCACACCGATTACATAATGTCTCATCGGCAATATCCTATTTAGTATAACTTGCATCGAATATTTTTAGACTATGAGGTCATCGGCAGCTGCTCCAAGCAGACAAGCACCATCAAGTCCGGCTGCCGATGCCCCCTAGTCTTCGTCGAAACTTGCTGGATCTCCTACTAGCCGCGACAAGGAAGAAAAGGCGTCTGAGGCTAGCTTCCCCATCTTCTCCATTGGCTTCTGCTGCGCCACCAACTGCCAATGCACCATCGGCAAGACCGTCATCGGCTCCAATTCCTGATCATCCACTGGATGACGTCCCTGACCAGGAGACAACTCCACCTGCTACAGCGACGGAGGCGGCATCGTCATCGGCACCGGCCGAAATTCCCGATAAGAGCATGGCGTCGCCACCACAGGAACAAATGGCATCGGTATCGGCACCGGTGCCTACACCAGATGAAAACCCTAACCAGGGGGCGACTCTACTTGCTGCAGCAGCGGCGGCGACATCGGCATCGGTGCCTTCACCAGCTGAGATTGCCGATGAAAGAACGGCATCGCCACCAAGGGAACCAGCTACTACGTCGGAAGCAATGCCGACAACAACGCCACCAGCACCAATAACTTCAGCAACATAAGCTCATTCATCGGCAACTGCTGCCGATTCCCAAGATGAGGCTGGACCCTCCAACATGCCAAGTCCTAGGCAAGAAATCTGCTTCAAGACGGTAAGTTGGTCACCTAAAAATTCATAGTATAGCTTCATGATCGGCACATTTTAACTTCTTCATTTTCAGGCCCAGGACTCCCCAGACAGCCTATTCTCCTTCGACATCAACCCCCAGGACTAGGAGGAGCACCAAGAAGGCCCCATTCGAGCTGACAGCTTATTCTTCTTTGCTATCGACATTCCTGATGACGATGGGGAGGAAGAAAGCTCTGTCCCAACTCTATCGGCAGCGTCAAGTCCAAACTCGAAGCAATGCTTTCCTTGCTGCAACAAGATACGTCACAGCTCGTCCAAGATTCAACCGCAGCAAGGACAGTCTTCAAGGATCTCCAAGGCCAACTACCTGCCGATGCAGAAGAGATCCTCCTTCAAGCAGCCTTTCTTGAGAGTCGCCGACTCCAATACCAACAGGTCTCAAGCCGTATCGCCAATAGGAATGCTCAATCGAAGTTTACGGAGGAAATGCTTAGTTTTAAGCAAACTGCCGATGAGAAGCACAAGAACGTCGGCCAAGTAGAAGCTTCCGGCACCGAGCTTGAACAGGCTTTCATCCAGCTATCGGCAAGAAAGGAAGAGCTGCAAGCTGAGCTAAGAAAGGTTGAAGAATCTTTGAATGCAGTCAGCCAGAAGAGGGCTCAACTTCCCGACACCATCAGAGCTCTGCGCCAAGAGAGGGACAGCAATGCCCGACAAGCCATCGCTCTGAAGAAAAAGATCAAGTCGGTTGAAGGCTCTGCTGATGAGGATGCTAGGGAGATAGAGGAGATAGAACAAATTCGCCTACGTGCGATATCAGTCATCCACTCCCTGTTGTAACTTATTAAATTCTGTCACATCGGCAAATGTAATATCGATACTTGATCTTGCTCTGTAATATAGTGGCAATACGCTTTTACCGATGTATTACAACTTTCCTTTCATCGGTATTCAAACGAGCACGCTATACGTCGACTCCTTCAAGAGTTTCTAGAATGTAAGCATTGCTGGGAGCAGACTGTCTTATCCGATAAGGACCTAATTAGGAAACCATTTTCCAAGCCTAGAACTCAGTCCCGATTGGTAAAATCAACTCCCATACCAGAGTACCATCGGCAAACTCCTTCACCCAGTTATCGGCAACCATTACCGACACCATGACTTATCGAATCGGCCAAAATCCTCCTTGAGTGAGCAGAACCTGGCGTTCAGCCCGACTGTTTGTTGAGGTAGCAATAATCGGCAACGAGGTTTCATACTTCCATTGGAACGAAATCCAGACAATGCCGATAGATCCACCAAAGAAAGTACAAGGGGCAATCTCCAAAATACTTGCACCACATACTTAATTATTGCACGTAAGCACGGCAGAATCATTTTTTACAACTGTCTTCCTCTGGCAGTTAACAAATCCATCGGCGTCTCGTACACAAATCACCGACCGATGCCCCCGAGTATAATAACTGGAATCGCTAGAGTTCGCCGAGTGCGGTCCCCAAGCCAAAACGTCCAAGATCGACTCTGGTTAGACCATCAGCACTATATGGCCATTTGCCGATGGATCTCCATTTGCGCTTTGGCCTCCACTGCTTTTCCCTTGAAGGATTTTCACCATTATATAAGTTATTTCGGAGTTCGCGCCGAATCCTTCTCTTCTGAGTCTTTGTCAGACCCTTGGGGCACCACTGAGGAAATTTGGTTCTCCAGACACGCTGATGCTACCTTTCATTATTCGCATCGGCACTGCTTCTGATGTTCGAATCCCTAAAGAGCACTTCCTCATCGGGTACTCTCCTCAGGCTTCCCTTGTTCAACACGCCTGCCAAGTCCGTTATGGGCCTTAAGCTTGCCCCCAGTCGGTCATGCACCGACCTCTTCTCTCTAAGCGGCTTGGCGTACCTGGATGCCTGATCATCAGAACAAGGTTTCTTACCTAACCGATCGGCAGCGCAGTACCCGTTGCATTCAGGGCAGTTATCAGCAGTGGGTAGCTTAATGCCCTCTTCCCAATAGTGAACGAAGAAGGGACACCTCCAGTGGTTTTTCTGCCGAAGCCGTTCCTCTTCCTTCTCTTCTTGCTGATATCGCTCCTTCTGCGATCGTCGATATCCTTTCCTTGGTTGTTTGTGAGTGATTACAACGCCAGGAGCCCTATTGGTACTGCTACCTTCATCGGCAACTCTCTTCCCTTTCCTGTCATCGGCAAACTTTTCTATATCGCGTTCAGCCACTTGATGATCAGGATCTACCGATGCACTTTTTCGGGCAACATCCGATGTCAGCACCTTAGTCTTTCCACTGGTTTCTACCATATTATTTGGAAACAGGCACTGATCAGTTTCCATCGGTTTCTGGACTTTTGAATTTTCAAATTTGATACGCCCAGATTCAATCTCTAACTGCAACTGCTGTCTGAACACTTTGCAGTCATTGGTACTGTGTGAGGAAGCATTATGCCACTTGCAGTACCTGGTCTTCTTGAGTTCCTTGGCCGATGGAATTACTTGATTAGGGGCTAGTTTAATTCGCCCTTCCTGAAGCAATAGGTCAAATATCCCATCGGTCTTCGTGACATCAAAGGTGAACTTTCCAGTCCTCTTCTGGCCAAGCGCACAAGGTACCGACTCCTCATCTTTCATCCACTCAACAGCGCCGACGTTCACCTCGTCATCTGACTCGGAGTCCCCTTGACTAACGAAGAGCACCTTTGCGCCCCAAATCTCCCTGGGCTCGAATAATCTAACATCTTGATCGGCCTCTGTGATATCAAAGGTGAAACTTTCCAATTCAGCAACGTTGATATTTGGCTCTTCGTCCAAGTCTGAAGCTTCCACTTTCTCGGTCGAAAAAACCTTTGTGTCTAGATCTTGCCGATGCGCAGACTCGCTCACTGGTTGGGCAGATGGATGCATTTCTTCATATTTCCGTGGTGAGCAAGCCGGGGCAATTGATACATCAGCAACACCAATCTATTGAACGTTATGCATCGGCTGCCTAAACGATGAGCAATTCTGGACGCCTACTGGCTGAGTAGATTGATGTATTTCTTCACATCTTTGTATTAAACAGGCCGGAGCGATCAACCCATCAACCACACCAATCTGTTGAATATTATGCATCGGCTGATTGGCCGATGGGCAACTTTGAACATCGACCGGTTGAGTAGGTTGATGCACTTCTTTAGGTCTTGACGTTAAAGTATTTGAAATGATCGGTGCGTGCGCAGTACTAGTTGTTGGAATACTATGCTTCGGCTATGTTGCCGATGGGATACTTTGCACAATTACTGGCTTGCATTGTGACATTATATTCATACATTCATCGGTTGCTGTACCGATGTTTCATTGTACTCTTTCTTGCGAGTATTGCGGTGTAGTACATATCGGTTGATGTACTGATACTTCGTCCTGAAGACTAGTTGGATGCTGCGGAACTCCTGCCACTTGGTGTTCAGGCTGCACATATTGCTGCTGAATCGGCAATTGACCGATCCAACCTACATTAGGTGTCATCAGCACATGACTTACCGATGGCTGATAACTAGCTAACTCTTGCAGCCCTTGTACACTCGGATGGTAGCCTCGACTTGCGGGCACCATAGGCTGAGCAGCTATTGCCGATAAAGATTGATTGACACTCGGCATGCTTTGTTGCATCGGCCAAAAATTTGCTGATGCCTGATAGCCAACTGACTCTTGCAACCCTTGTACTCTTGGATGACAGCTTTGATTTGTAGGTACCATGGGTTGAGCAGCCATGGCCGATGCAGGCTGATTGACACTCGACATGCCTTGTTGCATCGGCCAAGAATTTGCCGATATAGGCTGATTAACTACTGGCACGTCTTGTTGCATCGGCCAAGCATTTGCCGATAGCTGATAACCGGCTAATGATTGTTCTCGTTGTGCCCTCGGATGATCGCTTTGACTCGCGGGCACCACAACTTGGGCAGTCATTGCTGTCACAGATTGATTGACAATCGGCATACCTTGTTGCATCGACCAAGAAGTTACCGATGGCTGATAGCCAGCTGACGCCTGTCGTTCTTGTGGCGCCGGATGATCAACAGCATTGCTACCTTGATTAGCATGTGTTCTAGTTTGAAGGACCATCGCCACCATGGGCTGACTCGCAGCTGCTGGGCATTGTTGTATCGGTAAGTGACTTGCCGGTGGTTGGGCGTACGACACTCTGGGTATTGGCGTTTGCAGATTCCCTGTTGGCAACTGCACCGTCGGAGAAGATGTAGCATAATGCATCACTGGAACCATCGGCTGTATAGATGTTGCCGATGCCATGGGAACCTTCCACCCTACATGGTTATCTTGGACCAATCTGGAATCAACAGATAGACTTGGAGACATACCGTATCTCCAGCAGTTGGTCGGAGTTGGCTGATTCTGGATCACAGGTCCAGACATTGTTGAAGCCACCAGATTTGTGTTCATCTGAGTAGTGCTTGTTGGGCTTAATCTTGGTGGCGCGATCTCATCGGAAGATCGGCTCATAATTGGTGTAAACACCCTTGGAACCGCCGATGGAGTCGCAACAGATGTCGATCCGAGCTGACGATACTCTGGACCAACATAATATGGTTTTTGTCCCTTGAAAGCTTGCTTGACAGTATTGCACACGGTATCGGACAACACGTTGGATTGGCTAATTAATACCTCATTAAATGCATAATTAACCATATCTTGTACTTTACCAGGATCGGCATAGAAAGTAGTCTGCCGTGGCGACATCGGATCTTGCTTCTGTACTGCTTCGCCGATCCCGTTCAGGCTGAAGGATCTAAGATATAAGCGCTTGTACTCCTCCATTGCCTGCTCCATAGCCTGCTTCTGACGATCTGTCAGATCTGCCGTGGAGACTTCAATGACACTCCTTAGATTAGTCATGATAAATATATAATTTATATAATCGGGTCCCACCGAGCGTGCCAAAAGAGGTGTTGACACAAAAAGCGTCAGGATCTGCGAACACCTCAGGTTTATACCCGAAATTCGATATCCGGAGGCGTGCCACTCGATTTGACCAGTTAATCGACAAGGACGATAAGTAGAGCAAGATCCAATCCAGACAACGGCGATGCGCCCGGATGCTGGGATTGACGCTTGATCAGGATAACTAGAGCAGAGCTGAACGAGGCAACAGCGATGCACCCGGATGCCAAGGCTCAGAGGTACTCCCACGCGGAACTTGCAAGGATTTGACGGAGATCAGGGTGATGCAGCCCGTCGAAGCTTGAAGAACTCGTTAAAAGCTATAACTAATGCAAAAAAGGGTAAATTGCGATGAAAAGTAGAATAAGAGTAAAATTGGTTTGTTTGATATTGGATTTATTCTTTTTCCGTAGCCCTCGGGCACGTATTTATACTCCCGCATGGAGAGTTGTACAAAGACATGACACGTATGCTTCCTAAAACAAACTCCTAATTTTAAGGAAACTGACTCGCGTAGGAGCCGGATAACAATATTTATTTTCCTAAACAAACACGCCTATTTTAAAGGAAAATAAACGACTCATGCAAGAGTCGGACTCAAAATACTATAATAATAATACTAATACAAAACACCAGTTTCCTTATACTTCTCTTCGATAGAAACTTTCCATCGGCAGATCCCTTCAATCCGCGCCTTCCTTCTTTGACCACCGGTAGCCTTCTGCTGACATCAAACGCTAAATTATGATGTACTCATCGGCACCTCATGCCCATCGGCATCGGCAATACTTCCCGATCGGCGACCTTGTACTGGTAACTGTCTTCACCAATCAGTCCCTATTGGCAATCGGCAACCACTCTTCATCGGCAGTCGGCAATGCCTCCTCATCGGCAATCAGCATCAGCAAGACTTCACCGATTAACCTTTGTCGGCAAAGATCATCCAGCCTCCATCGGCAGCGCACTTGGTCTTCCCGCAGCACCCTCATCGACAATGTTGACCCATGATTTCCCGATGCCGATAGAAAACAACCGTTGACCAGTCAATCCTTAGCTCATTTGACACGTGCTGAAAAACGGTGTCAACATCCATATATTACAAAAGCATACTAAAAAGTAAACTGACGTATTCTACGCATCGCTATGAACTCGTGAACGCGAAAACCACCAAAAACGGAGCTACGGTTTGCAAGATACAACTAACGGTAGATTAACTTTTGAAAAGAGAACTAAGAGCTTTGTTGGTTTTAGATATGAAAAAGGATGAATAAGGTATTTCAGAGAAATACCTAAGTTGGATCAAGTCAAACTTATATTTGGATTTGAAAATTAAAGTAAACTACTCACATTTTATTTATAAAGCAAATTGCATAGTGTTTAATCAAGTTAGGGTTTTATCATGAAATTACAGAACTGTTAACATATGATTAAAGATCTCTAAACTATAGGTTATGATTTTACGAATCTAACGCAAATTGTTGGGATCAAAACGGAGTTAAAACAAAAGAGTTATAAGCTTTTGAATTTGGATGGCAGATCTGTAAATAAAAGAACTCATTTTGGATTTTAAATAAATAAAACTGAAAAGAAAAGGGCTCCGGAGTGCGGGTACTATTATCCAAAAGCTCAGGGGCTAGATTCAAAGAAACATGACTGATTTTAAAGGAAAAAGAACTAAGACAGAGCGTGGGTTGATTTCTAGAAACTGCAGGGGTTTATTTGCAAAAGAAGCAGAGGTGTGCGGTGGCGCTAATGTCGTGCTGACATCGTGCCAACATGGGGTGCTGCGTGGCACTGCGTGACAGGTGCGGTCCACCACCTGGGGTGTGGACCCGGTGCGCTGGCGTGATGGACTCGGTCCATACCGGTTCATACTGGTTCGTGGGGGGGGGGGTTCTAATCTCAGACATCCAGACGAGATCCAACGGCGGAAAACAAAGGGGAAACATTCCCCGCCGCTGCACAGGATCCCAACGGCGGCGCCATGGCCTTCGCGGCGGTTCCTCGCCGACGTGGGCTCGGGTCGAGCTAGATGGCCATGAGAACCCGCGAGAGAGGGCGAAAGAGGGTGCAGAGCTCACCGCGGGCTCGGTGAAGGGTACCCCGTCGCCGATGACAACATAGAGGGCCGGGTAGCCGAGGTCAGACGGCGGTAGCTCTGGCGAGGTCGGGGATAGGCCGCTGCGGGTGCGGATTGGCGTCCCGGAGTAGCGCCGAAGAATCACCACGCCATAGTGAAGTCGACGGAGGAGGAGACGAGGTCGGAGACGGTCGCAGCACGGGGAACCGCGAGCTCGAGCCCAGCTCGGCAATGGCGGAGCTCGCAGCGGGACTGGGCGCTGGTGGAAGGAGAGTGTGCGGGGAGGCGTGGAGGAGGATTATCGCGCAAATGCGAGGCATGAGGTCTCCTTTAATAGGATCTAGGAGGGAGTGAGGGACCGGGGGAGGTGGAGCTCTGGGGCGCTGAAGATGGGGCCGGTCGGTTACGGCCATTAGGGGCCTTCAACCGGTGGTTGATGAGGGGCGGGTTAAGGTAGGGTGTTAAGGAGTGGATTAAAGGGTGCGATTAAATGAGAGAGTAAAGGGGTGGGCTCTGGTCGAGCTCGGGCTCGCCATTGATGCAGAACAGAGAGGTAGGGGGAGGTGCGGGCGGAGGTAGGAGACGACCTGCTCGCGGGCCCCGCTTGACATCGTCTGGGAGAGAGGGGAGGCGGTGGGGAGCTGGGCTGGTGGCTAGCTGGGCCAGCTGCTGCGCGGTTGGGCCGAGGGGCGAGGTGGGCTGAGCGGGAGAGAGGAGAAAGACTGGGCCTGCTCCTCGGTTGGGCCAGAAAAAGAGAGATAGGAGAGGAGTCTGAAGGAAAGCCTTTTTCCTTTCCTTTTCTTTTTATTTTGCAAACTCATTTGAAACAAAACTCAAAACCTTTTGAAATCAAATAAATTTTGAAATACTTTAGAAATCATTTTCTGAGTTTTGAAAATGGGACTTTGAACTCAATTTTAAGAAAAGCTTTTAAAACTTTATTTACTTTATAAATAGATCAAAAATCGATTTGGACGAAAACCGAGTTTTCATAAATTGTTTTTCACCTAATAAAATTAAATGCAAAGGCATGAATGCAACACTCCTTTCAAATTCTATTTCAAAGAATTTTAAGATACATATTTTGCACATTTTTATTTACTAAAAGCGTAATTAAATCATATAAATTTTAGGAAAATCGTAAATCTTTTTATTTGATGTAGTGTTTTCTATTCACAACCCAAAATGGAAATTTTGGGCTGTGAAAAACTACCCCCCTTAACAGGAATCTCGTCCCGAGATTCGCTGAAGCTACTCTCATTACAAAGAGTCAAAGCACACATATGCACAATAACAAAACATTCCACTATGCTAGAGCACTGTAACATGATAGGGTCCTTATGAACACTATCACTTACCTAGCATCGTTACTAACGTAAAAGCGCTCAGGGATAGACTTCCTATAAAAGGGCTTTGGTTAAGAGGGCTTTTGATAAATCCTGTTTTGGTTTTGCAAAACATCAAGGAGGAGGAAGGCAAGTAAGTTTTTATCAAAGTATGTTTATAAAAACGACCATTTCTAACTAGGCTGAGCATCCTACAGTCAACATTGCTTTGATACCAATTTGTAGCACCCGGTTTTCCGAAGAATACCGAATACGATGTATATGTGTGCCCAGGATGTCCACACAAAACATATATACAAATATGGAGATTATCAAAGTCAATGCTTTATTATATTTCGAAACATAGTTACAAAAAGTGCTTACATCTATAACAAAGCATCGCGGAAACTATTCTATATCTCTAGTCTTCGGGTCTCCATACTCCACAGAGACAGTTGACTAGATGTACACTCGCCTAGTACTCCTTTGGTAACACCTTACTTGCACCACCATCTGGTACCCATCCGGGATTTTCATATAAAGGTGATGACAACAAGCGTCAGCTCACCATGCTCAGCAAGTATAACTATGGGTTTATGAGGCTCAAAAAGGATAGACACAGGTTTAACTGCATTAGCTTTTAGTAAGTCATAGTTTTAGCATTTGAGCAGCATCAAGATCTTCATAAGCCCAACAACCACATGATCAAGTGAACAAGATATAATGCTTATATGAAAAAATAATGATAATCAATGCCAAAATAACAACTGATGAGCTATGACATAAGGACATCACAATGTTAAGGATCCCGACCGCTCGTAAATGCGAGCACGACTATCATGATAGTTTTACACTCTGCAGAGGTTGCACATCTTTACCCCAAGCCATGATTCCCATTTGTCGGGGTGAGCCAGACCCACAAACCTCTACCTAGGAGCCAGTCCCACAAACACCTTACTTGCACCACCATCTGGTACCCATCCGGGATTTTTATATAAAGGTGATGACAACAAGCGTCAGCTCACCATGCTCAGTGTCGGGTACGAAGGTAAGGGGTACCCTAAACCCTTCGATAAATTAACGCTAAACATAGCAACCATTTTTAAGGCAGGGACCAGCCCACTGCTCAAGTCAGTAAGGAAAGGCCCATCACATGAAGGCCCCCTGCACTGGCTACGGCAGCGAGTCATGGGCCGGCCCACCTCGACGCCGAATGACAGATGAGGGGTCGAACGAACGACCCCCCGGCAGCTCGAGGTACGGTCCCTCCTGACATCTTCTCGAGGGACCTTCACAGGCCATCCGTCGACCTGGACTCGGGGGCTCCCGCCCTCGAGCAAGGGGTCGATCCACCCCCCCTCGACCGATCCCCCCTTGAGCGGGGAAGAGGTCATGGAGATCGACGAGGCTACCGCTGCGCCAACCCCTCCGACGGATTGGCGCGCACCCTACCTCGAGTACCTGACATGAGGTGAACTCCTAGAGGACCGCACGGAGGCCCGTCGTGTAGCCCGACGAGCCAAAACCTAAGTCTTGTATGGGGACGGCCGCGAGCTATATCGACGTAGTCCGTCGGGTGTACTTCAACGCTGCCTCACCCTCGAGGAGGGGAGGGCATTGCTGAAGGATCTACACTCGGGGGCTTGTGGCCACCACGCGGCGCCGAGAACGCTGGTAGGAAGTGCCTTTCGACAAGGTTTCTACTGGCCGACCGCTGTCACCGACGCCACCAAACTCGTTCGATCTTGCAAGGGATGCCAATTCTACGCCAGGCAGACCCAACTACCCGCCCAAGCTCTTCAGATGATACCCATAACCTGGCCGTTCGCAGTATGGGGGCTCGACATGGTCGGCCCCCTGAAAAGAACCAAGGGTGGCCACACTCACCTCCTCGTGGCTATCGACAAGTTCTCAAAGTGGATCGAGGTTCGACCCATCGCCAACATCCAGTCTTGACAAGCCGTGCTATACTTCACCGACATCATCCACCGCTTTGGGGTCCCCAACGTCATCATCACCGACAACGGCACGCAATTCACCGGCCAAAAGTTCCTAGACTTCTGTGACCATCACCACATCAGGGTGAATTGATCCGTAGTCGCCCACCCTCGAACTAACGGTCAGGTTGAGCATGCTAATGGTATGGTTTTGCAGGGCCTCAAGCCAAGGATCTTCGATCGGCTGAACAGACATGGCAGGAGATGGGTCGACGAGCTGCCCGCTGTGCTATGGAGTCTTCGAACGACACCAAGTCGAGCCACGGGGTTCTCTCCGTTCTTCTTGGTCTATGGATCCGAGGCCGTCCTCCCCACCGACCTTGAGTACGGGTCCCCTCGACTGAAAGCCTACAACGAACAAGCCAACACATTAGCCCGAGAGGACTCCCTCGACCAGCTCGAGGAAGCCCGTGATATGGCCCTCTTCAAGTCGGCAAAGTACCAGCAGACGCTGCGGCGCTACCACGACAAAAACGTGCGCAAAAGGGACCTCAACGTCGGCGACCTCGTTCTGCGCCGTCGACAAAGCAACAAGGGGCGCCACAAGTTGACGCCACCTTGGGAGGGACCCTTCATCGTGGTAGAGGTGCTGAAGCCCGGCACTTACAAGCTAAAGAACGAGAAGGGCGAGATCTTCACCAACGCGTGGAACATCGAACGCGTGGATCTTCACCAACGTCGATTCTACCCTAAGGCCTCAGGGCCTTGTACATTTTCGCATTTATGTACAAATCCTCGAATGAATAAAATGTTCTCGAAACACATTTCACATTCGTTCGTAGCTCAGAGGCAGCCTCGACTTTGCCCCGACAATGTCGAGCCTCCCTCGGGGGCTAACAGGGGGGCACCCCCCTCCTAAGTCCCCAAAAAACTCAAACGTTTTTTCGAAACTGAGCTCTCCCTCTCAATCTTGCCCTCGAGTACGCTTCGTAGCTAAGTAGAGGCGCCTCGAACTCCCCAAGGGTCCTGGGTGTCGTCGAGCCAGGGACTCTCCTACGCCCCAGGGCTACGGTATCCCCGCTCGCTCCTCCCCTTCTAGGGATACGAGCCCACGTTGAACACTTAGTTCACAAGCGTCGACTCAGGCAAAGAAAAGCAAAGAGAGCTCGAGAAGTAGAAATAACAAGACACACCCATTTACAACACTAAGGTAGCCTCGACTTTGCCCCAGCAAAATCAAGACTCCCTCGGGGGCTAACAGGGGGGCACCCCCCTCCTAAGTCCCCGAAAAACTCAAACGTTTTTTCGAAACTCGACTCTCCCTCTCGACCTTTGCCTCGAGTATGCTTCATAACTAAGTAAAGGCGCCTCGAACTCCCTAAGGGTTGCGGGTGTCGTCAAGCCTGGGACTCTCCTACGCCCCAGGGCTACGGTATCCCCGCTCGCTCCCCCCTTCCAGGGATACGAGCGTGCGTCGAGCACTTAGTTCACAAGCGTCGACTCAGGCAAAGAAAAGCAGGGAGAGCTCGAGAAACGAAAATAACAATGTGCATCCCGATCAAAATGCATTAGATATAAGAAGCCCTCGGGGGCTCGGCATTGTATCGTTACAAAAGCCTAACTATTACATGGACCTTCCTGTCCAAATATGGCTCGCAGGCCTGGGACTACTCATCGAGGGGGTCGCCGTCCTCAAGAAGCAATGCAGGAAGTTGGGCATCATGTGTTCGCCACATAGGAAGGTGAAGAGTCTGCAAAAGCTCATCGACAGCATCCGAGGGCTACTCGGCGCCATCTCTGTTCGCCGAGGGAATCACCTCGGGCTCGAAGAGCTTCGCCAGCTCGCCTCCGGGCACCTCCGCAAGATCCATCAACTTCTAGCACCTCGCGTCGTTCTCTTCGTCGATCAGCCTCGGGTCGGTGGCAAACCCGTTGACGACGATGTTGAGGTCATAATTATAGGCCGAGTTGACGACCGCGAGGGCTCGCTTCACACCCACATGCAGGGCGGCACGGACGTGCTCTGTCACCTCCTACGTCATGGAGTAGAAGCGGCGCAGTAGGGAGTCCCCTCGAGCGTCACCCTCGACCTCCGGCTCCGGCTCGACCGAGAGGTCGTCGCAGAAGGTGTTCATGACGCCCGTGAGCCTCGCGTTGAGGTTCGCCTCAATCCCGAGGAGGCCCTGAAGACTGTTCAGGTCCTCGTGGGCACAGGCGTTATCCATCGCAAGCTCTGCCAAAACAAGCACACAACACGGTCAAAACCCAGAAGAGCAGGAAGAGGGTCGAGGCAGGGCAGATTCTGCAACACTCTCGAGACACTCACCTTGGGCATGCGCCTCCACAGTGGCGTAGCTCTGCTCGGTCTCCTTGAGCTAGCGGCGGACGTTGATAAGCTCGGAGGCCTGACCCCTGACCTTAGCCTCAAGGCCCTCAATGGTCTTGCCTGCGTCATCGAGGGCCCTCTTCTGGTTCATCGCCACCACACCCAGGGAGGTCGCGCGGGTCCGAGCCTTCTCCTCCGAGGCGCCCAGCGTGTCGCGCTCGCGGGAGACAGCGTCGAGGTCCCCTCGGAGCCCTCGGATGCCCTCCGTAGCCCAGGCCAGCTCCTCCTTCAGCCGGGCGGCCTCCTCCTCGGCCTTGCACTTGGCCTCGAGGGCAGCGTCCCGTTCCTGCCCGACTGTGACGGTCGACTCAAGGGCGTCGTTGAGCCTCGACTGTGCCGAGGCCAAGGCCGCCCGGGCTTCCTCCTGCACGGCCGTATAGCCGGCCCTCGCGTGGGCGACCCTCGACTCGGCGTCCTCCCGAGCGGCTGCCGCCTCGGCCCTCGCCCGGGCGGCCTCGCCCTCCGCCCTCTCCAGTGAGGCGCGAAGGGTCGGGAGTTGCTCCTGCGCCCGGAGGATGAACTGGAACTTCTCATAGGACCTCACCCGCAGCGTCTGACAAGGGTGAAAAGGAAGATCGTCAGCGAATAGCAATAAGGCAATCCAAGCAAAATCTAAGGAGAACGAAACCCACCTCCATCCCCCGGCATATGTCTACGGCGGCGACATTCACGGCAAGGCGCACCGAGTGCTTGAACCAGGCCCGATACTCCTCGAGGTGCTCCCACTGCCGGAGCTCGGCCTGGTCGTCGAGCGTGAAGAAGAGCCGCTCAGGGTCTTGAGGGTCCGCTAGCTCGAGGACGCCTTGTCCCTAGTGCGTGCTGCGGGCGGCGATCCTCTCTTGGATCTCCCGCATGACACCCTGGCACACGGCGTCGGGACCCCCGCGGCGCTCCACCTCCTCTTGCCAAGTGAAGAAGGGGGAAAAACCCTCCGCCTGGCCTCCCCCGGCTTCGGGGCCACCCCGCGAGGACGTCGATGGCCCCGCCGAGCAGTCACCACCGGGCAGAGGATATCTCGGCCAGCAGAACGACCCTGCAGGATAAAAGACGCGAAGAAATTAACACCCAGCAATGCAAACCCACTACGGCTCGAGTAAGTCGGAGCACGGCTTACCTCGAGACAACGGCCCCCCCAGCCACGAGGGGAGGCCAAGCCACCTCCGGTTCCGTCCGAGGGGCCGCGACGGCGGTCGTCTCCGCCGAGCCCACCAGCTCGGCCACCATCTCGTCCACTTCTTCGGCGGTGGACTCCATCAACATCCCGCCCCTCTCCCGTGCGGGTGCCGCGTCGGGCCGCTCGACCCGGCCCCCCTCCTCGGCCTCCGGCGCAGGCGAAGGGTCCTCGGACACGACAGCGGCCGTGCCCTCACGCTCGTGCTGCAGTCGTGCCTCCAGCAAGGCTAGACCCTCGGGCCACCGCCCTGGCGTTGGGTGAGCCGGGGCCTCCCCCTCGTTTGCAACAGCTTGGGGCCCGACCACCTCCATCTCGGTAGCGGCTTGGGGCTCCACCGCCTCGGTCACGGCAGCCGTCTCCACAGGCCCCGCGTCTTCCGAGGCGCCGGGTGCGACTTGTAGGAATACGAGGTTGCTACGCTAGCCGGAAAACAAAACTTTTCGACCTCATAAACCAGGATCTACTGCTAGTTACAGGTTACGGGATTACCACTAGATGCGCAGGTGCAACGGAAGACGACTTGATGTAGTCGTGCGCGTCGCAGTAGGCAGTGCAGTTGCGTGGTCGTCCGTCTCAATGTCCCCTTCGCGCGGTTCGTCCTTGTGCTCCAGATGCAGCACCTCTGAGGAATCCCACACGTGCAGGGAGGAAGCGTTGCGCCTCTGGACTGCTAGGTCCGCGAGGAGCAAAAGGCGCGAGCGTGGGGAGGCGACGGCGGCTGCCTAAAGGCGTGGATCGATTCGCCCCGCGCCCACCCCTTGCTTATATAGGCGTCCTAACGAGCTCCCACGGTGGAGGCCCATTAGAAACCCTAAACCTAGTCTAATTCGGGTCCAACCCGAATTAGGCTTCCAGCCCCTTAAGCGTGCGACCCTATGGGCTCACGCATACATAGACATGGCCCAAGTACTCTTACTCGACCAATAGTTGATAGCGGCCTCTAGCAAGGCGTGTCAACTCCTATGCATACGCTATGATCATATCAGACGAACCACTATGACCATGTACAAGTTATTCCCTTCGCCACTCGATATATGGTTCAACTCGTGGGTTAACACTTAACCCAAGCACGGCCATGCATTTGTTGATCCAATCACATGAGTGATCCAGTGATATCTCTCTCACGAAGAGAGGGGCAAATTCCATCTTGATTGTCTATGTCTCACAGCATGTTTCCCGACCACCCAAGGGCCACCTTTATAACTACCCAATAACGGAGTAGCGTTTGATAGTCTCTAAGTAGATCGTTTCACATCTTGAGTACATACCACAATCTCAGGTCTAAGGACATAACGTACATGACATGAATAGAGACTTTCTCTTGTTGGGTCAGTCCAGCCTACATGTCTCACATGTGCCCACATTATTAGTTTGACATCTCCATGTCTATGACTTGTGAAACATAGCCATCAACTAATACATGTGCTGGTCTAATATTCAAGTGTGCTCTTACAAGAATGCCGACCAGGGACAACTTTTAGAATAACCATTCAAGTAATTGAGTTCCACAAACAATTCACATAATCGTCAATCAATACTCGTTGTCTATAATGGATATTCAAAGAACACTTTATTAATCATGGATACAATCGGAATATAATCATCCACATGATTAGCTCTAGGGCATATTCCTAACACGACTCCCCCCGATGGCTGCGCAGGCGCGGCGACGCCCGTCGCCTCGGCGGCCCTCGCTGGCGGGCAGGCAGGCCCGTCTCCTCTACCAGCTGGGCAGATGCCAAGGCACCCTGCGCTGTTCCTCGCTCCACCGCCTCCCGGGCCTTGGCTGCCCACGCCGCCTCGGGGGTGAGCGTTGAAGGGGGTGGAGCAACGGGACTGGCCTCGACGGCCGCCTCGACCGCAGCTCCCACCCTCAGCTTCTTGGCAGGGGCGAGAGACAGGTCCCCCTGGGGGCGCTTTGACCTGAGAAAGAAACCCGTACATGATGATCAGCCGCGAAAAGGCAAACATAACAAGTACCATCGATCAACCGACAGGATAACTTACCCCCTCGGGGCCAGGCGTCTCTGGCCGACGGCCGTCGGGCTGATCGAGCTCCTGAACACCACCCGCCGTGGGGCGGGGGTCGAGCCCGCCTTCGGCACCGTCTCCTGGGCAGGGGCCGACGATGCTCCCGCCGTCCCCCTGCTGGTTTCCTCCCGCATCGACGGGCCCGACGCCCGTGCGCTCGACGCGGCAGGCGCCGAGGGTCTGTCCGCTCGACCCCCCGACGGGGATCGCGACGACTGCCCCCGTGTCCGCCGCGGCACTTCGTCTTGAGAAGCCACGGGGCGTTCCCCCCATGGCTCGGCTTCAACGGTAGGGGTCGACCCTTCTCCTCCTCCGGTTCCGACGGCCACCTGTTCGGGCGCCGTCTGTTCCTCTTCGCTCCAGTCCACCTCCTCGATGTCGCTGTCGCTGTCCTCCTCCTCCTCCTCGTCCTCCTCTTCCGAGGGCGATTCCTCCTCGCGAAGGCCCTCCGCCTCTGTCGAGCCCGGCGCTGATCCCTCGCCTCTTTCTCCCGGGCTCTCTGAGCCCAGGCCTCCTTGGCTTTGTCCTTTGCTGCCTTGTCCTTCTCCGCTTGGAGGCGCCTCGCCTGGGTCTCAGCCCGGTCCTCCCTCACCGGCGGAGGCGAGGGCCGGAAGGGGACGTTCCCCTGCGGAACACGAGGCAGTCAAAACGCAAGTAAAAAAAAGGACAGACAAGGCAGAGACAAGAACTCTAACAGGGGAAAAGGACTTTACCAGCTCGAAGTACCCCTCGTCCGGCCTCATGGGGATCTTGGCGATGTTCTTGGCGTTGAATGAGCCCGCGAAGAAGCAGCGGACGCGGCGGACCACCCTCTCGGGGGACAGCTCGTCTCCCTGGAGGCGACACCCCGAGATGTCGACCCCCGGACGCATCTGGTCGAGGCGGAGGGGTCGAGCCATCAGCGGCACGACCCGCCGCTGATGGAACGCCGACGCGGCGATCGCCGCCGTGAGTCCCTCCTTCTTCAGACGCTTGACCGCGTCCAGTAGGTTGTCGAGGCGGCTCTGCTTGCTCTGCACGACGCCGTACCTCCATCGGTCGGGCTGCGCGTCGATCGTCCTCTCGGTGTAGGCGGGGAGTAGGTTGTCGTCATTCCTCAAGTAAAACCACCCGGAGTGCCATCCGGAGTGGCTCGACGTAAGCTTCCCCGGGATCCAGAGCTCTGACCGCTTGAGGGAGATACAGCAGCACCCGGCCCTGACCATCTTGTGGGTACCCTTGCCGGCCGACGCATGGAAGATGTTCGCCTCGAAGAGATGGAGCCATAACTCCCAGTGGGGCTCGATCCCGAGGTAGCCTTCGCATACGGCAGAAAAGACCACCGCCTGGCAGACGCCGTTGGGGGTGAGGTGTTGGAGCTCCACGCCGTAGTGGTGGAGGATTGCGCGTAGAAAACGGCTGGGCGGGGCGCCTAGTCCCGCCCGGTGGAAAACCTCGAAGCTCACCACGTATCCCTCTGGCGGGTTGGGCTCGGCATGGTCTGGCGACGGCAACAACCACTCCGATCGCTCGGTCAAGGTGACGGGATGGAGGAGGCCGCTCTCCACCAAACCCCCCAGGCGCGAGGCGGTCATCGAGGACGCGAGCCAGTCATCGGGACCGACGAGGCTGTACTTGGCCATGGGATCGGGAAGGGTGATGCGCTCGGGCCTAGGGGCGGAAGGTACGTTCCCTATCTCCCTTCTCTTTCTCTCTCGCGTGCGTAGAGTTTCGGCTCGCGGGGTGCCTAAGGCAATGGCGGGGGGAAGGAGGCAGGGAAGGCGATGGCAAGGAGGCAGGGAAGGCAAGTGCGCGGAAAAAGCACCCGACTCCTCGCCTTCGCTATTTATAAGCGGGAGGCCAATGGACGGATCCGACAAAACAGGCAAGAGAATCTCTGCATTTAATGCGCCTGTACTCCCCTTCCTCATATCCCTCCAGGATAAGGCGTTCTGTCCCATCGTCGGGCTCCGCACCGCACTCCGTCCTGCCACTGCCACTGTTGCGCCGAACGGACATCGCCTAAAAAGGCGCGCGGCTGGAAGCGTTATCGTCGGAGGTAAGGAATCTTGAGGCAGCGAGAGCTGGCCCTCGAAAGAGGGTTCGACAGCTACCCTTGAGTACCCGAGGCCAGAAATGACCTTGGGTTAGGATTTCGGTCCACCCCCAAAAATCTCGAGGGGACAAAGGCCGGCCTACGAACGGGCTCAATAGCCCCCCTCGAGTACCCGAGGTCTAGGGAGACCTCGGGTCGTCGACTCCAGTCCACTCCCCAGCCTCGAAGGGACAAAGGCTGGCCCTTTCGTGGGGTTCGACAGCCTCCCTCGAGAGCTCCAGCCCAATGGGCAAGAACACAGGTATGTCCCCAAGTTCAATATAATTACCCGTTCTTCCCCCTCGGCGGTCCACAAGGCAGGACTCCTCCTTCTGAGGATAGCGTCGGATGATGAACCATCCGTCAAATCTTGAGGGAGCGAAGGCTGGCCCTTACATAGGGTTCGACAGCCGCCCTTGAGTACCTGAGGTTAGGAAGGACCCATGGTTAACGGACTCCGGTCCACCCCCAAATCTTGAGGGATCAAAGGCTGGCTCCACGAACGGAGTTCGACAGCCGCCCTCGAGTACGCGAGTCAGGGATGTCCCGGGGGGGCCAGGCGCGTTCCCCTAGCTCGAGAATGAACTCTCGAGGTCCCTTGGGACATATCCGAGGCATAACCAAGGAATACCTAAGGATCCCTATGTTGGGAGGCATCGAGCCACCAACTCCTATCGAATGCGGTTGGCACCTTGGTAATCCATATGGTCATGCTTAGTAAGCCATAGGGTCTTACTTAAATGAGAACGCCTCCGGGCCAGTAGTTGACCCCTATCGAATGGGGCACGAGTTCTCACTCGGATTTTTACCCATACTGGGCACCATTTCTAATGGACTCATGCCCGAGAACAGCTCACCGAGGACTTCAGGCTCGTCCTAACGAGGATAGCACAATGCTGTTCCCCCCACAATCCGAACACAAGGATCCGTGGGAAGGATGCTATGAGGTAGTGAAGGCCTAGCCATTCGAGGGCTCGAGGGCCCGACTACGCACGGCACCCCTCGACGAAAGAGGGTCGAAAAACTCGTGACCTGGCAGACAGAGTCGACCTCTCGGGTGGGGCGCCCTGACTCTAGTTGTGCTCGAGGGAGCGAAGGCTGGCCCTCGGTAGGGTTCGACAGCCGCCCTCGAACACTTCTCTTTTCAGGGAAAGGAACGGAATCGACCCCTCGATAGGGCGCCACATCTCCAGGTATCCTTAAAAAACCCCCTCGATACAACATATCATAGCCCCCAAAGGAGTTCTTAATCACTCCCCTGGGGCCTCGGGGGCTACCCCCGCGGGGTGCGCTCACGCGCACCCCGCGGAGAATCGAACCTCTCACTAACCCTGCAGAACAAGGGCAAAACCTCTGGGTAATCCTTACTCCCTCCGAGAAAACATATATCATAGCCCCCAGAGGAGTTCTCAATCACTCCTCTGGGGCCTCGGGGGCTACTGTCGGGTACGAAGGTAAGGGGTACCCTAAACCCTTCGATAAATTAACGCTAAACATAGCAACCATTTTTAAGACAGGGACCAGCCCACTGCTCAAGTCAGTAAGGAAAGGCCCATCACGTGAAGGCCCCCTGCACTGGCTACGGGAGCGAGTCATGGGCCGGCCCACCTCGACGCCGAATGACGGACAAGGGGTCGAACGAACGACCCCCCGGCCTCCACCTCGACGTCAAATGATGGACCGAGGGGTCGAACGAACGACCCCCCGGCTCCTACCTCGACACCGGGTGACGGACGAGGGGTCGAACGAACGAACCCTCGGCCTCTACTCCGATCCTTCCGACTCCGCCTCCGCTCCGACCCTACCTCGACTACGAGCGATGGACCAGGGGTCGAACGAACGACCCCCGGGCGGGAGGCTCGATCAGCCCAACTGCTCCCAGCATGGGTTAAAGTAAATCCGCCTAACGCCATGGGCGCCAGCGTCCGCAGTCAAATCCAACAACTCTCCGTCATGTCCCCGATTCCAGTCAACTGTGCCGCCACTGTCGCCACGACGCGAGTACGGACTCCAACGGCACCCCTCGGAACGTGAACAGTACGGCCCTCGACGACGACTCCGGGATACGGTAGAGCCACGCAGGGCTCGACCCCCCTCGACCGAGGGGCTCGACCCCTCCCTCCAACAACCCCAGTATGGGGCCCGTCCCATCCGCCCCGTCTCGCTTCGGCTATGGGATTCGCGCCCGTCTGCGGAAGCTGTGCCGCGGCGACTTCCACTGCCACCACGACTCGGAGCGCCAAAAGGACGGGAAGGCCATGCCGGCGCAGTGCTCAACGTCCCTTCACCAGCACTATGCCACGGACACGCCGCCCATACTACACAGTTAGGATTTTGTACCCTCGGACCTCCCCTTGTCTATAAAAGGGGACGCCGAGGTAGAAGAAAGGGGTCGGATCTCTGAGTTTCCAGATGACTCCGCATTCGGATTTCAGCCCCGATCATCACACCCCGCTGCTTGAGCGACCCCTCGAGCACTCAACTCACTACCTAGGGCAGCACTGCTAGCCTTGGGCCGCAGCTCACTCTAAGCAGACCCATGTAACACAACGTGTACCCCCCTGTAAGAGCACGTTTGGGTGCGAGATAATACAAGTCATCCTCCCCCGCTGGACGTAGGGCCTTCTTTGCCCGAACTAGGATAAACCTTGTGTCCATCTTGCATCACATCTGAGACAGGGAGCACGCGATATACAAATTTACTAGTTGGTGGTCTTGACCCCCGGGTCATAACACCGACACTCACCAAGTATAACTATGGGGTTTATGAGGCTCAAAAAGGATAGACACAGGTTTAACTACATTAGCTTTTAGTAAGTCATAGTTTTAGCATTTGAGTAGCATCAAGATCTTCATAAGCCCAACAACCACATGATCAAGTGAACAAGATATAATGCTTATATGAAAAAATAACGATAATCAATGCCAAAATAACAACTGATGAGCTATGACATAAGGACATCACAATGTTAAGGATCCCGACCGCTCGTAACCACGAGCACGGCTATCATGATAGTTTTAGACTCTGCAGAGGTTGTACAGCTTTACCCCAAGCCGTGATTCCCATTTGTCGGGGTGAGCCAGACCCACAAACCTATACCTAGGAGGCTTGGCAGGGTTTCACTACATAACCTTTCGCGAATATACTCTAACAAGTTAGGACGGTGAGGCTAATGTCAATTATGCATGGATATTCTCCTTCAAGTGGCATCACATGTGATCGCAACACCATGTACGCCTAAATGACAGGAAAAGCGCCATACATCCCTCGACCCTCCCCTCATGCACCAATAAATGGTAACCTCTAACAAGCTAGAGAAATACTAGGTACTGAATTAAAGTCAGAGCCATATAACACTCGAGGTAGCACGGTTTTCCTGGGTGGCCGCTTACAGAGATACCCCTATGAGTGAGAACGCAAGTGTGAGTTCCTGATGTTCCACCTATAGTCCACGTTGCTAAAAGTCATATTTTGTCATCATTGCATATATCATTAATCATGTTACAAGATCATGGTTATTCTTTAAGAGCACTAGCTTTGATCTACCCAATGCAACCTACAAAGGTGACAAGGTACATGATAACAAATATCTAGGGAATCCTTAGGTTTAACAAGGTAGACACATGCATATGAATTAGGTGACATTAAAGTATATAGGTAACAAGGAGAGTCACATGCTATACTTGTCTTCCATATGCTTGCTCAAACTTTCGAACTTTCCTTTTTGATCATCTTTGCAAAGTTCCACATCTAACGTCACAAGCATAAAAAAAGAACCTAAAAACAGTACACCATATATTACAAAAGCATACTAAAAAGTAAACTAACGTATTCTACGCATCGCTACGAACTCGTGAGCGCGAAAACCACCAAAAACGGAGCTAGGGTTTGCAAGATACAACTAACGGTAGATTAACTTTTGAAAAGAGAACTAAGAGCTTTGTTGGTTTTAGATATGAAAAAGGATGAATAAGGTATTTTAGAGAAATACCTAAGTTGGATCAAGTCAAACATATATTTGGATTTGAAAATTAAAGTAAAACTACTCACATTTTATTTATAAAGCAAATTGCATAGTGTTTAATCAAGTTAGGGTTTTATCATGAAATTACAGAGCTATTAACATATGATTAAAGATCTCTAAACTATAGATTATGATTTTAAGAATCTAACACAACTCGTTGGGATCAAAACAGAGTTAAAACAAAAGAGTTATAAGCTTTTGAATTTGGATGGTAGATCTGTAAATAAAAGAACTCATTTTGGATTTTAAATAAATAAAACTGAAAAGAAAAGGGCTCCGGAGTGAGGGTACTATTATCCAAAAGCTCAGGGGCTAGATTCAAAGAAACATGACTGATTTTAAAGGAAAAAGAACTAAGACAGAGCGTGGGTTGATTTCTAGAAACTGCAGGGGTTTATTTGCAAAAGAAGCAGAGCTGTGCGGTGGCGCTGATGTCGTGCTGACATCATGCCAACGTGGGGTGCTGCGTGGCACTGCGTGACAGGCGCGGTCCACCGCGTGGGGCGTGGACCCGGTGCGCTGGCGCGATGGACTCGGTCCATACCGGTTCATACTGGTTCGGGGGGGGGTTCTAATCTTAGACATCCAGACGAGATCCAACGGCGCAAAACAAAGGGGAAACATTCCCCGCCGCTGCACAGGATCCCGACGGCGGCGCCATGGCCTTCGCGGCGGTTCCTCGCCGGCGTGGGCTCGGGTCGAGCTAGATGGCCATGAGAACCCGCGAGAGAGGGCGAAAGAGGGAGCAGAGCTCACCGCAGGCTCGGTGAAGGGTACCCCGTCGCCGATGACAACAGAGAGGGCCGGGTAGCCGAGGTCAGACGGTGGTAGCTGTGGCGAGGTCGGGGATAGGCCGCTGCGGGTGCGGATTGGCGTCCCGGAGTAGCGCCGAAGAATCGCCACGCCATAGTGAAGTCGACGGAGGAGGAGACGACCGCGAGCTCGAGCCGAGCTCGGCAATGGCAGAGCTCGCAGCGGGCCTGGGCGCTGGTGGAAGGAGAGTGTGCGGGGAGGGGTGGAGGAGGATTATCGCGCAAATGCGATGCATGAGGTCTCCTTTAATAGGACCTAGGAGGGAGTGAGGGACCGGGGGAGGTGCAGCTCTAGGGCGGTGAAGATGGGGCGGTCGGTTACGACCATTAGGGGCCTTCAACCGGTTGTTGATGAGGGGCGGGTTAAGATAGGGAGTTAAGGAGTGGATTAAAGGGTGCGGTTAAATGAGAGAGTAAAGGGGTGGGCTCTGGTCGAGCTCGGGCTCGCCATTGATGCGGAACGGAGAGGGAGGCGGAGGTGCGGGCGGAGGTAGGAGACGACCTGCTCGCGGGCCCCGCTTGACATCGTCTGGGAGAGAGGGGAGGCGGTGGGGAGCTGGGTTGGTGGCTAGCTGGGCCAGCTGCTGCGCGGTTGGGCCGAGGGGCGAGGTGGGCTGAGCGGGAGAGAGGAGAAAGACTGGGCCTGCTCCTCGGTTGGGCTAGAAAGAGAGAGAGAGAGGAGAGGAGTCTGAAGGAAAGCCTTTTTCCTTTCCTTTTCTTTTTATTTTGCAAACTAATTTGAAACCAAACTCAAAACCTTTTGAAATCAAATAAATTTTGAAATATTTTAGAAATCATTTTCTGAGTTTTGAAAATGGGACTTTGAACTCATTTTTAACAAAAAGCTTTTAAAACTTTATTTACTTTATAAATAGATCAAAAATCGATTTGGACCAAAACCGAGTTTTCATAAATTGTTTTTCACCCAAAAAAATTAAATGCAAAGGCATCAATGCAACACCCCTTTCAAATTATATTTCAAAGAATTTTAAGATACGTATTTTGCACATTTTTATTTACTAAAAGGGTAATTAAATCTTATAAATTTTAGGAAAATCATAAATCTTTTTATTTTATGTAGTGTTTTCTATTCACAACCCAAAATGGAAATTTTAGGGTGTGACAGTACTGCGGACAGTCCGAGACCCAGGGTCCGGACAGTCCGGGTTTCTGTTGTCTTTGCTGTTTTGGTCTTGGCTCTTTGAGTCTTGTTCGTCGACGTTTTCCGACCGCTCCGCTCTGCACCTTTAGGAGCACTCTTAAGGTGTCCACCTACTCGTTAGGTCGTATGCGAGTCGAAGTTTTCGAAGTTGCATTTTGGGTGTGATTTTGGGACAAGGGTCAAGCAATAGAAGTTTCCGAAAGAAATTTTTATTTGGCTCTCATTCACCCCCACTTTGGTCGCCGTTCTCGGTCCTTCAATAAATTAATTTGTAGAATATTTCATGTATTTTCTATAAATCTAGTCAAATTTGTAAGATGAAAACTTAAAATAATAAATAATAAGGAATGGAGAAAATACATAGAAGTAGAAACCTCTCCTTTCTACCACAGATAGACGCGCCAAGAGAAAGGAGACCGAAGAGGCGGAAACGGCAAGGAGCAAGGGCTACGGTGGCGGCGTGAGTAAAAAAAAAAAAAGGAGATGATGATGCTTAAATTTTGTGAAACTCGATGATTTGTTTTTGGGACAGGGAGTCTTACCTGCTAATCATGATTTTTCAGAGCCAACAAGGCTAGAATTACTAGCATGTTCACTCGGCAATGTGCGATAGCGAAAAGAGAACTGCGGCTTCCAAGGCAAATAAGAGCGTAGTGCGGGTCCAAAATTCTGACCATCTTTCTGTTTGTTTCTTTGTCATCTCACGTCCGTCTGTCTTTCACCTCTCCTGTTGCCGACCCTTTTCTTGTTTGTTTGCAAGCGAGCGCGCACTTTGCAGGCACGATGGAAAAGCAAAGAAAAAGACGTCGGAATTTCGGAGCGCTGGGGTGGCAGTGTCTGGTCATACTGACTGACTGGGCTGCACACATAGAGAACTCGAAATTTCGCTGTCCAAACATTACTTTTCTACTGGAATACTATGCTTACTCACGCCACTGGCCACATTAATTTTAAAATTAATTATATCAAACTTGATAAATTTAAGATATTTAGGACACTCACACTACAGACTCTACCATACAATTTAAGTCTATTTATTACCTCTTATTTATAGTATTTTACTGATGTGGTAGTATATTTATTAAAGAGAGAATGAGAAAAACTAAGACTAAGTCTTATTTAGACTTCAAGTCTATGATATCTTCGAGGTAATAAATACGCTTAGACTCAATGGTAGAGTCTACATTCTGAGTGCCTTTAGATAGCGCTTGGTCACATCTTCAACCGAAGATTTCCCTCTCTCCATTCCAAAATAAATGCAATTTTAAGATTGGGCACGCAAAGTAAGACTAAAACCTTATTTAGATTGAATTTTTCTTTTGGAAAAAACATTATAGTACTTTCGTTTGTATTTGATAATTATTGTCCAACCATAGATTAATTAGGCTCAAACGATTAGGAGCGTATGCTATGGAAACTAAGTAGTTGTACAAACTATGCAAACTCTAATCTGGACCACTAGAATCTAATCTGATGGCTAGAGCTAAAGTTTAGTTATTTTAACACTTAAACCCTCACTCATCTCATCTAATCTAAGATTTTGCGAATCACCCGGCGCTGCTGATCGGATCCCTTCGTCCTTCCAATAACAAGATGTCGCCGTTGATCACAGGGGCGCACCTGCTCCGGTGGTACTACAAGAGCCCGCACAACCATGGCCGACCGTTCTCTGGCTGCAGGGAGGCCCGGTACACATACAGCTGCTCTGTTGCTGCCTCTCTTTCCGCCTGGATCCTCTCCTATGGACTTTCATAAAAGCAGGCAGTAAATGAAGCCAACGACGTAGCTGGCAGGCAGCAAATAAAGCCAACGATCTCACGTATGTACGTGTACGTACTGTCGTGCAGTACGATCCGGCCAGCTAATCGATCACACAAGCAGCTACTAGGGGTCGTCGTTACCGCGCGATTCGCTGAGGCCGGGCTGCTGCCGTCCACGGAGGTCTCCGACACTCGCGCCAGCGGCTGCTGCGCCGAGCTCCTCGTTTGCCTCCTCGAGTCAACCGCGTGCGCGCTGTATACGAATGCGAGGAACTGCGGCGCCGTACGAGGATCGCAAGGAGACGGAAGGGATCCGATCAGCGGCGTTGGGTGATTTACAAAATCTTAGATTATATGGGATGAATGGAGGGTTTAAGTGCTAAAATAACCCACTTTTAGCTCTAACCATCGGATTAGAGTCCAATGATCTTGATTAAAGTTTGCATATTTTGCATAGCTCCTTAGTTTTCATAACATACACTCGCCTTTCGATGTGACAGAGAATCTTATAAAGTTTTGGAATTAAAAAGTTATTCTAAGGTTTTTGTCACGCTGGTTCTCTTGTTGTGGACCCATGGATCCTTGTGCACTTGATCTGGAGCATTGAATGAAAGCACAAGTTACTTCCAAGGGTTGTACTCATCTTCGGGTGGATCATGGTGTCTTGACTGGCCAGAAGCCTCCAAACCCTGGTTGACCGACTTGTGTTTTGGGTCTTTGGACCTGGCTTCTGGTGTGGGAGCTCCTGGACATGCCAGGAGTCTCATGGTGCAGATGGACTAGAGCTTGACTCCAATCATAGGTCGGTCGACCCGCAAAAGGAGCTTCCGACACTGTTGGGGATATTACCTCGGCATATCCCCAGGGATCTTATGGACCTACCGACTAGAAGACGACCTAGCCCGCGAGGCCCTGCGGCATGCGACCAGCCTGTCGTGCTCCCCAGGGACTTCGAAGAGTCTTGCTCGCCAAGGAAGATCCTAATAGATATGTTCGGATCCCTTACCTTAAGGGACCTATCGTAATCTGTTAGGATATGGAAACTGTAATCTTGCTCTTCGGCTATATAAGGCGAGCAGGGACCCCCTCGAAACAATCTTATCTACACCTTGTGTAACCCAATACTTATACCAATCCAGCCACCAAAACATAGGACTTAGGTTATTACGGTGATTTGCTGGCCTGAACCTGTATAAATCGTTGTGTCTACGCTCTTTGTGTTACGCTTGATCGCCGTCGCCACACCTCCACCTACAATCTACTACCGTAGGGTACCCCTTAGGTAGACTTCAACGCATATTTCGTCGACAGATGGCGCGCCAGGTATGGTGTGTGTGCAACGACTTCATGGCTCAACAAGCGGTTACCTTCCTCGAATCAATGATCATCCCCGCGGGCGGCGCCACCCTCCAGATCGGCTCTATGATCTGGACCATTGATGGCACCGTCTCAATCTCAGAGATCACAGATCCCACTCGGCCCCTCGCGTCGAACCCTTCTCCGATTGAGGATTCAACCACCGAGACGGTGCGGTATGCCCCAGATTGCATCGTCCCTAACGATCTCATGAAAGCCATCGACTGTACCGATGAAGACCTCGCTGACTGTGTCAGCCTTGTCGATGCTGCTCGACGCCGACTTCATCCTCATACATCGACCACATGCACGTTTAAGAAGACTTCTCCAGAAGCTCCATGTCGCCGACCAGCGCCCAGCTCCGCTAGCCCCGGCACCGGGCGGAAGCAACGACATGGCAACGACCACAAGGAGATCCTCGATGGCCCATGCCCCCTCCATAGAAAGGGAAAACACACCATGCGGGAGTGCATCACCCTCAAGGAGGACATTCAAAGCAAGGCGGGCAAGAAGCGACCAGACGAAGATCCTTCAAGGGAAGAAGTGACGGAGGCACCGACCACCAATTTTACGAAAGCCACATGCATCTTCCCCATATTTGGCGGGTACCCAAGAAGTAACGGTAGGCGTCGCCGCCGAGCTACCACCGACGACAACAGCACTGATGTATCTTCCCCGGACTGGACAAGGCACCAAATCGATTTCTCCAGAAACGACCAGTGGACACATCACGACTACCCTGGTCGCTTTCCGTTAGTCATCAGTGTGGTTGTCTCGACCAGCCTTTTCAAGAAAATACTCGTTGATGGAGGCAGTTCCCTCAACGTTATCTTCCTAAGCACGCTTCAACGGCTCGAATATTGAGAGAGCGACCTCTGTCTAGCGAACTTCTCGTTCTACGGGGCCTCGAAGCCTTCCGGACAGATTACTCTCCCGGTACGGTTCATATCCACTCGCCATATTCGCAAAGAACCCATCAACTTTATCAGCACCGACTTCGACGCCCGATATGACGCCATCCTTGGCTGACCGGCGTTCTCAAGACTCATGGCCATACCGCACTACACCTACCTGGTGCTCAAGATGCCAACACCACAAGGCGTCGTCAGCCTCCACTTCAATCTCCAAGTGGCCTATGAGTGCGAGCAGCAAGCGATCCACGATGCGACCAGGCGGGAACGCCGACATGGCACCTAGATCTGCCTCTCCGATGCGGCCAAGCCCCGAGCCAAGGACTTCGACATCCCGGAGCCTCCGGCCACACGCGCTTCAAAGAAATCTAGAGAAACCAAGACGGTGGCTCTGGTCGACGACGACCCCGAGAAGACCGTCGTGATCGGTGCCAACCTCGACCCTAAACAAGACTGTCGATGGGATATCCTATAGGGTACCCAGAGACCGGCTTACCTAAGCTCTGGGCCTCCTTTTCTCGGCCCACGAAGGAAGATGAACAGAAGAAACCGAATTCTACTCCGTAAGGACAGCAGGACCGAAGCTCAGCTTAGGACTCTAAGGTTGTAACCGAGTAGGATTAGAGTAACCTCGACCAGTTCCTGGACTATAAAGGGCTGGTGAGGGCATCACCCAAAAACAGTTCCCTACATACTACACGACATCCGATACTTAGAGCGACACATAACACCTTGTATTACGATCAAGAGCAATAACAGATGACTCAACTGGACGTAGGGTTGTTACTCGACCTTGTCGAGAGACTGAACCAGTATAAACCGTGTGTCCCTACGTGTCCAACCACTAAGGATTCACTATTCGCCGAGGCACGAACTACTGTCTCGGGTAACCCCGTGGCAGGCTATCGGTGGTAAAACATCGACAGCTGGCGCGCTAGGTAGGGGCTTTCGGCGAATTTTTTCTCGAAAGCTTGGTGGACCACGACCTAAAGATTATGAAACCGACGGAATCCACATTTTCTTTGGATCATGGATCTGCAAGATTGACGACGACGGAAAAATTCAATGCCAACTCCGAGAAGAAGAAGGAGAAGATCAAGATCTTCAAGAACTGAATCAAGAAATTCAAAATCTGACAATTTCGGAACTAACCAAACTAGTAGACGAAGAAGGATACGAAACCGACTCAGAAAAGGAGACACTACCATATGCCAACCCCGAGTCCAACATGACAGAAGTAAACACAAATCAAGTCGGAGTATACAAGTAGACTTCAGTCAGAAACGAAAACAACTCAGAAACCATCAAAAACTCGCGTTTATATGGACTGCATAATTCGGCATATACTTATGGAACATTCCTTCAGAGGAAGATGAAAAGAAGCAAAACCCTGAAAGGTGCCCAAGAAGGGTTGGTCATGTCAACGACTCCAGAGGGATGCATTGTGCACTGGCCGAACCACCCCTCAAGGACACAAGGCCAGGCTATTGAACTACCATTCCAGATGGGAAATGAACTTGAACTACTCCAAGAACTATCATACAGAACCTCGAAAAGAAGCCAAGGAGAAAGAAGAACTTGGAGAATGCATACATTATATATGGCAAAGTTGGAACCTTATTTAGAACCACAACAAATACTCGATTTAAAATCATCAGATGAATCAGAAGGAGATATATCATACGATGAAGAAGGAGAAGACAACGAAACGAACGATCATAAAGCTGCAAGGTTGAAAAAGAACAAGGCTGGAGCAGGAAGAAGAAATCGAGCCACTCAGAGAAGGCAAATCTGGAACAAGTATAAAGCAGAATTGACGGAATACAATAAAAAGAAAGCAGAAAGAGAATCTATGAAGAGCATAAAGAGAGAAAGAATTGAGGAATTAACAAAAGAACTGAACATCCTCACTAAAGAAGAAAGAATTACAGATGAGCCGATAAAAGAAGGCAGAGACCCAAGCAAACAACCAGAAGACAATATACCTCAAGAAGGACAAGGAGATAAGCAAGAAGAACAACCACCCAAGAAGTCGATATTCCACAGATTAGGGAAGACAAGAGTACCACAACAATCAGAAAGACAAGAACAACAATTCGAACTAATAAGACAAAACAACCCAGATTGGGATCAACGCTACCCAGAAGAATATGGTGAATCTGAATATAGAGGGGACAGAGATTATTATAGAAGAGATGAGTCACCAGACTTCAACAGGATAGAACAATACAATAGATTTCCATGCTTTGCAGGAAGGCTACAAACATTGAAGCTACCACATAAATTCAAACCAGCGAATCACTCCAAGTATAACAGAAAAGTAGAACCCAGGCAATGGATAAGAGTATATTCTCAATCCATAGAACTCGCAGGAGGAAACAATGACATCAAATCTCTATACTTTCCAATGGCACTCGAAGCGATGCCGTTACAATGGTTTGATAAGTTGAAGCCAAGATCAATTAAATATTGGGAATATTTACAAGAAGCATTTTCCAACAACTTTGCAGGAATAATAACACACCCCATGACAGCGGCATAATTAAAAAATGTAAAACAAAGAAGAGGAGAAACTCTAAGGGAATATTACAGAAGGTTTGGAGACCTCAGAGCTCAGATACACGACATCACTGATAGAGAAGTAATAGAAACATTTGTGGATGGGATAGTTGCAAATTGGCAGTTCAAAGACTATTTCAATGAAAACCCGAGATCCAACGAAGACTTCAAGAGGGCTATTGAGAAAATGATATCATCAGAGGAAAGAACTAGGCACAGGTTCGCCCGCAATTTGCATGAAAATAAAAGACCAGATTATAGACCAAATGACAAGAGACCAAGACAAGACAATATGGTAGCAGCGACAGACAACAAAAGAAGATACAACGATAACGACAAAGGAGGGTACAACAACAATAACAACAACTACAACAACAACAGGAACACGAATAACAGATATTCAAACAACAATTATCAGGGCAACAATTACACGAAGAGACCAGCAGAAAGAATAGAAGACCTACCCTGCTACATACATCCTAATTCAAGTCACAAGCTAATCGAATGTGATGTTTTCCAACGAAGATTCATGAAGAAGGAAGACACCCGATCAAACAACTCGGAGCAAAGAACAGATGAATCAGGGAAAGACACAAAGAAAGCAGAAGGGAATTATCAAGAAGCCCAACGACAAATAGCGGTAATCTTCTCAGGAGCATCATATACAAGAAACAAGAGACAGGAAAAGTTGGCACACAGAACCATCATGGCAGCAGAGCCAGCAACCCCAAGATATCTGGATTGGTCAGAATACCCAATTCAGTTCACAAGAGAAGATCAATGGACAAGTGCAGAAAACGCTGGATATTATCCTCTAGTAATGGGACCAACAATAGTAGGGGTAGCAGTTTCAAGATGCCAACAACAAAAGGTGTTCTTTCACTAAAAGGAGACCTAAAGAGAGCATATGATTGCGATGTACAAGCTATACAAATAACAGAAAAACTGCAAGACTACAAGGAGAAAGAAGATATTGCGAGAAAAGTCGAGAAAATAAACCCGGACGAAATCCAAATACCGGCAAAGAAGCCAAGTACCTTCACACCTCCTAAAGAAGTAGCCACAAAGACAATCGACCTACTAACTGAAGATCCAGAGAAGACGACGATAATCAGTGCAAACCTGGATCCTAGATAGGAACTCGCGCTCACCAACTTTCTGAGGGATAACAAAGACATATTTGCATGGAAACCAGCAGATATGCCAGGAGTCCAAAAGGAGTTGGCTGAGCACAAAATCGATACAAACAAAGGATCAAGACCAGTAAAACAGAAGCTACGTAGATTTCCACCAGACAGGAAAGCGGCAATCAAAAAGGAAATCACAAAACTTTTAGCAGTTGGGTTTATCAGAGAGATAATTAACCCGGATTGGTTAGCTAACCCGATACTCGTGGAGAAAAAGAACTCGAAGGAATGACGTATGTGCGTAGACTACACAGATCTTAACAAACACTGCTCAAAGGACCCATATGGACCACCCAGAATTGATCAAGTCATAGACTCAACAGCTAGATCATCACTACTGTCATTTCTTGACTGCTACTCGGGATATCACCAAATATCATTAAGAGAAGACCAAAGAAAGACATCTTTCATAACACCTCCTGGAGCATACTGCTACAAATCAATGCCTTTTGGACTAAAGAACGCGGGAGCAACATATCAAAGATCAATACAAACCTGCCTTAGAGATCAAATTAGAAGAAACGCCGAAGCCTACATTGATGACGTAGTAGTCAAAACAAAAGAACCAGAATCACTCTTAGAAGACCTAGAAGAGACCTTCAAAAACTTAAAAGAGTGTAAGTGGAAACTCAATCCCACAAAGTGTGTCTTTGGCGTACCATCAGGACATCTACTCGGATTTTTGGTCAGCAATAGAGGGATCAAGGCTAGCACCAAACAAGTCAAGACAATAATGGATATGAAGCCACCCAAAAAGGTCAAGGACGACATACAAAAACTGACAGGATGTATGGCAGCTCTCAATAGATTCATATCATAATTGGGAGAAAAGGGACTACCCTTCTTCAAACTCCTGAAGAGAAAAGAAAACTTTGAATGGACAGAGGAAGCAAATCAAGCTTTTATCAAATTGAAAGAATACTTATCATCATCTCCAATAATGACACCTCCAAGAAATAAGGAGGACATGATGCTATACATTACCGCAACAAAAAATGTAGTAAGTGCAACAATCATTGTGGAAAGAGAAGAACCCGGACACGTCTACAAAGTACAGAGACCAGTATACTACATCAGCGAAGTACTCACAGAATCAAAAGTTAGATACCCACACGTACAGAAGTTACTATACGTAGTACTTATATCATCAAGAAAGTTGAGGCATTATTTCCATGAACACAAAGTAACAGTACCAACCAACTTTCCGCTACAAGACATACTCAGAAACAAAGATGCTACAGGTCGAATATCAAAATGGGCAGTAGAACTCGGATCCCTGAATATCGACTTCAAACCAAGAACAACAATCAAGTCACAGATACTACCTGACTTCATTGCAGAATGGACAGAAATCACACAAAAAGAACTTGAGCCAATACGAGATCATTGGAAGATGTACTTCGATGGATCACTAAAACTCGGAGGAGCAGGGGCAGGCATGTTACTAATCTCCCCAAAAGGAAGACAATTAAAATACGTGTTACAGATATTATGGCGAGCAACAAATAACGAAGAAGAATATGAAGCACTCATACATGGCTTAAGAGTAGTAACTACACTCGGAATCAAGAGAATTCTAGCTTACGGAGATTCAGCAGTAGTGTTCAACCAAGTAAGCAAAGAGTGGGATTGCACAAAAAACAACATGGACGCGTATTGTGCAGAAGTACGAAAACTTGAGAAGAATTTTGAAGGACTTGAAATTCACCACGTCTTAAGAGATTCAAACGTAGCAGCAGATATCTTATCCAAATTAGGGTCAGATAGAGAAAAGGTACCACCTGGAGTATTTGTGGAAGAACTCACAAAGCCATCAATCCAGGAAACTTATAAACCAAAAGAAGACCCAATGAATATAGACAAAGCAAAAGAACCCGACAGCTCAAGATAGATCCTCAATATAGAAAGCGATTGGAGACAACGATACATTGATCATAAAAGTGAAAGCAAACTACCCGGAGACAAGGCAGAAGCAACAAGGATTATAAGGAAAAGAAAAGCCTACGTTCTCATAAAAGATAAATTATACAAAAGAGCAGCGTCCTCTGGAATATTATTGAAATGCATATCTACACAAGAAGGAAAAGAGATATTAGAAGAAATCCACTCGGGATGTTGCGGAAATCATGCAACATCTAGGACACTAATCGGCAAAGCATTCAGAAGTGGGTTTTATTGGCCAACAGCACTCAAGGATGCAGAACAATTAGTTAAAATATGCAAGAATTGCCAGATGTTTGCAAGACAATCACATGTTCCAGCACATAACTTAATCTGCATACCACTAGCCTGACCCTTCTCATGTTGGGGGCTAGATCAAGTCGGACCTCTTAAAAAGGCAAAGGGAGGATTCGAGTACATATTCTTGGCAGTAGACAAATTCACCAAATGGATTGAATACAAACCACTAGTCAAATACAGCGCAGAAAAAGCGACAGAGTTCATACAAGAAATCATGCACAGATTTGGGATGCCAAACAGAATAATCACAGACCTTGGATCACCCTTTACAGCAAAAGAATTCCAATATTAGGCAAGAGATTATGGAATAGAAATAGACTATGCATCGGTAGCTCACCCCCAAGCAAATGGACAGGTTGAAAGAACTAGCGGGCTATTATTACAAGGCCTAAAACCAAGACTATATGAAGACCTAAAAGATTATGGGGGTAAATGGATAGAAGAACTACCAAAAGTGGTATGGGGTTTAAGAACTCAAATCAGCAGAGCAACATGATATTCACCTTTGTTCTTGGTATACGGATCAGAAGCTGTACTACCAATCGACCTAATATGGCAATCACCAAGAATTGAGCAATATGATGAAGGAGAAGCTGAAGAAACAAGATGACTAGATATCGACTCAATCGAGGAAATAAGAGATAGTTCAGTAATACAAAATGCAAGATATTTACCAGACTTGCGAAGACACTATGACAGAAATATGCACCCAAGAACGTTAAAACTAGGAGATCTGGTACTACAACTAATCCAAAAAAAAGATGGAAGACACAAACTACTAAGCCCATGGGAGAGTCCTTTTATCATTAAGACAACAATACAACCTGGAACATACGAGCTAATGACAGAGGAAGGAGTTCAATTAAGCAACAGTTGGCATATCAGCCAACTCAAGAAATTCTACAACTAAAAGCACAAGATACAAGACATCAAGAACAAACCGGCAGTTGCACAATGAGAGGCACTGTCTGGAGTTGGGTTGTTTCATGAGGCAACCTAATGAACCGACTGCTTTGCACCATGAGCGGCACAGTCTAGTATATATATATATATATATAATTTACCGGCTTTGCACAAAGAGAGGCACTGCCCAGAGTCAGTTGTTTCGTGAGGCAACTTGGCTAAACCGACTGCTTTGCACCATGAGCGACACGGTCTGGTTCTTATATCTAAAAATTTACCGGCTTTTGCACAAAGAGAGGCACTGCCCGGAGTCAGTTGTTTCGTGAGGTAACTTGACTAAACCGACTGCTTTGCACCATGAGCGGCACAGTCTGGTTCTTATATCTAAAAATTTACCGGCTTTGCACAATGAAAGGCACTGCCCGGAGTCAGTTGTTTCGTGAGGCAACTTGACTAACCGACTGCTTTGCACCATGAGGGGCACAATCTGGTTTATATATCTAAAAATTACCGGCTTTACACAATGAGAGGCACTACCCAGAGTCAGTTGTTTCGTGAGACAACTTGACTAACCGACTACTTTGCACCATGAGCGGCACAGTCTGGTTCATATATCTAAAATTTACGGGCTTTGCACAATGAGAGGCATTGCCCGCAGTCAGTTGTTTCGTGAGGCAACTTGACTAATCGACTGCTTTGCACCATGAGCGGCACAGTCTGATTCATATATAAAATCCACCGTTTCGTGAGGCGGCATGACTAGCTGACAGCTTTGCACCATGAGCGGCACAGTTTGGTACTCATATCTACAAGTCTACCGTTTCGAGAGATGGCATAACATCAATCACTCACAACAAGAGATTAAAGAGCAAAATGAATTCGGCGCAAAAAAAAATGCAAGCCAGGTATCATTACATCAAAGAGCAAAATATCAACAAAAAGAACTACTCGTCAAGAACTACTCAAAACTACTCGGAGGTCTTTTACAACACAAAGCCTAAACTAAGAGGCACAGATCATTCTACAGGCAATATTACCAGTCTAATCGTCAAGGCTTGAAGACCAAGAAAAACTCGGGATTTACAGAAACATTTTCAAAGCCTATCACAGAGGCTCACAAATTAACACACCATTCCAAAGAACTCGGCAAAGGACTGGAAAACAAGATATTCTTCAAAAAGCGAAACTAGGATAAAAACATCATAATATCAGGACGAAGCCTGACAAATATAACATCAAAAGTATATTACAAAACCACCATCAAGGGACAAACAAATGTTATCGAGGAGGAGACGGCAGTACATTAAGCTGGCTAATTATTTGGTGACAAAGCTCCTTAACCTCGGGCTTCGATTGTTCCCACCTCGTCAAGAGATCGACGTCCATCGGATCCTCGAGGATTCAATCCAAAGGAAAATCAGGAGCAAGGGCTCGGACAAAATAAACAACGTTGTTTATACATCGCTCAAAGTCATTTTCAACAAACTCTTTAAACCGAAGAGGTAACGCAGGAATCTAGGTCTTCAGGCCTTCTTTAGCATCTTCTTGAAGACAAACAACAGATATGACAGGTTTCACAGCAGCATACAAAACTTTATACCGCTCATGAACCTCCGAGAGCTGAGTCTTCAAAACCCCCTCAGATTTCAACAACTAAAAAAGGGCAAAAGAAGTCAGAAAGACTACAAGAAAAACAACAAGAAAATCAGAAAACAATAAGTAGTCGACTCACAGCTGCATCTTTCTCCTCTGAATTTGCAAGACGAAGAGACAAATCTTGTTTTTCCTCATTCGAAGAAATAGAAGCCTGATCAGCAGCTACAAATGTATCAAGTACATCAGATATCAAGCAAAGAAAATTCACATAAGAAGAAAAAGAAGATAGTTACCAGCAATCTTTTCTTCTAAATCAGAAACAACAATTACTCAGAGAGCCTTTTCCTGCTCCAAAGTAGCACGAGTCTGAGACAACTCAAGATGAACCCTGTCTAGCTCAGCTTGAAGAGTAACAGTTGACTAAGTTTCCGAGGAAGAGACAATCAACCCCCGACAGACATCCTGAAAGAAACATGAATCAAAATAAAGCAAACAAGACCAAAAGAGAGAGACAAGAATAAAATACCTTCAATTCAGTTCCAAAGGACAAGGATAGATTCGTCCAAGTAGAAACAAGTTTTTTAACCCGTTCAACTCGGCTGAGCTGAGCCTCTGACCCTTGAATAAGCAAAGGCTTGGCTGAGGAAGAAGTCGGAGCTATGGCTTGGTGGCTCAACTCAAGCACCTCGAGAAGAGGCACACCTTTGGGAGGATGTGCACCAACAAATTGGGAAGTACCAGCAACCGCGGTAGCATTAGGAGTACAAAGTCCTGCAAGAAATAAAACAGGAAGAGTTAAAATAAAAACAAGAAGCAAGAATCTTCATCAGAGACAAAAAGCCTTACCACCATGAGAAGAATTAGGAGCTTTAGAAGAAACCTAAAAGTTTCAAAAGCAAAGAAAATCAGGCAAAGATAAGATAAAAAGTACAAATATCACATAGCAAAGGTAACGTACTTGGCCGACTTGCTAAAGGTAGCAGCAACAGAAGCAAACGAAAGGTCAGGGATATCAAAAGTAAAATCTTCATCAAACAATGAAGAAGAAGGGATTGGAACAGCCGAAGGAATAGTAGCAGCCTCAATAGAAGACGGGTCGGCAGATGATCTACGACTGAACAAAAAACTAGCAATAAGAACAAGATCTCTGAATAAAAAACAAAGACATCAAGGAAAACCATCTCACGGAGGTTGGGTAAGAGGAGAATCGTCATCCGAATACTCCTCATGCAGAAAGACGGACTGGCCATCTGAAAAGAACAAAGCATAAGAATAAAGAAGAGTGTCATACAAAACAGCTCAGATAACAAATACAAAACGCTCACCTACAATAATGTTACCTGTGGGAGTACGCGGCCGAGAAGAACGGCGTCGAGTAGCAGGAGGAAGTTGGACAGAATGAGCAAAGGATTCAACTTTCCTTTTCCTAGAAACCATTAAGACTTGAGCAATCCAAGAATCTGGGGTGTAAGGCACATACCCATCAGTAATACAAAATCTAGGGATAAACCTGGAGGAAGAAGTCGAAGCCACAGTGACTTCAGCAGTAGGCTCCTCAGGAACAAAAGGATCTGACCCAAAAGGCAAGTTTAGCCTAAAACAGTGACCATGATCCTGAAACACAAAAGAAGCCATCAATAGACAAGAACTCAGGAGAAAAGAAATCAGAACAAGACGAATAAAGTACTAACCGGAGGAGGTGGATTTCCAGCATGGTACTCAAGAATCTGGGGAGGCATAGCAGACACACCACTCAGGACCCTCCCCAAATGATCGAACATGCCATCTTCAGACAACTCAGAATCAGTGATGATCCGAGAAGGATCAGAAGGACCAATGTACTTAAAACCAAGAGTCTCCCACTGAAAGAGAGGTTGAATTCGGCGGCGATAGTAACTAGCAACCAGTCGATTATCAGTCAAACCGGATTGTTTTAAGTAACTAATCCTGAAGGACTGAGAACGTCGACCAGAGGGGGGGGGGTGAATGGGAGCCTCAAATTTCTCTTGAAATGTTCGGGCCACTCTTCCCAAAAACCAAACCCAGTTGCTGGGTGAGCAAACGGTGCAACATTGGGGTTAGTAAACTGTGAAGGATACCAGTGTTGTCCCACTTGCCCAAAGAATGGGTTAGGAGAAAAACCAAACATCTCCTGCCCCACGGAGGGATAGAGATCACCACGATAGGGAAAACGTGGTACACTAAAGAAGGGTGGAGTAAAGCCACCGCCATGAGGCCCGTAGTCGTATGGGTCACGACCGGTACCCTACCGGGCACGACCACCGCGTGGTCTCGCCTCCTAAGGCCTAGCACCTTGAGGCATTGTACCTCTAGGCCTAGTAGTGCACCTCCGAACTTCTGGTTCACGCACCCCAACTGGTGGGTGGTACATGTCCCGGTTGTTCAACTCAAACTGCCGTCGATCATCTCTCTTCCTCCTAAAACAAAACTCAAGCAAGTGCCCATCCCGATCACAATACTCAGAATGGTACCTCACCACACTCTTGGTAGGCACTCTCTTGCTGGGTTGGGTGGCTCTAGCTTTCTTAGGAAGGGGATCACTAGAGATGTCTGGCATTGTGTCAAGTGGGTTGCGAAGATGGTTCGGTTTGGCAATCCACACTTACTTCTGTGGAGTGGTTTTGGGTGGCTCTTCAAACACACCATCTCTCATAGGAAACTTGGAGGGGTCGGTAGGAATAGGTGGTGTGATCTTGGTAAGCTTGGTTGCTGTGGTGGGTTTCTCACTCTCGCTCAAGCCACTGCACTCACCGATCTTACCGAACAAGCTATCGTCCTTCCCACCTATAGCAAAGCCTACTCCCGTGCTGCCAGCCCTTTTGCATTGGCTAAGCAACATCCCTAACTCCGACTCTCGGCAAGACACCCAGCTCAAGATGGACCGAAGGCATGTGTTTTCTTCCTCGGTACACATCTTGTCGTGTCTGCACGACGCGATCTCAAGCCCCAAAGCCTCAAAGCGATCCGACTCTCTAGTGCTATCTGAGCTGACCTTCTCTAACACAGCGATCCTAGCATCCTTCCATGCTAGCTCAGAACGCAAGCCTAAGCAAGACTTGCACGTACCAAGTAAGCTAGGCCTAGCCTTTAGCTCACTGACCTCCTCAAGTAGAGTGCCATACTTGTCCTGGAGAGTGACAAGACTAGACATGTGAATGGCGCAAACATCACACTCTACCTCCTCGGTAACCACCACAGACGCCTTAGCAAAATCTAGCTCATGAAGCGCGCTAAGGTACTTCGCCTTAAAATCGTTCCTCTCACAAGAGGTACGCTTGAGCAACGCATCTTGACTCATCAAGGTGTAGTTCAGAGACTCAATCTCGAGAGAGAGGGATTCGACGGTGGGTGATATCTCCGGTGTGTCGGAGTCGTAGTCGTAGTTGGGGCCATCCTTGTGTCTGCCGACCTTGCTTTCTTCAATCGCCATGGTGCAAAAACGACCGTGCTTGGCATCGGCATAGAAGCATAGGCCGTTGAGCTTGTCCTCAACCTTTCCCTTCGACTTATCATCGCTTGAAGAAGTACCTCCATCGGAAGAGGCATCGATGTCGCTAAGGGAGGCGAGGAAGGCTCGGTGCTTGGCCTTCACCTTGTCAATCATCTTCTTGGAGGACCTTCGGTGGTAGCCACCCTTGGGCTTGTGCTTGTCCTCAAAGTGGTGCTTGCGCTTGTCCTTGCGCTTGGTGAAGTCGCCCGCAGCTTTCTTGGGGAAGTTTGGAATGAAGTGATCCTCATCACCGCAACGGTAGCACCCCTTGGCCGAGCCACCATGTCGTCGGTTCAAATGGTTGTTGTGAAACCGTGAGAACCTAGTGATGACTAGGGCCAACTCGTCATCTCGAAGAGCCTTCACTTGCTCCTCTGTCACAGAAATCAAAGACAAAGCAAACAAGGAGTGTGAAGGGTCAGAGGAGGAAGAAGACGTACCACCGGGGCCAGAAACCAATGCCATAGATGGTTTGGACGGGTTTTCAAGCTTGGCACGGGTCTGGTAGTCAATCTTCGAGGACTTGAGCTTGCTGAATAGCTCATCCACGGTTAGGGCATCATAGCCCGGTGACTCCTGAATGGCAGCCACCTTCATCTCCCACACCTTCCGATTAAGAGCATGCAAAAGCTTGATAGCCATCTCATGATCTTCATAAGGCAAGTTGGCTCGATTAGCACGCATCTTGTTGATGATAGATTGGAAGCGAGTGAACATCCCGTCAACAGATTCGCCGGCCAACTGAGAAAAGTTCTCGTACTCTCTACGGTATGTGTCGAAGAGTCTGGACTTGATCTGAGTGTTACCCTCATGATATCGCACAAGTGTTTGCCAGATCTCCCTTGCCATAGTGAGACTCCAAACTCGCTCAAACTCAGGAAGAGACAAACTTGAGAAGAGAATGCTACGAGCTCTTGCGTTTGACGCATGTTGCGTGATTTGCAGCTCATTAATCTGAGTGCCAAGAACCACGTAGTCAACACTCTCACAAATCTCCCAATACTTCATATCAAGCCCTTGGAGGTAAGCGGACATGCGCACCTTCCAATAGGCGAAGTTTGTTCCATCGAAGAATGGCGGTTTGCCAGCACCTCGCTCCATGTCCCCTTCGCGGATCAAGAACTGTGTAAGGTGGATTGATCCTTAACCGGCTTTGATACCAATTAAAGGACCGAGAACGGTGACCAGAGGGAGGGGGGGGTGAATGGGACCCTCAAATTTCTCTCGAAATGTTCGGGCCACTCTTCCCAAAAACAAAACCCAGTTGCTGAGTGCTCAACCTCCGCGGATCAAGAACCGTGTAAGGTGGATTGATCAATAACCACTTGTTGGGTGCTCAACCGGCAGTGGAGGAAAATAGGCAAAAACCCCAAAACACAGGTTCTCAACCCCTAGGGAAAAGAGGCAAGAACCTAGGCAAAATAGGCGAAAACTGCAACCAACAGGGAGCTCCGGACCAGTTCAGTCAAGACCTCCGGACCAATGGAAGTGGTCCGGAGCCTTTGGTCCGGTGCTCACCAAAGCACTTCCGGACTAGTCCGACAATCACTTTTGGAAGTCCGAAGCTCACTCAAAAAGCATGCAGGGAGCTCCGTAGCTCTGAACTCTGGTCCGACGCTCACCGTCGGACTAACGCACCTGGTCCGATGCTCACTGAGAAAAATATCTCAAGCAAACAGTAAGCAACCAGGCTTCAGACAACTCGTCGGGCGCTCACCATCGGACCAATGACTCTGGTCCGACGCTCTGAGCTGTCAGAATGTCACCCTGGACATGACCACCAGACCAGTGACCTATGGTCCAGAGCCTAGTCAAAGTGGTCCGGATGTTAGTCCGGAACTCACACTCAGAAAGCTGAAACCCACGAACAGCGTGTGGCACTGTCGGCCTCTAAAAACTGAGCAAAATGAAATGAGGTTTGGCAGGGAGATACTAGATACCAATGTGATTCCTTCCCTACAAAATCAACACAAGAACCAGTTCGAAGACTGGTTACCACAGAAATGTTTCCTTTCCTCAAATCACCAACACAAACCCTAGCACAAGATATATTGAAAAGCCAAATGCTAGGGGACCAACACACAAGGGAAAAGATTTATCCCGTGGTTCACCTCGCCACAAAGGCTTGCCTAAGTCCACGTTGTTGAGGTGCCACAAAGGCTTGGAGCTTTGCAACTCCAACTCAATCTCAAGTCAAGGAAGTGAATCCTTGAGATGAGGGGTAATTCCTTAGCTTCACACAGCGATTACAAACCTCCCTAGGCTGCCACAAGCGAGGGGCAAGTGTTGACACCTCTTAAGTATCAATTCTAAGTGTCAACTAAGCAGAAGAAAGGATATATTTGCAACACACCACCTAGACATAGGGTTTATACTGACAGAATTCCACGAGTTTTGGTGAATGTCTGTTTCTGCAGGAGGATATCAGGAAATACCAAGGAAAGGCCCACATGTCATGTTTACATAGAGATAATTATCATCCCCAGAATTTTCTATACTCTAGAGGGTTCCAGAAGACGCGGGAAGAAATGAGAAGGCGAGCGGGCCCATAGGGAGGGCGCCCGCCCTACCCCTAGGGTGCCCGCCCTAGCCAGAGAGCCAATCAGGCTCCGCCTCTTGGATTAGGGTTCCACCACCTTTGAGGTTAAATCTAACCCCGCCATTAAGGTCGGTTTGATCCGACGGCTGGCGTTCATTTGAGGGGGCTATATAAGGAGGACCCCTGCCCCTGGCTAAAGGCAATCCATTATTCATTTACATATTTTCGAAAGAGGATTCGCCAGAGAGGATCCCTTATGGATCTATTCTCTAGGGCTTAGCATACATGTGATATTAGATTGAGAGAGTTAGAGTGGAGTTGTGGATTGGAGGAAGCCCGAACTGTTGGTGTCTCTTCTCCAGTTTGTATCGAAGGGATCAAGACTCCTTACCCGAGGCTTGGTCCTAGGATTTCTTCGGTAATTCAACTTCTAATTCTAGTAACTTCCCTGATTTATTATTCTTTGGTCTGTGAGTTTACTTTATTCTCTTTGCATTGAGAGTAGGGTAATCGTCTTTAGCGTAAATGTGGTGTTTGGGCTAAGATCCTCATAGATATCCCCTGTGTAGCCGGATCTGTGGTAGTAGCTCGGAAAGTGACAATTCCGTAGATACCTTTGGAACCCACAATCCCGTTAGAAGGACTGGTAGGGTTTATAGGCCGCATGGTAAGCATTCTCTGAGGTGTCTCTTATCACGACGGTTCTCCCCAATAGAAAATAATACATATCTTATATAGACTAGAACGAGACTACACTCGCAGTCTTCTCTAATCGCTCATATAAAGATCACCTTGTTAATAGCCTAAAGGTTAATAGCATAGATTGGTTAGTCAGATGCACCCTTTCTCCCTGTGGATAAATAAATACGATACTCTGGATAATCTCCCGGGTGAAGTGCTCACCGGTATCCGTGCGCTTGCGGATTACTTCCTAGTGATTTCTCTGTTTGCGTTAACAAATATCAACAAGCATTTCTGGCGCCGTTGCTGGGGAGAAAGACGGTTTGCTGAGATAACCTCGAATCTTGCTATTAGGTTGTACCTATACTTTTATCTTTTCTTATCCTTTTTGTATTCTTTATTTCTTACATTTTCTATCTTTATGGAATGTTGTGCTAGTTTTGAACTATGCTCATCCATTTACCTTTTTCCTTTTTTTCCTTTTTATCATCTTTCTCACCTTACCATTTTCTTCTTACCACATATATAAATACTCTACTCCAAAGGGCGACTTGTTGGAGACTCGCCCTGCTTGTATAGCCATGGTTTGGGAGAAATCTTTCTCTAGTCTTGGTTTAGTTTTAACTCCATTTGAAAATATGAAGTATCCAAGTATAGAGGAGGCCCCAAACAAGACCAATTTGAGATTTACCAATCCAAGTGGAATTTTGAACTTACATGAAGAATCAACCATAGAGATTGGAGAGGAAGATGATATCAATGAGCATGGAATCTATTCCATATCTATCTCTTTAAATCCATGCTCATATGAGACATCTCCCATACCCATTGGTCTCTTTATCATTACCATTTATGACATCTTCAACACCCTCACACTTTCTATTTACAAAAACCTTAAAAGGGTGGTTGTCGATGCATTTATCTATCATAAATTTTGTAGATCTCGTTGTGTAAATCTTGAGATAGGTAATGAAATGGAAACTGTTTTTCTAAAAGCACATCTTGAAAGGTTTCCCTAGGACAAGCTTAGTGTCCTAAAACAAGCATCTCTCAGAGCTTAACATGAGTATTCACCCCTTTTTGTTTCCTGCCTTGTGAAATGAGCATAGAAATATATGATTATATTCCTTCGGGTATTTTTGTCACTAACCTTTCCAGGTATAGAACAGAAAGAATGAAGGAATAACAAGCATAAGGTATGTCTAACCAATCATCATGCAACATTGAATTACATTCATCCAATCTTAATATTTGCAAAATTCAAGCTTGGGGGATAACCCATCATACAAACATCTTTTGCCATGTTGCTACATCATCTTATTTGTACCTACCTTTAAGGCATGCTCAACTACTAAAAAATCATCCTACTCTTTCATCTTCACATGAGTAAATCTCCATAATACTTTCATGCTACCTTTGTTTGCTATAGTATATGTTTAGGTTTTGAAGAATTTTTATATATCTTTTAAATTATGCATGGTGCTTAGTTTAAAGGTATTTGGATATTACTTCGAAAGGATTTTATTTTAAGCGTAGTGCTTAGGTTAAAATGTCTTCCTATGTCAAATTAGACGTGGTGTCTAGGTTGATTTTTGAACTGATAGTCAGCTGTAGTAGATATCAGATATTTTGTTGGACTAACCCCTTAAGGAAAACTTTCAATATCAAATTGGGAAAGTACTAAGAGAAACTCACATTAGAGATGAAGAGAGACACATGAACTTCAACAACTTTCACAAGAGAGACACAACTAATTCATCAATAGATGAATTCCATGGAGCTAGGAGAAGACAAGGATAACCTTAAACCACTCAATCCATGGAAGAGAAGGTGAACAAACTTCAAGACAAGACAATGAAAAGACCAACAAGATCAGAGGAACAAGGATGAGGAGTGGAACAAAGGATACAATCTATTAATGCTCAACTAGCCAATCAAAGGAAGCTTCCATGAGGTGTTATAGGGCCATCGTTCTTCAAAATTAAAGGTAAGTAATCATCACTCTAAAAAGAATTTCTTTGATTCTGGTATTCACATAAATAAATATCTACAACATGTTGAGCTACAACATTATTTGATTCAACCTCATAAACTCAAGATGTTAGTTCTTGAAAGCTTGTTCCTAGTACCACATTCTAGTTCTCACAAATTTAACCATATGGGCTGAAATGTTGCACATCCAACTTTGGAAGATGATAATCTCAATCATATAAAATTTATTCATAGACAAATCCTTCTATATGCTCAAGCAATTTTAATTTGCTAAGTGTTGTTGAAGTGCTACACTCATACTTATCTTTTGATTTTTCACCCATGTTATGGTTAAACACAATACTCAATTTTGCGCGATGTGTTTAGGCTAGAGAAGAATGAATAAAACTTTGGTTCTGTTGGTGTTTTCCCACCAACAGAGCCCATGCACTTGATCTCTGCCTTGTTTATTTGAGTAGGACACTTATTCACCATGACATCAAGATCATGGGTGGATGACACCGAACCAATGGAGATAGGAGATTCAAGACCTATCATCCCAATCTCCATTAGAGCTTACACTCTTGAAGAAGCTGTATGTGACCTTGGAGCAAGTGTCAACATCATGCCAAGTTTGCGGATAAAACACTATGCTACCCCATGGCAATTCCTTAATATATCAGCATACGAGTTGGATACTCGTTTGTACCAGTAAACCTTGTGATTGGAGAAACAAACAGAGATGAGAAATCCCTCATTATCTTGGGCGCCCATTCTTAAGAACATCTAATACCATCATCTACACGGATAGTGCCAATATTTGTTTCCCAATCAAGGATGAGAAGGAGAGGTTCACTTTCAAGAAACATACACTGAAGGCACCTACTCATCCTTAGAGGTCTACATCTACGAGGACACAACATTTGCTACAAAAAAGAATAACATCAACAATAGAAGGAGGAAGAGTAAAGCTCAACAACCAAGAGAAGGCACTATTGATTGAGGGTATGGCCAACTCCTTATATCAAATAACTCGCTAAGTTGGATGATCCAGGAGTACCTACCATTGATTGCAAGATCAAGGAAAGTACATCCCACACGACATTCTGCAATAGTGGATCAAGTGGCAACACAATGTCTGTTGTAGCCTATCAACATTTATATGACAGTAGAGCACTATACCAGACATATGTAGAGCTTTAGCTAGCAGACCAATCATTCCGATTTCCGGAGGGAATAACGAAACACATCATAATCAAAGATCACTATGTTGCCGCCGACTTCATGGTTTCATGGGAGATAAAGATGGAGTCCACCTTATTCAAGGAAGATTTTTCCTCAACACCACCAGCACAATCATCCTCATATCAAAAGAGGACTACTTCCAATTTCCTGAAGAGAAGACGTATTGCTACTTCAATAGCCACACCACTTATGAGAAGACAAGGAAGCATCGCTCTCAATGCCAAATGAAACAAGCCACCAAGGATGGATGGACAGATTATCCAAGAGAATGTCAAGATACGAAGATCAATCCAATAATGAAGATAAAGATCTCCTAAGTAATAAACTTGTACCACCAACGGAGGATGTATCACAAGCTACAGAGAGCAAAGAAGAAGTAGAACTTCAAAATAGTGAATCGTAGGAAGTGAAACCTCAGACTAAGAAAGGGTGGAAGAAGAGACTTCATCAAAACATTAACACAAGGTGAACAAACATCCAAGTCCTCATCAAGATTGGATAACACTCCTGAAGATATTTTAACCAGAAGAGATGTCCGGATCGACGGACCTAAATCTCCGAACCTTGGCCAAAAGGTAAAACTCGGTAAGTTATCTGTATATTTAATTCTGCATTCCACCATCATAATTAATTCTAGCGCTATTAACCAACATAAATCTAATTTGCATATTTAATTTTCACACTACATTAGTTTAGCTTACACACTCAAAATTTCTAGTGTTGTTTTGCTCTTCTATCATCCATTGCATAATCACCTTCATAAACTTAAACAAATCCTTAGCGCCAATCTATTAAGATACTTAATTGCATTGTAGCATATCACTTGTAGATATTCCAAGCTTTATTCTCATTCCTCATTGTAACACCCAGTTTTCCGAAGAATACCGAATGCTAACCAAATGTGTGCCCAAGATGTCCACACGCCACATATAGTCACAAAATGGAGATTATCAAAGACAATGCTTTATTATATCGAAACATATTTATAAAAAGACTTACATCTATATCAAAGCATCGCGGAAACTATTCTTAGACTCCTGTCTTTGGGCCTCCATACTCCACAGGGACGGTTGAATGGGGGAGCACTCGCCTAATACTCTTGGAACTCCACAAGAAACTCTTCACATGAACCATCATCTGGTACCCATCCGGGATTTTTATACAAAGGTGGTGACAACAAGCGTCAACTCACCATGCTCAGCAAGTATATCTATGGGGATGCAAGCTCAAAAGGCTGACACAGGCTTTAAGCGATAAGCAATTTTAGTTGGTCAAGTTTTATTAAGTACATAACATAGAAAAACATAAGTTTAACCCTTTCCCAATGATTAACCATGTAGCATCAAAACTCCAGGTTAACATCATTTCCATCTCATCATCATCTCCATTTTATTATAAAAACAGGTAATATAATTGGAAAGATCCAGACCGCTCGTATCCGTGAGCACGGCTATCATGATAGATTTTAGAACTCTACAGAGTTTGTACAACTTTTCCCTTGAGTCGTGTTACCCTTGTGCCTGAGGGGATCAACCTCTTAGCTCACTACCAAGGTAAGCCATCAGGGTTCACTACAATGTCTTACACTAGCCACTCTAACAAGTTAGTAGCCGCGAGGTTTCCACTTAGGCGAATGGGGCCCCCTTCGAGACGGCTCTCTAAAAAGGCCGTAGCCTCCAAGGCACATTGTTGACACAAAAAGCGTCAGGATCTGCGAACACCTCAGGCTACACCTCGGGCTATTACCCAAAGCTCGGTATCCGGAGGCGTGCCAGTCGATTTGACCATTTAATCGAAAAGGACGATAACTAGAGCAAGATCCAATCCAGACAACAGCGATGCGCCCGAATGCTAGGATTGAGGCTTGATCAGGATAACTAGAGCAGAGCTGAACGAGGCAACAGCGATGCGCCCGGATGCCAAGGCTCAGAGGTACTCCCACGCGGAACTTGCAAGGATTTGACGGAGATCAGGATGACGCAGCCCGTCAAAGCTTGAAAGAACTCGTTGATAACTACAGCTAATGCAGTAAAAGGGAAATTGCGATAAAAAGTAGAATAAAAGTAAAATTGATTTGTTTTTTGATATTGGATTGATTTTTTTCTTCGTAGCCCTCGAGCACATATTTATACTCCCACATGGAGAGTTGTACAAAGACACGACACGTACCCTTCCTAAAACAAACTCCTAATTTTAAGGAAACTGACTCGCACAGGAGCCAGATAACAATATTTATTTTCCTAAACAAACACGCCTATTTTGAAGGAAAATAAACGACTCATGCAAGAGTCGGACTCAAACTACTATAATAATACTGGTACAAAATCACCAGTTTCCTTATGCCTCTTCTCGATGGAAACTTTCCATCGGCAAATCCCTTCGATCCACAACTTCCTTCTTTTGGCCACCAGTCTTCCGCTGATATCACACACTAAGTTATCCTGTACTCATCGGCATCCCATGCCCATCGGCATCGGCATCGGCAATACTTCCCGATCGGTAACCTTGCATTGGCAATTGCCTTTACGAATCAGCCCCTATCGGCAATCGGTAACCGCTCTTCATCGGCAATCGGCAATGTCTCCTCATCGGCAATCGGCAATAACAACTTTACAGCCCATACGACCTGACTTCACCAATTAACCTTATCGGTAGGAACCATTCAGCCTCCATCGGTAACACACTTAGTCTCCCCACAACATTTTACCATCGGCAATACTGACTCGATTTCCCGATGCCGATGGAGAACGTCCGCTGACCAGTCAAGCCTTAGCTCTTTTGACACGTGCTGAAAAACGGTGTCAACACATGCCCCCAGTTTCGGAGCATATAATATTTTACGCGCCGAAATTCTCTCCACTGTAGCCGTTGCTATAGCCGTTACCTTCGAGATAGATGCACAGTTTCCTCGATCTCCGCGTGTGGAATCGCAATTTAATAGTAAAATCCCTCGATTGTAGCACAAACAGTTGCAGACCACCTCGATCACCGCGCGTATCTACCGCGGGCCTCTCCACATTCCTGCACAGTGTGAAACGGAACCCCAAAATGCCCCTGAGCCAGCTTATAAAATTTACCGGGATCCACACTACTTTTTACCCGAGTCCATTTTCACTTTTACACTCCCTGCCTTCGTCTTCAACTTCCGGCGCCTCCGAAGAACACGAAATCGAGCAACAGTCCCTCTCCGCAATCCAAGGACGAACCGCAAGCAATCCAATGGCGATCCAAGTCGACATCCCAAAGGTGAGATCTATTCTCTTCCTAATCCAACCTCCTGCTGGTTCCTTTTTCGCATAAATCTGGATTTATCCCCGTTCCCTTTCTGATTCTTTCCTTCCTTTTCTTCGAACCCTAGGAACTGTACAACAAGATAGTGATCCCGCTTGCTGGTTCCAACTTTAGCTGCCTAGGCCCCATGGGCAATCCAGACCCCACCTTCATAATCAACGTAGAAACCAACCGGGTGCCCTTCAGATCCGAATGCTTCGGCTTAGGATTATGGAAAGATGCTTTCCGATCATGGCCCAAACCCACCAAGGGGTGGAAGAACTGGTACCTTAGAGTAGCCAGGGCACAGCAGGTGTACTGGCAAGAACGTAGCTTGGATCAGTGCATCAAGCTTTCAATTGCCGATATGGAAAAGAACGAGAATATGCTGATGGCAGCTTCATACTTCTGGTCCGATAGCATGAATGCCTTCCTTTTTAGGCATGGACTAGCCACCCCAACCCTTGCCGATGTTCACATGTTGACCGGCCTGGATATCACCTCTGCCGATACCTTCACCCTTTTCAACAGAAAAGCTGAGTACAAGGTGAAGACCCGAAACATCGGCGGTTGGACGGGTTACATCAATGAGTACCAGAAAACCGAATCGGTAAACCAACGAGAACACGCCATTTTCCTGAACATGTGGTTGGAGAAGTTCATCTTTTGCGGCAAAACCGTCGGCCCGACCACCATGCACCTCCTAGCTGCTGAGCTACTTGCCGATGGAACCAGGCTTCCCTTAGGCAGGTACCTTCTCGGATCAGTATACCGTTTGCTACATCAAATATCCCAGAAGCTACTGCTAGGAGAACCCATCGGCAATCTTGGGGGCCCCTGGTGGTTTGTCAATATGTGGCTGAACGCACATATGCACAAGGCCCTTCAGTTTGATCTGTTTGCCCAGCAATTCCCGAGGGACATATCGGAAGATTACCGATATGGGGACGATGAATCGGCAACTCGCCCTCCACTCAATTTTGGAGAGGCTATCATAGTGCTGCCAGGGACCGATGCCGATACAGAGCATTTTGGCTACTTTTTTCAGAAGTTCTACAACGGACTCTCCTCCACGGAACGGATCTGGTGGCCATACCTTGATGAAAACAATCAGTTTCCGCTGCTATTCAACCTGACCGATGGGAACCTGCCCGAGAACCGAGCAATTATGAAGGCCAGCATCACTCCCCGAGCTATTCCAGTAAATATCTTCGGATCTGGGAAGAATGCCCCGCCATCCTACGAGTTCTACTACCCATCGGTAGCATCGAGACAACTAGCATTCGGCCAACTGCCGATCAAACTTTGCTACTCCAAAGTAGTGAAACCAAGGCAGACAATCTCCAGTGCTCTAGACTGGAATAAGGTTGTCAACCTTCCTCCCGACGCCGATGTATCAGATATTGACTTGTCTTCCAGGTCACCAACCTACTTCATCACAAATGAGTACAAGTCCTGATGGCAAGAATGGAGGTGTCAGCTGTTCGCCAAGTCATCGAATTATTATCGGCACATGATTGACGTCGATTACATCGTCCCCCATGACGCAGTAAGTCCTTTATCCTGATGCGTTCCTTATTACTTTGCTTCTATCATCGATAATTTATCTTTTTTTGCACTTGACAGGCTGATGATCCGATCCCTACAACGAGCAACAGTGGCAGGCCCTTTAATCTTTGGATAATGGGTCCCATATCGATCATCGGCAACAAAGCTCCCTCCCTATCCGCCTTCACGCCTCAATAGGTACCTACACCGATACCTACAAAAGCCAAGGCTACATCGGCCACTGCTGCTGCCCTGACGCGGGTTCATGTAGTAAACTCATCTTTGCCCGTACCGATTACATACTGTTTTATCGGCAACATTCTATTTTGTATAACTTGTTTTTGTATTCTCAGGCACTGTGGTCATCAGCAGCCGCTTCCAGCAGACAAGCACCTCCAAGCTCGGTTGCCGATGCCCCCCAGTCTTCGTCAAAGCGGGTTGGATCCCCTGCTGCCGCGCCAAGGAAAAAGAGGCGCCTGAGGCTGGCTTCTCCCTCACCATCGGCACAAGTTGCACCACCAACTGTCGGCGCATCATCGGCAGAAACTCCATCGGCTCCTATCCCTGATCGGCCGATGGACGACGTCCCTGATCAGGAGACAGCTCCATCCGCCGCAGCAGCAGAAGCGGCATCGGCATCGGCACCATCGGCCGACCTCCCCGATGAGGAGACAACTCCACCCGCCGTAGCAGCGGAGGCAACATCGGCATCGGCACCGTCAGCCGAAGTTCCCGATGAGAGAGCGGCATTGCCGCCACAAGAACCAGCCACCACGTCGGAAGCAATACCGGCAATAACACTACCAGCACCAGCGGCGTCGGCTGCTTCTCCAGCAGAAGCCCAGACGATAGTCTGTTCTCCTTTGCAGTCGACATCCCCGATGACGATGAGGAGGAGGAGAGCTCTGTCCCAGCTTAATCGGCAGAGATCAAGTCCAAACTTGAAGAATTGCTCTCCTTGCTGCTACAAGACACGTCCTAGCTCATTCAGGACTCATCGGCAGCAAGGATCGCTTTCAAGGACATCCAAGGCCATCTCCCTGCCGATATGGCAGAAATCCTTCTCCAGGCAACCTTCCTCGACATCAAACAAATCCAGTACCAGAGGCTTTCCCGTCACATTACCAGGAGCAGATTGTTTTACCAGATAAGGACCCTCCCAATTAGGGGACCACTTTCCAAATTTAGAGCTCTTAGTCCCGATCGGTAAAATCAACTTCCAAACCAAATCACCATCGGCAAATTCCTTTACCTTTACTTTCTTGTCATACCATCTGGCAATCCTCTTCTTATTTTCTTCAATGCTAATCAATGCCCTCAACCGATGACCCGCCAAATCTTCTAACTCATCTTTCATCAGAGTAGCATAATCTTCGGTCGTCAATTGATCCTGAAAAGATAATCGCCTAGAACCAGTTTTAATTTCCCAAGGTAGGACAACATCGTGTCCATAGACCAACTGATACAGCGAAAGTTTAGTTGCACCATGACAAGCCATCTGATACGACCATAAGGCTTCGTTTAGCACCACATGCCACCTTCTAGGGTTCTCTTCAATCTTGCGCTTAATAAACTTGATAACCCCTTTATTAGTAGCTTCAGCATGACCATTAGCTTGAGCATAATAAGGAGAAGAGTTTAACACCCTGAACCCCATACTAGTAGCAAATTCATCAAACTCTCCCAATGTGAACATAGTTCCTTGATCGGTAGTAATAGTCTGAGGAATTCCGAATCGGTAAATAATGTGTTCTTTAACGAAATCCACCATGTTTGCCGATGTCACCTTCTTTAAAGGGATTGCCTCGACCCACTTAGTGAAATAATCGGTAGCAACAAGTATGAACTTATGTCCCTGCTTGATGGCGGATAAATTTGGCCAATGAGATCAATAGCCCATCCTCTGAACGGCCAAGGCTTAATTATAGGATTCATTGCCGATGCAGGTGCCCTTTGCACATTACCAAACTTCTGACAGCCCTGGCATCCCTTGAAATAATCGAAGCAATCATCAAGGACTGTCGGCCAATAATATCCATTTCGTCTAATCATCCACTTCATTTTGAATGCCGATTGATGCGCTCCACATACACCTTCATGGATCTCACCCATCAACTCTTTCATTTCCTCTTTGCCAAGACATCTGAGCAAAACTCCATCAATCGTCCGATAATACAACTCATCATCGAGGAGCACATACTTAGTAGCTTGGAACCTTAGACGCCTTTCAACATTCCTAGATGGATCCCTCAAGTAATCGGCAATCTCCTTTTTCCAGTCATCGGCAACTGTTACCGATGTCGTGACTTCTTGAATCGGTTGATATCCTGAGGCATTCTGTGCTAACCGATTGGCCTCTTCATTATGCAATCTTGGAATGTGCTCAAGGCGATACTCTTTGAACTCCCTTAACAACTGCAAACACCGTTCATGGGCAGCAATCAAAACTTCACTTCGGCATTCATATGTCCCGATCAATTGGTTAATCACCAACATAGAATCACCGAAGATTTCAACAGCATCGGCATGCACTTCCCTGAGTAATTCTAACCCCTTAAGTAAAGCTTGGTACTCAGCCTGATTGTTTGTTGAAGTAGCAACAATCGGCAACGAGATTTCATACTTCTGTCCTCGGGGTGAAATCAAGAGAATACCGATACCTGCTCCATCCTTGCATGTAGACCCATCAAAGAATAAAGCCCAAGGAGCAATCTCAACAAAGCTCACCATATTACAATGCTGAGTAACAAATATCGGCCATTACTTGACCCTTAACAGCCTTAGCCGATTCATACCTTAGGTCAAACTCTGACAGTGCCAAAATCCACTTACCGATCCGTCCACTCAAAATCGGCATTGACAACATGTACTTGACCACATCATCTTTGCAGACAACAGTGCATTCAGCCGACAGTAAATAATGCCTCAATTTAATGCAAGAGAAATATAAACATAAGCACAATCTCTCTATGGCCGAATACCTGGTTTCAGCATCCACCAACCTTCTGCTCAGGTAATATATTACACGTTCCTTCCCTTCAAACTCTTGAATTAAGGCTGATCCGATAACACCATCATCGGCAGACAAATATAACCTGAAAGGCTTCCCGTGTTGAGGTGGAACCAAGACTGGAGGATTTACCAAGTATTGCTTAATCTCCTCTAAGGCTGATTGCTACTCTTCTTTCCATGTAAACTCTTGATCGGCTTTCAACCTTAACAGAGGGCTAAAGTACTTAATCTTACCAGACAAGTTAGATATAAATCTTCTGATGAAATTAATCTTGCCGATCAGAGATTGCAACTCAGTCTTATTTGTAGGAGCAACCACCTTGTTAATTGCATCAATAGATTTTCGGCCGATTTCAATGCCTCCTTGATGCACCATGAAACCCAAAAACTGCCCTGCCGATACGCCGAACACACACTTGTTAGGGTTCATCTTTAACCCATGCTCCCTTGTGCACTCCAATATTTTTCGCAAATCGGCAAGATGCCTCCCGAAGTCTCGAGACTTAACCACTACATCATCAATATAGATTTCAACTATTGTGCCGATGTACTTATGAAAGATGAAATTCATTGCTCTCTGATAAGTAGCACCGGCATTCTTTAAGCCAAAAGTCATGACCACCCACTCAAACAAGCCAACGTGACCTGGACATCGGAAAATAGTCTTGGATATGTCTTCTTCAGCCATGTATATCTGATTATACCCAGCATTACCATCCATGAAGCTAATAATTTGATGTCCAGCAGCAGCATCGATCAGCAGATCGGCAACGGGCATCGGGTAGCCATCCATCAGCGTAGCCTTGTTAAGATTCCTGAAATCAATGCAAACACGAAGTTTTCCATTCTTTTTATACACAGGAACCACGTTCGAAATCCAATCGGCATATCGGCATTGCTGAATAAATCCAGCTTCCATTAACTTGGTAATCTCAGCCTTGATGTCGGGTAAAATAATAGGATTGCATCGGCGCGCAGGTTACCGATGTGGTTGGAAACTAGACTTGATGGGTAACCGATGTTCAACTATCAATCGGTCTAAACCAGACATCTCTGTATAATCCCAAGAAAAACAATCTTTATTCTCTTTTAATAAGTCAGTTAACTGCTGCTTACATTGGGAGTCTAACTTAGCACTAATAAAAGTAGGCCTAGATTTGCTACCATCGCCGATGTCGATCTCGAGCAAGTCATCGACAAACGTAAAGCCCTGCCCCAATTTTCCATCATCGGCGAACTGATCCATTAAAACTCTTCCTTAGGACCGACTGCTTGGATCGGTTTGATGCGGTAATCGGCAACTTTGAGGAACTCTTTGTCCCAGGCTTCGCTCGATATACATCTGGTTTGCTCATAAGTTTCCGATTCTGCCGATGCAACAATAGATGGGGCTTCACTTCGGACGACTTCAATCCTGTCCCCGATCCACTGTACTAGACTTTGATGCATAGTAGAAGGGATACAGCAATTGGCGTGGATCCAATCCCTTCCAAGGAGCAGGTTGTAAGTGCCTTTGCCACTGATTACAAAGAACGTTGTCGGCAGAGTTTTACTGCCGATGGTCAAATCAACACATACGACCCCCATAGCCGTCGACACATTACCTTCGAAGTCCTTGAGCTTCATGTCGGTCTTGACCAAGTCCTAGTCGCCTTTCCCAAGTTTCCTGAACACGACATATGGCAATATATTGATTGACGCGCCGCCATCTACCAGCATCTTCATCATCGGCTGCCCATCCACTTTACCCTTAATGAATAGAGCTCTCAGATGCTGCCTCTCATCATCGGCAGGCTTTTCAAAGACAGTCGTCATCGGATCAAGTACCAATTGTGCCATATCGGCAGTCTCTTCGTCATCACTAACGGGTGCCATGAACTCCATCGGCAACATGACAACTATGTTTATGTCTGCCGATGGGTCCCTGTCCTTGCGCTTTGGCCTCCATTGCTTCTCCCTTGAGGGTTCTGCATCGTCGTACAGGTCATCACGGCGTTGGCGCTGAATCCTTCTCTTCTGGGTCTTGGTCAAACCCTTAGGGCACCACGGAGGAAGCTTGGTCTTCCAGACGGGCTGGTGCTGCTTTCCACCGCTTACATCGGCACTTCTTCCGATGTTGGGATCTCTGGAGAATATCTCTTCGTCGGGTACTTCTGCATTGCCCATCTCCTCCAGCTCCCCTTGATCAACACGTCGGCCAAGCCTGTCATGGGCACTGAGCTTGCCCCCCAGTCGGTCATGTGCCGATCTGTTCCCTTTGAGTGGCTTGGCATACCCGGGTGCCTGATCATCAAAGCAAGGTCTCTTACCTGACCGATCGGCAGTGTAATACCCATTGCACTTCGGACAATTATCAGCATTGGGCAGTTTGATGCCCTCCTCCCAGAAATGAACAAAGAAGGGACACCTCCAGTGGTCCTTGTGTCGAAGCCATTCCCGATGCTCTTCTTCTTCTTGCCGATATCGTTCTTCACGTGATTGCTGATGATTTCGCCTTGGCTGTTTGTGTGTGATCACAACCCCAGGAGCCTTGTTGGCACTGCTACCCTCATCGGTAACCTTTTTACCCTTTCTATCATCGGCAAACCTTCCTGCGTCGCGCTCAGGTACTTGGTGGTTAGGTCTATCGATGAGTTCCTCCTGGCAGCTTCCGATGTCAGCACTCCGGTTTTTTCACTGATTTCCACCATATTGTTTGGGAATGGGTGCTGATCTATCTTCATCAGTTTCTGGACTTTAGAATTTTCAAACTTAATACGCCCAGATTCAATCTCTGACTGCAACTGCTGCCTGAATACTTTGCAGTCATTGGTACTATGTGAGGTTGCATTATGCCACTTGCAGTACCTAATCTTCTTGAGATCTTCGGCCGATGGAATCACTTGGTTGGGCGCCAATTTGATTCTCCCTTCTTGCAGCAATAAGTCAAACATCCTATCAGCCTTGGTGATGTCGAAGGTGAACCTTTCAGCCTCCTTTTGGCCGAACCGACAAGACACAAGCTTCTTATCCTTCACCCATTCGGCGGCATCGACATTTAGCTCTTCATCTGATCCAGAGTCTTCTTCTTTTCCGATGAAGGTCACCTTCTTGTTCCAAGTCTTCCTGGGTTCAAAGGCTTTGATATCTTGATCGGCAATCCTTTGTACAGATGACTTAGGCTTTCAAACTCCTGGGACGCATATTTATCCTTGATGTGCGGCAGTAATCCTTGGAAGGCCAAATCTGCCAGTTGTCGATCATCAAGCACCAGACTGTAGCACTTGTTCTTCACGTCCCGCAGCCTTTGCACAAAGCTTTCTACCGATTCGTCGTTGCATTGCCTCATTTTGACCAAATCGGTAAGCTTTTTCTCATGTATGCCAGAGAAGAAGTATTTATGAAATTGCCTCTCTATATCGGCCCATGTAATTATAGAATTTGGAGGCAACGATATGAACCATGTGAATGCCGATCCAGACAATGACGAAGAGAACAATCTCATCCTTAACTCCTCCCTGCCGGCAGCTTCCCCGCACTGGATAATGAAGCGGTTGATGTGCTCCATTGTCGACGTGTCCTCTCCCCCGGTATATTCAAAGGTCGGATGCTCCCTCTCCTTTCAAGGCTGGCAGCACCTGGCGATGAAGCTACAAGCAACCCGCATGTCGTCAAGGGTATTGTTGGTATTTCTTATGACTATTGGATAAATACGCAAGCGCACAAATTATACCATTGTAGCACTTCACCCAGGAGTATTCTGGGGTATCGTATTTATATTCTCCCAAAGCAAAGCAGAGCTAGAAATAATAATAAAAGAGAGATCCTTGAGATCACCTCAATTTAGTACCAACTAGTGTAAGGGGGTAATCGATATAATGATAGGAAGGTGATGATGTAAAAAAAGGTAAAGATAAGTAAGAGATGACTAGTGAGTATAACTATGTGGGAGGACAACAAGAGAGTAAAGGACTCCTATGATTCCAACTCTACCTTAGTCGATTTAACTATGACACTCAGCTGAGACAAACATCAATTGATTCCTCACTACAAGTATGCTAGGCGAGGGGATAGATCAATAGGACAAAACTCCTACCGGACCGCGCCCTCTTCCTATGGGGGCCTTATCTTTTAAGAACTTGCCTATAAACATGTGGTGGAATACAACGACTAGACAAGGCTATCACCTCTTGCTAGCTACCACAAACAATCCGTGCAACAAGCGATAACCAAAGGTAAGATTAAGTATAAGCACCACGCTTACACCTATTCTCACTACTCTAATTGTGTATACTACAACTAGAAAACCTTATGACAGGCGATGATCGCATACAGGAAAGGCCACAAGGATCTCAATCTAGTTTATAACAACTAAATGAAAAGATAAACCACAACAATACTATAACAAGTATAATATTGCACTAAGTAAAGACTAAGTAAGGAAGGAATATTATACTAAATAAGTAAAGTCTTACAAAAGGGAAAAGATACAAGAGCTTATACCAGATCCTCTGGGATGACAATTCTGGAAAGCCCGAGCAAAGCTCAACTCAACTCTAACTCCCACACTAGAGAACACCACTAGACTAATCTCCACTTGATAACAAGAGTGGCTTGTATGGATTACATCATGCCTAGAGAGGGAGGTATAGACCTCTATTTATAGTGGGGGTGGAGTAGGGCCTACTCCATCGCCATGTCATCGATCCAGGGAACTTCAATCCTCCTCCCTTGGATCAAACTGTCATATAACCGCCAAGGATGGATGGCTTGGATTTCCAACATGTGCACTTGGATGTGGCGGTTGAGGGGGACCCAACCGACCAAGGGAGTGGTTCGGCCGATCCACCCTATGGCCAGTGGGCCATCCCCTGGCCTTGTGGGTGTGGCCCCACTGGTCAGGGTCTGAGTGGGGCCAGGTGGGCCCAGGGGGGGTCGGCCGAACCACCCTAGGGGTCCCTGGCCCACCTCGTCCATCCTGGTGTGGGTCCCACCTGTCATGTGGAGTGGTTGTTCGTTCTGAAGTGTTTGTCATGTTGATCTCTTTGGTGTGGGCCCATGGATCCTTGTACATTGCTTGTGAGCCGTTGGGAGAAAACATAAGGTGATCTGATGGTGTATAATAACTCTAAAGGGTTTCTCCTGGATCATGGCTGAGGGGGAGACCTGGTGGGCCCATAGTGGTGTCGGCCGACCCCCTATGTGGGTCCCACTGGGTCTTTTTTGTTCCATTTCTTCTTATCTTCATTAAAATATTCATGGACATGTGGAACTTGTTATTTAATAAAGAATGCTCATGTGATGATTGTTTTCTCCTTTATCCTGAGTTATTGGCAGTATTTTAGTTATATAAAAGTGGGTCATAATTTGTGCCAACAAGATCCCCCAAGCTTAACCCTTGCTCGTCCTGAGCAAACAATTAAACTTAGCATGGTGAATCAGGAGTTGCTACAATGCTTCATATTGCAAGAGTACTAAACTTACAACAATCATACTTCTCTTTTGTATGAAAAATTCAGCAATAAAGACTCACCCATATTACCTTAGTCTTCCATGGGGCTTATAGGTTTTTCCTTTGTCTTGGGCGGTTGAGAGATAGAACAACTTGACTCGAGCACTAGTTTTCTTATTCTTTCACAAGTTTCATATCGGAGGTTTTGCAATGTTTTGTAAAAGAAAACTTCATATTCCTCAAATGGTACTCTCAAGTCGCTCAAAAGGTGTATGATTCCTCACCAAGGCATATATCAAAGTTTGCCTTCTTTTATAATATCTCTAAAAGGTTATGTGGAGTTGTAGGTAGGGATCAAAGATGTAGCAAACTTACCTGCATATATTGTAAAGTCAAATCCCAGATCCAAGGAGAGAAATGTCATACTCTTAGATCAAGATGTGCAAGTGTGTGGAAACATGGTGAATGATCAATACTCCTATATTTGGATGATCGCTCTTTCCTAACTTTTTATTTTGAGACATAGCTATCTTCTAATTTTTCTATGAGCTTTGAAAATCCTCATCTTCAATTTTTTTTGTAAAGAGCTTTGGACTGCTCATAAAGGATTGGGGCTACAGAATGTCCTAAATATATTTTCATAGTCTATGTCTCATTTACTAGTAACAAACTAGAGAGAGAATTTTTCTACTTAGAGCATGGAGTATGAACTATTTGGAAATGTAAGACATGTTTCTGCGTACTTCCAGTGTAGAAGCAGCATGTATATGTGGCGTGCATGTGATCTTGATCTTGGGAGCATGATAAATCTCTCAACAAGGGTCACAAAAATTTGACAAAACTCAATACAAAATTAGCAGCTTATGTAGAAAGCTTATATCATGAAAGAGCATGTATAGCTTTGGTAGGAATTTTCACCATTGAGGTACAAGAAGTGTTTTTATCGTTTTAATAAATAAAAACTCTGATAATCATTCTTGATTAGAACAATAGTATATCAGCTCTTATCTTGTCATATCATGTCTCACAACAACTTAGAATTAGTTACAACATTTGCAACCCACAGGAATTTGAGGTTCATGATGGTTTCTTTTTAAGCCGAGTAATTCATACTTAGAGAAATATCGAGCTGTAAACTAAGTACTATAGAAACATTTAGCAGAGCAACTATTCATCATTTCCACAAGAAAGATAGATAATTATGGAACATATTATTTTAAGGGAAATAAAACTTAATTAATTGACAGGGAAACATTTCTATTTAATTTTCGTAATTTTTCTAGTTTTTTTTCAAAGATAAATGCAGAAATAAAAAGCTGGAATTAAAATTACAAAATTTAACTTGCATAATTAAAATTCTGAATTGAAAATCTTACCTTAGTGGGGGAGAGAATCTCCCCCAAGCTTACCCTTCTCACGGTCCTTGTGGAGGAAATTGTGTCGGGTCGATTCCATGGTGGGCGTAGAAGTCAGCCCACTGCTTGTTTTTGTACTCTCTGATGTCTTGGACTCGTTGTTGATTTTGGACCACGTTGTCATGGAGGTTTCCATGACTTACCTGTAGCTCATTCACTTGGGTGGTAAGCAAATCCACATCATGACGAAGCTCACGGTCATCTCGTCCCTGCGAAGAAGAAGCAAAAGAAAACCGTCCACTTTGTACATGTGATGCTGATCTCTGGAGCCCACTGCTTGAGCTGGAGAACTGTGCGGTGCTCATGGATTCATCTACAAAGTCTAGGCTTAGAGATGTGCCTTCTTCTTGTGTAGCATATGCCATGCTACATGTCACCCTTGGACCTGTAAAACTCCTACGCCCTTCTTGTGTCTCTATAGTAAAGGTTAGTCTCCTACACCTATACAGTTTGAGTCTTTCATAAGGGAGCTGAATTCTTTTTAAGGGGTCATTGTTCAAGTATAAAACAGAATCATTTAATCCCTGAGCCAAATTGTGGCCTTGCACAAAATATCCCATATCTAACACAGACCTGAATGTGCTTAAGTAAAACTGATAATTCTCAAGCTGAGCCATATTATGCATGATTTTAGTGATCATGGATGTGAACTCAAAAGGTCCTTTTCTACCACTGGCTGAGCACCAGTGATCTACCATGGCTCTAACAGGAGAAACTTGAATTTTATTCACCATGGTGTAAAGCAACCTTAGCTCAACACTTGTTACAGACCTTACATCATCTCTAGGGAACAAAGTTATTCCTATCCAACGATGCATGGATCGTAAAGTAGTATTATGGATTTCATTTGTTCGTGGGTGTCTAGCACTATCCTTTCCAGAGATGAGTTTCCAAAACTCTTGTCTATTAAATCCAGGGGTAGCAAACTCAAGATTAGCAACACATTTTTCTTTACACCCAAGAACAAGACTAAATTGTTTCCATGTGAAAGAAAACGGATGATTAAGCAACCAGAAAGTAAGTCTTTGAGCATTAGTATTAACCGTGCTTAGAAATTCTAGAGTCAAATGCTTACTCCCTGGGTCATTAGTGATATCCCAAAACTCATGGGTCCAACCGATAGCTCTAAAAACTTCCTTAAAATCTTCATCTAAACCCATTTTAGCTAAGAGGTTAGGATTAATTACCTTGGTGTGCTCGTAGTCACGGTCGTTTAAGGTGTTGAAGATGACCACCTCGTGCGGTGTGAGCTGGATGCCGGTTTTAGGATCAGTGATTCTTGATGGTTGAACTTCTGAATTGTCGGCCGACTCGTAATGACCGACGCTATGATATTCTTGCTCAACATCATCATGGCTAGCACTGTTGGTCATGACTTCAGTGGCATCCGAGATATGCACTGACCTTTGTGAGTCAATAGACATAATATCGGTGCCTTGGGAAGAGCTTTCTCTTTGCGAATTTCTGGACGAACTCCCACTAACTGAGTCACGAGCCTTCTTAATAGCTTTCTTGAGTGACTTCATGGTGTCACTCTAGCTAACTTAAGCTAGAATCCTTTGCTTGATTAGCGGTGGAGCTAAACGAAGAGATGACAATGGATTTTTGGTTTTGTGAGCTGCTGTGGTCAAGAGAGTGTGTGTGAGAGAGAGGCTCTGCTCGTGTTCATATAGCAGAAGAGAGGGGAGAGTTATTGGAGGTGTGGGCCCGTTTGGCCGACCACCACACATGGCCTCTGAGTGCCCTTATTGCAAGGTAGTGGTATGGAGGAGATGCCAGACAAAGATTGAGAAGAGGGGGCCTCCCCTTGGATCGGCCGAACACATCTTTTGATGCTTTTGTGCACCATGCCAAAGTGGATGGTAGTGGGGACCAAGGAGAGGACATGGGTTATGTTGCTCTGCCTGAAACATGGCAAGAGATGCCCCCCTTTTGGTTTTGAGTGATTAGAGAGAATGGTATTGTCATTTGCTAATTTTTCATGATCAAAAAGTTTTGGTGATGATAGGAGTGTTTAAGCTCCTAATGATTAGTGACAAACTTCTTGAGATGGATAATAAAAAAAAGAAGAATTGATTATAGGAAGAGGTATGGTGATAACGGTCTTTTTATTTTGGAAGAGATGAGTGGTGGTTTGGATTGTAGTAATTAGTAGACCTCTCTTGCTAGGATGCTTCTCGGTGGAGTGAATTTGCAAAAGACAAAGATTTGCATGGCATGGAGAGAGAGATGGAGGGGAGCAAGGAGGTGATGGGAGGAGTCAAAACTTGTCCTCCTTGGCTCCTAGCTTCATTTGTTTTGGAATCAAACATGAAGCATCTCTAGGTGGAGAAAGGAGGAGAGGAAAGGAGAGGGAGAGGGATCGGCCGAAGGCTTGTGATCCATGGCCCATGGTGCACTGCCCCATGAGAGGTACCTCGAAGTAGGGTTAAGACAAGGGGGCAGTGGAGCCCAGGGCTAGATCGGCCGAACCCAGTGGGTCCACCACAGGACCTAGGTTTGTGACTCTAAACCTCCTATGCTAAATTAAATGAAATGCAATCCTTTGTGGACAAGGAAAGTTCAAGATTTTATTATTTTTGTGTTTTCAAATTTTATTAAGGCTAATCATGATTATGTTGTGGAATTAAAAGATATGACCATATGATAAAAATATTTAAGGAATTAAAGAAGAGAATGAAAAAGAAACTTACCTTTCCGGCAAGCCGTGCTTTTAATTAGTTGAAGTAGGATTGTCCTCCTCATTTGCCCGTTGATTTTGCTTTCAGGGTTTTTGAGGTGGAGTGGTGCATGGCTTAGTTACCTTCTTCCGCCATACCCGTTTGGGTTTTGCCCGAGGTTGTTGCTTCAATTTTGCCAGGTAAGTATAATTGACACATGGGTCGCATTCAGATACCTTAACTATGGAGCATTGCTCGACTTTTGGCTTGAAGTGGAATATTTCCTGAGTTCCATTGATTTTGAATTGAATTTCTCCGGCTGCTACATCGATGTGTGCATTGGCGGTGCTCAGGAACGGTCTTCCTAGGATGAGTGGGGTCTTCTTATCTACCTCCATGTCTAACACTATGAAATCCACGGGGATGAAAAATTCTCCTATCTTGACGGGAATATTTTCAGCGATCCCCGCGGGGTAGCGAATTGATTGATCTACTAACTGCAAGCACATTGGTGTAGGGGAAAAAGTAGTATGATTTAATTTGTCAAAAACTACCTTTGGCATGACGCTGACGCTTGCTCCCAAGTCGTAGAGGGCATGCTCGAATTGTTGAGTCCCGATGGAGCAATCAATGGTGGGACACCCTGGGTCTTTCTTCTTCAAAGGAAGCTGGTTGAGTATAGCTGCGCTACACTCCTCTGTTAACTTGATGACTTTAGTAGTGGGTAATGGCCTTTTGTTGTTGAGGATATCCCGCAAATACTTTGCATAGGTAGGGACCTGCATTGTGTCAAGTAGGGGTATATGGACATATAATTAACGAATTACCTCAACGAATTTCCCGAAGCGATCATCTGAAGATTGTCTTTTTGGCTTGCGTGGGAATGGTAGTAGTACGTTTGTGTCGTAGTACTCATGTGGGGCTGTCTTCCCATGGAACTTGATAGAGTCTTGAAGTGGTGCATGTTCTTCTTCTTCCTCCTGTTGTTCTTCTGCTTCAACTTCTTTTTCTTTTGTTGTTTTTCCTGAAGTGTTAGGATGTGGTGGATCGCGAGTGGACTTACCCCCTCTCATGGTCACCGCATTTATACTAGAGAATTTTTCAGATTTACCATGATATGGAGCAGAAGATATCAATTGAGACAACTTCCTTTCTATCATATTATTGAAGTTCGATTGACTCTTTACAACAGAAGCTAAGTCATTCATTTTATTGTTTAAAGTTTCAAGGGTCTTATCATTAGCAACTAGTTTATTATTTAAACTTTCATTAATCCTAGCTTGGCTTAAGACAAGATCTTTGAATGAAGGCTGATTAAAATTATTAGAGCTTTTACCTTCATTACCTTGATAGAAGGGTCGGGCCTTCGATCCAGCTTGCTGAGGTTGATTCTCATTGTTGTTGATGAAGCTCACGCCTTCATTTGTTTCGGGACAATTGTTTCCCAAATGATTTCCACCACATACCTCACACCATTGTTTTGCCTTGTTAGCCCGTGTGGAGGCGTAGTGTTGGATGGCTTCTCTATCCTTCTTGAAGCTGGCTCGTGGAGATCCATACTTGTGGAGACTGCACTGACTTCATGAATGATTTCTGCACTCTTCTTTTTGACTGGGAACCTTTCATCCTTCCACCCTTGATTTGTCACTATCTTCTCTATCAGATCTTTGGCTTGCGTGACATTGATTGAAGTGAATGCAACTCTTGTGGCTGCATCAAGGTGACTATGGGTTATTGGTGTTAACCCATAGTAGAAGCCTTGAATCAGGCGCCAATCTTGAATTCCATGATGAGGGCATTCCCGAATGTACTCCTGGAGACGTTTCCATGCTTCGGGAATAGTCTCTTCCGCTTGTTGTTGGAAGCTTGAAATTCTTCCGCGAAGAGCGGTGGTTTTGCCCATCGGGAAGAACTTCTTGAGAAATGCATGGGTGCACTTCTCCCAAGTGGCAACTTCCTCAGAATGAGCATAGAACCATTGCTTCGACTTCCCGAGCAATGAGAACGGAAAAAGGCGGAGATGAATGATATCTGGTGCCACATTCTTAATGGAAATGGTGCCACTTACCTCCAAAACGTGTTGGAGATGTGCATTAGCATCCTCATGGGACATCCCACAAAAAGGGTTGGCTTGCACTAAGTTGATCAAAGTTGGCTGTAGCTCGAAGGTAGCACCCCCTGTATTAACGTCTGGTCCTTGGGCCACGTGAGCGACTGAAGGAGCCGAGAAGTCGGAAATAGCCTCTTGAGCCATAGCTTGCTTGACGAATGAAGTGTAACCTCCTTCCTTGAGTGGTTCTGAGTTTGTGTCGGGCCTTCGAGGAGACACTAGACGATGTCTAGAGTTTCTTCGAAAACTCTTAGGATTTTCAAATGTGGTTGCTCGAAACTGGAACTCACTCATACAATGTCTTGCTTCACAATTAAGAAAGACAAAGGCAAGGGGTAAGCCCCTACAACTATTTGATAACTAATTTGATAGTAAACTCTGGATTCAATTCTATTAAAATTTCTAAGCTATGCTTTCCCCGTTAACGGCTCCAGAAATGCTTGTTGATATTTATTATGACTATTGGACAAATCCGCAAGCGCACAGATTATACTGTTGTAGCACTTCACCTAGGAGTATTTCAGGGTATCGTATTTATATTCTCCCAAAGGAAAGCAGAGCCAGAAATAATAATAAAAGAGAGATCCTTGAGATCACCTCAATTTAGTACCAACTAGTGTAAGGGGGTAATCGATATAATGATAGGAAGGTCATGATGTAACAAACCGGTAAAGATAAGTAAGAGATGACTAGTGAGTATAACTATGTGGGAGGACAACGAGAGAGTAAAGGACTCCTATGATTCCAACTCTACCTTAGTCGATTTAACTATGACACTCAGCTGAGACAAACATCAATTGATTCCTCACTACAAGTATGCTAGGCGAGGGGATAGATCAATAGGACAAAACTCCTACCGGACCGCGCCCTCTTCCTATGGGGGCCTTATCTTTTAAGAACTTGCCTATAAACATGTGGTGGAATACAACGACTAGACAAGGCTATCACCTCTTGCTAGCTACCACAAACAATCCGTGCAACAAGCGATAACAACCGAAGGTAAGATTAAGTATAAGCACCACGCTTACACCTATTCTCACTACTCTAATTGTGTATACTACAACTAGAACACCTTATGACAGGCGATGATCGCATACAGGAAAGGCCACAAGGATCTCAATCTAGTTTATTACAACTAAATGACAAGATAAACCACAATAATACTATAACAAGTATAATATTGCCCTAAGTAAAGACTGAATAAGGAAGGAATATTATACTAAATAAGTAAAGTCTTACAAAAGGGAAAAGATACAAGAGCTTATACCAGATCCTCCAGGAAGACAATTTCGGAAAGCCCGAGCAAAGCTCAACTCAACTCTAACTCCCACACTAGAGAACACCACGAGACTAATCTCCACTTGATAACAAGAGTGGCTTGTATGGATTACATCATGCCTAGAGAGGGAGGTCTAGACCTCTATTTATAGTGGGGGTGGAGTAGGGGCTACTCCATCGCCATGTCATCGATCCAGGGAGCTTCAATCCTCCTCCCTTGGATCAAACCGTCATATAACCGCCAAGGATGGATGGATTGGATTTCTAACATGTGCACTTGGATGTGGCGGTTGAGGGGGACCCAACCGACCAAGGGAGTGGTTCGGCCGATCCACCCTATTGCCAGTGGGCCATCCCCTGGCCTTGTGGGTGTGGCCCCACTGGTCAGGGTCTGAGTGGGGGCCAGGTGGGCCCAGGGGGGGTTGGTCGAACCACCCTAGGGGTCCCTGGCCCACCTCGTCCATCCTGGTGCGGGTCCCACCTGTCATGTGAAGTGGTTGTTCGTTCTGAAGTGTTTGTCATGTTGATCTCTTTGGTGTGAGCCCATGGATCCTTGTACATTGCTTGTGAGCCGTTGGGAGAAAACACAAGGTCATCTGATGGTGTATAATCACTCTAAAGGGTTTCTCCTGGATCATGGCCGAGGGGGAGACCTAGTGGGCCCATAGGGGGGTCGGCCGACCCCCTATGTGGGTCCCACTAGGTCTCTTTTGTTCCATTTCTTCTTATCTTCATTAAAATATTCATGGACATGTGGAACTTGTTATTTAATAAAGAATGCTCATGTGATGATTGTTTTCTCCTTGATCCTGAGTTATTGGCAGCATTTTAGTTATATAAAAGTGGGTCATCATTTGTGCCAACAGGTATCACGATCAATCAACCTCAATAGCTCCTTCACCTTCTCCAAGCCGGATGCAGAAGGCATCTCCGACCAGCTTGCCAAACTCTTTGGCACTAGCGCAGTGTCGAATACCTGAGAATAGGGTACCCAAACTCCATGCCTCGAGAAAACAAATGCCATGTTTCTAATGTCCGCACAAGAGCATACAATTCCTTATCATAAGTAGAATAATTCAGAAGAGGCCCACTTAGTTTCTCACTAAAATATGGAATGGGTTTACCTTCTTGTAACAAAACACCACCCAATCCAATTCCACTAGCATCACATTCAAGTTCAAAAGTCTTATTAAAATCAGGAAGTTAGAGAAGAGATGCATTTGTCAACTTATCTTTCAACATGTTGAAGGAATTCTCTTGTGGGGTTCCCCAAGAAAACATGGCTCTCTTCTTCGTAAGCTCATTCAATGGTGCAGCAATGGTGCAGAAATCCTGCACAAAGCGACGATAGAACCCAGCAAGTCCTATAAAACTCCGCACTTGAGTCATAGTCTTTGATATTGGCCACCACTGTATAGCATCCACCTTGGCTTTATCAACCTCAATTCCCTGTGGAGTAACAACATAGCCAAGAAAAGAAACATGATCTGTGCAAAAGGTGGCAAACCGTCTTTCTCCCCGGCAACGGCGCCAGAAATGCTTGTTGATATTTGTTAACGCAACTAGAGAAATTACTTGGAAGTAATCTGCAAGCGCACAGATACCAGTGAGCACTTCACCCGGGAGGTTATCCAGAGTATCGTCATTTATATTTCCACAAGGAGAAAGGGTGCATCTGACTAACCAATCTATGCTATTAACCTTCAGGCTATAAACAAGGTGATCTTGATATGGGCGATTAGAGAAGATCGCGACTGTAGTCTCTTTCTAGTCTAGATAAGATATGTATTATTATTCTATTGGGGAGAACCGTCATGATAAGAGACACCTCAGAGAATGCTTACCACGTGGCCTATAAAACCCTACCAGTCCTTCTAACGGGATTGTGGGTTCCAAAGGTATCTACGGAATTATCACTTTCCGAGCTACTACCACAGATCCAGCTAGACAGGGGATATTTATGAGTATCCTAGCCCAAACACCACGTTTACGCTATAGACGATTACCCTACTCTCTATGCAAAGAGAATAAAGTAAACTCACAAACCAAAGAATTAATAAACAGGGAACTTACTAGAATTAGAAGTCAAATTATCGAAGAAATCCTAGGAGCAAGCCTCGGGTTAGAAGTCTTGATCCCGTCGATACAAACTGGAGAAGAGACACCGACAGGCCGGGCTTCCTCCAATCCACACCTCCACTATAACTCTCTCAATCTAATCTCACATGTATGCTAAGCCCTAGAGAATAGATCCATAAGGATCCTCTTTGCAAATCCTCTCTGGAAAATATGTAAATGAATAATGGATTGCTCTTTGCCAGGGGCAGGGGTCCTCCTTATATAGCCCCCTCAAATGATCGTTAGCCGTCGGATCAAACCGACCTTAATGAATAGTGTAGATGTGATCTCAAAGGCGGTGGAGAGAGGGTCCACAAGGCAGACCCTTATTGGGCCTTTCCCTAGAGCAGCCGCCCCAGGGGTTAGGGCGGCCGCCCTGCCCCTGGGCCCGCTTGGCCTCTGCTTCCTTCCCGAGACCTCTTGACCCTTCTAGAGTATTCTTTTTCGTGCGGAGGTGTTATGTGTCTATGTAATCCTTACTTGTGGGCCTCTTTTGCTCTTTTGTTGTTGTGTCCTTGCAGAAACAGATAAACACCAAAACTCATGGAATTCGGTCAGTTAAAACCCTATGCGAACACATGGTGGATAAGTACCCATGTAGTTCAGTTTTGTGATGAGTGATTGCCCAACACTTGAGCGGTTTCGTTTGAGTGGCTTACTTCTAATCCTTGCGAGAGCAAGTGTGTGCCTGTCTATCGGCTTGTGGTGTGCAGGTGCTATGCCTAGTGACAGTGGTCAATGGCGTGGAGAAGGTCGAGTACAGGCTTGCCGTGCCGATGGACTGAGAGCGGGGAAGGGCGGAAGAGGGGCTCGGACTGAGGGACCATGGGCGCCGGCGGACTAGCTGTGGTTGCTAGTACTTGGCACCGGCGAGTGTGAGAAGACATGGAGGTAGACCAAGTCGACCGAATCAAGACGGTGGACGAGCGGGTCGAGCGGAGGCTCATCGAACTCGGAGTCTGACCGAGCGAAGACAAGGTGGCTCGAGTCGAGCAGTTTGGTGGTTTGGGCCTCAAAACCATCCGAGGACGGTTTCCGAGTTTGGGCCTCAAAACTCGGGGTTCGGTAGTTGAGCCCAAAGCTACCGGTGGCGGGTTTCCTGGGTTTGGGCCTCAAAACCTAGGCGAAGCTTCCGAGGAAGCGGGGATGGCACGTGGCAGAATCCTGGAGGTTGCGTCGAGGCGACGGCAACTCCCGGCAGGAAGCGGGGCCGTCCATTCAAATGAGTGGCTAAAAGTTATCGACTTGGATTACACTGTCTTAGGGCTAGGTAATTCGGTCTTGGATCTAAGGGGGTCTTTGGGAAATAGCCAAAGCCCATTAAGTAGGGGATGAAGGGGTATCCCTCATCCCATCTCTTGAACTCTAATCATTTTGCCCCAACTCTCTCTACCTTGTCTCTAGTTCAAGAGATCCCTAGGTTGATTTCACCAACCTCTGTAAGAACTTGAGTTTGTCACGAGGAATCGGAGGCCGTAACCTCCGTAATCCATGGTGGCTTCGATTTCTTGATCGTGTCCCCATTTTGGTTGTGTTCTTTGCGTTTTGCTTTTGCTCCCTCTTTGCTCCCGAGATGATTTCTCTTTGCAGGGAGTACCTCATGCAAATCCGTTTGAACCAAGTTGTTCGAATTCGAGAGGAGCATCTTTGCACCGAAGGGTTCCTCCTCAAACCTCTCGAGTTCGCGGATCAGGCGATTTCCTTGCGGTGTTCTTCGTTTTGAAGTTTTCTCCCGAAATCCTTTTGTGCCCGATTAACTGACCCAAATTGAGCAATGATTTATTCAGGATAGCTCCCCAAGTGCACTAGGATCATGCCTACAAAGTTTGGTAGCAGTTGGTGACCATTTGGTTCGGATTTGGAAAGTTTTGGAGAAGTTAAAAAGGGTTTTCACGTTTCTACGCTCTGTTCGAGAGCGTCGGACGCTCTAGGGTTTGGCGTTGGACGATCCTTCGGAGGCGTCGGACGCTACGTCGTGCTGACGACAGCATCCGTCGCAATCGTCCGTCGTAGTGTGTTTCTTGCCCGTTTCTCTGAGCTTTGTGGAAGGCCGACGGACTCTCTCCCAAGCGTCCGTCGCCCAGCGTCCGATGCCATTGGACGCAAACCCAAGCGTCCGACGCCCAAACTTCTGCTCCCTCAATGCAGTGCTCTCTGGAAGGTCGACTGACGATCTGCTAGCGTTTGTTGCCCTCCTGCTCAGCGTCCGTCGCCTGTCCTTTTGGTTGTTTTGCTTAAGTTCTTGCCTCTTTTCTATAGAGGTCGAGAACCTGGTATTCGGGGTTTCCGGTGAGTTTTCCTCCACTGCCGGTGAGGTCTCTTTTCTCCGTTGCTCAGGGGAGGTTGAGCACCCAGCAACTGGGTTTGGTTTTTGGGAAGAGTGGCCCGAACATTTCGAGAGAAATTTGAGGCTCCCATTCACCCCCGCTGTAGTCACCGTTCTCGGTCCTTCAATTGGTATCAGAGCCGGTTAAGGATCAATCCACCTTACACGGTTCTTGATCCGCGAGGGCGACATGGAGCAAGGTGTTGGCAAACCTCCGTTTTTCGATGGAACAAACTTCTCCTACTGGAAGGTGCGCATGTCCGCCTATCTCCAAGGAGTTGATTCGAACATATGGGAGATTTGTGAGAATGAGGGCTATCGTATTCTTGCGGCTCGTGTTGACCAACTCCAAACTTCTCAACACAACGCAAACAGTCGAGCACGGAGTATCCTCTTCTCGAGTTTGTCACTTCCGGAGTTTGAGCGAGTCTCTAACCTCACTACGGTGTGAGAGATCTGGGAAATACTCTTGAGATATCATGAGGGCAATCCTCAGATCAAGTCCAGACTCTTCGACACGTACCGTAGAGAGTACGAGAACTTTGTTCAGCTGGCTGGCGAATCTGTTGACGGGATGTTCACTCACTTCCAATCTATCGTCAACAAGATGTGTGCTAATCGAGCCAACTTGCCTTATGATGATCATGAGATGGCTAACAAGCTTTTGCATACTCTTGATCAGAAGGTATGGGAGATGAAGGTGGCTCCATTCAGGAGTCACCGGGCTATGATGCTCTGACCGTGGACGAACTGTTCAGCAAGCTCAAGTCCTCGGAGATTGACTACCAGACCCGGGCCAAGCTTAAAAACCCGTCGAAGTCATCAATGGCGTTGGTTTCTGGCCCCGATGGTACGTCTTCTTCCTCCTTTGACCAATCACACTCTTTGTTCGCTTTGTCTTTGATTTCTGTGACAGAGGATCAAGTGGAGGCTCTTGGAGATGATGAGCTGGCTTTGGTCATCACCAAGTTCTCACGGTTTCACAACAACCGTTTGAACCATCGGCGTGGTGGCTCGGCCAAGGGGTGCTACCTACTGTAGTGATGAGGATCACTTCATCGCAAACTGCCCCAAGAAAGTTGTGGGTTACGTCACCAAGCGCAAGGACAAGCGCGAGCAACACTTCGAGGACAAGCATAAGCCCAAGGGCGGTTACCACCGAAGGTCCTCCAAGAAGGTGATCGACAAGGTGAAGGCCAAGCACCGAGCCATCCTCGCCTCCCTTAGCGCATCGATGCCTCCTCTGACGGAGGTGCTTCTTCAAGCGATGATGAGTCGAAGGGAATGGTTGAGGACAAGTTCAACAACCTATGCTTCTATGCCGACGCCAAGCACGGTGGCTTTTGGACCATGGCAATTGAAGATGGCAAGGTCGGCAAGCGCAAAGATGGCCCCGACTACGACTACCACTACGACTCCGACACACCCGAGGTATCACCCACCGTCGAGTCCCTCTCTCTCGAGATTGCGTCTCTGAACGACACCTTGATGAGTCATGATGCGTTGCTCAAGCGTGCTGCTTGTGAGCGGAACGACTTTAAGGCGAAGTACCTTAGCACGCTTCATGAGCTAGATTTTTCTAAGGCGTCGGTGGTGGTTACCGAGGAGGTAGAGTGTGATGCTTGTGCCATTCACATGTCTGATCTTGTCACTCTCCAGGACAAGTATGACACTCTACTTGAGGAGGTCAGTCAGCTGAAGGCTAGGCCTAGCTTACTTGGTGCGTGCAAGTCTTGCTTAGGCTTGTGTTCTGAGCTGACACAGAAGGATGCTAAGATCACTGTGTTAGAGAAGGTCAGCTCAGATAGCACTAGAGAGTCGGATCGCTTTGAGGCTTTGGAGCTTGATATCGCGTCGTGCAGACACGACAAGATGCGTACCGAGGAAGAAAACACATACCTTCGGTGTCTTGCCGAGAGCTGCAATTGGGTATGATGCTTAGCCAATGCAAAAGGGCTGGAAGCATGGGAGTAGGCTTTGCTATAGGTGGGAAGGACGATAGCAGGTTTGGTAAGATCGGTGAGTGCAGTGGTTTGAGCGAGAATGAGAAACCCACCACAACTCCCAAGCTTACCAAGATCACTCCACCTAAGCCTACTAACCCCTCTGAGTTTCCTATGAGAGATGGTGTGTTTGAAGAGGCACCCAAAACCACTCCACAGAAGCAAGTGTGGATTGCCAAACCGAACCATCTTCGCGACCCACTTGACGCAATACCAGACATTTCTAGTGATCCCCTTCCTAAGAAAGATAGAGCCACCCAACCTAGCAAGAGAGTGCCTACCAAGAGTTTGGTGAGGTATCATTGTGAGTATTGTGAGCGGGATGGGCACTTGGCTGAGTTTTGCTTTAGGAGGAAGAGAGATGATCGGAGGCAGGTTGAGTTGAACAACCGGGACATGTACGACCCACGAGTTGGGGTGCGTGAACCGGAAGTTCAGAGGCGCACTTCTAGGCCTAGATGTACAATGCCTCAAGGTGGTACAATGCCTCAAGGTGCTAGGCCTCAGGAGGCAAGACCATGTGGTGGTCGTGCCCGGCGGGGTACTAGTCGTGACCCATATGACTACGGTCCTCATGGCGGTGGCTTTATTCCACCCTTCTCTAGCGGACCACGTTTTCCCTATCGTGATTATCTCTATCCCTCTATGGGGCAGGAGATGTTTGGTTTTTCTCCTAACCCATTCTTTGGGCAATTGGGACAACACTGGTATCCTTCACAGTTTACTAACCCCAGTGTTGGTCCGTTTGCTCACCCTATGTCTTTTTATTGATGTAGGAAGGAGGACTGGACGAGACTTGGCTTGTGGATTCCGGATGTTCATGCCATACGACCGGAAGTGCCAAGTGATTCTCCAACCTCGACCCCGTGCGCCACATTGAGTACATCACATTCGGGGACAAGAGTAAAGGTAAGGTTGTCTCCCGGGGGTCCATCCGAGTCAATTCATCTTTTGTTCTCAAGGATGTTGCTTTGGTTGCGAATTTGCATTTTAACCTTCTCTCGGTTTCGCAACTCCTTGAAGACGGTTTTGAAGTGAGCTTTAAGTCAAACTTGTCTCGGATTTTGGACTCTCGTGGTGATCTTGTTTGCTGAATTTTGCCATTCGGGAAGGTTTTTCATGCGGATTTTACTATCTCTTTCGGACCTTCTCGTTGTCTTCTGCCGGTTCTTCTTCCGAGCTTTGGAAGTGGCATAGGAGATTGGGACATTTGAGTTTTGACTTGCTTGCAAGGCTTAGCTCAATGGACCTTATCCAAGGATTGCCAAAGTTGAAGTTTGAGAAGGATTTAGTTTGCCATCCTTGCAGGCATGGCAAGATGGTTGCTGCTTCCCATCCTCCTATGACTGCGATTATGACCACTTGACCCGGCGAACTCTTACACATGGGCACAGTTGGTCCAGCTCGGGTCAGGTGGAAGGAGGGAAGTGGTATGTGGTTGTAGTCGTTGCTGACTACTCGAGATACACTTGGGTGTTCTTTTTGGAGAGTAAGGATGAGGCTTTTCCACTTGTTCGAGATCTGATTTTGAGATTGCAAAATGAGCTATCTAAGAATGCCATGAGAGCTATCCGCGGTGACAATGGCACAGAATTCAAGAATGCTCACTTTGCAACTCTTTTTTCCTCTTTGGGTCTCGATCACCAGTTTTCCTCACCTCACACTCCCCAGCAGAACGGTGTTGTTGAGCGCAAGAATCGGACCCTCGTTGAGGTGGCCAGGACGATGCTCGATGAGCATAGGACTCCTAGGAGGATTGGGCCGAAGCACTCAGTTATGCTTGCTATGTTTCCAATCGCATTTTCCTCCGAGCTTTCAAGAAAAAGACCTCTTATAAGATGTGATTTGGGAGACCACCCAAGGTAAGTCACCTACGGGTGTTTGGGTGCCGGTGCTTCATCCTCAAAAAGGGCGGTATGTTGGAAAAGTTTGAGTCATGGTCTTCTGACGGTATCTTTCTTGGTTATTCTACTCACTCTCGTGCTTATCATGCACATAACCTTGAGACTAACCGAGTGATGGAGACTTGTGAGATTACATTCGATGAAACTATGCCCTTTGTTTCCATTGTTTTTGAGCTTGCAGGTGATGATGAGGTGAACACTAGCATCTTTGTGGAGGAGGAGCAGGACGATGCCGATTGGGGTGATCCCGAGCCAACTCCACTGGTTGCCCCGTCAACCCTGCGACGTCCACTTCGGCTCATAGCCCCGACCCGACTACTTCCTCTACATGGGGGTCGTTCGAGCAGCTTCCTTAGTCCGTGCCTATTGCACCTGAGGGAGTTCCAGCTGCTGTTGAGGGGGAGGCCACTTCGTACAGGTAGGCACCCGCCGGAGAACATCATCGACGACATTGACCGTCGAGTCACGCGGTCCAAGTCCTATATCTCTCACTTTGCTCATTGGTCTTCTGTCACTTCTTTTGAGCCCCGAGATGATGGACACGCTTTGATGGATCCGGATTGAGTTAATGCCATGCATGAGGAGTTAGAAAACTTTGAGCGAAACCGCGTTTGGGTCTTAGTTCCTCCACCACCTAGTTGCCACCCCATAGGTACCAAATGGGTTTTCAAAAATAAACAAAGTGAGGATGGGGTGGTAGTGCGCAACAAGGCTAGGTTGGTAGCTCAAGGCTTTTGTCAAAAGGAGGGAATAGACTATGAGGAAACCTTTGCTCCCGTAGCTCGTTTAGAAGCCATTAGAATCCTTCTAGTTTTTGCGGCTTCTAAGGGTTTTAAACTCTTTCAAATGGACGTTAAAAGTGCTTTCTTAAACGGCTACATAGAGGAGGAAGTTTATGTTAAACAACCTCCCAGTTTCGAAAATCCCAAGTTTCCAAACAATGTTTTTAAACTTCACAAAGCTTTGCATGGTTTGAAACAAGGACCTAGATCATGGTATGATAGGCTAAAAACCTTTTTTCTTGCTAAGGGCTTTAAAATGGGATCGGTAGATAAGACATTGTTTCTCCTCAAGCAAGGCAAAGACACTCTCCTAGTCCAAATATACGTGGATGATATCATCTTTGGTGGTTCTTCTCATGCTCTTGTTGCCAAGTTTGTAGATCTTATGAGCAGGGAATTTGAGATGAGCATGATGGGAGAGTTGACCTTCTTTCTCGGGTTGCAAATCAAGCAAACCTGGGAAGGCACGTTTGTGCACCAAGGCAAGTACACGAAGTATATCTTGAAGAAGTTTGACATGGGTGGGGCAAAGCCTCTTTCGACGCCCATGTTGACTACGGTAGCCTTGGATGCGGACGAGGAAGGAGAGGCGGTGGACCAGATGGAGTACCGAAGCATGATCGGGTCGCTTTTGTACTTGTCAACGACTCGCCTGGACATTCAGTTCGCAGTCTGCTTGTGTGCACGCTTTTAGGCGTCCCCACGGACTTCGCACAAATAGGTGGTGAAACGCATCATGAGGTACTTGCGCTTCACTCCTGAATTTGGTCTTTGGTTTTCCACCTCTTCCTCTCTTGTGCTTTGTGGTTACTCTGACGCCAACTTTGCCGGGTGCCGTCTTGATCGAAAGTCCACTTCTAGGACTTTCCAGTTTCTCGGGTCTTCTTTGGTTTCTTGGTCTTCTCACAAACAATCTAGCATGGCACAGTCGACATGCGAAGCTGAGTACATTGTTGCGGCTAGTTGTTGCTCGTAGTTGATTTGGATGATTGCCACTTTAAAAGATTTTGGTCTTGAGCTTACTAAGGTGCCTCTGCTTTGCGATAGCACGAGTGCAATTAGTGTGGACAAAAATCCCATGCTTCATTCGAAGACCAAACACATTGAGGTCCGCTTTCACTTTTTTCGTGATCATTATGAGAAGGGCGACATTGACCTCCGGCATGTCGAGACCCAAAACCAGCTTGCGGATATTCTTACAAAGCCTTTGGATCAAGCTGCGTTTTCTCACCTTTGGGGTGAGTTGGGTGTTTGCTTTCCTTTTTAGAGGAGGAAAGTTTTGTGTATCATAGTACTTTTTGGGTCTTTTTGTCTTTTCTTTGACTTTCTTTCATTTGGTGTCTTGTTAGTGTTAATTTGTGTCATTGCATTTTGCATCTCATTTGCATTTGTGGCATAGTTCTTTTTCAAGCTTCATACCTATAGCCGATATAATGAATCTATGCTCTGTTTGAGGTGTTTTATGTGTCTCTGGTGTTGCCTAACTTAGACTCTCTTTGATCTCATGATATGCAATAGAGCTAAGTTAGAAAAGCTTTAAAACTGAATTTAATTCCCCATGTCACCTCTCAAATGACACTAGCATGTGTAGGCTTTTGAAGATCCTTCTTGGCTGCCTTATATATTGCTTGTATCTATGGCTCTTCATTGCTTCATTCAGTACCTTTGAGCACCATGATTAATATTTAAAATGAATTGCTCTCTGTTTTGTGAATTGGAAACATCGAGTTGGGTCTGCATTGTGAGCACTACACCGTGTGTTCAAGACTGCTTGCCATATAGGTTGATACTTGAGCGGTGTCGTGTATGACCAAAACCGATGTGTTAAGTCCTTTGACTTCGCCCGGTTTGTAAGCAGTGGCATCACCTTGCTTACAACCACCCGCATACAACTTACATGTGCCTAAAACTGAAAATTGGCTGCAAAACTCTAAAATTTGGAAAATTCATTCAGTTGGGTCATTGGATTGTTGTATGAACGTTGCTAGGGATAGTTTTACTTGCTATACATGAGATTTCTTTGAGATAGATCCTATCTTGTTTGCCATGTCTAGTTGTCTCTAGGAGGTGATACCCATTCCTTTCTCTCACATGACTTGCTCTCTAAAATAGCTTCTAGAGTGATCTTGAGCTCAACTTGAGTCTTTGTAGGGCATGCAGAGCTTTTCCTTTTCTCACAGGATCACATCACTTAGAGCATCTATTCATTGTCTTAGCTCTAAGTCTGAAGCTTTTTCCACTCATTTTGCATTTCATGGCATTTGTAGCCGGATCTTGAGTTGTTGATGTTTGATGAGCTACATGTGTCAACAAGGGGGAGAGATGTGCATTTCATTCCATTTTCAGTCATCTACTTCCGAGGGGGAACCAATGTGCTTTTTGAGCTTAATTTGTATCTTTTTGACTTCGCTCCTTTTACCCCCTCTTGGTATCTTGAGATTGCTAGTTGTGAAAGAGTGGGTATTTAGGAGGTGATAGATCCTATCTTGTTTGCCATGTCTAGTTGTCTCTAGGAGGTGATACCCATTCCTTGCTCTCACATGACTTTCTCTCTAAAATAGCGTCTAAAGTGATCTTAAGCTCAACTTGAGTCTTTGTTGGCCACGTAGAGCTTTTCCTATCTTCACAGGATCACATCACTTAGAGAATCTATTCATTGTCTTAGCTCTAAGTATGAAGCTTTTTGCACTCATTCTGCATTTCATGGCATTTGTAGCTGGATCTTGAGTTGTTGATGCTTGATGAGCTACTTGTGTCAACAAGGGGGAGAAGTGTGCATTTCATTCATATTCAACCAAGGGGAGAAAATAGTGCATTTTCATACTTGCATTACTCAAGGGGGGGATTTTGGAATGTGTGGCCTTTTGAGCTTTGGTCCGCTTTGGTCTTCCAATTGGTATCTCCTTACTTGGCTCGTTTCACCTTTCTTGGTATCTTAAGTGTGCTTGTTCAAAGGGGGAGTTTTTGCTAGATGTGTTGAGCCTTTGCCTCTTCTGGAGGGTCTAGCTTGCCTTGTTGACTTCGACAGGTTTCGATTGCTTCTTGAGCATTAGGGGAGGTAAGTGGTTTCAATTGGTATCTTTTGAGCTCCCCTAGTGTTTAAATTGGAAGTCTGAGCTTTGAGAGTTGTGATTGCTATCTAGCTCTTGCTAGTGGTGTTGAGCCCATTTTCTGCCTCTTCTTGAGGGCTAGCTTTCTTTTGCTTGGTTGCGTCAAACCGTTGCCCATGTCTTTGGGAACCAAGTTTTGGATTCGCTTTGCTTCACTCAAGAGACCCCGTTTTGGCTTTCTTAGTGTTTGGTCATTTGGAGAGCTTTACCTTGTGGCTCAAATCTGAAATGCACTTGTGTTGATAATGCACTCATCAAGGGGGAGATTCCGAACACATGGTGGATAAGTACCCATGTATGTTCAGATTTGTGATGAGTGATTGCCCAACACTTGAGCGGTTCAGTTTGAGTGGCTTACTTCTAATCCTTGCGAAAGCAAGTGTGTGCCTGTCTATCGGCTTGTGGTGTGCAGGTGCTACGCCTAGTGACAGTTGTCAATGGCATGGAGAAGGTCGAGTAGAGGCTTGTCGTGCCGATGGACTGAGAGCGGTGAAGGGCGGAAGCGGGGCTCAGACTGAGGGACCATGGGCGCCGGCGGACTAGCTGTGGTGGCTAGTACTTGGCACCGGCGAGTGTGAGAAGACATGGAGGTAGACCGAGTCGACCGAGTCAAGACGGTGGACGAGCGGGTTGAGCGGAGGCTAATGGGACTCGGAGTCCGACCGGGCGAAGACAAGGTGGCTCGAGTCGAGCGGTTTGGTGGTTTGGGCCTCAAAACCATCTGAGGACGGTTTCCGAGTTTGGGCCTCAAAACTCAGGGTTCAGTAGTTGAGCCCAAAGCTACCAGTGGTGGGTTTCATGGGTTTGGGTTTCAAAACCTAGGCTGAGGTTCCAAGGAAGCGGGGATGGCACGTGGCGGAATCCTGGAGGTTGCGTCAAGGCGACGGCAACTCCCGACAGGAAGCAGGGTCGTCCATTCAAATGAGTGGGTGAGATTTATCGACTTGGATTACAATGTTTTAGGGCTAGGTAATTAGGTCTTGTATCTAAGGGGGTCTTTGGGAAATAGCCAAAGCCCGTTAAGTAGGGGATGAAGGGGTATCCCTCATCCCATCTCTTGAACTCTAATCATTTTGCCCTAACTCTCTCTCTCTACCCTCTCTCTAGTTCATGAGATCCCTAGGTTGATTTCACCAACCTCTGTAAGAACTTGAGTTTGTTGTGAGGAATCGGAGGTCGTAACCTCCGTAAGCCATGGTGGCTTCGATTTCTTGATCGTGTCCCCGTTTTGGTTGTGTTCTTCGCATTTTGCTTTTGCTCCCTCTTTGTTCCCGAGATGATTTCTCTTTGTAGGGAGTAGCTCTTGCAAATCCGTTTGAACCAAGTTGTTCGAATTCGAGAGGAGCATCTTTGCACCGAAGGGTTCCTCCTCAAATCTCTCGAGTTCGCAGATCGAGCGATTTCCTTGCGGTGTTATTCGTTTTGAGGTTTTCTCCCGAAATCCTTTTGCGCCCGATTAACCGACCCAAATTTAGCGATGATTTCTTTGGGATAGCTCCCCAACTGCACTAGGATCATGCCTATGAAGTTTTGTAGCAGTTGGTGACCATTTGGTTTGGATTTGGAAAGTTTTAGAGAAGTGAAAAAGGTTTTTCGCGTTTCTGCGCTCTGTTCGAGAGCGTCGGACGCGCTAGGGTTTGGCATTGGACGGTCCGTCGGAGGCGCCGGACGCTACGTCGTGCTGACGACAGCGTCCGTCGCGATCGTCAGTCGCAGTGCGTTTCTTGCCCGTTTCTCTGAGCTTTCTAGAAGGCCGACGGACTCTCTCCCAAGCGTGCGTCGCCCAGCGTTCGATGCCAACGGACGCACACCTAAGCGCCCGTCGCCCAGCGTCCGATGCCCAGACTTCTTCTCCCTCTATGCAGCACTCTCTCGAATGTCGACGGACGATCTGCTAGCCTCCTTTGCCCTCCTGCTCCGCGTCCGTCGCCCTGCTATCTAGCGTCCCTCGCCTGTCCTTTTGGCTGTTTTGCTTAAGTTCTTGCCTCTTTTCTATAGAGGTCGAGAACCTGGTTTTCGGGGTTTCTCGTGAGTTTTCCTCCACTACCGGTTAAGCACCCAGCAATTGGGTTTGGTTTTTGGGAAGAGTGGCCCAAACATTTCGAGAGAAATTTGAGGCTCCCATTCACCCCCACTCTGGTCGTCGTTCTCTGTCCTTCAATTGGTATCAGAGATGGGTAAGGATCAATCCACCTTACATGGTTCTTGATCCACGAAGGCGACATGGAGCGAGGTGTTGGCAAACCTCCGTTTTTCGATGGAACGAACTTATTCTACTGGAAGGTGCGCATGTCCGCCTATCTACAAGGAGTTGATTCGAACATATGGGAGATTTGTGAGAATCAGGGCTATCGTGTTCTTGCGGCTCGTGTTGACCAACTCCAAACTTCTCAACACAACGCAAACAGTCGAGCACGGAGTATCCTCTTCTCGAGTTTGTCACTTCCTGAGTTTGAGCGAGTTTCGAACCTCACTACGGCGCGAGAGATCTGGCAAACACTCTTGAGATATCAGGAGGGCAACCCACAGATCAAGTCCAGACTCTTCGACACGTACCGTAGAGAGTATGAGAACTTTGTTCAGTTGACTGGCGAATCTGTTGATGGGATGTTCACTCGCTTCCAATCTCAAGTCCTTGGAGATTGACTACCAGACCTGGGGCAAGCTTGAAAACCCGTCGAAACCCTCTATGGCGTTGTTTTCTTGCCCTGGCGGTACGTCTTCTTCCTCCTCTGACCCTTCACACTCTTTGTTCGCTTTGGCTTTGATTTCTGTGACAGAGGATTAAGTGGAGGCTCTTGGAGATGATGAGCTGGCTTTGGTCATCACCAAGTTCTCACGGTTTCACAACAACCGTTTGAACCGTCGGCGTGGTGGCTCAGCCAAGGGGTGCTACCATTGCGGTAATGAGGATCACTTCATCGCAAACTGCCCCAAGAAAGCTGCGGGCGACTTCACCAAGCGCAAGGACAAGCGCGAGCACCACTTCGAGGACAAGCACAAGCCCAAGGGCGGCTACCACCGAAGGTCCTCCAAGAAGGTGATCGACAAGGTGAAGGCCAAGCACCGAGCCTTCCTCGCCTCCCTCAGCAACATCGATGCCTCCTCCGACGGAGGTGCTTCCTCAAGCGATGATGAGTCGAAGGGAAAGGTAGAGGACAAGCTCAACGACCTATGCTTCTACACCGACGCCAAGCATGGTGGCTTTTGTACCATGGCGATTGAAGAAGGCAAGGTCGGCTAGGATAAGGATGGCCCCAACTAGGACTACGACTCCGACACACCCGAGGTATCACCCACCGTCAAGTCCCTCTCCGTCGAGATTGAGTCTCTGAACAACACCTTGATGAGTCAAGATGCGTTACTCAAGCGTGCCGCTTGTGAGAGGAATGACTTTAAGGTGAAGTACCTTTGCGCGCTTCATGAGCTAGATTTTGCTAAGGCGTCGGTGGTGGTTACCGAGGAGGTAGAGTGTGATGCTTGCACCATTCACATGTCTGATCTTGTCACTCTCTAGGACAAGTATGGCACTCTACTTGAGGTGGTCAGTGAGATGAAGGCTAGGCCTAGCGTACTTGGTGCGTGAAAGTCTTGCTTAGGCTTGCGTTCTGAGCTGGCATAGAAGGATGCTAGGATCGCTGTGTTTAGAGAAGGTCAGCTCAGATAGCACTAGAGTCGGATCGCTTTGAGGCTTTGGAGCTTGAGATCGCGTCGTGCAGACACGACAAGATGCGTACCGAGGAAGAAAACACATACCTTCGGTCCATCTTGAGTTGGGTGTCTTGCCGAGAGCCGCAGTTGGGGATGATGCTTAGCCAATGCAAAAGGGCTGGCAGCGCGGGAGTAGGCTTTGCTATAGGTGGGAAGGGCGATAGCATGTTCGGTAAGATCGGTGAGTGCAGTGGTTTTAGCGAGAATAAGAAACCCACCACAACTCCCAAGCTTACCAAGATCACTCCACTTAAGCCTACCAACTCCTCTGAGTTTCCTGTGAGAGATGGTGTGTTTGAAGAGCCATCCAAAACCACTCCAAAGAAGCAAGTGTGGATTGCCAAACCGAACCACCTTCGCAACCCACTTGACACAATGCCCAACATCTCTAGTGATCACCTTCCTAAGAAATCTAGAGCCACCCAACCCAACAAGAAAGTGCCTACCAAGAGTACGATAAGGTACCATTGTGAGTATTGTGAGAGGGATGGGCATTTGGCTGAGTTTTGCTATAGGAGGAAGAGAGATGATCGGAGGCAGTTTGAGTTGAACATCCGTGACATGTACCACCCACCAGTTGGGGTGCGTGAACCGGAAGTTTGGAGGCGCACTACTAGGCCTAGAGGTACAATGCCTCAAGGTGCTAGGCCTCAGGATGCTAGACAACGTGGTGGTCGTGCCCGGCGGGGTACCGTTGATGACCCATACGACTACGGGCCTCGTGGCGGTGGCTTCACTCCTCCCTTCGCTAGCGGACCATGTTTTCCCCATTGTGGTTATCGCTATCCTCCCATGGGATAGGAGATGTTTGGTTTTTCTCCTAACCCATTCTTTGGGAAAATGGGACAACACTGGTATCCTTCACAGTTTACTAACCCCAGTGTTGCACCGTTTCCTCACCCTATGTCTTTTTATTGATGTAGGAAGGAGGACTGGAGGAGACTTGGCTGGTGGATTCCGGATGCTCACGCCATATGACTAGAAGTGCCAAGTGGTTCTCCAACCTCGACCCCATGCACCACACCAAGTATATCACATTCGGGGATAAGAGTAAAGGTAAGGTTGTCTCCCAAGGGTCGATTCGAGTGAACTCTTCTTTTGTCCTCAAGGATGTTGCTTTGGTTGCGAATTTTCATTTTAACCTTCTTTCGGTTTCACAACTCCTTGATGACGGTTTTGAAGTGAGTTTCAAGCCTAATCTCTCTCGGATTTTGGACTCTCGTGGTCAGCTTGTTTGCCGGATTTTACCCTTCGAGAAGGTTTTTCGTGCGGATTTTTCTATCTCTTCTGGACCTTCTCGTTGTCTTCTTGCTGGTTCTTCTTCCGAGCTTTGGAAGTGGCATAGGAGATTGGGACATTTGAGTTTTGACTTGCTTGAAAGTCTTAGCTCAATGGACCTTATCCAAGGATTGCCAAAGCTAAAGTTCGAGAAGGATTTGGTTTTCCATCCTTGCAGGCATGGCAAGATGGTTGCTGCTTCCCATCCTCCTGTGACTGAGATCATGACCACTCGACCCGGCGAGCTCTTACATATGGACACAGTTAGTCCAGCTCGGGTCAGGTCGGAAGGAGGGAAGTGGTATGTGGTTGTAGTCGTTGATGACTACTCGAGATACTCTTGGGTGTTCTTTTTGGAGAGTAAGGATGAGGCTTATCCACTTGTTCGAGATCTGATTTTGAGATTGCAAAATGAGTTACCTAAGAATGCCATGAGAGTTATCCGCAGTGACAATGGCACAGAATTCAAGAATGCTCAATTTTCAACTCTTGCTCTTCTTTTGGTCTCGATCACCAGTTTTCCTCACCTCACACTCCCTAGCAGAACAGTGTTGCTGAGCGCAAGAATTGGACCCTTGTTGAGATGGCCAGGACGATGCTCGATGAGCATAGGACTCCTAGGCGGTATTGGGCCGAAGCACTTAGTTCTGCTTGCTATGTTTCCAATCGCATTTTCCTCCGAGCTTTCAAGAAAAAGACTTCTGATGAGTTGCGATTTGGGAGACCACCCAAGGTAAGTCACCTACAGATGTTTGGTGCAGGTGTTTCATCCTCAAAAAGGGCTGTAAGTTGGACAAATTTGAGTCACGGTCTTCTGACGATATATTTCTTGGTTATTCTACTCACTCTCATGCTTATCGGGCACTTAACCTTAAGACTAACTGAGTGATGGAGACTTGTGAGATTACCTTCGATGAGACTATGCCCTGTGTTTCCATTGCTTTTGAGCTTGCAGGTGATGATGAGGTGAACACTAGCATCTTTGTGGAGGAGCAGGACGACGCCGATTGGGGTGATCTCGAGCCGACTCCACCGGCTGCCCCCGTCGACCCTTCGACGTCTACTTCAGCTCATGGTCCCGACCCGACAACTTCCTCTACATGGGGGCCATTCGAGAAGCTTCCTCAGTCGGTGCCCGTTGCACCTGAGGGAGCTCCAGCTGCTATCGAGGGGGAGGCCACTTCGTCGAGGCAGACTCCCGCCACATCCAGGGGCAGCATCCACCGGAGAACATCATCAGCGACATCGACCATCGAGTCACGCAGTCTAGGTCCTATCTCTCTCACTTTGATCATTCGTCTTTTGTCGCGATTTTTGAGCTCCGAGATGTTGGACATGCTTTGATGGATCCGGATTAGGTTAATGCCATGCATGAGGAGTTAGAAAACTTTGAGCGAAACCGTGTTTGGGTCTTAGTTCCTCCACCACCTAGTTGCCACCCCATAGGTATCAAATGGGTTTTCAAAAATAAACAAATTGAGGATGGGGTGGTAGTACGCAACAAGGCTGGGTTAGTAGCTCAAGGCTTTTGTCAAAATGAGGGAATAGACTATGAGGAAACCTTTGCTCCCGTAGCTTGATTAGAAGTCATTAGAGTCCTTCTAGCTTTTGCGGCTTCTAAGGGTTTTAAACTTTTTAAAATGGACGTTAAAAGTGCTTTCTTAAACGGCTAGATAGAGGAGGAAGTTTATGTTAAACAACCTTCCGGTTTCGAAAATCCCAAGTTTCCAAACCATGTTTTTAACCTTCACAAAGCTTTGTATGGATTGGAACAAGCACCTAGAGCATGGTATGACAGGCTAAAAACCTTTTTGCTAGTTAAGGGCTTTAAAATGGGATCAGTAGATAAGACGTTGTTTCTCCTCAAGCAAGGCAAAGACACACTCCTTGTCCAAATATACATGGATGATATCATCTTTGGTGGTTCTTCTCATGCTCTTGTTGTCAAGTTTGCAGATCTTATGAAGGATATTTTGAAGAAGTTTGACATGGGTGAGGCAAAGCCTCTTTTGATGCCCATGTCGACTACGACTGCCTTGGATGCGGATGAGGAAGGAGAGGCGGTGGACCAGATAGAGTACCGCAGCATGATCGGGTCGCTTCTGTACCTGACGGCGACCCGACCGGACATTCAGTTCGCCGTCTGCCTGTGTGCTCGCTTTCAGGCGTCCCCACAGACCTCACACAAGCAGGCAGTGAAACATATCATGAGGTACTTGCGCTTCACTCCCGAATTTGGTCTTTGGTTTTCCACTGCTTCCTCTCTTGTGCTTTGTGATTATTCTGACGCCAACTTCGCCGGTTGTCGACTTGATCGGAAGTCCACTTCTAGGACTTGCTAGTTTCTCGTGTCCTCTTTGGTTTCTTGGTCTTCTCGCAAGCAATTTAGCATGGCACAGTCGATGTGTGAAGCTGAGTACATTGTCGCGACTAGTTGTTGCTCACAGTTGATTTGGATGATTGGCACTTTAAAAGATTTTGGTCTTGAGCTTACTAAGGTGCCTCTGCTTTGCGATAGCACGAGTGCAATTAGTGTGACCAAAAATCCTGTGCTTCATTCGAAGACCAAGCACATTGAGGTCCGCTTTCACTTCTTGCATGATCATTACGAGAAGGGCGACATTGACCTCCGGCATGTCGAGACCCAAAACCAGCTCGCGGATATTCTCACGAAGCCTTTGGATCAAGTTGCGTTTTCTCGCCTTCGAGGCGAGTTGGGTGTTTGCTTCCCCTTTTAGTTGACGGAAGTTCTTTGTGTATAGTTCTTTTTGGTTCTTATTTGTCTTTTCTTTTCTTCTAAATTGGTGTCTTGTTAGTGTTAGTTGGTGTCATTGCATGATGCATCTCATGTGCATTTGTGACATAGTTCATTTTCAAGCTTCATATCTATAGCCGATATAATGAATCTATGCTCTGTTTGAGGTGCTTTATGTGTCTATGATGTTGCCTAACTTAGACTCTTTTTGATCTATATGATATGCAATAGAGCTAAGTTAGAAAAGCTTTAAAACTGAATTTAATTCCCCATGTCACCTCTGAAATGGCACTAGCATGTGTAGGCTTTTGAAGATCCTTCTTGGCTGCCTTGTATATAGCTTGTATCTATGGCTCTTCATTGTTTCATTCACTACCTTTGAGCACTATGATTAAAATTGATCTAAAATGAAATTTCTCTCTGTTTTGTGAATTGGAAACATCGAGTTGGGTCTGCATTGTGAGCACTACACCGTGTGTTCAAGACTGCTTGCCATATAGGTTGATACTTGAGCGGTGTCGTGTATGACCAAAACCGATGTGTTAAGTCCTTTGACTTCGCCCGGTTTGTAAGCAGTGGCATCACCTTGCTTACAACCACCCGCATACAACTTACATGTGCCTAAAACTGAAAATTGGCTGCAAAACTCTAAAATTTGGAAAATTCATTCAGTTGGGTCATTGGATTGTTGTATGAACGTTGCTAGGGATAGTTTTACTTGCTATACATGAGATTTCTTTGAGATAGATCCTATCTTGTTTGCCATGTCTAGTTGTCTCTAGGAGGTGATACCCATTCCTTTCTCTCACATGACTTGCTCTCTAAAATAGCTTCTAGAGTGATCTTGAGCTCAACTTGAGTCTTTGTAGGGCACGCAGAGCTTTTCCTTTTCTCACAGGATCACATCACTTAGAGCATCTATTCATTGTCTTAGCTCTAAGTCTGAAGCTTTTTCCACTCATTTTGCATTTCATGGCATTTGTAGCCGGATCTTGAGTTGTTGATGTTTGATGAGCTACATGTGTCAACAAGGGGGAGAGATGTGCATTTCATTCCATTTTCAGTCATCTACTTCCGAGGGGGAACCAATGTGCTTTTTGAGCTTAATTTGTATCTTTTTGACTTCGCTCCTTTTACCCCCTCTTGGTATCTTGAGATTGCTAGTTGTGAAAGAGTGGGTATTTAGGATAAACAAATCCAACGTGCACGCTATGAATAGTTTCTAATCAATATCGCGGATGCTTTTGATGGGTATGAGCTATGGTTCCCTGCCTTCGTTTACTTCCGGGGAAGAATTTACCGTACCGGCTTTCTTCACTTCCATGAACGAGATTTAGCTAGAAGTCGGATTCTCTTTTCGTCACAATAAACCGGGAGCTTTTGCTAGATGTGTTGAGCCTTTGCCTCTTCTGGAGAGTCTAGCTTGCTTCGTTGGCTCCGACAGGTTTCGATTGCTTCTTGAGCTTTGAGAGCTGTGATTGGTATCTTGCTTTGCTAGCGGTGTTGAGCCCGTTTTTCTGCCTCTTCTTGAGGGCTATCTTTGTTTTGCTTAGTTGCGTCGAGTCGTTGCCCATGTCTTTGGGAACCAAGTTTTGGGATCGCTTTGCTTCTCTCGAGTGACCCCGTTTTGGCTTTCTTAGATTTTTGGTCATTTGGAGAGCTTTACCTTGTGGCTCAAATCTGAAATGCACTTGTGTTGACAATGCACTCATCAAGGGGGAGATTGCGAACACATGGTGGATAAGTACCCATGTAGTTCAATTTTGTGATGAGTGATTGCCCAACACTTGAGCGGTTTAGTTTGAGTGGCTTACTTCTAATCCTTGTGAAAGCAAGTGTGTGCCTGTCTATCGGCTTCTGGTGTGCAAGCGCTATGCCTAGTGATAGTGGTCAATGGCGTGGAGAAGGTCGAGTAGAGGCTTGCCGTGCCGATGGACTGAGAGCGGTGAAAGGCGGAAGCGGGGCTCGGACTGAGGGACCATGGGCGCCGACGGACCAGCTGTGGTGGCTAGTACTTGGCACCGGCGAGTGCGAGAAGACATGGAGGTAGACCGAGTCGACCGAGTCCAGACGGTGGACGCGCGAGTCGAGGCTTAGGGGACTCGGAGTCCGACCGGGCGAAGACAAGGTGGCTCGTGTCGAGTGGTTTGGTGGTTTGGGCCTCAAAACCATCCTCGTCGGTTTCCGAGTTTGGGCCACAAAACTCGGGGTTCAGTAGTTGAGCCCAAAGCCCGGTGGCGGGTTTCCTGGGTTTGGGCCTCAACCTAGGCGGAGCTTCCGAGGAAGCAGGGATGGCACGTGGCAGAATCCTAGAGGTTGTGTCGAGGCGACGGTAACTCCCGGCAGGAAGCGGGGCCATCCATTCAAACGAGTGGCTGAGAGTTATCGACTTGGATTACAATGTCTTAGGGCTAGGTAATTCGCTCTTGTATCTAGGGAGGTCTTTGGGAAATAGCCAAAGCCCCATTAAATAGAGGATGAAGGGTTATCCTCATCCAAGCTCTTGAACCCTAATCACTTGCCCCCTCTCTCTCTCTCTAGTTCATGAGATCCCAAGGTTTTTTCCACTAACCTTTGTAAGAACTTGTTTTTGTTGCGAGGAATCGGAGGTCGTAACCTCCGTAAGCCATGGTGGCTTCAATTTGTTGATCGTGTCCCCGTTTTGCTTGTGTTCTTCGTGTTTTTCTTTTGCTCCCTCTTTTCTCGAGATGATTTCTCTTTGTAGGGAGTAGGTCTTCCAATTCCGTTTGAACCAACTTGTTCGTAATCGTGAGGAGCTTCTTTGCACCGAAGGAATGCTCCTCAAAGCTCCCGAGTGCGTAGATCGGGCGATTTCTTTGTGGCGTTCTTCGTTTTGCCTTTTCTCCCCCAAATCCGAGTGCTCTCATTTATTCTCTCCAAATTGAGCGATGATCTTTATGGGATAGCTCCCCAACTGCACTAGGATCATGCCTACAATGTTTGGTTGTAGTTGGTGATCATTTGGTTGAGTTTTGTGAAGATTTGGTGGGGTGCAAAGTTCCTGCATGGGAGCGTCGAACTACCCTCCGGACAACCCACCTTGTGAAGCACCAGACCATAGCAAGTAGTCCGGTGGCTCTGCTGAGGGTGTCACTCACACGTCGGACCAGGCTCATTAGTCCGACGGTGAGCGTCGGACCAGGTGTCCGGAGCAGGGGAGCTTACTCTATTGTTTGGCTCAATGGCTGGAGTGAGCACCGGACAACTCTCCATAGTCCGACGGTGAGCGTCGGACCAGAGTCCGGAGCTTGGGCACTCCCTGCATGTTTTCTGCCTGGGCGTCGGACTTTCAAAGGTGACCATCGGACTAGTACGGAGGTGCTTGGGTGAGCACCGGACCAAAGGCTCCGGACCACTTCCATTGGCCCGAAGGTCTTGTCAGAACTGGTCCGGAGCTCCCTGTTGATTGTTGTTTTCGCCTGTTTTGCTTAGGTTCTTTCCTCTTTTCTATAGAGGTCGAGAACCTGGTTTTAGGGGTTTCCGGTGAGTTTTCCTCCACTACCGGTGAGCACCCAGCAACTGGGTTTGGTTTTTGGAAAGAGTGGCCTGAACATTTCGAGAGAAATTTGAGGCTCCCATTCACCTCCCTCCCCTCTGGTCGCCGTTCTCGGTCCTTCACACTTTCATGTTGTTTCTATAGTTAGATCTCACGTTCATGATAGCCAAATTAGTTCAATCTAGGTTGTTACGTGTTGCGAGTTCATGCATGTCATTTCATGTTCAAGTTTTGATAAAGCTAGGTATCGTGCGGCAGGTGCAAGCTTAGATTAGTTTGATCGTGTTTTCTTACAAGTTTCCTTCATCCTGGATCCCAACTCGGTTGGATTGTCGATCTTGGCTATGCTTTAACTTTTAGATAATTGATTCATTCACACATACTTTTCCCATGCATACACATTCGGCGCGTCAGGGAGCGTCCCACAGTCGGCTTTCAAGGTGTCCCCAATAGCAAACAGGTTGCAGAAGAGTATGTATGGGGACGGGTATCAAGAATTTGTAGATTACAGCGCCATTGATGCTCTCCCGAATCCGGGATACGGGAACCCAACAGGGATACCTTTTGAAGGGCAGGCACGTGGAGCTCCGAATTCCATTGTTGATCTTATCATGGATAGGATGGCAGACATGTTGAAAAATCAGTTTGGCTTAAAGCCAAAGAACCAGTCCTATGCATACAAGTCCCCTTATCCAGAGTGGTACAACCAAGTGACTCTCCCTCCAAGAGTTAAGGCTCCTACAGACTTGACCAAGTTTTCTGGCTAGGATGACACCAGCACTATAGAACACATCAACCGATACTTGATGCAACTAGGAGAAGCATCTACAGATGATGCTTGGAAGATTCGGTATTTCCCCTTGTCTCTGACAGGACCACCTTTCACATGGTTCGCGTTTCTGCCGACAAACGTCATTGGTAGCTGGGCGGATTTAGAGCAGAAATTCCATACGTATTTCTTTACAGGCACCAATGAGAAAAAACTAGTCGATCTTATGAGCTTGAGACAGAGAGTTAATGAGACACCCTATGAATATCTCCGCAGGTTCAGAGAAACCAAGAACCTATGCTATTCTTTGAATCTGCTAGATGACCAGTTGCCAGGAATGGCAGTGGCAGGCATGCAGGCGAATATCAGAGAGAAGCTGTTCGGTATGGACTTCGAAGGCCTTGGTCAGTTGTCACAGCGGTTAGCAATGATGAGTAACCAAGCTCAAGGGTTCAGAAAAGATAACCGTTTCCAGAAAGGTGATGCGGCTAATACAGTGTATCAGAGTTTCATGGAAGAAGCAATGGAGTACGATGACGAAGATGAAGTAGCCGCAACCGAACTGGTCTGGGCGAAAGAACCGACTCAAGTTAATCAGCGATGGTTGAATTCTTATAGAATTCTTATTTCTATATTTTTAGATTTTCAATTTTATATGCAAAATACTAATGCAATATTTTTATGCCTCCACAGTAAATAGTTGGAAGACTTATTCACATGGGGCTTAAAGATTTTTCTTTTTAAATGCAATGCAAAAATATAGATATGATATGATTAATATGATTATGCAATGGATTATACTAAGAATGATATACATAAATATAAGTAAAAATATTTATGGAAAGTAAATATGCTAGAGTGCAACTAATGCAATGCAGAGGAAAATAAATATGCAGATAACTTACCGAGTTTACCTTCTGGCTGAGGTTCGGAGATTTAGGTCCATCGAACCGGACCTCTCTTGCGAACACATGGTGGATAAGTACCCATGTATGTTCAGCTTTATGATGAGTGATCGTCCAACATGTGAGTGTTTCAGTGTGAGTGGCTTACCCTAATCCTTTGCGAAAGCAAATGTGTGCCTGTCTATCGGCTTGTGGTGTGCAGGTGCTATGCCTAGTGATAATGGTCAATGGCGTGGAGAAGGTCGAGTAGAGGCTTGCTGTGCCGATGGACTGAGAGTTGTGAAGGGCGGAAGAGGGGCTAAGACTGAGGGACCATGGGCGCCGGCGGACTAGCTGTGGTGGCTAGTACTTGGCACCGGCGAGTGCGAGAAGACATGGAGGTAGACCAAGTTGACCAAGTCAAGACGGTGGACGCGCGAGTCGAGCAGAGGCTCAGGGGACTCGGAGTCCGACCGGAAGAGGACAAGGTGGCTCGAGTCGAGCGATTTGGTGGTTTGGGCCTCAAAACCATCCGAGGATGGTTTCCGAGTTTGGGCCTCAAAACTCGGAGTTCGGTAGTTGAGCCCAAAGCTATCAGTGGCGGGTTTCCTGGGTTTGGGCCTCAAAACCTAGGCGGAGCTTCCGAGGAAGCGGGGATGGCACGTGGCGGAATCCTAGAGGTTGTGTCGAGGCAACAACAACTCCCGACAGGAAACGGGACCGTCCATTCAAAATGCGAGAGATATTTTCCGGAGCTTGAACTGCAATGTTTAGGCTAGGTAGTTCACTCAATGTATCTAGGGGGGTCTTTGGGAAATAGCCAAAGCCCGATAAGTAGGGGGTGAAGGGGTATCCCTCATCCCATCTCTTGAACCCTAATCACTTGCCCCCTCTCTCTCTTGTTCATGAGATCCCTAGGTTGCTTCCACCAAACTTTATAAGAACTTGGTTTTGCTGCGAGGAATCGGAGGTCGTAACCTCCGTAAGCCATGGTGGCTTCGATTTGTTGATCCTGTTCCTGTTTTTTCTTGTGTACTTCGTGTTTTTCTTTTGCTCCCTCTTTTCCCGAGATGATTTCTATTTGTAGGGAGTAGCTCCTGCAAATCCGTTTGAACCATGTTGTGTGTAATCCTGAGGAGCTTCTTTGCACCGAAGGAATTCTCCTCAAACCTCACGAGTGCGTAGATCAGGCATTTTCTTTGTGGAGTTCTTCGTTCTTGAGCTTTTCCCCAAATCTCTTCTCCTCCCTTTGCTCTAAGCCAAATTGAGCAATGATTTCTTCGGGATAGCTCCCCAACTGCACTAGGATCATGCCTACAAAGTTTGGTTGCAGTTGGTGATCATTTAGTTGAGTTTTGGGAAGATTTGGCGGAGTGGAAACGTTTTTCGCGGGTTTCAGCTTTTCTATTCGTGAGCGTCGGATCACCCTCTAGACCATCCATCTAGTGAGCACCGGACCATTGCAAGTAGGCCGGTGGCTCAGCTGAGGGTATCACTCATGCGTCGAACCAGGCTCATTAGTCCGACGGTAGCGTCGGATGAGGTGTCCGGAGGTAGGGTGCTTGCTGTGGTTTTTGCTCTATGGCGAGTGTGCGCACCGGACCACTTCCTATAGTCCGACGGTGAGCATCGTACTAGTTGTCCGGAGCCTAGGCACTCCCTGCAAGTTTTCTGAGTGTGCTTCGGACTTCCAAACGGGACCGTCGGACTAGTCCGGAGGTCTCTAGGTGTGCACCGGACCAAAGGCTTCGGACCACTTCCATTGGTCTGGTGGTCTTGACTGAAGTAGTCCAGAGCTCCCTGTTAGTTGCTGTTTTCTCCCATTTTGCATAGGTTCTTGCCTCTTTTCCCTAGGGGTTGAGAACCTGTGTTTTGGGGTTTCCGGTGATTTTCCTCCACTATCGTTGAGCACCCAGCAACTGGGTTTGGTTTTTGGGAAGACTGACCCGAACATTTCGAGAGAAATTTGAGGCTCCCATTCACCCGCCCCCCCTCTGGTCGCCATTCTCGGTCCTTCAATTGGTATCAGAGCCGGTTAAGGATCATTCCACCTTACACAGTTCTTGATCCTCGAAGGCGACATGGAGTGAGGTGCAGGTAAACCTCCTTACTTCGATGGAACCAACTTTGCCTATTGGAAGGTGCGCATGTCCGCTTACCTCCAAGGGCTTGATACGAAGTTTTGGGAGATTTGTGAGAATGAGAACTACGTGATTCTTGGAGCTCGGATCACCAACCTCCAAATCTCGGAGCATGCGTCAAATGCAAGAGCCCGTAGCATTCTCTTCTATTGTTTGTCTCTTCCGGAGTTTGAGCGGGTTTCAAGTCTCACTACGACACGGGAGATCTGACAAACACTCTTGAGATATCATGAGGGCAACCCTCAGATCAATTCCAGACTCTTCGACATGTACCGTAGAGAGTACGAGAAGTTTTCTCAGTTGGCCGGCGAATCTGTTGACGGGATGTTCACTCGCTTCCAATCTATCGTCAATAAGATGCGTGCTAATCAAGCCAACTTGCCTTATGATGATCATGAGATGGCTATCAAGCTTTTGCATGCTCTTGATCGGAAGGTGTGGGATATGAAGGTGGCTGCCATTCAGGAGTCACCAGGCTATGATGCCCTGACCGTGGACGAGCTGTTCAGCAATCTCAAGTCCTCTGAGATTGACTACCAGACCCGGGCCAAGCTTGAAAACCCGTCGAAACCCTCTATGGCGTTGGTTTCTGGCCCCGGCGGTACGTCTTCTTCCTCCTCTGACCCTTCACACTCTTTGTTCGCTTTGTCTTTGATTTCTGTGACAGAGGATCAAGTGGAGCCTCTTGGAGATGATGGGCTGGCTTTGGTCATCACCAAGTTCTCACGGTTTCACAACAACCGTTTGAACTGTCGGCGTGGTGGCTAAGCCAAGGGGTGCTACCGTTGCGGTGATGAGGATCACTTCATCGCAAACTGCCCCAAGAAAGCTGCGGGTGACTTCACCAAGCACAAGGACAAGCACAAGCCCAAGGGTGGCTACCACCGAAGGTCCTCCAAGAAGGTGATCGACAAGGTGAAGGCCAAGCACCGAGCCTTCCTCGCCTCCCTCAGCGACATCGATGCCTCCTCCGATGGAGGTGCTTCTTGGAGCGATGTTTAGTCCAAGGGAAAGGTTGAGGAAAAGCTCAACGGCTTATGCTTCTACGCCGACGCCAAGCATGGTGGCTTTTACACCGTGGCAATTGAAGAAGGCAAGGTCGGCAAGCGCAAGGAAGGTACCACGAGGTACCACCTGACTACGACTACGACTCCAACACACCCGAGGTACCACCCACCGTCGAGTCCCTCTCTCTCTCGATTGAGTCTCTGAACGACACCTTGATGAGTCAGGATGCTTTGCTCAAGCATGCCGTGTGCGAGAGGAACAATTTCAAGGCTAAGTATCTTAGCACACTGCATGAGCTAGAGTTTTCTAAGGCGTCACTGGTGGTTACCGAGGAGGTAGAGTGTGATGCTTGTGCCATCCACATGTCTAGTCTTGTCACTCTCCAGGACAAGTATGGCACTCTACTTGAGGAGGTCAGTGAGCTGAAGGCTAGGCCTAGCTTACTTAGTGCGTGCAAGTCTTGCTTAGGCTTGCGGTCTGAGCTGACACAAAGAGATGCTAGGATTGCTGTGCTAGAGAAGGTCAGCTCAGATAGCACTAGAGAGTCGGATCGCTTTGAGGCTTTGGAGCTTGAGATCGCATTGTGCAGACACGACAAGATGCGTACCAAGAAAGAAAACACATACCTTCGGTCCATCTTGAGCTGGGTGTCTTGCCGAGAGCCGCAGTTGGGGATGATGCTTAGCCAATGCAAAATGGCTGGCAGCACGGGAGTAGGCTTTGCTATAGGTGGGAAGGACGATAGCATGTTCGGTAAGATCGGTGAGTGTAGTGGTTTGAGCGAGAATGAGAAACCCACCACAACTCCCAAACTTACCAAGATCACTCCACTTAAGCCTACCAACCCCTCTGAGTTTCCTATGAGAGATGGTGTGTTTGAAGAGCCACCCAAAACCACTCCACAAAAGCAAGTGTGGATTGCAAAACTGAACCATCTTCGCAACCCACTTGACACACTGCCAGACATCTCTAGTGATCCCCTTCCTAAGAAAGCTAGAGCCACCCAACCCAACAAGAGAGTGCCTACCAAGAGTGCAGTGAGGTACCATTGTGAGTATTGTGAACGGGATGGACATTTGGCTGAGTTTTGCTATAGGTGGAAGGGAGATGATCGGAGGCAGTTTGAGTTGAACAAACGGGACATGTACCACCCACCAGTTGGGGCACGTGGACCGGAAGTTTGGAGGCACACTACTAGGCCTAGAGGTACAATGCCTCAAGGTGCTAGGCCTCAGGAGGCGAGACCACGTGGTGGTCATGCCTGGCGGGGTACCGGTCGTGACCCATACGACTACGGGCCTCGTGGCGGTGGCTTTACTCCACCCTTCGTTAGGGGACCACGTTTTCCCTATGGTGGTGATCGCTATCTCTCCGTGGGGAAGGATATGTTTGGTTTTTCTCCTAACCCATTCTTTGGGCAAATGGGACAACACATGTATCCTTCACAGTTTACTAACCCCAGTGTTGCACCGTTTGCTCACCCTATGTCTTTTTATTGATGTAGGAAGGAGGACTGGAGGAGACTTGGCTTGTGGATTCCGGATGCTCACGTCGTATGACCGGAAGTGCTAAGTGGTTCTCATGCCTCGACCCTGTGCACCACACCGAGTATATCACATTCGGGGACAAGAGTAAAGGTAAGGTTGTCTCCCTTGGGTCAATCCGAGTGAACTCTTCTTTTGTCCTCAAGGATGTTGCTTTGGTTGCGAATTTGCATTTTAACCTCCTTTCGGTTTCGCAACTCCTTGATGATGGTTTTGAAGTGAGTTTCAAGCCTAATCTCTCTCGGATTTTGGACTCTCGTGGTGAGCTTGTTTGCCGGATTTTACCTTTCGGGGAGGTTTTTCGTGCGGATTTTTCTATCTCTTCCGGACCTTCTCGTTGTCTTCTTGCCGGTTCTTATTCCGAGCTTTGGAAGTGGCAGAGAAGATTGGGACATTTGAGTTTTGACTTGCTTGCAAGGCTTAGCTCAATGGACCTTATCCAAGGATTGCCAAAGCTAAAGTTTGAGAAGGATTTGGTTTGCCATCCTTGCAAGCATGGCAAGATGGTTGCCGCCTCCCATCCTCCTGTGACTGAGGTCATGACCACTCGACCCGACGAGCTCTTACACATGGACACAGTTGGTCCAGCTCGGGTTAGGTCGGAGGGAGGGAAGTGGTATGTTGTTGTAGTTGTTGGTGACTACTCGAGGTACTCTTGGGTGTTCTTTTTTGAGAGTAAGGATGAGGCTTTTCCACTTGTTCGAGATCTGATTTTGAGATTGCAAAATGAGCTACCTAAGAATGCCATGAGAGCTATCCGCGGTGACAATGGCACAGAATTCAAAAATGCTCACTTTGCAACTCTTTGCTCTTCTTTGGGTCTTGATCATTAGTTTTCCTCACCTCACACTCCTCAGCAGAACGGTGTTGTTGAGCGCAAGAATCGGACCCTTGTTAAGATGGCCAGGACGATGCTCGATGAGCATAGGACTCCTAGGCGGTATTGGGCCGAAGCACTCAGTTCTACTTGCTATGTTTACAATCGTAGTTTTCTCCGAGCTTTCAAGAAGAAGACCTCTTATGAGCTGCGATTCGGGAGACCACCCAAGATAAGTCACCTACGGGTGTTTGGGTGCAGGTGCTTCATCCTCAAAAAGGGCGGTAAGTTGGAGAAATTTGAATCACGGTCTTCTGACTGTATCTTTCTTGGTTATTCTACTCACTCTCGTGCTTATCGTGCACTTAACCTTGAGACTAACCGAGTGATGGAGACTTGTGAGATTACCTTCGATGAGACTATGCCCTGTGTTTCCACTGCTTTTGAGCTTGCAGGTGATGATGAGGTGAACACTAGCATGTTTGTGGAGGAGGAGCAGGACGATGCCGATTGGGGTGATCCCGAGCCGACTCCACCGGCTGCCCCCGTCGACCCTGCGACGTCCACTTCGGCTCACGGTCCTGACTTGACTACTTACTCTACATGGGGGCTATTCGAGCAGCTTCCTCAGACGGTGCATGCTGCACCTGAGGGAGCTCCAGCTACTGTTGAGGGGGAGGCCACTTCGTCCAGGCAGGCTCCCCGTCACATCCAGCGGCAGCACCCGCCGGAGAACATCATCGACGACATTGATCGTCGAGTCACGCGGTCCAGGTCCTATATCTCTCACTTTGCTCATTCGGCTTTTGTCGCTTCTTTTGAGCCCCGAGATGTTGGACACGCTTTGATGGATCCGGATTGTGTTAATGCAATGCATGAGGAGTTAGAAAACTTTGAGCGAAACCGTGTTTGGGTCTTAGTTCCTCCACCACCTAGTTGCCACCCTATAGGTACCAAATGGGTTTTCAAAAATAAACAAAGTGAGGATGCGGTGGTAGTGTGCGACAAGGCTAGGTTGGTAGCTCAAGAATTTTGTCAAAAGGAGGGAATAGACTATGAGGAAACCTTTGGTCCCATAGCTCGTTTAGAAGCCATTAGATTCCTTCTAGCTTTTGCGGCTTCTAAGGGTTTAAAACTTTTTCAAATGGACGTTAAAAGTGCTTTCTTAAACGGCTACATAGAGGAGGAAGTTTATGTTAAACAACCTCCCGATTTAGAAAATCCCAAGTTTCCAAACCATGTTTTTAAACTTCACAAAGCTTTGTATGGTTTGAAACAAGCACCTAGAGCATGGTATGATAGGCTAAAAACCTTTTTGCTTCCTAAAGGCTTTAAAATGGGATCAGAAGATAAGACATTGTTTCTCCTCAAGCAAGGAAAAGACACTCTCCTTGTCCAAATATACGTGGATGATATCATCTTTGGTGGTTCTTCTCATGCTCTTGTTGCCAAGTTTGTAGATCTTATGAGCAGGGAATTTGAGATGAGCATCATGGTAGAGTTGACTTTCTTTCTCGGGTTGCAAATCAAGCAAACCCAGGAAGGAACGTTCGTGCACCAAGGCAAGTACATGAAGGATATTTTGAAGAAGTTTGACATGGGTGAGGCAAAGCCTCTTTCGACGCCCATGTCGACTACGACTGCCTTGGATGCGGATGAGGAAGGAGAGGCGGTGGACCAGACGGAGTACCGAAGCATGATCGGGTCACTTCTGTACTTGACAGCGACTCGACTAGACATTCAGTTCGCCGTTTTCTTGTGTGCACGCTTTCAGGCGTCCCCACGGACTTCGCACAAGCAGGCGGTGAAATGCATCATGTGTAGGGTTATCAGGTTGCTACGCTACCCAGAAAACAAAATTTTTCTACCCCATAAACCAGGAACTAGTGCTAGTTATAGATCACGGGGTTACCACTAGACACGAAGGTGCAGCGGAAGTGACTTGATGTAGTCATGCACATCGCAGCAGTGTCGTGCAGTTGTGAGGTCGTCCGTCTCAACGTCTCCTTCTCGCGGTTCGTCCTTGTGCTCCAGATGCAACACCTCCGAGGAATCCCACATGTGCAGGGAAGAAGCGTCGCGCCTCTGGACTGCTAGGTCGGCGAGGAGTACTAGGCGCGAGCGTGGGGAGGGCGACGACGGCTGCCAAAGAACGTGAGTATCCCGCCCTACGCCCACCCCTTGCTTATATAGGCGTCCTAATGAGCTCCCACGTTGGAGGCCCATTAGCAACCCTAAACCTAGTCTAATTTGGGTCCAACCCAAATTAGGCTTCCAGCCCCTTAAGCGTGAGACCCTATGGGCTCACGCACACATAGACATGGCCCAAGTACTCTTACTCGACCAATAGTTGATAGCGGCCTCTAGCAAGGTGTGTCAACTCCTATGCATATGCTATGATCATATCAGACGAACCACCACAATACAATATACATGTTATTCCTTTGCCTCATGATATTTGGTTCAACTCGTGGGTTAACACTTAACCCAAGCACGGCCATGCATTTCATGATCTAATCATTTGTGTGATCCAGTGATATCTCTCTCATATGGAGAGTGGAAAATTCAATCTTGATTGACTATGTCTCATAGCATGTTTCCTGACAAACCCGAAAGCTACCTCTATAACTACCTAGTCACGGAGTAGCGTTTGGTAGTCCTAGGGTAGGTCGTTTCACATCTTGAGTACATACGACAATCTCGGGTCTAAGGACATAACGTACACGATGTGTATAGAGACAATCTCATGTCGGGTCTGTCCATCACCATGTCCTACATGTGCCCACATTATTAGTTTGACATCTCATGTCCATGACTTGTGAAACATAGTCATCAACTAATAATGTGCTGATCTAATATTCATGTGCATTCTTGCACGAACTCCGATCAAGGACAACTTTTATAATAATCATACAAGTAAAAGAGTTTCACAAGCAATTCACATAATTGTTAATCGATACAAGTTGTCTTTAATGGATATTCATAACATGTCATGGATACAAGGAATACATCATCTCTATGATTACCTCTAGGTCATATTCCCAACAGTCTCCCACTTGCACTAGAGCTAATCTCAAAGATATCTAATACCCATAGCTTTCACGTGTGCCTCATGCTTGGGCTGTGGAAGAGCCTTTGTCAAAGGATCTGCAACATTCAAATCCTTATGTATTTTGCACATCTTGATCTCATCTCGACCGACGAACTCTCGAATGAGATGAAACTTCCGCAGTACATGTTTGTTCTTTTGGTGATTCCTAGGCTCCTTAGCCTACGCTATCGCCCCATTGTTATCACAATACAGATTCAATGGGCGAGACGCATTTGGAACCACGCCAAGCTCGATGAGAAACCTCCTCATCCAAACACCTTCCTTTGCAGCGGCAGAAGCTGCAATGTACTCGGCCTCTGTTGTAGAATCGGTTACCGTCTCCTACATGGAACTCTTCCAGCTTACAGCACCACCATTTATTGTGAACACAAAACCTGATTGAGATTGTGAATCATCCACGTCAGTTTGGAAGCTGGCATCGGTGTAGCCATTTACAACGAGCTCCTCCTCACCTCCATAGATTAGGAACACATCTTTAGTCCTTCTCAATTACTTAAGGATGTTTTTAACAAGTGTCCAGTGACTCTCACCTGGATTAGCTTGGTACCTGCTCGCAACACTTAGAGCATATGAGACGTCTGGGCGAGTACATATCATGGTGTACATAATGGAACCAACGGCCGAAGCATATGGAACCTTACTCATGCACTTCTGCTCATCAGCTATCGTAGGACACTGCTTCTCGCTAAAACGCATACCATGTGACATAGGCAAGAACCCTCTCTTGGATTTTTCCATGTTGAAACCGTTTGAACACCTTGTCAATGTATGTATCTTGGCTTAATCCTATAAGCCTCTTTGATCTATCTCTATAGATCTTAATGCCCAAAATGTATGTTGCTTCTCCTAAATCCTTCATAGAAAAACTATTATTCAGTGAAGTCATTACGGATTGCAACATAGGAATGTCATTCCCAATCAATAGTATGTCATCCACATACAAGATTAGAAATACAACAGCGCTCCCACTTTCCCTCTTGTAAACACAAGGTTCTTCTTCATTCTGACGAAAGCCAAACCCTTTGATCACTTCATCAAAACGAATATTCCAACTCCGAGCTGCTTGCTTTAATCCATAAATGGATTTCTTTAGCTTGCATATTTTTCCAGCATTTCTAGGATCAACAAAGCCTTCGGGCTATATCATATACATGTCCTCTTCCAAATTTCCATTTAGAAAATGTTGTTTTAACATCCATCTGCCAAATCTCATAATCGAAATAAGCAGCAATTGCTAGAATGATCCGGATAGATTTAATCATCGCTACCGGCGAGAATGTCTCGTCATAGTCAACTCCTTGAACTTGCCGAAAACCCTTTGCAACAAGTTGAGCTTTATAGACGTGAACGTTTCCATCCATATCCTTTTTCTTTTTATAGACCCATTTGCACTCTATGGGTTTAACCCCATCAGGCGGGTCAACCAAGTTCCAAACTTGATTGTCTCCCATGGAATCTATCTCGGATCTCATGGCACTTTGCCATTCCTCGGAATTTGGGTCCATCATTGATTCCGCGTATGTCGCAGGTTCGTCATCGTTAACAACAACACTTCCCCACGTGCCTCATGGATTCTTGCTGACCTTCGTGGTAGTGGTGGTGTTTCTCTTGCCACAGGTATCTCAACTTGTTCTGCTACATTAGCATCACTCATAGAGTTATCCCCTATTGGCTCATCTTGAACTTCTTCAAGATACACCTTTTGTCCACTCTTCTCTTTATTGAGAAACTCTTTCTCTAAGAAGACAACGTTCCGAGCAACAAAGACTTTGCCCTCTGATTGGTTGTAGAAGTAATACCCTAAAGTTTCCTTTGGATATCCCATGAAAAAGTATTTGTCTGACTTGGGTGTTAGTTTATCTGACATAAGTCGTTTGACATAAACTTCACAACCCCAAATCTTTAGAAAAGACAAACTAGGACTCACCAGTCCACATCTCATGTGGTGTCTTAACTACGGACTTAGACGGTACCCTATTCAATGTGAAAGTGGTTGTTTCTAGAGCATATCCCCAAAATGAGAGTGGTAGGTCTGACTGGCTCATCATAGACCGAACCATGTCCAACAAAGTCCGATTACGTCGCTCGGATACGCTGTTTCTCTGAGGAGTTCCAGGTGGCGTAAGCTGTGGAACAATTCCACAACTCTTTAGATGATTGCTAAACTCATGGCTCAAATATTCACCTCCACAATCAGATCACAAGGCTTTAATTTTCTTGACACGTTGATTCTCTACTTCATTCTGAAATTATTTGAACTTTTCAAATGTTTCAGACTTATGTTTCATTAAGTAGATATATCCATATCTACTAAAATCATCAGTGAAGGTTATGAAGTATTGAAATCCACCTCTAGCTGTCGTACTCATTGGTCCACATACATCAGTATGTACAAGTTTCAATAAGTCTGCCGCCCTCTCAGGAAAACCTGTGAAAGGCAACTTGGTCATCTTACCCAATAGGCAAGCCTCACATGTCTCGTATGATTCAAAATCAAATGAAGTTAGAAGCTTATCTGAATGGAGCCTCTTCATGTGATTCTCACTTCTATGACCTAAACGACAATGCCACATATAAGTAGGACTTAACTCATTAAGCCGAGACCTTTTAACATTAATATTACAGATAGGTTCATCATCAAGATTTAAAATAAACAACCCATTCACAATGGATGCAAAAGCCACAAACATGTCATTCTTTGAGATCACACAACCATTGTCTTTACTGGCAAATGAATAACCATCCTTCATCAAACATGAAGGTGACACAATGTTTCGACTTAAACTAGAAACAAAATAACAATTATTCAATTCCATGATAAATCCTGACGGGAGGTGAAGTTGCATCGTCCCAACGCTCAAGACAGCAACTCTTGCATTGTTGCCCACGCGGAAATCAACTTCTCCTCTTTTCACGCTTCTACTTCTTATCATTCCCTGCATCGTATTGCAAATATGAGCAACCGATCCGGTATCAAATACCCAAGAATTAATATAAGAATCAGCGAGAAAAATGTTTGTAACATAAACAACAAGTGTACAAGCAGCAGTAGTACCTTTACTACCGCCATCCTTCAAGGATTCCAAGTACAACTTGCAGTTCCTTTTCCAGTGACCTTTCACATTACAATGAAAGCATTTAGCTTCAGCAGCTTGTCCAACAGCCTTGGGCACAGCAGGAGGGTTTGGCTTAGAGATCTGATCTTTAGACATCACCTTCTTCTTCTTCCAAGCCCTCTTCTTAAAGTTAGGCTTGTTTTGGACTGCCATCACATGGCTACTGCCAGCACCTTTCTTGATATCAGCTTCTGCTGTTTTAAGCATGCAGCACAATTCATTCAAGCCCTTCTCCGCCCCATGCATATGGTAGTTCAAAATGAAGTTCCCATAGCTAGGCGGAAGAGACGCAAGTATGAAATCAGTGGCCAACTCTGGGCCCATTGGGAAGCCTAGCTTCTCCAATCCCTAAGTGTGACCAACCATCTTGATCACATGTGGGCCAACTGTTGCGCCTTCTGCAAGCTTGGTTTCGACAAAAGCCTTGGAAACATTGAAACTTTCGGTCCTGGTTTGAGTCTGAAACATATCATTAAGCGCCACGATCATATCGTACGTTGCATGATTATTATCAAATTGCATCCGGAGATCTGGCTCCATGCAAGCGAGCATAAGGCAACCCACTTCAAGATCAGCATCACATGCTTTCTTGTAAGCGGTTTTCTCTGCAGCAGGTGCATTATCAGCAGGCTCATCTGGTAATGGGGTGTCTAGAACATCTTCCTTTTTCTCAGCCGTGAGAACAATTCTCAGGTTGCAGATCCAATCCGCATAGTTTATTCCATTCAACTTATCTTTCTCAAGAATTGAACGCAAAGTAAATGGTTGATTACTGGGAGCCATCTACAACAAAAGTAATGCAAAATACTAAGACAATGTATCCAAGACAGAGTAAATCATATTAAACTTTTAATAGAATCTACTCCCACTAAAATCAATATCCCTCTATTGAAACTTAGTGATTCAAGACCCGCAACTAACAAGTCTACTAGTGAGCTTTAGCATCACCGCTAGGAGACATGGTAGATCGGTAAGCAACTCCTTGCTAATCATATCACATATGACTCTTGTTGTTGGGAGGCATCTCTATGCTTGTGTTACCAACAACTAATGCTCCAAGGTCCCTAATCGTTAGGATAACCTTGTTCAAGTAACCAAACCTTCTGCTTGTAAGTGTCCGACACAAACCTATCTAGTCAAGGAAAACCAGGTGCAACCTAATTTCATAGACCCGCCACCAATCGTACGAGACACGTGACAGTGCAAGGTTTGGGGAGGCATTATGACTTAAACATTGTTGAGGGATCATTCTACTTCACTACCGCATATGTAGACAAAAACATTATCGCACGTGAAAGTAGAACATCGTAAGAACGACATAAACATAGATTTGACTTGGTATAGCCCATTATTCCTTTGGAGATCTCCATCTCTATCAATTTGTTCATCATGGTGATCGCCATCTCCATGATAGAAGTATGCCATCCTCCCTGATGAGTCCACCAAGACTATCTATCACTACCGCAGGACAATGAGATAAAATTACATGGTCGCGGATAGGAACATCACAGATTGGCACGCAGGCCATTACATTTGAATGGACAATATCTGTGGCTCCAGCCATATTGTCTTAATCATGACGTGCAAGACATGAATTAATTCATAGATGCATCACATACACATAAGGGCTATACCAATCACGAATACCTGCAAAACAGAGTTAACCGATTCCGACGTCTAAACTTAAAACGCCAAAAACTCAATTTTGCAAGCTGTTTTTCGCAAATCTATTTTTCGCTGAATCTGCCAAGGGCTATCATTGACGAATGCGAAATTTTCTGCTGCACAATTTTCGTTTAAGGTTTTTCTCGTTCCGAGGTCGTATGCAAAAGTTATGGCCGTTTTACCGAACAACACTTTTCTGCAAAATTCCCCTCTGATGGCGGATCCAATCCGTCGCCGCCGCGCATCGTATGCACCTGGAACTTGACCTAGGTTCGATTCGACCAATCTTATTAATCTCCAACTCACCATAATTGGGTTTACATGTATCACTTAACTCGGATGGCAGAATTCCGACCGATACGAGTAGATCGTTACAATACCAACGTGGCAAGATCACGAACCATGATCAGAGATTGATCTTAAACCACGCATATCACCATATGCTCGTACCCGAATGTATAATGAGGCAACTAACGGCTCCGATACCACTCTAGGGTTATGAGGTTGCTACGCTAGGAACTAGTGCTAGTTATAGATCACGGGTTACCACTAGACGCGCAGGTGGAGCGGAAGCGACTTGATGTAGTCATGCATGTCGCAGCAGTGACATGCAGTTGCAAGGTTGTCCGTCTCAACGTCTCCTTCTCGCGGTTCGTCCTTGTGCTCCAGATGCAACACCTTCGAGGAATCCCACACGTGCAGGGAAGAAGCATCACGCCTCTGGACTTCTAGGTCCGCGAGGAGTACTAGGCGCGAGCGTGGGGAGGGCGACGGCGGCTGCCAAAGAACGTGAGTATCTCGCCCTACGCCCACCCCTTGCTTATATAGGCGTCCTAATGAGCTCCCATGTTGGAGGCCCATTAGCAACCCTAAACCTAGTCTAATTCGGGTCCAACCCGAATTAGGCTTCCAGCCCCTTAAGCGTGCGACCCTATGGGCTCATGCACACATAGACATGGCCCAAATACTCTTACTCGACCAATAGTTGATAGCGGCCTCTAGCAAGGTGTGTCAACTCCTATGCATACGCTATGATCATATTAGACGAACCACCACAATACAATATACATGTTATTCCTTTGCCTCATGATATTTGGTTCAACTCGTGGGTTAACACTTAACCCAAGCATGGCCATGCATTTCATGATCTAATCATTTGAGTGATCCAGTGATATCTCTCTTATATGGAGAGTGGCAAATTCCATCTTGATTGACTATGTCTCACAGCATGTTTCCTGACAAACCCAAAAGCTACCTTTATAACTACCCAGTCACGGAGTAGCGTTTGGTAGTCCTAGGGTAGGCCGTTTCACATCTTGAGTACATACGACAATCTCAGGTCTAAGGACATAACGTACACGATGTGTATAGAGACAATCTCATGTCGGGTCTGTGCAGCACCATGTCCTACATGTGCCCACATTATTAGTTTGACATCTCATGTCCATGACTTGTGAAACATAGTCATCAACTAATAATGTGCTCATCTAATATTCATGTGCATTCTTGCACGAACTCCGATCAGGGACAACTTTTAGAATAACCATACAAGTAAAAGAGTTTCACAAGCAATTCACATAATTGCTAATCGATACAAGTTGTCTTTAATGGATATTCATAACATGTCATGGATACAAGGAATACATCATCTCTATGATTACCTCTAGGGCATATTCCCAACATTATGAGGTACTTACGTTTCACTCCAGAATTTGGTCATTGGTTTTCCACCTCTTCGTATCTTGAGCTTTGTGGTTATTCTGACGCCGACTTTGCCGGTTGCCGACTTGATCGGATGTCCACTTCTGGGACTTGCCAGTTTCTCGGGTCTTCTTTGGTTTCTTGGTCTTCTCGCAAACAGTCTAGCGTGGCACAGTCGACGTGCGAAGCTGAGTACGTTGCCGCGGCTAGCTGTTGCTCGTAGTTGATTTGGATGATTGCCACTTTGAGAGATTTCGGTCTTGAACTTACTAAGGTGCCTCTGCTTTGCGATAGCACGAGTGCAATTAGTGTGGCTAAAAATCCCGTGCTTCACTCTAAGACCAAGCACATTGAGGTCCGCTTTCACTTCTTACGTGATCATTATGATAAGGGCAACATTGACCTCCGGCATGACGAGACCCACAACTAGCTTGCGGATATTCTCACAAAGCCTTTGGATCAAGCTGCGTTTTCTCGCCTTCGGGGCGAGTTGGGTGTTTGCTTTCCTTTTTAGAGGAGGAAAGTTTTGTGTATCTTAGTTCTTTTTGGTTCTTTTTGTCTTTTCTTTGTCCTTCTAAATTGGTGTCTTGTTAGCATTAGTTGGTGTCAATGCATTGTGCATCCCATTTGCATTTGTGACATAGATCATTTTAAGCTTCATACCTATAGCCGATATAATGAATATATGCTCTGTTTGAGGTGCTTTATGTGTCTATGGTGTTGCCTAACTTAGACTTTTTTTCATCTATATGATATGCAATAGACATTTTAAGTTAGAAAAGCTTTAAAACTGAATTTTATTTCCCCATGTCACCTCTGAAATGGCACTAGCATGTGTAGGCTATTGAAGATTCTTCTTGGCTGTCTTGTATATAGCTTGTAACTATGGCTCTTTATTGTTTCATTCACTACCTTTGAGAACCATGATTAATATTTAAAATGAAATTGCTCTCTGTTTTCTGAATTGGAAAGATCGAGTTGGGTCTACATTGTGAGCACTTCACTGTGTGTTTGAGACTGCTTCCCATATGGGTCGATACTTGAGCGGTGTCGTGTATGACCAAAACCGGTGTGTCAAGTCCTTTGACTTCGTCCGGTTGGTAAGCAGTGGCATCACTTTGCTTACAACCACTCGCATACAACTTAAATGTGCCTAAAACTGAAAATTGGCTGCAAAACTCTGAAATTTGGAAAATTCATTTAGTTGGGTCATTGTATTGTTGTATGAACTTTGCTAGGGATAGTTCTACTTGCTATACATGAGATTGCTTTGAGATAGATCCTATCTTGTTTGCCATGTTTAGTTATCTCTAGGAGGTGATACCCTTTCTAGCTTCTATAGTGATCTTAAGCTCAACTTGAGTCTTTGTTGGGCACGTAGAGCTTTTCCTATTCTCACAGGATCATATCACTTAGACCATTTATTCATTGTCTTAGCTCTAAGTATGAAGCTTTTGCACTCATTTTTCATTTCATGGCATTTGTAGTCGGATCTTGAGTTGTTGATGTTTGATGGGCAACATGTGTCAACAAGTGGGAGAGATGTGCATTTCATTCCATTTTCAGACATCTACTTCCAAGGGGGAGGAAGAGTGCATCTCACTGGTTTCATTGGTTTAGAGCTTCTTTGGTCAAGGGGGAGTTTTGTGTGCCTCTTTTGCCCTAAGGAGCTCATTTGGTATCTTGAGAGTGCTTTTGCCCAGGGGGACCTTTTGCTAGATGTGTTGAGCCTTTGCCTCTTCTGGAGGGTCTAGCTTGCTTTGATTGGCTCCGACAGGTTTCGATTGCTTCTTGAGGATTAGGGGACGTAAGTGGTTTCAATTGGTATCTTTTGAGCTCCCCTAGTGTTTAATTTGGATTTCTGAGCTTTGGGAGTTGTGACTGGTATTTTGGACTTGCTAGCGGTGTTGAGCCCGTTTTTGTGCCCCTTCTTCAGGGCTAGCTTTGTTTTGCTTGGATGCGTCGAGCCGTTTCCCATGTCTTTGGGAACCAAGTTTTGGACTCGTTTTGCATCTCTCAAGTGACCCCGTTTTGGCTTTCTTAGCTTTTTGGTCATTTGGAGAGCTTTACCTTGTGGCTCAAATCTGCAATGCACTTGTGTTGACAATGCACTCATCAAGGGGGAGATTGCAAACACATGGTGGATAAGTACCCATGTATGTTTAGCTTTATGATGAGTGATTGTCCAACACGTGAGTGTTTCAGTTTGAGTGGCTTACCCTAATCCTTTGCAAAAGCAAATGTGTGCCTGTCTATCGGCTTGTGGTGTGCAGGTGCTATGCCTAGTGACAGTGGTCAATGGCATGGAGAAGGTCGAGTAGAGGCTTGCCGTTTCGATGGACTGAAAGCGGTGAAGGGCGGAAGCAGGGCTCGGACTGAGGGACCATGGGCGCCGACGGACTAGCTGTGGTGGCTAGTACTTGGCACCGACGAGTGCGAGAAAACATGGAGGTAGACCGAGTTGACCAAGTCAAGACGGTGGACGCGCGAGTCGAGCAGAGGCTCATGGGACTCGGAGTCCGACCGGGCATGGACAAGGTGGCTCAAGTCGAGTGGTTTGGTGGTTTGGGCCTCAAAACCATCCGAGGACGGTTTCCAAGTTTGTGCCTCTAAACTCGAGGTTCGGTAGTTGAGGCCAAAGCTACCGGTGGCGGGTTTTCTGGGTTTGGGCCTCAAAACCTAGGTGGAGCTTCCGAGGAAACGAGGATGGCACGTGGCGGAATCCTGGAGGTTGCGTCAAGGTGACGGCAACTCCCGACAGGAAGTGGGGCTGTCCATTCAAAATGCGGGAGATATTTTCCGAAGCTTGGACTACAATGCTTAGGCTAGGTAGTTCACTCAATGTATCTAGGGCGTCTTTGGGAAATACCCAAAGCCCAATAAGTAGGGGGTGAAGGGGTATCCCTCATCCTATCTCTTGAACCCTAATCACTTGCCCCCTCTCTCTAGTTCATGAGATCCCTAGGTTTCTTCCACCAACCTTTGTAAGAACTTGGTTTTGCTACGAGGAATCGGAGGCCGTAACCTCCGTAAGCCATGGTGGCTTCGATTTGTTGATCGTGTTCCCGTTTTTGCTTGTCTTCTTCGCGTTTTGCTTTTGCTCCCTTTTTTTCGAGATGATTTCTCTTTGTAGGGAGTAGCTCCTGCAAATCTGTTTGAACCAAGTTGTGCGTAATCGTGAGGAGCTTCTTTGCACCGAAGGAATTCTCCTCAAACCTCACGAGTGCGTAGATCGGGCATTTCCTTTGTGGAGTTCTTCGTTCTTGAGCTTTTCCCCAAATCTCTTCTCGTCCCTTTACTCTAAGCCAAATTGAGCGATGATTTCTTTGGGATAGCTCCCCAACTGCACTAGGATCATGCCTACAAAGTTTGGTTGCAGTTGGTGATCATTTGGTTGAGTTTTGGGAAGATTTGGCGTAGTGGAAACGTTTTTCGCAGGTTTCAGCTTTTATGTTCGTGAGCGTCGGACCACCCTCCGGACCACCCAGCTAGTGAGCACCGGACCATTGCAAGTAGTCCGGTGGCTCTGCTGAGGGTATCACTCACGCGTCGGACCAGGCTCGTTAGTCCGATGGTGAGCGTCGGACGAGGTGTCTGGAGGTAGGGTGCTTGCTGTGGTTTTTACTCTATGGCGAGTGTGTGCACCGGACCACTTCCTATAGTGCGATGGTGAGCGTCGGACTAGTTGTCCGGAGCCTAGGCACTCCCTGCAAGTTTTCTGAGTGAGCTTTGGACTTCCAAAAGGGACCGTCGGACTAGTCCGGAGGTCTCTAAGTGTGCACCGAACCAAAGGCTCCGGACCACTTCCATTGGTCCAGTGGTCTTGACTGAAGTAGTCTGGAGCTCCCTGTTGATTGCTGTTTTCTCCCGTTTTGCCTAGGTTCTTGCCTCTTTTCATTAGGGGTTGAGAACCTGTGTTTTGGGGTTTCCGATGATTTTCCTCCACTGTCGTTGAGCTCTCATTTCTCCTTTTTCGTCTGAATCCCAGCAACTGGGTTTGGTTTTTGGGAAGAGTGGCCCGAACATTTCGAGAGAAATTTGAGGCTCCCATTCCCCCCCCCCCTCTGGTCACCGTTCTCGGTCCTTCAATTGGTATCAGAGCCGGTTAAGGATCATTCCACCTTACACAGTTCTTGATCCTCGAAGGCGACATGGAGCGAGGTGCAGGTAAACCTCCTTACTTTGATGGAACCAACTTTGCCTATTGGAAGGTGCGCATGTCCTCTTACCTCCAAGGGCTTGATACGAAGTTTTGGGAGATTTGTGAGAATGAGAACTACGTGGTTCTTGGAGCTCGGATCACCAACCTCCAAATCTCGGAGCATGCGTCAAACGCAAGAGCCCGTAGCATTCTCTTCTATTGTTTGTCTCTTCCGGAGTTTGAGCGGGTTTCAAGTCTCACAACGACACGGGAGATCTGACAAACACTCTTGAGATATCATGAGGGCAACCCTCAGATCAATTCCAGACTCTTCGACACGTTTGGGAAGAGTGGCCCGAACATTTCGAGAGAAATTTGAGGCTCCCATTCACCCCCCTCTGGTCGCCGTTCTTGATCCTTCATCTCTTCTAGTTCAAATGTTTTAAGGAGCATGGTCCGCTCCTCATGAATACTTGGATGTTTGCTCTTCCTGTGTTGGTGTTTCCGATGAAGTCTCTTTCCTCTTCCACACTTCCTCAGTTTGAGGTTCCGCTTCTTCTTTTCTCTGTAGCAGGTGATACATCCTTTGTTGATGGTATGACTTCTTTCTCAGGAGAACTCTTATCTTTATTATTGAATTGATCTTCATATCTTGTTAATTCTACCAGATAGTCTGTCCATCCATCCTTGGTAGCTTGTTTCTTTACTTCAAGAAATTGGAAGTGGATCTCTCATGATCGCTAGTGGTGTTGAGGAAAGATCTTCCTTGATTGAGGTTGACTTCATCTTCATCTCTCATATCTTGAACCATGAAGTCGGTGGGAACATAGTGATCTCTGATCATGATGTCTTTTGTTATTCCCTCCAGAAATCAGAATGATTGGTCTGCTAGCTGTAGCTGCACATATGTCTGGTACAGTGGTCTACTGCCATATAAATGTTGGTAAGCCACCTTAGACACTATGTCACTGCTTGATCCAATATTGCAGAATATCTTGTAGAATGTACTTTCCTTGATCTTGCAATCAATGGCAGGTACTCCTACATCTCCTAGCTTAGCGAGGTATTGTGATAGAAGGAGTTGATCATACCCTGAATCAATAGTACCAATTATCTAGGTCTTCTCTTAGTTGTTGAGCTTTACTCTTCCTCCTTCTATTGTTGATGTTCTTCTTTCTTGTAGCAACAGTTGTATCCTCGTAGATGTATGGCCTCTTAGGATGAGTAAGAGCCTCGAGTGTATGCTTCATGAAAGTGAATCTCTCCTCCTCATCTTTGATAGTGAAACAAATCTTGGTGCTATTCGTGTAGATGATGGCATCATATGTTCTTACGAATGAGGGTCCCAAGATAATGAGTGCTTTCGCATCTCCGCTTGTTTCTTTAATCATAAGGTTTACCCGTACGAACGAGTGTCCAACTTGTATGCTGACATATTAAGGAATTCCTTGGGGTAACATAGTGTCTGATCTGCAAGCTTCGCATGATGTTGACACTTGCTCCAAGGTTACCGACAGCTTCTTCAAGAACTCCCTTGGGATAGCATAGTGTCTGATCTGTAAGTTGGCGTGATGTTGACACTTCCTCCAAGGTCACAGACCACTTCTTCCAAAGTGTAAGCTCCAATGGAGATTGGAATGATAGGTCTCCCTAGATCTCCTTTCTTCATTGGTAGGGTGTCATCCACCCATGCTTTTGATGGCATGGTGAAGTGTCCTGCTCATAAAAACAAGGCAGAGATCAAATGCATAGGCTCTGTTGGTGGAAAAACACCAACAGAACCAAAAGTTTATTCATTCTTCTCTAGCCTAAACATATTGAGCAAAATTGAGTTGATGTTCTTATATTTCATGACATGTGTGATAAGATCAAAGGACACTAGTAGGGATCTGACCTTCGGTGACATACTCAGTTCGTCACTGAAGATGCTAAAAACGTCACCAAGTGTAATCTGTGACGAATTTGTGACGAAAATGGGATCGTCGTAGAGGTCGCGTCACATTTGATCTACGGTGGCGAAATGGATTTTTTCGTCACGGATGTGTCTCTAGTCTGTGACGAAAACACCATCATCACGAATGTGATTTCTTTTCTGTGATGATCAGTTTTGGTCACGATTTAGCGTCCGCCGTTGCGCCAAAACGGCGACGGTAATGTCGCCATTAACAGCATTTGTAACCTGTGACGGTCTGGTTTGGTCACAGATTGACCAATGGTATCGTCATAACGGCCCGTTAGGAAACAGCCCGACGGTGCTTGCCACGTAGGATGCTGACGTGGCTGATGACGTCATTGCTGACGTGGCGCATGACGTCATCGATGACCCGGATGCTACGTTGCCGCCACGTGGACCAATCAGATTCTGCCACGTGGCTTGTTCTGATTGGTTCTTATTTGGTCACAGATTGCTGTTTTAAATCGTTAGTGAAGATGAAAGATTTTGGTCACAACTTGCGATGCTTTGCTGCCACGTGTACCAATCAAATTCAGTAACGTGATTTGTTCTTATTTCGTCGCAAATTGCACGCAAAGAGATAAATCTATTTTTTAGTTTCGCAATCCACGCAATACAATTTGAGAAAAAATAAACTCAAACATTCGAATATGCATTCAGAACTTACAACAATATACATTCACTAACGACCAGATCAAAAGTAATAGATGTTTGATCATATTCTATTAAAACTACTAACAAAACATCTACAAGAAAACATAACTATGTGGCAGGTTGTCAAAACACAAACATAGAAAATGCCCCATAAAACTTTGATGGTAAGCTGCTATAGCAGAGGCTCCCTCTTCATCCTTTAGAGGAGAGGCTCTCATCTGACGTTATGCTCCTGCTCGTAGATCTTGCACTGGAACTACATCTTGTGCTGAAACAAAAATGATATTTCATTATCAGTGAAGAACTTCTGTAAGTAAGCATTTTTCAAGATTTCTGAAAGAATAAAGTAAAATTTGAGCTTGGCAACTAAACTAGCACAAGGGATAGGATTCACACACATTTAGTTAGTAGAAATATTTAGTGACAACTGAGAAGGCATCAGGATTGAAGGATTGAAGTCTATTGAATGTTGAATTTAACAATTTAATTCAGTTAATAGGAATATTCAGTGAGAAGGCCCATATTCCAGACTTAAAACCCTACACATGTTTACTACACATAAATCTAAATAAACATCTCACGAGAAAACAACGATTATTCTAATTATTTCTACACATAATTCTGAATATAGAAAGTGCAAGTAGGTTGGTATCTTATTTTAATATAATGGCACAACTTCTAACTGAATAACAAAGTTTCCAATGGCTGCAAAAAGATCAGTAATATTGCTACTTGATCAGATTCTCCTATAACTCAAAAAAATAAAGATGCCTACCTACAAAAAATGCTCACCCAATTATGTATAGGTCTAGTGTAAATCTGCATGCTTCGATGTATGCATATCTGTAAAAAACAGTTCAAAAAGAATTAGCTCATAGTACTTATATACTCACAGACTACACACTGATATACTCAGACGAGTAGTAAGGGTCCATGTGATCCATCGACAAATGTGACCGTATATAAAAAATCATGTAACTTAATAACAAGATATACGCACATAGGAACTAAAAATTCATAATATAAACGAAATTTGCCAGGGAAGTTACATGGCAAGCAAACTATGCAGAATAAGATTTAACAATTTTAATAGCATCCTTTCACCTCAGCGTTACCGGCGAGCTATTGCAGCAAGAAAGGCAAACTGAACTATAAATGAGAAGCATAAAGGCCAAGAGACACACGGATCTCAGATTGATGCAAAGATGACATGCGGCTGGTTGGATAATCGTAGTGAAGATAAAATACTGATGACCACCAAAGATGGATTAGTTGAATAAAACACATCGGCAGACGCCGATGGCTTCCCCGACCTTATTGGAGCCTGAGTGACGCCCGCCCCATGGACCAGCCCACACCATGCATGTCGAAGGGCTACCAGGTACAACTCCTCCCCGGACGTGGGGTGCTTGAGCAGCTGCACGCTCACCTTCACACTGCCTCCCGGTTCCAACCTTCAGGGACGTTTAGGGCGCCGCGTGGGGGGCGAACACAAGTGTGTGCGGCGATGGCGGCAGTGCTTGCCGCAAGCACAGAAGGGAGGGGTCATGGACTGCGTCGATCTGCGTTCCAGACCCTGCGCCACCGACGGAGAGATCACACCCCGCGTCCATCGGGGCTCCAGGACCCTCGCTACCGCCGGAGAGCACCAAGACGGCCACCTGCAGGGCAACCTGACGGGGAGAGGCTCGGCATCACTCCTTACTGCCCACGCCGCCACTGCAGAGGCAGGTCGTCGGCCAGATCCGCTGCTCCGAGCACTGGATCTGAACCGCCATAGTAGCACGGGTGGATATGGGGCGGCCGCCAGAGTCACGTTGGGTGGGGTGGTATTAGCGGGGCGTTGGGGTTTGCATTTCTTATATGCAAATGAGACGGCTCTCGGCTTATTTTCATCCATACGATTGTGAATCAATGGCAAGGAGAATAACATGCATTGGCCTGTTGGGTTGTTGGTCTTTTTGGGCGGATGTTTAGTTTTTCCTTTTCCATTTCTTTGCTTTCACAAATAAATTTAACTCTAGAGTACGTACAATTCATAATACATATGGTCTACATAATCACTATGAGTTCCGAAAATACTTTATAAATAAAATAGACTTGTCCGAAAATACCTATCATTTAAGTTGGTTCATCTATTAATGTGACTAATTTTAAAAGAATTTGAATTTTGAATTTCAAAAAATGGTAACTTGAAATCAGTTTTCGAAACTCTAAATACGTTCAAATACAAAATTTATGAATAACAAGTCAGTTAAACTAACTAAGATCTACATTTGTTATTTTGGTGAAGATTTCATTTGACAAAGTTTGGATAATTCAAATTTTGAATTTGAAAAAATAACACCTTCAAACTAGTATTTAAAACTCTAAATGGCTTCAAATAAAAAAATCGCGAATACCAAGTTTGTTAAACTCATAAAGATCTACATTTGTTGTTTTGGTTAACTTTTCATTTGACGAAGTTTATACAAATTAAATTTTAAATTTTTAAATTTTGACTCCTTCAAACCAGTTTTCGAAACCCTATATGGACTCAACTAGAAAAGTCCTGAATACTAAGTTTGATCAACTCATCAAGATCTACATTTTTTGTATAGGTCATTTTTACATTTGAGAAAGTGTTAGGAAATTTTAGTTCTAAATTCAAAGTCTCTACTACAATTTCATAAAATCTATGTGAGATTATGATTTTGTGAGTAGTGTTTACTAGTACTTTGTCAAATGGAAAAATGACATATATAATAATTGTACATGTTGATGAGTTCTAACTCTTTTGTATTCAAAACCTTTTCATCTAAGATCATTTAGTGTATTGAAATCTTGTTCGCAGCTGTAGTTTATTTAAACTCAAAATTGAAATTGGTCAAATAAAATTATTTGAAAATATGATTAAACTAATATGAGTAAGATCAAAACAATATGATAGGTATTTATTTTTGAAACATACAGAAAAAAAAACATCACATTTCGAGTTAATACGAGAGAGAAAAACTAGTTACAAGTTTCAACTACAGATTAAAAAAACAAATCACGCTTGTTCATCATGAACAAGTGTGATTTCTCGTTTTAATCTGTAGTAGAAACTTGTAACTAGTTTTTCTCTCTCATATTAACTCCAAATGTGATGGTTATTTTTCCTGTATATTTCTAAAATACCTATCGTTTGAGTTGGTTCATCTATTAATGTGACTAATTTTAAAAGAATTTGAATTTTGAATTTCAAAAAATGGTAACTTGAAATCACTTTTCGAAACTCTAAATACGTTCAAATACAAAAATTATGAATAACAAGTTTGTTAAACTAACCAAGATCTACATTAATTATTTTGGTGAAGATTTCATTTGACAAAGTTTGGATGATTCAAATTTTAAATTTGAAAAAATAACACCATCAAACTAGTATTTGAAACTCTAAATGGTTTCAAATAGAAAAATCGTGAATACCAAGTTTGTTAAACTAACTAAGGTCTACATTTGTTATTTTGGTGAATATTTCATTTGACAAAATTTGTATGATTCAAGTTTTGAATTTGAGAAAATAACACTTTCAAGCTAGTATTTGAAACTCTAAATGGTTCAAATATAAAATTCATCAATAAAAAGTTTGGTAAACAATCCAAGATCTACATTTATTATTTTGGTCGAAATTTCATTTGACAAAGTTTGGATAAATCAAAATTTGATATTGAAACCATACAAATACACTAACTTTCTTTGTTTTGCCATGAATGGTCAAGTAGTCTAGTGGTAACACTGTTACCCACCTAAGGCTAGGTCTTGAGGTCAAAGCTCAACAAGCACATTTTTTTTGCAAAAATAACAAGTGTGATTTCTTGATTTAATCTGTAGTGGTTATTTTTCCTATATTTTTCTAAAATCAATACCTATCATTTGAGTTGGTTCATCTATTAATGTGACTAATTTAAAAAGAATTTAAATTTTGAATTTCAAAAAATGGTAACTTGAAATCAGTTTTCGAAACTCTAAATACGTTCAAATACAAAATTTATGAATAACAAGTTTGTTAAACTAACCAAGATATACATTTGTTATTTTGGTGAAGATTTTGATGTGATAAAGTTTGGATGATTCAAATTTTGAATTTGAAAAAATAACACCTTCAAACTAGTATTTAAAACTCTAAATGGTTTCAAATAGAAAAATCGTGAATACCAAGTTTGTTAAACTAACTAAGATCTACATTTGTTATTTTGGTGAATATTTCATTTGACAAAGTTTGGATGATTCAAATTTTGAATTTGACAACATAACACCTTCAAACTAGTATTTGAAACTCTAAATGGTTTCAAATATAAAATTCATGAATAACAAGTTTGTTAAACTATCCGAGATCTACATTTATTATTTTGGTCAAAATTTAATTTGACAAAGTTTGGATGAATCAAAATTTGGTATTGAAACCTTACAAATACACTAACTTTCTTTCTTTTGCCAAGAATGGTCGAGTAGCCTAGTGGTAACGCTGTTACCCGCCTAGGGCCAGGTCTCAAGTTCAAAGCTCAACAAGCGCATTTTTTGCAAAAATAAAAGGTTCAGGCTGCTGTAAACCGGGATCCGTGGCCCACGCATCGAACACCTTCAAGTGGTCCATGTTAAAAAAATAATTTGTGACCAATTCGTTTCATCATTACATGGCAAATTATCTATTACCATATCAAAACATAATCTGTGACGAATATTTTCATCATTACAATGAAGCGCACCGACAACATGATCTATGATGATTCCCATTTGGTAATATATGACGTTCCTATCGCTTTTGTCATTAAAAGTCAAGCCAAAACTTCGTCCCGCGTACCTTGTGACGAAATAGAAAATTTCATCATAGAAAGATATCATTATGTGACCAAAGTTACTAGCATCACTAGCAAATCGTCACTGATGATCATATTTCTACTAGTGGGATGAGCATGAATGTAGCAGTTCAAAAACACTTAGTAAATTAGATTGCTATAAACACATGGAAGGATTGTCTATGAATAATGTATCAATGATTGAGATCATCTTCTAAGGTTTGGATATGCAACATCTTAGCCCATATGGTTAATACTATGAGATCAAGAAGTGATACTAGGATCGAACTTTAAAGAACAAACATGTTGAGTTTATTAGGTTGGATCATGTAAAGTTGCAGCTCAAACATGTTTAGATCTTTATTTATGTGAATACTAGAATCAAAGAAAAGTTCTTAGCATGATGCTTACTTAACTTTACCTTTGTCATTGGAGAATGATGGCATGGAAGCTTCCCTTGATCAACTGGTTGTGCATTAACAACTTGTCTTCTTGTTCCACTCCTCTCTCATCCTTGTTCTTCTAATCTTGAAATTTTTGTTGATCTTGTCTTGAAGTTTTGTTTACCCTCTTCCATGGATTGAGTGGCTTGATTGTAGATTTTTCTTTATCACTTGTCTTCTCTTTGCTATATGGAATTCATCATGATGAATTAGCTACCTCTCCCTTGTGAAGGTTGTTGAAGTTCATGTGTCTTTCTTCATCTTTAGTGTGAGTTCATCTCAGGACTCCCCAATTTGATATTGAAAGTTTTCCTGTAGGGGTTAGTCCAACAAAATATCCAATATCTACTCTAGTATACTATCGGTTCAAAAATCAACCTAGACACCACGTCTAATTTGATTTAGGAACACATTTTAACCTAAGCATTACACTTAAATTAAAAGGCCTTTAGAAGTAATATCCAAATACCTTTTGATTTAAACTAAGCACCATGCATAATTTAAAAGGTGTATGAATATACTTCAAAACCTAAACATATACTATAGTATACAAAGCTAGCTTGTAAGTATTATGGAGATTTACTCAAGTGAAGATGAAAGAGTATGATTTTTTTAGCAGTTGAGCATGCCTTAAAGGTAGGTACAAATAAGATGATGTAGCAACATGGCAAAAGATGTTTTTACGATGGTTTATCCCCCAAGCTTGAATTTTTCAAACATCAAGATTGGATGAATGTATTCAATGTTGCATGATGATTGGTTGGACATACCTTATGCTTGTTATTCCTTCATTCTTTCTGCTCTATACCTGAAAAGGTTAGTGTCAAAAATACCCTTAAGGAATATAATCATATATTTCTATGCTCACTTTACAAGAGTAGGCAACAAAAAAAAGGTGAACACTTATGTTAGGATCTCAGAGGTGCTTGTTTTAGGACACTAAGTTTGTCCTAGGGAAACCTTTCAAGATGTGTTTTTTAGTGACATGGTGTTGACACAAAATGTGACGCACTGTGCCTTACACACAGCAAGCCGAAAAGCGTAGCTTCAATCAGGTGCCCGGGTGTTTCGAGAACCGAAAACGTGCCAGTCAGTTTAACCTAAAACTAACAAGGGATGAAAATCATTAGATATAAACTGGAACATGTCGGATGAGACCAGACAGTTCCATATGTACGGCCCTGAAGCCACTTACGACAACATACAACTATAGAAGCTATCTGCCAACACATTATACAGATCATTCGACTAAAACAAAGAGCGCATGGAACTTTGGTTGCCGAATGTGCATGCATGGGAAAAGTACGTGTGAACGAATAAATTATCTAAAACTTAAAGCATAACCAAGCTCGGCAATCCGACCGAGTTGGGATCCATGATGAAGGAAACATGTAAGAAAACACGATCAAACTAATCTAAGCTTGCACCTGCCGCATGATACCTAGCTTTATCAAAACTTGAATGTGAAATAACATGCATGAACCCGCAACACGTAACAATCTCGATTGAACTAATTCGACTATCATGAACGTAAGATCTGACTATAGAAACACCATGAAAGTGATGAGTTGTTAAAGCATGAACAAATCTATGATAAAGAGAAGAGCCGAACCATATCAATCTAGATTGGAAAAAGGGGTGTTTGCAAATATGTAAAATATCTGAGGCATGCAACACATGATAACTTGATGAATCTATTAGATTTTGCCAGATCTAGTAGAGCCTATAACTATCTTGCTTTTGCTAAGCCTAATAAGTAAATATCTGCCGCACGACATCTAGTCATAAACAAAACACAAGCGAAGACCTCTTGATTATTAAGCAAAGATCCGCCGCACGATCATTGAAAACAAACAAGACTACTTGCATCGATATCTAAATCCACCGCATGATACTAGATATGATAACAAGGTTGCCGGAACTTACGGAGGTCGACGGATCGATGATCCCTTTCGAAAAACTCGACAACACGACAAAAAGGACTCGAAGTTGGCACGGGGTTGGTTGTATTGATTTGGCTGTGAACGTTTTTTACAATAGCTAAGGGTTTATATTTATACCCTAGTCATGACATGAGTCCTAATAGGACACGGTTACAAAATATTAAAGGAAAAACACAATATTTTAACTTTAGCTTCCTTCGGAGTCTTCATTGCCTTAATTGTCGCAGCTGTCGTTACCGATTGGTTTCCACTTGCCTCTTTGTCGCTTCGATGAAAACCGCCTCTTTCGGAATAGCTAACCGCATGATCAATTGCCGAATCTCTGAGAATTAACCAACCGCACGGATATTTGCCGAATGCTCCGAACACTTGTCTCTGCAGATTCATTATGTACTGGCCCACTTGTCATCGTGTGCGAACACATGGTGGATAAGTACCAATGTATGTTCAGCTTTATGATGAGTGATCGTCCAACACGTGAGTATTTTAGTTTGAGTGGCTTACCCTAACGCCTTGCGAAAGCAAGTCTATGCATGTCTATCTGCTTGTGGTGTGCATGTGCTATGCCTAGTGACAGTGGTCAATGGCATGGAGAAGGTCGAGTAGAGGCTTGTCGTGCCGATGGACTGAGAGCGGTGAAGGGCGGAAGCAAGGCTCGGACTGAGGGACCATGGGCGCCGGAGGACTAGCTGTGGTGGCTAGTACTTGGCACCGGTGAGTGCAAGAAGACATGGAGGTAGACCGAGTCGACTGAGTCAAGACGGTGGACGCGCGAGTCGAGCGGAGGCTCAGGGGACTCGGAGTCCGACCGGGCGAGGACAAGGTGGCTCGAGTCGAACGGTTTGGTGGTTTGGGCCTCAAAACCATCCGAGGACGGTTTCCGAGTTTGGGCCTCAAAACTTAGGGTTCAGTAGTTGAGCCCAAAGCTACCAGTGGTGTGTTTCCTGGGTTTGGGCCTCAAAACCTAGGCGGAGCTTCCGAGGAAGCGGGGATGACACATGGCGGAATCGTGGAGGTTGCGTTGAGGCGACGACAACTCCTGGCAGGAAGCGGGGCCGTCCATTCCAATCAAGGAAGATTTTCCGGAGCTTCGACTACAATGCTTAGGCTAGGTAGTTCACTCATGTATCTAGGGGGTCTTTGGGAAATATCCAAAGCCCTTTTAAATAGGGGATGAAGGGGTATCCTCATCTTATCTCTTGCATTACTCTCTCTCCTACCTATTCCTAGGTTTTCCCTTCCCTAGCTTCTTCTTGCTTGAGATCCACCGTGTCACTGGTGTAAGAACTTGTGATTATTGCGAGGAATCGGAGGCCGTAACCTCCGTAAGCCATGGTGGCTTTGCTTTCGTGATCGTATCCCCGTTTTGCTTGTGTTCTTCCGGTTTTGCTTTTGCTCTCTTTTTGCCGAGGTGATTTCTCTTTGTTGAGAGTAGCTTTGCAAAATCCGTTTGAACCAAGTCATGCGTACTTGTGAGGAGCATATTTGCATTGAAGTATTTCTCCTCGAACCTCACGAGCGCGTAGATCGAGCGATTTCTTTGTGGCGTTCTTCGTTCTTCTCCTTGTCCCCAAAATCCGAGTGTTCTCGTTTAATACTCTTCAAATTGAGTGATGATTTCTTCGGGATAGCTCTCCAACTATACAAGGATCATTCCTACAAAGTTGGGTTGCAGTTGGAGTTCATTTGGTTGAGTTTTGGGAAGATTTGGCGGAGAGAAATCGGTTTTCGCGGGTTTTCTGTGCGCTGTTCGTGAGCTCCGGACCACCCTCCGGACCACTTTGGACAAGGCTCCGGACCATAGGCGAGTGGTCCTGTGGTCTGGCCGAAAGCCTGCAGAGCAGCCCCTAGCTCCGGACCAAGCTCCGGACTAGTCTTGTGGTACCGTCGGACCACTAGTCCGGAGGTCCAGAGCTCACCGTGTTGCTGATTTTGTGAAGAAAAAGCGTCGGACCACCCTCCCGACCATAGCACCGGACCATAGCGAGTGGTCCTGTGGTGTGGCCGAAAAACTCCAGCAATGCACCTAGCTCCGGACCTCAGCTTCGGACCTAACCACCGGACTATAGCAAGTGGTCCTGTGGTCACCGTTGATCACTGTTTTGGTTGTTTCTCCCTCGTCCGGACTCCGAATCAAGTTCTGTTTGTTGCGTTGGATTCGTATTCACGTAAGGAACATGATTAGGTACTTTTGAGACCAGTTCTCATAAGTAGTTTTGGGTGTGCTCTTGCCTCTTCTCTCTAGGGGTTGAGAGTACCTGTCTCGGTGTATCGGTTTCGAGTTCGTGGCTTTGATTGTTCTCCATCTTCTCCAACCGCTCCGCTGCACCTTTAGGGGTCTTACTAAGGTGTCCACCTACTTGTTAGGTCGTGTGCAAGTCGGTTCTTCCGAGGTCAAGTTTCGGGTGTGAGTTTGGGACAAGGGCCAAGTCCTTGAGTTAAATTTTATTTAGCTCCCATTCACCCCCCCCCTCTGGTCGCCGTTCTCGGTCCTTCATCATGCAAAATCTAGTGTTAACACATGCCCCGTCAATTTTGGGATAAAAGGCGTTTATTCTGAAATTGACCGCAAGCATTCCCTTTCCCCTAGGTCAATACGGTTCAACGCCGCAGTTGCCGCTCAAGAAATTCAAGCCCTAGCTCATTCTCAAATCCATTATGAATCTTCAATGGCGACTCAAGATGAAATCCCAGAGGTAAACTTCATTCACTCATATGCATTCAGAAATCTCTGATCAGCTTTCTCGCTTTTCTCCCAACTCATTTGTTTTTCCCGATTCCACTATTTCTGAAGGAATACAAGAACGAAATTTTGACCCCTTATGCTGCAAATCCTGATTTCTACTTCCTTGGTCCAATGGGTAATCCTGACCCAACTGAGATTATCGAGAAAGAATCTCTAAGAATCCCCTTCAAGTCTGGAGTCACTCCGCCCAACCGATGGTAAAACACCTTCAAGACTTGGCCGTCTCCCCTAATCGCCGGATGGCGAAACTGGTACCGGAGAATGTCGGAAAAGAGCAGCAGCCATTGGGATAATCAAGACATCAACCACTGCCTGGATCTGTCTTTGTCAGAAATGCCTAGGAATGAATCTCTCCTGATGACAGCTTCCCATTTCTAGTCTAATGCCATTAATGCTTTTGTTTTCGGCCATGGTATGATGACTCCTACTTTGGACGATGTATTCATGATGACTGGCTTAAATGTGTCACAACCAGTATATCCCTCCAAGTACAAGAGTAAAAGCAGCCAAAAAGCTGTCAAATCTGAAGGTGGATGGGTTAAGTATATCTGAACCTATACGGAGACATCCGGTTCTGTCTCTGACAAGGAACACAAGGCATTTATGAACATGTGGTTGTGCAGATTCATCTTTTGTGGCAAATCCAATGAGCCAACCCTAAATCAAATGGTGATGGCCAAAGATCTAATTGCAGGCTCCTTGATCCCCCTAGGTAAATATCTGCTAGGATCTGTCTATCATATGATGCATCAAATCACTTCCCAGATGCATCGAAATGTGGAAATCTCTTGCATAAGTGGTCCTTGGTGTTTCGTTCAAATGTGGCTGCAATTGTACATGCATCAGATAGTCTTTGTGCCTCTTCATAACTTGAGCTTCCCTTCAATCAACTATGCTGAAGGCAACACAGCAAAAACCAAAGACTGCCAAACCTATGGAGAAGCAGCATCCTCTATTAGTATTGACATGGACATTGGTCACCTCTTCAAACTATTCTTCAAAGGATTTGACAATGTGCTTTGGCTTCCCTATAGAGAAAATGATAGCTTAATTCTCCCCTGCAAATTTAGCTATGAATCTGGCTGCTCTGATAAGGTGTCCACAGGGATTTCCAATTCCTTCATTAAACCTTGCATCTTGCCAGCTGAATTCCATCATGGGAGGCAAGTGCAACCTACATATGAATTCTATAATCCCAATATGGCTTCCAGGCAACTAGGATGTGGACAACTGCCCCCAATGCCTTTCTTCTCAATAACCATAAGATACAGAGAGCCGATCACAAGTGAAATAGAAGCCAAAAAAGTTTTTGAGCTTGGATGAGATTTTCCAACATATGAACCCTCTCCATTTGGGTTAGTGGACGATGCCCACTCCCTTTTTGCTTCCTGGTGGCAAGAATGACACAATCACATCTTCAATATACCAGTGCACCCTTTATGCCAAGATTTGTACCCCCAATTTGCTTCTGACAGTGTGTTAATTTCATTGCACTTGTCACTTCCTGCTTTTGAATTTACCTCCCATTCTAAAATTCATCTATGCACAGGATTTCGAACCTATTCCTCCTATTAAAGCAGTAAAGTACTATTCAGCTGGGCCTAACCCTGCATTGGGCTTCAATGCTCCAACTCTGGCAAACTTCATGAAGATTCCTACAGCTTTAGCTACTGCACCTTCAGGAGGACAAGGCAAAACGAAGACACTCGAAAATGTTCATGTGTTCAGAAAAGTCAGATCCAAGAAATCCAAGCGATCTCCTAAGGTATGAATCTTCTATTCGGTAATAAAGTTCACTTGGCAATAACTCTGACTGCTTTCATGTCAATCATCTCCACTGCAGCCACATGTTGATATCCCTGGATCAAGTAATGTTTCCCCAACGGTGGACACTCCTCTTCAAACTCCTGCAGAAGCTCAACCATCGGTAGAAGCTCATGAAGCCGAAGGCACAGACGCCCATGAAACTGCCAAGCACATTGGTAATACCATTCGGCTGATCCTCTTCTCTCTTTACATGACATCTGCTTCCTGCTCTCATACTCTATCACCTGCATTGTCGGAGATAGATAAAATTCTAGATGATCTAGCAGGAGAACATTCCTCTGGCCCAGCTGAGGATGCAAATACTCATGAAGTTGAAGATACAGAGATTCATGAAACCGAAAGCATAGATGTCCATGAAACTTTCAAACATATCAGTACCATTCGGCTAATAATCCCTTTCCTTTTACATGGTACCTATTCTCTGTTCTCATACCCCATCACCTGCATTGTTGGATAAAATTCTAGACAATCTAGCAGGAGAACACTCTTCTGGTCCAGCTTTAGGTTCATCATCTCTGGGTATCCAATCAAGCCCTCAACAAGACCAAGACACTGTCCACCCTGAGGATCAATCAACACAGCAGGTAATATCTTATCTTAAACTATTCTTTCAGCACATTTCATCCAGTCGGCTAACATTCCTTTTCTTTTTCAAGAACACTACCAAACCAACTACTAGTTATTCCTTCACAGTTGAAGATTTCATTAGTGAAAAAGGTGAAGAGGCCACCTCTCAGCAGACTCTGTCAGTGGAAAATCAAGCTCGGCTGGAAGATATAGCTAGTCTGCTGAACAAGGATATCAACATTCTAGTCCAAGATTCAGATCGAATAAAAGATCTCCTTGAGCTCATCAACCAAGACCTTCCACCTGTCCTCAAGGCTTCTCTGGGATCTGCAGCCAACCTTGATGATTATTTTGCTGTGGTGAAGAGGGCAAACAAAAATATAGCCTCTAGGACTGCCTTGCAGAATAACAGGTATCTGAAGAAATAAGAAGCTAAAGTCTTGCATTCCCAACTTCAAATTGCTAAGAACTCGTTGGCCACCTTGGAGCCTGAGCTGAAAGCCATGGAGGATGAGAAAATCAGGCTGGAGGCCCAACTGACCGAACTAAATGCCAGAATTCAGTCTCATTAGGCTAAAATGATAGATTTGCCGAACTCTATCGAAGCAACTTCATCAAAGATGTCATCCATTCAGAAAGAAGACCAACAACTCAAAGCAAAGTTATCTAGCATTCAGAGCTCTGAAGATGAAGACCAGTAAGTTCTGGACAAAGTTAACCAAATCAGGGATGAAGCTTTGGATGCCATCAACCAGTTCCTGAGCTAGTAGGAGTACGACTTGTAATAGATTTAAGCGTTGTACACTCTGTCTCTGAACAATTGGATTCTTATACTCTTTTATTCGTATATACTCTTGTTTGTATAAGAACGCAATCGGCTATGTTATTTTTCCCAATTAGAGCATAGCTGATTCATTTTTGGGCTTTCAGATAGCCGATTCATCTTTGGCTTTCAAATAGCCGATTGTTTCTATCTCTCTGGTTTAGGGACATAGCCAAGCGACCCTTGATTTATCCGAGCCTGGCCCAGTCCAGCAACGTCCCATCAGAGAGGGAAGAAGCCTAGTTTTTCGTTTGGTATTCCTACTCGGTTTATAAATAAGCCCTCTTTCTTAGCCTATATCATCGCCTTCAATCAAGTCTTCTCGTCTTCCCACTTTCTCTGCTCAAACCAATCCAGAGGAAAACCTAACCGCTACAGTAGCAATGGCGGGAGATGACAACCGCAGCAAGCGCCCTGCTGAGGGAGAAGCCGAAGAAAGCCGAGCATGGCGTAACCGACAACGCGGGTAAGAATCTCTCTGCCCCTTGTAGTTCCACTGTTGTTCATCTTCCTAGCCCTGATTTATTCTTCTTGTTCATTAGGATAAGGGTCCTCTCCACTGGCTAGAGCATTCCTCTTCTTTCAGCGGCAGCAGCTCAACTGGGGACTCCTTCATCCGACCCTTCCGATTCTTCAAACTCTTACCACTCCAACCCTTGGGGTTTAGGCTGGGATGCGGACGTCCCTTATACCCATGAGGAGGCGGTTCTCTTCAGGCATGAGAGGGATGAATCCCGGGGAGAGTTGGAGAAAATCTCCATGCAATATGGCATCGATCAACTTGAATGGGAGGACCAGCGGAAACAACTCTGCGACGCTATCACCGGTTAGCAGAAGTAACACTGTTTGGTCTCCTTCCTTTTTGATTTCCATTTGCTCACCCGATCCTATTTTTTCTTTTGTTCAGCACTCTCTGCAGAGGCCGAGTGGCTGAAGACCGCGGCGAATAGGGTCGCCGACAAGGTGAACGCCCAGGGAGAAACTGCCGAAGCACGCCTTGATGATGCGGACGGCCGCATCGACCAAGTCGCCATCCATGGCGTGCATCATGGTGTAGCTCTGGGGCTGGCGGCAATGTCCACCCAGACTTGTGAAGACCTCTCCTTCATGCCGGTTGGCTTCCGTGGTGGCGAGCCACCAAAAGACGTCGAGGACATCGATGAGCTCCTGGAGGGCTATGAAGATCACGCAACCGTCCTCGCCTAGGCCACAAACGCCTAGTCAGTCCTCAACAGGCTGTTTGATGAGTAGTTTGTATCTAGGAATCATATGTAAAAATCCACTCATCTTGTGAATACCATATGTGATGTTTACTCATTCTCTGCCTTCAAATCTTCCTGAGAACAACTAATCTAAAGAATGTTTGTGTTGATGTCATTCTTGGTAGATTGTGTTCATATTTTTTGTTCTAAAGGCGACACATACCGTGTCAGCTATTCCCTGAGTTGTCAAAGTATTTTTCGGCTAAAGGCGATGTCTCCACATCGGCTATTTGTGCACAAAGCCCTTAAAGTTTGTTTATGCACCAACCTCAACACTGGGATGAATTTTTTAAGAACTCTTCCATTAATAGCTCTAGCGAACTCTTCTCCGAGTAGAGTTTTCAAGATATACGCATTGCCAGGCGCGCACCTCACTATCCGGAAAGGTCCTTCCCAATTCGAAGACCACTTGTCGAACGCTTTATCCTTTATCCCAATTGGCAATATAGTTTTCCAAACCAAATCCCCTTCTGCGAATTGTTTCTCTTTAACCTTCTTGTTATAATACCTGGCAACACGTAATTTGTTTTTGTCAATATGTTCCAACGCCTTGAGACGAACTAAATGCAAATCTTCCAATTCATCCATCATTAGTTCCTTGTAATCTTCTTTCTTCAAATTGTTTTGCAACGTAACTCGTCTCGAACCTGATTGCAGCTCCCATGGTAACACAACATGATGCCCATAAACCAACTCGTAAGGAGATGCTTGAGTAGACCCATGGCAAGCCATTCGGTAAGCCCATAAAGCTTCATTAAGAACCGAATGCCACTTCTTTGGCTTCTCATCAATCTTCTTCTGAATAATCTTAATCATGATCTTATTTGATGTTTCGGCTTGGCCATTAGCTTGTGCATAATAAGGAGAAGAGTTATACAACTTGATTCCCATTTCTTCAGCAAAATCACAAAATTCAGATGAAGTAAACTGAGTTCCTTGATCTGTCATTATAGTTTGAGGAATCCCAAATCTGTGAATTATGTGCTCCTTAACAAAATTGACCATGTTCTCTGATGTAACCTTCTTCAAAGGAATAGCTTCAACCCACTTTGTAAAATAATCTGTAGCTAATAGCACAAACTTATGTCCTTAGCTAGAAGGAGGATGAATTTGACAAATCAAATCTATACCCCATCCTCTAAACAGCCAAGGCTTGATAATCGGGTTCATAGCTGTTGCCCTTTGTAATATTGCCGAATCTCTAACAATCCTGACACCCTTTGTAATATTCAAAACAATCTTCAAGCATGGTTGGCCAAAAATAACCAGTTCTCCTTATTATCCACTTCATTCGGTAAGTCGATTGATGTGCACCACACACGCCTTCATGCACTTCATACATCAGCTTTCTGGCCTCCTCTTGACTCAAACATTTGAGGAGCACTCCATCTATGAACTTGTAGTACAACTGGTCATCAAGGAACACAAACTTGAGAGCTTTATATCTGAGCTTTCGGGAAAATTTTTGTGATGGATTTTTTAAGTAATTAGCAATTTTGTTTCTCCAGTCATCGACTACCCAATCCTTGTCCAAAGCATGAATTTCTTGATCCTCTCTGTATCCCGAAGCAGTTTGAGCCAGTCTATTTGCTTCTTCATTATGCCTCCTAGGGATATGATGCAAGGTGGCTATCCGGAAGCTTTTGAGAAGTTCTCGGCACTCTTCATAATATCCCTTTAACATAGCACTCTTGCATTCATATTGGTCGATCAGTTGGTTAATTACCAATTCAGTATCTCCGAAGATCTCAACAGCAACAACTTTCATTTTGGCAAGAAGCCGAAGTCCTTTAAGCAATGCTTCATACTCTGCTTGATTGTTAGTGACTGAGAATCCAATAGGGATGGCATACTCAAAAGTCAACCCTCTCGGAGATATCAAGAGAATACCAGCACCACCACCTTTGCTACAAAATCAGCAATGACCTGACCTTTTACTCCTTTTGCCGATTCGTACCTTAAATCAAATTCTGACAGAGCTAAAATCCATTTGTCAATTCTTCCATTTAAAATTGGCATTAATAACATATGTTTTATCACATCAAACTCAGAAACTACTACGCATTCGGCATTTAACAAGTAATGTCGAAGCTTGGTACACGAGTAATACACACACAAGCAAAGCCTTTCTATAGCCGAATACCTTGTCTCTGGATCCAGCAACTTTTGGCTAAGGTAAGCTATAACTCTTTCTTTTCCTTCAAACTCTTGCATGGGGCTGACCTATTGTGAGGTTGTCGGCCGCTGTTGGGGATACTACCTCGGCGTATCCCCAGGGACCTAATGGGCCTACCGACAAGGAGATGGCCCAGCCACGAGGCCTTGCGGAACGCGACCAGCCCGCCGTGCTCGCCAAGGACTCCGGAGAAGCCTTGCTCGCCAAGGAAGATTCTAGTAGATAGACTCGGATCCCTTGCCATAAGGGGCTGATCGTAATCTGTAAGGATATGGAAATTGTAACCCTGCTCCCCGGCTATATAAGGCGAGCAGGGACCCCCCTCAAAAACATTCTCTTAGACCTCTCTCAGATCAACTACAGATCTTGTAACCTAATACGCAAGATCAATCCAGCCACCAAAACACAGGACATAGGGTGTTACGGTGATTTGCCGGCCTGAACGTGTCTAAATCGCCATGTCTACGCTCTCTGTGTTATGCTTGATTGTCGTCGCCACACCTCCTCCTACAATCTACTACCGTAGGGTATCCCCTAGGTAGAATTCGACACGTATTTCGTCAATAGTTGGCGCACCAGGTAGGGGGTGTGTGCATTGACGTCATGGCTCGTCAAGCGGTTACGTTCCCGGATTCGATGGTCCTGCCGATGGCCAGCACCGTGCTTCAGATCGGATCCATCTCCTGGACCGTCGGATCTACCCCTCAGCGGATAGACGCGTCGTTGCTCGCGTGTCGTCCCACCACATCGACGTGTCGCCAGCGAAAGAAGATCAGCATCGACGACCTAGTCGGCGCCATCGACCGCTCCAGCGCCAGCATCACCGAGTGCATCGACCTCGTACAGGCGGTACGACATCGGCTCCCCGGCCACCACGGTCGCCGACCACGCAGCCACCGAACCAGAAAGGCGACGACCGCAGCAACCAGAGGTGTCCACATCACTCCGACTATGCCCTACGGGCTCAGCAACCAGGCGGTGCTTTTTCAACACCAGAACCCCGATCAGTCTTCGACCAGATCCCTCCGGCACCCATCGTGAACACCATCATAATCTCCCTGATCCCCAGTAACTCCGACCAGCCAGCGTCCCCCGGGGGCACAGTTTTAGTCACTACCACGAGGTCCGAAACACCCGGTCCCTCTGGATCGACCAGCGAAATCCCAGAGTTCCCCCGGGCTTCGGTGGGATGGTCTTCTATGTCTCCACCGACAGCACTCCTTGCGACAACGAGACGGAGGCTGCTCGTGCCGCCAGGGAGCAGCACAACATCGAACGCGCACGACGCCGCAAGCGGGAGCGCGTCGAGCAAGAAAAGCAGGAGGACGAATGCCGCGAGTGTGAACGACTCACGCGTGAACAACGCGAGCGGGACCGAAGAAACGGTGGTTGCATGCCAGGATGTAATCTCCAACATGAGTTCAACTAGATAGGCAACATTATGGTATACCCCACCCCAAGCGCCAATCTAGCAGCTGCAACCCGCGAGTTGTCCAAACTCCCGACCACACCGGAGACCGAGAAGATAGAAGCCCACCTGAAGGCAGTGGTGGTCCAGGTGAACAAGGCGGCTTGCCCAAACGAATTCTCCGACCAATCCTACATCAGAAACAACTCTAGAAGCCCCCACGGGATTACAGGCAAAGATCCCAGCTGCGGGATGACGAGGAGCACGGCAACCCGCACCACGAACGATCGCCAGAGCCGGCACGACGAAGCCCCCCCAAGGGAGTACCGACACAGATCTCCACGTTACAACAATAATCAGTGACGAGACAGGGCGCCACCACCTGTCGGGAATCTGCGACCCCTTTAACCTCGCTTATGCGCCATCTGGTGGCCCCTGAATTTCAGAGTGACGTCGGTGGACAAGTACGATGGCAAGGCAAACCCAGAGCAATGGGCGTCGACCTACGAGATCACCGTACACGCCGCGGGAAGAAACCAAGATGTCATGGCCAACTACCTCCCGGTGATGCTGTCGATTTCAACCAGCAGTTGGCTCAAGAAGATCCCCGAGGGCACCATCGACAGCTGGGAGCAGCTGAAGGAAATTTTCATCAAGACGTACAAAGCCACATGCATCTAGCCAGGGACACGCTATGACCTGGAAAGCGTACGCTAGAGGGGCGGTGAAAGTCTACGAGAATACATCAGGTGTTTCTCTGACAAACGCCTAAACATCACCGACATCTCCGACCCGGAATCCATCGCCATTTTTTCCAATGGCTTGCGGACCGACGACCTCAGAAACAAGCTAGCACGAAAGAACGTGAAAACCATAGAAGCGCTCATGATGATCGCGAATCCTTATGGCAACCAAGACGACGCCGCATGAAGCAGGGAGAGTAGGCGACGCTACTCTCGCTCTCCGGAGCGCGGAAGGGACAGAGACCGCCGGGCAGACTACCGCGGCGACAGAAGGACTAATGATCACCGGGATTACTACCCCAGCAACCCCGAGCGTTACCAGCAGAAGTACGACAACAGGTGAGACAATCGTTACATCGCCAACACAAACGCTCGGCCCAGAAAGAACTACGATGACAACTACGATAAGATCCTCGACGGACCATGCCCCATACACAAGAACTCCAAGCACTCCATGCGCAACTACGATCTCCTCAAGGCGGCGGTAAAGGGAAGAAACGACAAGAGAGAAAAGAAGGACGACCTCGACAAAGGAAGAGACCAAGAACCACCAGCGGAAGAGTTTCGCCCACCGTCAACAACGTACTCCATCTTTGGAGGGGCCGTGCTCGTCGAAGGAGAAATGAGACATCGTCAGGTGCGCAAAGATATCTACTCGGTAGCAGCAACAGGCGAGGGCGCGAACAATGCTCGCCAATTAGACTGGTCGGAACAACCTATCAGCTTCTCCGGAGAAGACGAGTGGACAGACTACAGATACCCTGGTCGCTTCCCCCTCATCATCGACCCAACCATCGCCACATGCAGCTTCAGGAAGGTACTGGTCGACGGTAGCAGCGCCCTCAACATCATATTCGCCGATGCCTTCCGCCAGCTCGAGACTCCAAGAAGGACCTCATGCCCGCAAACTTCTCCTTTTGGGGCATCATCCCAAATAAGGCGTCAACACCAGTGGGATGGATCACCCTCCCGGTACAGTTCGGCAATCAAGACCACTTCAGGGTGGAGTACATCTCCTTCATCGTCGCTGACTTCGAGACAGCCTACCACGCGATACTTGGTCGACCAGCACTAGCCAAGCTTGTGGCGGTTCCCCATTACACCTACATGGTACTCAAGGTCCCGACTCAGCAAGGCATACTTAGCCTTCGTACCAACCTCAAGATCGCTTACGAGTGCAAACAACAGACGACATATGCCATCGAGAAGCCCTATGTTCCGGACACGTACGACCCTGAAGACGGAGATAGCCCGGCCATGAAGAAATAGAAGGAAGCAAAATAGGTAGCGACCATCCCCAACCCCGACAATGATCAAACATAAGAAGCCTCCAGCTCCGAGCAGCGCAAGAAGACGCCATAGTATAAGCATTGTTCAACAAAGTTTGTACTATTTATTCCCCAAGCAATGAATAAAAGTACTTCGTTTCTCTTGTCTCACCTAAACTCGCCCCGTGAATAAGACGCTTACGGCGCATGACAACCCCTGCGAAATGCTCACGGCGCATGACGACCTTCGCAAAAAGCCCACGGCACAAGGAAACTGCTCCAAACACATCGTATCACCATAAACATGCGGCGACCACAGCGGCACGGATGTCAACGATCGACGACCTCTCCAAAACACTCCCACAGTGTTCGACGACCTCGCCAAAAATGCAACAAAGCGTTTCGCCAAACAGCCTGGCCATAACCAGAAGCCCCCGAAGCTGGTCTGACAACGGGTCATAATGCTTAGAAGTAGCTACCCTAAGCGTTATGACCACTTTGACAGACCTCCCAAATAGTATTCTCCCATAACAGGGCGATATCATTTGGGTCGGGAGCCACAAAAGTATGAGCCCAGAATCTATACACGACCACGGTACGGTCGACGACTCTACAAGCAGCATGGCTTTTTTCGCACAGCGTCTGCAGGAACGGACTCCATAGGCCCTAAGTCACGCCACGATCGAACCTCTCGGAAAAAGGACCAGTCTCTGGCATCATCCAAAGCGTGCATGAGTTGTTCGCCCTCTGCACCGTGGATTGCCAGCAGCGTTGCCTCCTTGGGAGTCCTTATGTATCCTATGCATGAAGTGGCGCTAGCCCTACGATCTGGACCATTTGAGACCCAAGGCCGAACAATCCATCGCTATGGCTCACGACATAGTTGGCACGGTAGGACATACAAGTGAAACAAAAGCTCATCGCCCCGGATATATTAAAGCTTTGTAGTTTTTCACTTAGACGTCCGAACATTGGTACACAAGACACTTGTTTTCGCGATTTACACAGCAAAAATAGAACATACGAGTACAACCGAGATTTCGAGGCAAGAGAGACCACACACAAAGACAAGACATCCCAGCAGTCACAACTTCATTCTACTGATGCGATAAGCAACTACATCACAAATGTCCCTAGTCCAAAGGTCAAACTCATGCCGAATCTGTCATTCCAAGCTACAGTACATTACCCAAGGCATGTCATCACCGTAGCGGCGACACTCGTTCCAGGAACACTGATGAGGAGCGACGACCACCACTAAATCTGAAACATCCTCTAGCGCGCGGACACCTAGAGACCTCCTGATCCTGTGCATATCATCACAAGAGCGCTCCCGAGGACGACGCGACAACCGGTCGCAAAAACGACCATTGGGTAGGGCGCCTCCGCAGATGCAATCAAGGATAGCACGTGCCTCTAGATTCGCTGAATCAACATAAAACAGCATCATGGCCCTGAAGTACATCGCAACATCATCCCCAGCAACCACCCGCCTTGCCGATAAGATCTTGCCCAACAGGGTCTCGCCCGAACACCATCAACCGCTCCAAGCCACGAAAGAACAAACCCTCACGGTTGTCGACATCAAAAAAGCGCTGCACGAAGGCAAACTCCAGTCCTGAACACGCCGAAGAGATACGAGCCGAATCATCGAAGCATCATCGCAAAAGCGGCAAAAGAGACGGCAGATTGGGTGAATCTTCACATACTCACGCACATTGTTGCCGTCGCCGATCATACGAAGAAGAATCTGGAAGACCAAGTCCTCAGGCATAGCCAGCAAGGCGGAGGAACCCACTGCAAGGCGCACGCCACCACCCTCCATCTCCACCAACAAAACCCTAGCGTGGATGAACTCTCCTACCTGCAACCCAAACTTTCCACAGGACATGAGTAAGGATCAATGAACAAGGTGGATCAGAATCCCCTCAAACCACCAACAATATATGACACCGGATCACCGGCTATTGGAATCCCAAACGAGCTAAGGCAAAGAAACGTGACCCTTCCCGTTCCGTCAAATCGCCGGAGTAGCCTTTATAACAAGCGGCGCGGTGCTTCGACTTCCAGGGTTTTTGGGAAACCGCAACGATCGAATACGGAACCGCCACACCAACCACATTTTGCGCCGCACAAATGGGCCGATAAAACCAGACCCCAAATCACAGCCCATTTAATCCTATTTACCTTTTGTCTCATACTGTGTGGCTAATCATTCCTTTTCAATAGTGCTATGCTCTCGAGGATTGGACGCGTGTCCTTGTTATTTTTACGCAGCAACAGCAGGGCGCCTACAGTAAACCAGCCGACACGGATGAGAAGACCGCCCGCACAAACATGCTCGGGACTCTGTCCATAGCAATAACGACTCGAGCGTTGGTCGCATCTCCGACTAGGCTCGGGATTTCACCTGAAGAACGGCGCCCGGAAGGACAACACCCGTGGACTGATGCCCGGAGACTGCGAACAAACGATCCTGATACAAGAAACACTTCAAGGTCTCCACATTAGGATCGGGACCAACGTTTCTTACACCAGGGTCGGGGACTGCAGGTATTTATGGTCGTTTTTTTGCATAACTCACGCTTCAATACATACCTACTGCACCATTTCATAAAGCATGGCACCACGTGCATACTTAACCTGCTACCAAGCTCGGGACTAAGTGGGTACACTTCACCTTGCGGTGAATGTACTAATTTTCTTCTGGGCAAAGCTCTGCTGTTTTTTCTGTGTTGTTTTTGCAGAGCCTAAGTGGGTACACATCACCAAGGAAGGACCTTTCAAAAAGTTTTCTTCTTCAGCACGTCACATTCATCCGACAAGCAATCACAGCGTTCGGCGAGGCAACCTGTTCGCCCATCAAGCCGCGACGCTCTCAACCAGATCGACCTGGTCGGGAGATTTCTCCAAGCAGCACCTTGACCAGCCAAGCCGGTCGGGGCTCCACGACGACCGCTTCGCATGATAGTGACCAGCTGAACACCTCCGAGGATGACGCTGCAGGCTCGCCTGAAGAATGTAACGTGCTCGCCCATCAAGCCGCGACGCTCTCAACCAGATCGACCTGGTTGGGAGATTTCTCCAAGCAGCACCTCGACCAGCCATGCCGGTCGGGGATCCACGACGACCGCTTCACATGATGGCGACCAGCTGAACACCTCCCAGGATGACGCTGTAGGCTCGCTTGAAGAATGCAACGTACTCGGAGACTTGTTGGGGATACTACCTCGGCGTATCCCTAGGGACCTAATGGGCCTACCGACCAGGAGACGGCCCAGCCACGAGGCCTTGCGGCACGCGACCAGCCCGCCGTGCTCGCCAAGGACTCCGGAGAAGCCTTGCTCGCCAAGGAAGATTCTAGTAGATAGACTCAGATCCCTTGCCATAAGGGGCCGATCGTAATCTGTTAGGATATGGAAATTGTAACCCTGCTCCCCGACTATATAAGGCGAGCAGGGACCCCACCTCAAAAACAATCTCTTAGACCTCTCTCAGATCAACTATAGATCTTGTAACCTAATACGCAAGATGAATCCAGCCGCCAAAACACAGGACGTAGGGTATTACGGTGGTTTGCCGGCCTGAAACTGTCTAAATCGCCGTGTCTACGCTCTCTGTGTTACGCTTGATCGCCGTCGCCACACCAACGCCTACAATCTACTACCGTAGGGTATCCCCTAGGTAGATAGCCGCGGTGGTACAACTTAAAAGGTTTGTCAAGCTGCGGTGGTACCAACACGGGTGACGCCTTCATGTACTCTTTGATCTCATCAAAAGCCTTCGGTTGTATGTCACCCCACGCAAACTCTTGATCGTTTTAAAGCTTTAACAGTGGAGAGAAAGACAACACTCTTTCTAACAAATTATATATGATTCTCCTTACAAAATTAATCTTGCCAAGTAGTGATTGCAACTCTGTGAGATTAATCGGAGGTACCACTTTGTCTATTGCTTCCATGCTTTTCTTACCGACCTCGATCCCTCCTTTATGGACTAGAAACCCAAAAATTCACCAGCCGAGACCAATGTTTTTCTAAACGGTAAACGGTACACGGTCGGTAAGGCCTCGTGTAGCGTTTAGACTATGTACACGGCATGTACACGGTTTAATACGGATTACACGTTTTTTACTATATCTGAAAAAATAACTATTTTAACATGTAAATAATATTAAATTGATATATTCCTACATTCTACAACATAATAAAGAATACAAAATTACACAACAACAACTTTTCCAATTTTGCAGCAAACAACTTATCATGAAACTACTAGAAAAAACTATAGATATTTATACATAGTTGATATAGTCCAATAATGCATCCAATTTAACACAATAATCAAAATTTATAAAAGTAATAACACCAATGGCTCCGTCGTCCGAAGATGCACACACGTTAACAAGCAACACATGCGCACACTATTGTTTTTCCTTCTCACAGACATGACACGTTAACAGCACAGTTCACACCTTCTCACAAATGAAGCTCAACCTCATTTGGAGACTGCACACACGCACACGATGCAGAGTTGCAGTCTTGCAGACGATACAGAGTTGCAGTCTTGCAGATGAGCTCAACCTCGACTAGACAGCAGAAGCAGAGGAGCTCGACTTGGAGGAGTGGAGGACTTGGAAATGCAGCAACAATGGTGAATGCAGCAACCACGTCATCAATATAGATTTCCACAATCTTATCGATCAACTCGTAAAAAATATAGTTCATAGCTCTCTGATAAGTTGCACCGGCATTCTTTAAACCAAAAGACATGACAATCCATTCAAACAAATCAATATGACCAGGGCATTTGAAGGCTGTTTTTGAAATATCTTCTATTGCCATGAAGATTTGGTTATAGCCAACATTACCATCCATAAAGCTGATGACTTCATAACCAGCCGATGCATCGACGAGCAAATCGGCAACCGGTATCGGGTAACCATCCATTGGAGTAGCTTTATTGAGATTTCTAAAGTCAATGCAGACCTTCATCTTTCCATTTTTCTTGTACACCGGGACTATGCTTGAAACCCACTCCGCATACCTGCATGGCCGAATAAAATTTGCTTCCAATAATCTTTCAACTTCCTTCTTCACATCGGCCAGTACCTCTTCTTTGAAAATTTTCCGAGGAGGTTGTTTGTAAGGATGATACCCGGGCTTAATCGACAATTTATGCTCAACAATAGAACGATCCAGTCCAGGCATTTCTGTATAATCCCAAGCAAAACAATCTTTTAATTCTTTTAGAAGGTCTATTAGCTTTAACCTATGCCCTAGGTCCAAATTTGCGCTGATATACATCGGCCTTGGTTTGACATCATCACCAACATTTATTTCTTCTAGCTTATCGGCCGACATAAATCCACGTCCCAGCTTCCCTTCACTGCCATCAATTGGGTTCCCTATTAAAAATTGCTCTGAGAGCCGACTGCTTGGATCGGTTGTTGGTCCTTGTTAGAGACATTCACGGACCTTCCCCCCAGATTTTTCCAAATAAACAATCGAAGCCATCATATTCCCAGTAAGCCGGCTCAGCGGCAGCAACGCTTACCGAATCATCAGCATGAACAATTTCAACATCGTCCCCAATCCACTGAATGAGAACCTGATGCATGGTTGAAGGTATACAACAGTTGGCATGGATCCAATCTATTCCCAAGAGCAGACTGTATGCCCCCTTGCCATCAATGACAAAGAAGGTAGTGATTAAAATTTTTGATCCAATCATCAACTCGACGTGCACAGCTCCCCGGGTATCAGAAGGATTACAACCAAAGTCCCTAAGAACCAAGTCAGTTTTCAACAACTCCTCATTGGTCATCCCGAGCTTCCTAAAGGTGGTATAAGGCATAATATTGATGGCGGCCCCTCCGTCAACAAGCATCTTAGTTAGAGGCTTGCCGTTGATATACCCCTTCACATAAAGCGCCTTCAAATGTCGATGCTTAGCCAGTTTATCGAAGACTGCCGGTTGAGTTAGGACAAGTTGGGCCATTAGCTCCTGATACTCGCTCTCATCGAAATTTGAGTACACCTCCTCTTGGACGTCCTGGCTTTCGGAAGCTATGAAATCTGACGGAATGAAGAAAGCTATGCATGCATGAGGCGAACGGTTGTGCTCGGGTTTCTTCTTAGGACGCCATGTCTGTATTCTATCAGCAACTGTCTGTGTCAGTTCCCTATTTCTCAAGCGTTGTACTCTACTTTTCTGGCTCTTCCTCAACCCTGGTGGGCACCATTGTCCTCTTTGCCACACATATTCGTGGCTTTCTTCTTCTCTAGCACCTTGTTCATGATAGATCCACTCCTTATCGGAAAACCTCTTGCCTAGCCGATCTTCTGAACTGTCTATTTTTAAATGCCGATCGTCCTCAGGAAACTGTGTTCCAAGTCTTTCATGGATCGGACGGCGGTTGACCCGGGACTGCCTATAACCTGAATATTGGCTACTGCATTCAGGGCAATTGTCTCTGGTAGGCAGCTTTAGGCCTTCATTCCAACAATGTTTGAAAAACGAGCATCCCCAGCGAGGCTGCTCCTGCTCTTTCATGCGTTCTTGCTCTTCTTGGTACATCTCTTCCTCGTACCTCTGGTGTTCCTCTATGAGTTCCTATTCTTCATAACATCTATGTCTCCGATACTGCTCATGTTCCCGTCTCCACTTGTTTAACAGAATACGTGTGGTAACCTTGGGTTTGGAAGCTTCCCCTCTCTTGGTTCGGTTATTCTGGAACCGAGCCTGTTGCTGAAACTCTTCGTTTGTAATCTGCCGATCAGGGTCAACAGTGCGAGCTTTTCTTGCCCTGTCTGAGGTCAAAACCTTCATTTTACTCTTGCCTTTAGGATCATCCATGGTAACCATGTTCATAGAGAAAGACACCGTATTCTATGCAAAAGGATTAGCATCAATTTTCATCTTGCCGTCAAACTTCAGATGCCCCTCCTGAATGGCTTTCTGAATTTTCATTCTGAACAGTCGGCAATCATTGATGGCATGGGAGTTGGTATTGTGGAAGCCGCAAAACTTCTTGTCTTTTACCCCTTCAGGGCGTAGCATGGGGTGCCCTTCCGGCAATTTGATGCGTCCCTCCTTCAGCAATAACTCGAATAGCTTATCTGACTTGGAGACATCAAAGTCATAAGTACCCTTCTGTTGCCTCAACCATCGCTGATTAACTTGAGTCAGTTCTTTTGCACAGACCAGTTCAGCTGCGGCTAATTCATCTTCGTCATCGTACTCCGTTGCCTCTTCTAGGAAACTCTGATACACTATATTAGCCACATCACCTTTCTGGAAACGGTTATATCTTATGAACCCTTGAGCTTGGTTACTCATCATTGCTAACTGTTGTGACAACTGACCAAGGTCTTCAAAGTCCATGCCGAACAGCTTCTCTCTGATATTCGGCTGCATGCCTGCCACTGCCATTCCTGGCAACTGGTCATCTGGCAGATTCAAAGAATAGCAGAGGTTCTTGGTTTTCTCTGAACCCGCAGAGATATTCCTGGGGTGTCTCATTAACTCTCTGTCTCAAGATCATAAGATCGACTAGTTTCTTCTCATTGGTGCCTGTAAAGAAATACGCATGGAATTTCTGCTCTAAATTCGCCCAGCTACCAATGGAGTTTGCCGGCAGAGACGTGGACCATGTGAAAGCTGGTCCTGTCAGAGACAAGGGGAAATACTGAATCTTCCAAGCATCATCTGTAGATGCTTCTCCCAGTTGCATCAAGTATCGGCTAATGTGTTCTATAGTGCTGGTGTCATCCTGGCCAGAAAACTTGGTCAAGTCTGTAGGAGCCTTAACTCTTGGAGAGAGAGCCACTCGGTTGTACCACTCTGGATAAGGGGACTTGTATGAATAGGACTGGTTCTTTGGCTTTAAGCCAAACTGATGGTTCATCATGTCTGCCATCCTATCCATGATAAGATCAACATTAGAATTTGGAGCTCCATGTGTCTGCCCTTCAAAAGGTAGCCTTGCTGGGTTCCCGTATCCTAGATTCGAGAGAGCATCAATGGCGCTGTAATCGGCAAATTCTTGATACTCATCCCCATACATACTCTTCTGCAACCTATTTGCTATTGGGGACAGCTTGAAAGCCGACTGTGGGACGCTCCCTGACGCGCCGAATGCGAGCTGGCCATGAGTCATGGGATATTGTTGTTTCTGGTGAGGGACCATCCCAGCTTGGGTCATGTCAGGCACTCCACCATCTTTAGCGATTTTCTCCTGACGCTTTGGCACGTGGAGTAATGTTTCCCCTTTTATTGGACCATGATTCTCTTCAAAGAGTTTATTGGCAGATGGGCCGAACGTGTTGACCATGATCTGACGAAAAGTGTTCAAGAAAGTTGTATAATGATTTGTCATGGTTTCGCTTATGGCTTTGTAAACCACCTCACCAACTCTCCGAGCATCTTCCTCCTCCGTGTAATCAGTCTGATGTGGCAGGAGTGTCCTTGGGAGCGACTGCTTCTGAAAATCTTTGTTGCTTTTGTTCTTTGAAAAAGACATCAAGCACTTGCGCTAAAACTCATCACATGCCTTCTGGGTCAAATTCCTTAGATCCTCCGGCAATTCTTCCATAGTCACGTCCAGAGCCTGGCTATTGCCAATTTCAACCATCTTGAGATGTGGGATCCCACCGAGCGTGCCAAAAAGAGTGTTGACACAAAATGTGACGCATTGTGCCTTACACACAGCAAGCCGGAAAGCGTAGCTTCAATCGGGTGCCCAGGTGTTTCGAGAACCGAAAATGTGCCAATCAGTTTGACCTAAAACTAACAAGGGATGAAAATCATTAGATATAAACTGGATCATGTCGGATGAGACCAGACAGTTCCATATGTATGGCCCTGAAGCCACGTACGATGACATACAGCTATAGAAGTTATCTGCCAACAGATTATACAGATCATTCGGCTAAAACAAAGAGCGCATGGAACTTTGGTTGCCGAATGTGCATGCATGGGAAAAGTACATGTGAACGAATCAATTATCTAAAAGTTAAAGCATAACCAAGCTCGGCAATCCGACCGAGTTGGGATCCATGATGAAGGAAACATGTAATAAAACACGATCAAACTAATCTAAGCTTACACCTGCCGCACGATATCTAGCTTTATCAAAACTTGAACGTGAAATAACATGCATGAACCCGCAACACGTAACAATCTAGATTGAACTAATTCAGCTATCATGAACGTAAGATAGAAACACCATGAAAGTGATGAGTTGTTAAAGCATGAACAGATCTATGATAAAGAGAAGAGCTGAACCATATCAATCTAGATTGGACAAAGGGGTGTTTGCAAATATGTAAAATATCTGAGGCATGCAACACATGATAACTTGATGAATCTATTAGATTTTGCCAGATCTAGTAGAGCCTATAACTATCTTGCTTTTGCTAAGCCTAACAAGTAAACATCTGCCGCACGACATCTACTCATAAACAAAACACAAGCAAAGACCTCTTGATTATTAAGCAAAGATCCGCCGCACGATCATTGAAAACAAACAAGACTACTTGCATCGATATCTAAATCCACCGCATGATACTAGATATGATAACAAGATTGTCGGGACTTACGGAGGTCGACGGATCGATGATCCCTCTCGAAGAACTCGACGACACGACAAAAAGGACTCGAAGTTGGCACGGGGCCAGTTGTATTGATTTGGTTGTGAACGTTTTTACAATAGCTAAGGGTTTATATTTATACCCTGGTCATGACATGAGTCCTAAGAGGACATGGTTACAAAATATTAAAGGAAAAAACACAATATTTCGACTTTAGCTTCCTTCGGAGTCTTCATTGCCTTAATTGTTGCAGTTGTCGTTACTGATTGGTTTCCACTTGCCGCTTTTGTCGCTTCAACAGAAACCGCCTCTTTCGGAATAGCCGACCGCACGATCAATTGCCGAATCTCTAGGAATTAACCGACCGCACGGATATTTGCCGAATGCTCCGAACACTTGTCTCTGTAGATTCATTATGTACTGGCCCACTTGTCATCGTGCAAAAATCTAGTGTTAACACATGGTTTCCCTTCTATTACCTATCTCGAGATCTAACATATGCATCGACAACCACCCTTTTGAAGTTTTTGCAAAAAGAAAGTGTTATGGTGTTGGAGGTGTCATGTGTGGTAATGATAGAGAGACCAATGAGATCGGGAGATGTCTCACATGAGCATGGGTTTAAATATATAGTTATGGAATAGATTCCACGCTCATTGATATCATCTTCCTCTCCAATCTCTATGGTTGATTCTAAATGTAAGCTCAAAGTTCCACTTGGATTGGTAACTCTCAAATTGGTCTTGTTTGGGGCCTCCTCTATACTTGGATAATTCATATTTTCAAAAGGAGTTAAAACTAAACCAAGACTAGAGAAAGATTTCCCCCAAACCATGGCTATACAAGCAGGGCGAAGCTCATAGCCATTTATAAGAATAGGGTGTGAAGATGGTGGAGTCTCCAACAAGTCGCCCTTTGGAGTAAAATATTTATGATTGTGATAAGGTGAATGTGGTATGGTGAGAAAGATGGTAAAAAGGAAAAAGGTAGATGGATGACCATAGTTCAAAACTAGCACAGCTACTGTTCCCTGGCAACGGCACCAGAAAGCTTGTTGGTATTTCTTAACGCAAACAGATAAATCCGCAAGCGCACAGATACCGCTGTAGCTTTCACCCGTGAGTATTCCAAGGGTATCGATTTCCACGGGGAACATGAAGTGTACTAGAGAAGAACTAAGAGTGTCCAATGATAGATAAGATAACTAGGTAGAGAGATTTAGAGTTTTCTAAGGGGTATATCTAATCAAAGGTCCACGATACTCTACTTACCTTGGAGCAACAGTACCTTCCCGACTCTCGACAAAGACTGCGAAAAAGGTAGTCGGGGGGGGGGGGGGATGCTGCCAAAAGCTCTACAAAAACACCAACCCGAACGTGGTGGACTACAAAGGCCTTACAGAGCTGTCACCCCTGGGGCTACCACAACTATCCGTAGGATTAGATGCAAACTCAGGTAAACTCTAGTCTAGACACCATGTCTACACTATCGCTTACTACTCTAATCCCATGAAAACTAGAGCACTCTGAAGGACCGAGAACGGCGACCAGAGGGGGGGTGAATGGGAGCCTCAAATTTCTTTCGAAATATTTGGGCCACTCTTCCCAAAAACCAAACCCAGTTCACCGGAGCAAATGAAAGCTCATCGGCAGTGGAGGAAAACTCACCGGAAACCCCCAAGAAGAGTTCTCAACCCCTATGAGAAAGAGGCAAGAATTCCAAGCAAATTAGCTAGAAAAGCAGGCGACAGACGCTGGAAGACAGTGCGACGGACGCTCCAGGGCAGGGCGTCGGACGCTGGCGACGGACGCTTAGGCGAGCGTCCGTCGGACACTGGCAGCCTTCCAGAGAGCCTGACATAAGCTGAAAAACTATCGAGGCGATGGACGGTCGGCGACGAATGCTGTGAAGATCGTCTGTCGGCCTACCCGAGAGCAAAACAGAACTGCACAGCGCACAAGACGCGACGGACGCTGGACGACGGACTCTGAAGAGCGTCCAACGCCAAAACCGAAGGACACAGACAAGCCGAGCGACGGACGCTGACGTCAGCTCGTACCAGCGTTCGACGCCCCCGACAGAAGTGCAGAAAACGCAAAACTCGATTTTCTCTTCACCAAACCTTTCCAAATCCGCACCAAATGATCACCAACTGCTACCAAACTTTGTAGGAATGATCCTTGAGCAGTTGGGAAGCTATCTCGAAGAAATCATCGCTCAATTTGGGTCGGTTAAACGGGCACAAAAGGATTTCGATTGAAAACCCCAAAGCGAAGAACACCGCAAAGAAAATGTCCGATCTGAGTGCTCGTGAGGGTTTAGGAAAATTCCTTCGGTGCAAAGTTGCTCCTCACAAGTACGAAGAACTTGGTTCAAACGGAATTTGCAAAGCTTCTCTCAAACAAGAATTCTCATCTCGGGAAGAAGAGAGAGCAAAAGCAAAAACGAAGAACACAAGCAAAAACGCGGGACACGATCAAGTAATCAACACCGACATGGCTAACGGAGGTTACGACCTCTGATTCCTCGCAACAAACTCAAGTTCTTACAGAGGTTGGTGAAATCAACCTAGGGATCTCATGAACTAGAGAGAGGGTAGAGAGAGAGAGTTGGGGCAAAATGATTAGGGTTCAAGAGATAGGATGAGGGATACCCCTTCACCCCCTACTTATCGGGCTTTGGCTATTTCCCAAAGACCCCCCTAGATACATTGAGTGAACTACCTAGCCTAAGCATTGTAGTCCATGCTCCGGAAAATATCTCTCGTATTTTGAATGGACGGCCCCCCTTCCTGTCGGGAGTTGCCGTCGCCTCGACGCAACCTCCAGGATTCCGCCACGTGCCATCCCCGCTTCCTCGGAAGCTCCGCCTAGGTTTTGATGCCCAAACCCAGGACACCCGCCACCGGTAGCTTTGGGCTCAACTACCGAACCCCGAGTTTTGCGGCCCAAACTCGGAAACCGACGCGGATGGTTTTGAGGCCCAAACCAAAAAACCACTCGACGCGAGCCACCTTGTCTTCGCCCGGTCGGACTCCGAGTCCCCTGAGCCTCCGCTCAACTCGCGCATCCACCGTCTTGACTCGGCCGACTCGGTCTACCTCCATGTCTTCTCGCACTCGCCGGTGCCAAGTACTAGCCACCACAGCTAGTCCGCCGGCGCCCATGGTCCCTCAGTCTGAGCCTTGCTTCCGCCCTTCACCGCTCTTAGTCCATCGGCACGGAAAGCCTCTACTCGACCTTCTCCACGCCATTGACCACTGTCACTAGGCATAGCACCTGCACACCACAAGCCGATACACAGGCACACATTTGCTTTCGCAAAGGGTTAGAATAAACTGCTCAAACTGAAACACTCAAGTGTTGGTCAATCACTCATCATCAAAGTTGAACATACATGGGTACTTATCCACCATGTGTTCGCACACTCAATACGAGCGGAGATCCCATAAATAGAATAAAGTAAGAACTGAAATAAGATACTTAAAAATAATAACTGAAGAACCTGGACATTTCTCCGAACGAAATGCTGCAAAGGTAAAATGTTGAGGAAGATCCAACGGATCCAGCTCCTCCTAGCTCTCTCCTCCTCCTCTCTCTCTCTCTCTCTCCTCGAATTACAACTAGATGAACTAGAACTAGATGAACTAGATCTAGACAACTAGAGGGACCTCTCTCCTTCTCTACATCTAATTGAAACCCTAGCTTTTGCTCTGGAGAAGAATAATCAGATGAGATGGATCCTCAGGGGGTCAGGGGCCATGGTTATATAGCCTCCTCAAATGAATGTGGACCATCGGATCAAACCGACCTTAGGCGAAGGGTTTAGATTGATCCTCAAAGGCGGTGGAGCATGATCCACGAAGTTGACTCTGATTGGATAGAATAGTAGGGCGGGCGCCCTGACTCCGGGCCCGATTCGCTTCCTATTCGTTCTCGTATCTTCTGGAACCCTCTAGAGTATACAAAATTGTGCGGTTGATAAATATCTCTATGTAAACATGACATGTGGGCCTTTCCTTGGTATTTCCTGATAACCCTGTGCAGAAACAGACATTCACCAAAACTCATGGAATTCTGTTAGTATAAACCCTAATTCTAGCTAGTGGTTTCATTTAGATCCTTTTCCTTGTTTAGTTGATGTTAAAATTGGTACTTAAGGACCGTCAACAAGACCCTTCGCAGGGAGCTCCACCCATCGATGGTGTTGAGGGGTAGATGCTCGAGCCACATGCGGGTCGAGTCTGAGAGGTGGAGGGGTAAGTTGCGGATGATGAACTCATCATTGTCCACGCCACCGGCCTGGCAGGCGAGGCGGTAGTCATCGAGCCAGAGCCCGGGGTTCGTTTCCCCGGAGTACCAGATGATGTTATATGGTTGTCAGAACCGTTGTGGGAACGGTGCGCGACAAATGCAGCGAATGTAGGCCAAAGGACCCGATGGCTCCAGAGTGGGGGCTAGTCTTCTTCGCTATCGTATCGGCCACCACGACGGACATGGTAGCCTATGCTTACGCCGTCCTGCATGGCGTGCTTTCGCGCGTCAAGCGTGTCGCGCACGTCGCGCTTGTCGCCTACGCGAGCATGAACCGTCGGACGTCGAAATCCGTCCGGTGCTAGATCCTGGTGGACTGATCCTTCGCGGTCGTTCGGCATCGAGTCAGTCTGATGGCTGAAGTTGAGCCCGCGTCACCGCGACGTGGAGCTCTCGGCCTGCTGAGCCGCGGCAAGCCCCAGAAGGGATTTGAGTTCGTCATGAGCGATTTTCCCTTCGTAGGTGTCTGGGACCGGGAGGTTACGGAGCAGCATCGCCGCTGCCGCGATGTTCTGACTTGCCCGCGTGAACTACGGTGGGTCGTGCTCGTCGTTGACGATGCGTTGGTGTACCGCCCGGGCTTCCCTGCGAGCACGGGGCTCTTTTGGGGCCCTACCAGCCTCGCGCTCAAGCTGTTCGAGCTCGAATGTTACTCGTCGCTACCCTTCCTTGAGCTTCTGCCCCATATCACGGAGCTCTTCCAGGTAGTGCCGTTGGGCGTCCGAGGACTACGGGTTGCCCCGTGGCGCAGGTGCTGGTGACCTTGCACCGTCGGCGGGCGTGTGGACTCCGTCACTGTCCTCGTCCTCATCTTCGATGAGGGTGGCATCGATAGCCGCTTCGGGTGGCGGTGCGTCGCACATGAAGCACTCGCGGCCAGAGCCCGCACTACTGTCGCTCGAGCCGGACCCGAGTAAGTAATCACTGGCGTGCAAGAAACTGTAAAAGGCCTCCTTGTCCCCAGACCCTCGAAGTCCAGGGGCTCCCATGGATCGACGCTCCCGTGGCTCGAGTCGGAGTTCAAGGCGGCCTCCGAGCTCGTGAGGAGGTCGGAGACAGATCGAAGGTGGTGGGACGCGAGCCCGATGCATGTCCCCTCTGCGGGGTCAGCACAGAAACCCGCTGCCACCGCCTCCGAATAAGTTGCGGCGGCATTCCGCATGCTGTGTGGTAACGCCTTTGGAACGGGCGCGTTGATGAGCTCGGGAGAGAGCGGTTGTCCTCCCGCGAGTTGCGGCATCACATTGGCGAACGCGATGTAGAGGTTGTGCAAGGACCCCTGTGTCGGCTGGGGACCCATCAAGGAGTTGAGCTGGCGCTCGAACTGGGGGTAGTCGGCTCGTGGGACGGCTGTCCCCTGAGCGATTCGTCCCCCAGAGGGAGACAGGCCAAGGTGGGCCATGGACGTCGAGATGGCGTCCACGGCTACCTCGAAGGATGCCGTGGGGCAACGGAGGACCAAGTCGGCCCCCTGCCCATGGCACTGGAAGTCCAGGCTACCAAAACGAACGATGGAGCCTGACGAGAAATCAACGTGACGAGTTACCATCCGAAACTCAAAAATGCGGGTGACACACAAAGTTCCCCTACCTGGTGCGCCAACTGTCGGTGTCTAAAACGGCAGGGTCTAGACAACCAACTAGTGAATTTCTATGCGTGTCGGAGATCGGTTGGTTACGCTCGGAGAACGCAAGGTTTATACTGGTTCAGGCACGAACGCCCTACGTCCAGTTTGTTGCGGGATCATGTTACCGAGCGCGGAGTGCTCGTAGAGGGGAGCTACAAGCAATGGTGAGAGAGGGAAGCTAGTTCCCAGGTCTCGTGCGTATGAGGTTCTTGGTTCTGGTGGGAGCTCGCGTGAATGCAAGTGCGTGTGTGATAGAATGTCGAGAGAGAGAGATTGGGGGTCCATTCTACTCCTTTATACGTAGGGAGAGATGGCAGAATACAATGTGGACAGGGAGAGAGTAACGTGGGCCTGACTTGGGCTGCTGTCTTGGGAGCGCTTTTGGCTTCTGTTCGCCTTCCTTCCCGGAGAAGATTGAGCCTGTAGACACGCCGCCCGGGTCTTGTTCGTCCTTGTTGGAGTTGTAGCCATGCGCCTTGTGATCGGGAGCGCCGCTGTTCCCTTATTAGGGCATGGGCGGGGGTTGGTAGCATAGGGCCAGACACCCCCACGTTCTGTCGTACAGGGCTGAGAACGCCCTAATCCCTGTTCAAGTGTCCGTCGAAGGTATGGCGTGAGCATAGCGAGCGTCAGTCGGCAGTTAGGCAGCACAGGGACATGTACCGTAGGAACTCAACAGGGGTAGGCATGGTGGTCGTGCCTAGAAGCCCCATCCCTAAGGTACTGTGGACCTTTTGACTATAGGTTAAAGTATCCGGACCAGTTGTGGCGCTCGTTCCCTCGGGAGAGGATGATGTCGTCGGGTGACTTCACGTTAGCTCGGACGAGGCGGAGGAGCCCCTGAGGGTAGATGACGTCACGAACGACGTCACCCTAGCTCGGACGAGGCGGAAGTGCCCCCGAGGGTAGGTGACATCACGGATGGTGTCACCCTAGCTCGGACGAGGCAGAAGATCCCCCGAGGGAGTGTTGTTTTCTTGATTGGTTAGGGCGGAGAGCCCCCGAGGGCAGTGGCGTCACCCCGGCTCGGACGGGGCGGAGAGCCCCCGAGGGTGATTTTGTTTTCGCGAAGTGTGGTGTTAGGGTACCCCATTCTCAGGTATCCGACAGTGCACTTTCACTTCAAGTCGTGATTTGCCCTTTTGCCCGAGGTGATTGTCGCACCCGGTTTTCCGAAGAATACCGAATACGATGTATATGTGTGCCCAGGATGTCCAGACATCACATATATACAAATATGGAGATTATCAAAGACAATGCTTTATTATATATCGAAACATAGTTACAAAAAGACTTACATCTATAACAAAGCATCATGAAAGCTATTCTATAACTCTAGTCTTCGGGTCTCCATACTCCACAGGGACAGTTGACTGGGGGTACACTCTCCTAGTACTCTTGGAACTCCAGAAGAAACTCCTCACTAGAATCACCATCTGGTACCCATCCGTGATTTTCATATAAAGGTGTTGACAGCAAGTGTCAGCTCACCATGCTCAGCATGTATAACTATGGGGTTTATGAGGCTCAAAAATGATAGACATGGGTTTAACTGCATTAGCTTTTAGTAAGTCATAATTTTAGCATTTGAGTAGCATCAAGTTTATCATAAGCCTAATAACCACATGATCAAGTGAACAAGATATAATGCTTATATGGCAAATAATAATAACACATGATTAATAACAGCTGAAGAACCATGACATAAGGACATCACATAGTAAGGATCCAAGCCGCTCATAACCGTGAGCACGACTATTATGAAAGTTTTATACTCTGCAGAGGTTGTACATCTTTACACCCGAGCCGTGATTCCCATTTGCCGGGGTTAGCTAGACCCACAATGCCTCTACCTAGGAGGCCTAACAGGTTTCACTACATAACCTTTCGCTAGATACCATAACAAGTTAGTGACTGCGAGGTTTCGATGTCAAGTATGCATGGGTATTCTCCTTTTTGTGTCATCACATGTGGTCGCAGCACTATGCATGCCTCCAAGACAGGAAAACTCCAAACATCCCTCGGCACCCCCGTCTTGCGCCAACAAATGGTAACCACTAACAAGCTAGAGACATACTAGGTAATTAGTTAAAGTCAGAGCCATATAACACTCGGGGTAGCACGGTTTTCCTGGGTTGCCACTTACAGAAATACCCCTATGAGTGAGAACACAGGTGTGAGTTCCTGATGTTCCACCTATAGTCCACGTTGCTAAAAAGTCATATTTTATCATCATTGCATATATCATTAATCAAGTTACAAGATCATGATTATTCTTTAGGAGCACTAGCTTTGGTCTACCCAATGCAACCCAAAAGGTGACAGGATACAGGATAACAAATTTCTAGGAAATTCCTTAGGGTTAACAAGGTAGACGCATGCATATGAATTAAGTGACATTATATTGTATATGTAACAAGGAGAGTCCCATGCTATACTTGCCTTCCATATGTCTGCTCAACTTTCCAACATTCCTTTTAGATCACCTTGCAAAGCTCCACATCTAACGTCACACGCATCACAAAAGAACTGAAAACAGTACATCAAACATTACAAAAGCATACTATAAAGGTAACTAACGTACTCTACTCGTTGCTACGAACTCGTGAGCGCAAAAACCAACTAAAACAAGGCTACGGTTTGCAAGATACAACTAATGGTAGATTAGCTTTTAAAAAAAGAAATAATGACTGAAGTACCTAAGTTGAATTAAGTCAAACTTATATTTGAATTTGAAAACTGAAGTAGAACTATTTACATTTTATTTTATAAAGCAAGTTGCATAGTCTTTAATCAAGTTAGGTGTTTACCACGAAATTAAAAAGCTATTAACATAGTTTTAAATGATGCTAAACTGTAGATCATATTTTTACGAAGCTAACGCAATTTGAATGGGTCAAAACAGAGTTAAAATGAAAGAGTTTTGAGATTTTGAAATTGGATGGCAATTTTGTAAATAAAATGAACTCATTTTGGATTTTAAAATAAATAAAACTAAAAAAGAAAAGGGACTGGAGTGCGGGTACATTTATCCAAAATCTCAGGGGCTAGATTAGAATAAAACAAGACTGGAATTAAAAGAATTAGAACTGCATGAGAGCGCGAGTTGATTGCTGAAAACAACAGGGGCTAGATTGCAAAAAGGGCGGATCTGGTCGGGGTTGACCAGGTCGTCGCTGACGTCAGCGCCACGTGGCGACGCATGACTGGTGCGGGTGTACCACGTCGGCGTGGACGCGGTGTGCGGGCGCTGTGGACTCGGTCCACGGGGCCGGTGCATACCGGTTCGGAGGGGTCTAATCCGAGCCGAGCGTTGCAGATCGAACGACGAGGGACGATCGGGGCGGTTTGGTCACCGGAGCGGTGCAGTGCACGGCGGCGCCATGGCTGTCAACGAGCCGAGCTCGCCGGAGTGCCCAGGAACGGCATTTCCGACCACCTTCCGATCAATCGAGTGCATAGAAACGTTCACCGTGTTCGTGCGAGGACGATTGTGTGCTTCGGTGAAGCGTTGGCTCACTGGAGCCAACTGCTCGCGGCGGCGCCATTGTCGGTGTTCGGTGCCACACGGGATTCGACGGTGCGGGGTTATAGAAGCGGAATTGGGGGCATGGGGAGAGAGCGGAGCTCACCGCGGGCTCGGATAGGGGATCCTTGTCGTCGGAGATGGCCCAGAGAGCCGGGCCGCTAAGCAGAGGCGGACGGCAGCTCCGGTGAGGGTTGGAGAGGCCGTCGTGGGCGCGAATTGGCGCCTCGGAGTGGTGCCGAGGACTTGCCATGCCACGCAAAGTCGACAGAGGGGAAGGCGAGGTCAGAGACGGTCCGAGCACGTGCAACCGCGAGCTCGAGCCGAGCTCGGCCATGGCGATACGAGTACCGAAAAAAACACCGGTCACAGACCAGTACTTGTTCCCCTTCGAACCAACCAAATCTAGCTGTTGAGAGATCCCATCGTAACCATGTTACATTAACCATTGAATCACTTTTATTAGTAGTAGTTAACATGTTTAGAATTGCCATCATATATATGCTAAAGCAGGTAAAGCAACTAAGCATAGCTATATTGCGGTTGATAAACGGAAAACCCCAGGTGAACAAGGAAGGTACAACAAGACTATTTATGTCCTAGGGTTTCACAAGTTTAGACACATGCAAGTAAAGTACATTAAGGTGAAGTAGGTACAAAATGATCAAAGGTGTCTGCACTTGCATTGATCATGCTCAGGCTTCTCAAACTCCTCAGGGTCTTGCTCTTCCTCCTTAACCGAAGGATCACGTTCCCTACGCATCAAACATCACACACAAGAGCAAAACATGTAAGCAAACAAAAGAGACAACTAAGAACAATACACTACGCAAAAGAAAACAGCCTATTAAAAAGAGAGCTAGCTGCTACGGTCATGAGAACGCAAGAGACGTCGATAACAGAACTATCGTTAAAAAAATAACTATCGAAGGCTTTACTATATTATAAAAGGAAACATGCATGCTTTATTGTATTTTTAATTGATTAAAACTATGTGAAATTTATTAATTTAGATTTAGAAAAAATCATATTTAATCTTGTAAAGATTATCACATAATTTATTCTTAAACAGGTTAAACTTTATCTTTGCTAAAGAGAATAAATATGTGAGAGCATCTAATAAAAATATAGAATGTATATTTAAACTAATCAAATTATATTTTAGAAACATATTAATATTAGGAATTACTCATATTAAGATTTCTATATAAAATGTCGGAGAGTAAAATATATATTGATTTTAATTATAAAACTAGTTGTCTGCTTATTTAACTAATTCAATATTCAAGAATATATGAGAAAGCATGTGACATGATCAACATTTGCATTAATATAAAGATCATATTAACATGAATCAAACGCAATTGAAATGGTTCAAACCGAATTGAAGCTTAAATTGCTTTGAATTAATTAATGGACTATTGAATAAAAATTAATTAAATTAATATTTAGATTAACGAAAATTTATAATTAGATTACATGAAAAACAGTAACACTATGGCATAGAGCACGACGATACGATTCTAACGCAACTTGAACGGAGCGAAACGGAGATAAAACGAAGAAAACAAACAGGTGGCAAAACTATTAAAAAAAAGTGCATCTTCTTGCTGTGTCCATCTCCTTCTTCCTCCACGTAAACAGCCAGGAGGTATTGCTGCTTGTGCAGGGGAAAAGGATGGGCTGCGGTTGAGCCAAGCTGGCGGGCAAGGTGCCCAGCCCGGTGGGGTCCGCCCGCGGGGCCGGGACAGCCCGCAGGGGCAGGAACCTGCACTCGCACCCCTGTTGGTGCCGTGCGCCCACTGCTCAGGCCTCAGGCTCGTGCGGCAGCCTGCCCGCATGGAGCCGTGCGAGAGGAGGAGCTGCCAAGGGGCGACGGTACGGGACAGGATGCGGCGATGGCAGCGCTGGGTGCGTCCTATGAGCGCACGGTTAACGGCCGCACGGTCGAAGTCCACGGGATGGCTGGAAAAACAAAACTCGTTCATGGAGTTCTCGCCGCAAAAGTTGACCGGAAACAAAGAAACAAGTGGAGAGACGTCAAATGGTGATGGATTGGATATAAGGGATACACTGTGGTGTAGAGGACCATGAGAAGAACCTCGTGGTTGTCTCAGAAACGGCAGGAGAAGATAGAGATGGCCGGTAAAGCTCGTCGGAAGTTCGCTGGAATTTAGTAGATGCGAAACTTCGGTTTTAGATCTACGAAGCTACGTGTGGTGGCTACGACAAAATGACCGTACTTTTGAAACCCTTGCATCGAGGAGAACGCGTATATATATATATATATATATATATATATAAGAGTTTAGAAAAGATGAAAAACGAGATATTTTAATAATTTTGGGATTAAAATAATTCCACAAAAGTCCAAAATTGATATTTAAGCTACGAAAAATATTTTGAAAGCTCCAAAAATTCGGGGAAAATTCTTTGAGACACTTTGTAACATGATGAACCCAAATAAAGTATTTGAAGCTCATGAAAGGTAATTTGAAGCATATAAAAATTAGAATATGCTTACAGATAAATAGGAAAAAGATTCGGAAAAAGCGAGAAAAATTCCCGGAAATAATTTAGAGACATGTTAATCAATGATGAACTCAAGGTAATGATTTAGATCGAGAGAAAAAGGATTTTGGGAGTATCCAAAAGAAAGATTAAGATCGACAGATCGGGAATTTGATTATAGAAAAGACATAGACAAACCGGATACCGATAAACAACTTACTAAACACGTTTTGTAAATTTTATAAACTCACATGCACCAAGACAAGCAACAAACAAACACCACAATAATCAAAGCCCGTCAAATTGATTAAGAAAAGTTTATAAGTTCACTTTTCCTATACTATATTTGTGCAAACTCGAACTAATCTTGGAAAATTTTATATCAACATTGAAAATATTTATTTTATTTAGTGTTTTCTAAGCACAACCCAAAATAGGAAATTTTAGGGTGTGTCCTAGATACAACCGACGGCTACCTCGTAGCAAAAAACTCCATGTCCAAAAGAAGCTCTCCGACGACCAAATCTGCTTCCGCCTCAAGCGATGCATATCCGCCTCGGAAGTACCAGCAGCGAAACCATCACACACTCTCTCCATATCCACTCATGGATAGTGCGACCGAATGATGGCGAGGCCATGAGAGACCAACTCTCGCGCTGCCAACGATGTAAACGACTTCAAGTGGTCCACAATCCCTGGTGCCCTCGACAAAACACCTTCCCTGGACTCCTCCGATAGGGGCTCTATGAGCGACTCCTCATCTATACAGTCCACCACCGGGTTGACCTCATGCGCCAACCACCAGAAGCGGTTGCGCCCGGTGCCAACCTCAACCTCTAGCTCTTGAAAATATAGAGGGGTAAGAAGTCAAGCAAAAACAAAAGTCGAGAAGACAACGAAGGCGACCAAGAGACAACAACGGGACTTACCTCTCTGTGCCGCCTGCATCTGCTGATCTTTCAAGTTCGCAACAACCACCTCCTCTCGAGCCTTCGCAACCTGGTCGCGAAGCTCCGAGTTCTCTTGCTCCTTCTCGAGGACGGTGACCTCCAGCTCATGCGACCGGGAGCGGGTGTCCTCTAAGTCTGCTTCTAGACCAACAATCTGGTCCTTCGTCCGGCTGGCCTCCTCGCAAATGAACGCTCTTCGCTGCCAGCGGCGCCAACCTATCAATTTGGAGCTTACGCTCCCTTCCCACCTTCAGCAACACTTGCGACGGAGCAGCTAACAGGTTAGTCTAAAAGACAAGGTGGCTGACAAACCGAACAATAAGGGGAAACATGTCAGTCACCTAAATGCGCCCAATCATATTCATTGCATCGCCCAGGAATGTGACCTCCTCCTCGCCAGCCTTGACATCATCAACAAAAATGCACTTATATCCATCAGCTCGGAAGACATGCACGAGGCCATGCTTCGGCACCTTCTCCGAGCGCTAGAGATCTTCACAAACCGGCTCCATGCTAGGCGAAGTCCACCTCTTCCGCTTATTCCTCGAGCGAAGTCTGAGGGAGAGCGATACGACTGCATCATCAGAGTCCTTCTCAGTACGAACAACACCAGGCGCCTCACTACCAGTAGTTGAAGGGACTGCCGGACGTGTCGGGGAACCTAATTCTCCGCTGACCTCCTGGTCAACGACGGCCCTAGCCTCCGCTATCAACACTGCTGACTCAATAGCGGGCACACTGTTGACACCAGAAGTGGCAAACGGGAAAATACCGCAAGCGTACGACTGTCAAGTGTAGCTTTCACCGGGAGTACGCATCATGAGGTACTTGCGCTTCACTCCCGAATTTGGACTTTGGTTTTCCACCTCTTCTTCTCTTGAGCTTTGTGGTTATTCTAAGGCCGACTTTGCCGGTTGCCAATTTGATCGGAAGTCCACTTCTGGGACTTGCCAGTTTTCTCGGGTCTTCTTTGGTTTCTTGGTCTTCTCGCAAACAGTCTAGCGTGGCACAGTCGACGTGCGAAGCTGAGTACGTTGCTGCGGCTAGTTGTTGCTTGCAGTTGATTTGGATGATTGCCACTTTGAGGGATTTTGGTCTTGAGCTTACTAAGGTGCCTCTGCTTTGTGATGGCACGAGTGCAATTAGTGTGGCCAAAAATCCCGTGCTTCATTCAAAGACCAAGCACATTGAGGTCCGCTTTCATTTCTTACGAGATCATTACGAGAAGGGCGACATTGACCTCCGGCATGTCGAGACCTAAAACCAGCTTGCGGATATTCTCACGAAGCCTTTGGATCAAGCTACGTTTTCTCGCCTTCAGGGCGAGTTGGCTGTTTGCTTCCCTTTTTAGGTGAGGGAAGCTCTTTTTGTATCATAGTTCTTTTTGGTTCTTTTTGTCTTTTCTTTGTCCTTCTTCTAAATTGTTGTCTTGGTAGTGTTAGTTGGTGTCAATGCTTTATGCATCTCATTTGCATTTGTGACATAGTTCATTTTAAGCTTCATACTTATAGCCAATATAATGAATCTATGCTCTGTTTGAGGTTCTTTATGTGTCTATGGTGTTACCTAACTTAGACTCTTTTTGATCTATGTGATATGCAATAGAGATAAGTTAGAAAAGCTTTAAAACTGAAATTAATTCCCCATGTCACCTCTGAAATGATACTAGCATGTGTAGGCTTTTGAAGATCCTTCTTAGCTGTTTTGTATATAGCTTGTAACTATGGCTCTTTATTGTTTCATTCACTACCTTTGAGCACCATGTTTAATATCTAAACTGAAATTGCTCTCCGTTTTGTGAATTGGAAAGATCGAGTTGGATCTGCATTGTGAGCACTTCACCGTGTGTTCGTGACTGCTTCCCATATGGGTCGATACTTGAGCGGTGTCGTGTATGACCAAAACCGGTGTGCCAAGTCCTTTGACTTCGCCCGGTTGGTAAGCAGTGGCATCACTTTGCTTACAACCACTCGCATACAACTTAAATGTGCATAAAACTGAATTTTTGCTGCATAACTCTGAAATTTGAAAAATTCATTCAGTTGAGTCATTGGTTTGTTGTATGAACTTTGCTAGGGATAGTTCTACTTGCTATACATGAGATTGCTTTGAGATAGATCTTATCTTGTTTGTCATGTTTAGTTGTCTCTAGGAGGTGGTTCCCTTTCTCTGCTCTCACATGATATGCTCTCTAAAATGGCTTCTAAAGTGATCTTAAGCTCAACTCGAGTCTTTGCTGGGCACATAGAGCTTTTCCTATTCTCATAGGATCACATCACTTAGAGAATCTATTCATTGTCTTAGCTCTAAGTATGAAGTTGTTGCACTCATTTTGCATTTCATGGCATTTGTTACTGGATCTTGAGTAGTTGATGTTTGATGAGCTACATGTGTCAACAAGGGGGAGAGATGTGCATTTCATTACATTTTCAGCCGTCTACCTCCAAGGGGGAGAAAGAGTGCATCTCATTGGTTTAGAGATCATTTGGTATCTTGAGTGTGCTTTTGCCTAGGGGGAGCTTTTGCTAGATGTGTTGAGCCTTTGCCTCTTCTGGAGGGTCTAGCTTGCTTTGTTGGCTCCGACAGGTTTCGATTGTTTCTTGAGCATTAAGGGGCGTAAGTGGTTTCAATTGGTATCTTTTGAGCTCCCTTAGTGCTTAAATTGGTTTTCTGAGCTTTGAGAGTTTGTGATTGGTATCTTGGACTTGCTAGCGGTGTTGAGCCCGTTTCTGCCTCTTCTTGAGGGCTAGCTTTGTTTTGCTTGGTTGCATCGAGCCGTTGCCCATGTCTTTGGGAACCAAGTTTTGGATTCGCCTTGCTTCTCTCAAGTGATCCCGTTTTGGCTTTCTTAGCTTTTTGGTCATTTGGAGAGCTTTACCTTGTGGCTCAAATCTGAAATGCACTTGTGTTGACAATGCACTCATCAAGGGGGAGATTGCGAACACATGGTGGATAAGTACCCATGTAGTTCAGTTTTATGATGAGTGATTGCCCAACACTTGAGAGGTGCAGTTTGAGTGGCTTGATTCTAACCCTTTGCGAAAGCAAATGTGTGCCTGTCTATCGGCTTGTGGTGTGCAGGTGCTATGCCTAGTGATAGTGGTCAATGGCGTGGAGAAGGTCGAGTAGAGGCTTGCCGTGCCGATGGACTGAGAGCGGTGAAGGGTGGATGTGGGGCTCGGACTGAGGGACCATGGGCGCCGGTGGACTAGCTGTGGTGGCTAGTACTTGGCACCGGCGAGTGCGAGAAGACATGGAGGTACACCGAGTTGACCGAGTCAAGACGGTGGACGCGCGAGTCGAGTGGAGGCTCAGGGGACTCGGAGTCCGACTTGGCGAAGACAAGGTGGCTCGCGTTGAGTGGTTTGGTGGTTTGGGCCTCAAAACCATCCGCATCCGTTTCCGAGTTTGGGCTGCAAAACTCGGGGTTCGTTAGTTGAGCCCAAAGCTACCGGTGGCGGGTTTCCTGGGTTTGGGCCTCAAAACCTAGGCGGAGCTTCCGAGGAAGCAGGGATGGCACATGGCGGAATCCTGGAGGTTGCATCGAGGCGACGACAACTCCCGGCAGGAAGCGGGGCCGTCCATTTAAAATGCGGGAGATATTTCCAAGAGCTTGGACTGCAATGCTTAGGCTAGGTAGTTCACTCAATGTATCTAGGGGGGTCTTGGGGAAATAGACAAAGCCTGTTAAGTAGAGGGTGAAGGGGTATCCCTCATCCCATCTCTTGAACCCTAATCATTTTCCCCCAACTCTCTCTCTCCCTCTACCCTCTCTCTAGTTCATGAGATCCCTAGGTTGATTTCACCAACCTCTGTAAGAACTTGAGTTTGTTGCGAGCAATCGGAGGCCATAACCTCCGTAAGCCATGGTGGCTTCGACTTCTTGATCGTGTCCCCGTTTTACGTTTTACTTGTGTTCTTCGCGTTTTGCTTTTGCTCCCTCTTTTTCCTGAGATGATTTCTCTTTGTAGGGAGTAGCTCTTGCAAATCCGTTTGAACCAAGTTGTTCGTATTCGTGAGGAGCATCTTTGCACCGAAGGAATTCCCCTCAAACCTCACGAGTGCGTAGATCGGGCGATTTCTTTGCGGTGTTCTTCGTTCTTGCCCCTTTTCCTCCAAATCCTCATTTCCATTTAATTCTCACCAAATTGAGTGATGATTTCTTAGGATTAGCTCCCCAACTGTACAAGGATCATGCCTACAAAGTTTGGTTGCAGTTGGAGTTCATTTGGTTGAGTTTTGGGAAGATTTGGAGGAGAGAAAACGATTTTTGGGATCGCTGTGCAGATTTCAGGGGCGTAGGATGCTCCAGAGTTTGGCGTCGGACGGTCCGTCGGAGGCGCCGGACGCTACGTAGTGCTGACGACAGCGTCCGTCGCGATCGTCTGTCGTTGGGGCTGTTTTCGGGCTGTTTTTTGAGCGTCGGACGCTCCTGACAGAGCAGCGTCCGTCCCCGTCGGACTCAGTCCGTCGCCCTCTGCAGCGTCCGTCGCCAGCGTCCGTCGCCCTTCCAGCAAGGTTTTCAGGATTTTCTTCGTCGTTGTTTTGGCCGTTTCTCTCTCGTCCGAACTCCGAATCAAGTTCCGTTTGTTGCGTTGGATTCATATTCACGTAAGGAACCTGATTAGATACTTTTGAGACCAGTTCTCATAAGTATTTTTGGGTGTGCTCTTGCCTCTTCTCTCTAGGGGTTGAGAGTACCGCTCTCGGTGTATCGGTTTCGAGTTCGTGGCTTTGATCGTTCTCCATCTTCTCCAACCGCTCCACTGCACCTTTAGGGGTCTTCCTAAGGTGTCCACCTAATTGTTAGGTCATGTGCGAGTCGGTTCTTCCGAGGTCAAGTTTTGGGTGTGAGTTTGGGACAAGGGCCAAGTCTTTGAGTTGAATTTTATTTGGCTCCCATTCACCCCCCCTCTGGTCGCCGTTCTCGGTCCTTCAGTAATGACAAGTGGGAACTTTTGGGAGCTAGTGGGCCCACTTAGGGGGTCGAAGGACCACCCTGTGGGGCCACTAGACCTCCCAACCCCCCATGATCCAAGTAACACTCTCCAAAGCACTTTCTACCCCTTGGATCCAAGTATGCTACCTCTCAACGGTTCTGGATCAAAGCACGAGGATCCATGGGCCCAACATGACATATTTCCAAGTATGGCAAATGTGCAAAAGGCATACACCATCATGATAGGCATTACCTCTAGAAGCTACCTAAAAAAGATGAGCTCATTTGGCCACAAAAGACGTTCGGTCGAACACACTTTGGGCCCAAATTCGGACAACAGAATCCAGACCTATCAAGGAGGTCCCACACCGAAGGGGAGGCCCATGGCTCTCTATAGGGGTTCGGCCGAACCAAAGTATGGGTCCACTAGGCCACCAACCTGCCCTTGTGTTGTGGGGACACTTCCTGAGGGAAAGTGTTGGGGCCCACCTGTCAATGGGTGTTCGGCTGAACCAGGTCAGGTGCCCAAAAGATGCACCGACCTCCCCACCGACTTCCTGCATGCCTCCATGCACCCACTTGATCTCCCCTGTTGATCTAAGTCAGTTCTAATGACGGTTTGATCCTACGGTGGATGATGGAAGTGACGCGGATCGCTAATGTGGCACCAGAGTAGCCCCTACTCCACCTCTAGCTATAAATAGACCCCCTAGGCCCTCACTCTCACTCGTTCCTCATTGGAGAAACTACTCTCTAGTCTCTTAGCGGAGCTCTTCAGTAGTGTTATGCTAGTTGGAGGAGAGTGAGGAGATCCTTCTGGAGAAAGCCCCGGATCTGTCGGGAATCTTCTCCGGAGTTCTTCCTCAGCGGATGCGAGTCTCTTGTAAGTTTAGCACTTGTAAGTGACTTCTTCTGAGTTCTTTATAGTATTCAGTATTCTAAATCTGGTTTAGCTGTTATACAATTTTTCAAGCTTGATCATCGCTTTACTTTAAGTAGAGTGCTTTAATCTTATGCATGGGTTAAAGTAGTAAGAATAGTGTAGACGTGGTGTCTAGACTAGATCTTACCTTTGTAAACCGCTTATCGCATGGATTGTTTGCGGATGCTAGTAGGAAGTGATAGCCCTATCTAGTCTTCGTATTCCACAGCGTGTGTAAGATAAGTTTTTAAAAGGTAAGGCTTCAATTCAACATGATGGCGCGGTCTGGTTAGAGTTTTGCCCATCTTTCTGATCTATCCCATCGCCTCCTGCAAGAGAAGGGCTGATAAGACCAGTATAACCACCTATCCCTTGTTAGAGTTCTTGCTATATCAAACCTCTCAACCCAGTTATCATAGTCTCCCTTGATCCATCATAGGACATATCTTTAATCCTAGTTAGATCACTATCGTTCCCTGAGGAAAATACGATACCTGGAATACTCCCGGTGAAGTGCTACATCGGTATAATCTGTGAGCTTGCTGATTTATCCAATAGTCATAAGAAATACCAACACCTATGGCATGCAATGATCGCATACGGGAAAGGCCACAAGGATCACAGACTATTGATGTAAAGGCTATTAAAGAGCAAAAGCATATAACAAGACTATATCTAGTATAGTAATGCTCAAAGTAAATATTGAGTAAAGTAGAGAGAAAAGTAATATATTGAATAAGATGAAGTCTTACAAAGAAGGAAAGATACAAGAGCTATACCAGACTTTCCAGAAGACAACTCCGGAAATCCCGAGCGCAGCTCGACTCAACTCTAACTCCACTCCAGACTAAACTACTAGAACAATCTAAGGAATAGATCTTGTAGGCTTATTCACCATGTGTAGAGAGGGGGGGGGGTGTGAGCCTCTATTTATAGTGGGGGTGGAGTAGGGGCTACTCCAGCGCCATGTCGGCGATCCAGGGGGCTTCAATCCTCCACCCTTGGATCCAACCGCCTTAGAACCGACCAAGGATGGAGGGATGTGATCTTCAGCATGTGCCAATTGGTATGGCGGTTGGCAGAGCCCAAACTAACCAAGGGGGTGGAGGGCCGACCACCCCTATGGCAGGTGGGCCCTCCTCTAGCCTTCTACAGGTAGCCCCACTGGTCAGGGACCGAGTGGGGGACTTGTGGGCCCAATTGATGGTCGGGCGACCCCCCCTTCGGAGTTCTAGCCCATCTCAGTCGTCCTGGTGCTGGTCCCACTTTTCATTGATGTTGATTGTCTGTTCTGCGGTGATTGTCATGTTTATCTCCTTGGTGTGGGCCCATGGATCCATATGCTATTCTTGTGAGTCGTTGAGAGAAAGCACAAAGTGATCCAAGGGATGGAAATCACTCTAGAGTGCTTCTGTGGATCATGGCCGAGAGAGAAGAGCTGGTGGGCCCATAGGGATGGTCGATCGACCCCCTATGTGGGCCCCACTGGCTCCCCTTTGCTCCATTTCTTCATTCCTGCATTCAAACACTCCATGGACATGTGGAACTAGTTATTTGAGAAATTATGCGCATGATGTGTTTGTTTATCCTTGATCTTGAGGTTGGTGGCATTATTTTGGTCATGTAAAAGTGTATCATATTTTGTGCCAACACCTACTCACTGTGCAGCATAGGATAAATGATCCCAGCATGCAACAACTTTAAGACCTCTTTCTTAACAACCTCTCTGATCTCATTATTAAGCCTACATTGAGGCTCACTAGATGGTGAAATTTAAGGATCAGTTGGGATGCGATGGGTGCAAAGAACAGGGCTAATGCCTTTAAGATCTTGGAGTGAATATCCAAAAGCAGCTCGATGCTTTTCTAAAATAGTTATTAGGCGCAAAGATTCTTCTTGAGATAATGTATCACTTATAGTTATTGGAGAATCTTGATCATTATTTAGAAAAACATATTTAAGACCAGTAGGTAAAGGTTTAAGTTCAATAGAGGGCTTAGGTGGCTCTAGTAATTCATCTTGACGTTCAGGATTGATGGGATGATCATCCTCTTATTCAATGAAGAACTGTGCATCATCATCTAAGTCTAGTTCATTTAATTTTTCAAAATATATAGATTTAGTTTCCTCTATTGGATCTGGTAAAAGAGGTAGATCTTCCTTGGTTTTTAAATAATGAATTATAGGAACAAAGAGCTTAAAACTTTTTCCTAATGTTATATCTAGTTTTCCTGTTTGGCCTTCTTGAATAGGTCTCCCTATTGGCAAGCCTATCAACATGTCAAACTCCCAAACATAAAAGATGTGGAAATTTAATAGGACTTGGACTCCATTAACATAAATAGGAAAGACACATATTACTCCAAAGCTAGGAATAATGTGGCCTGAAAGACTTTTTAGTATTTTAGTTGTAGGGATTAATGGCATGTCTTTCAAAAATATTTTTGCAAACATAGCAGACATGATATTAATACTTACAACAGGATTATAAAGAGCATCAAAAGGATATTTATCAATTTGACATTTAAGAGTGATAGAGGAAGAATTTAATTGAATAGGATCAAATGAAAGTTCTGATTCTTCTAACCTCTCATCACTCAAAACAAAGATTAATTCTTTTGTTGTCTCTTTAAAGAACTTTACCTCATCAGGATGAACATGATTTAAAACTTTGGATAATTACTTGATAGTTTCAGGTATTTCCATAATCATCAAGTTCATCCTCAAAATCAAGCATAAAATCAGGAAGTGGAGCTATATCCTTTTCTTTTTCAAATAGTTCAGGTTTTATGCTAGCTGAAGGTTTAAAAGATTCAGAAAAAGAATTAGATTTATCTAGTTGAGTTTCTACTTCTATTAACTCTTTTTTCAGCAGGAAGATCATTTAAGATATTCATAAGAATTGTTTTAGCATGTGCAGCAGTAATATGCATAAAAGCTCCTCCTGCGGCCAAATTAAGATATAATCTAGTTTTTTCATTAAGGCCTAAAAAAATGTTGTAAAAGCATAGGTTCTGGCAAAGAAAGACAAGGTCCCGAATTCACAAAATTGTCAAAACGCTCCCAAGCCTTACCTAGCGATTCGTTATCTAATTGTTTAAAGCCTATTATTTCCAAATGAAGTTCAACGACTCTATCGATTGGGAAAGAATTAAGACAAAAGTTAGAACATAATGTTTCCCAATCTCCTTGACTACTCCCAACATGACGCTTATACCAATTTTTGGCTTTTCCCGTTAGTGAGAATGGAAAGAGCTTCCACCTTAATTTTTCATTATTCATGCCTTCAATATAAAGACATGAATAGGTCTCTTCAAAATCATTTAAATGGGAATAGGGGTTTTCGATAGAATTGCCAGAAAAAGTGTTTTCTTGAACTAAGTGAATTAACTCCGGGCTTAGTTCATAGTTAGGTGATGTGATAGTTTAGATGATTCTACTGGCTGCAAACTTAAACCCGATGGTGCTCCAAAATGATATAAAAGTTGAGGTGTGGATTCCATTTTAAAAAGATAAAAAACAAGAAAGTAAACAAAGCAAAGATAAAAGTAGAATACAAAATTAAGCTAAACTTAAAGTCAATCTCAAAGAAGAAACAACAGTGCACCGACAACGGCGCCAGAAATGCTTGTTGATGTTTCTAAGAGCACACGAGTAAATTAATTATCCGCAAGCGCATAGATGAACAACGATGTGGCACTTCACCGAGATAACCCAGTTTTTAAATATCAAACCCAAAGGAACGATGTATGAGGATGACTAAGTCTATAAACTTAACCCATTTCACAACCAAGTATAGATAACTATTGATAAGAGGAGAAAGAACCAAGGAATTTCTAGTTCTGGTCACTGGGTAAGCTTTATCTTTTATGATCTTTAAGGATGATAACTTAAATAAGAGCAAAAAACATAGTTCTGTCCTACTAAGCACCTATATCCCTGCCAAACCTATTACGAGAAGCAGACTATAGAGGAATCAATGTCGGTATAAGAGTCACCTATGCGAGCTACCGTTATCCAGAAAATCAGGGGACAATTGCAAGTAAACTTAGCCTAGGCACCACGCCTACACTACGAATTACTACTTCAATCAAGTAATGATCAAGATCAAAGCACTCAAGAAGAGTTGCAAACATAAAGAACAATAAGAGTAAATGTTTACTTGAACTAGAAGTCGAATACCAGGGTACCTCAGAATACAGATCCTGGGTAAGAGGAATCTGATCCCAAAGAATACAGTGATGAAGAAGAACCGACAGGTCGGAACTCCTCCAGAACTAGACTCTCCAACTCTATATCTCTAATCTCTAAATAGAGTTAGATCTACATAGATCTAATCTCTCTTGAATTGCTGGCCTAGATCTACTAGATACGAATTAGGGTTTCAGCTCTTGAGCTTCTGATCTGGCTTGGCTCTAGGGGGTACAGGCCTCTGTTTATACCCGGAGGGATGCACGACAACCGTTTTATCAAACCAACTTAAGGTAGGGCTTATATTAATCTTCAAAGGCGATGGAGAAAGCTTCCAGAAGATGGCGGCCTAGTGGGCCCAGGGGGTGCTGTAACACCCTAGGTGTTTGCCACGATGAGAGTCTCTATGTGATTTTGGTAATTGAGTGACAACCTAGGTGAACTAATATGTGTTTAAGTGATATATACACAGGAGATTAGTTCACATGTGATTGTGTGATGAAGGAGCTTATTGCACATGAGACATGACATGGAGTCATGTGATCAAGGTGGAGAAGATCAAGATGAGGCTTGGCTTCATGGACCAGTTGCAAGTGTGAAGGCAAGCGGGTGATGCTTGACGCCGATGGACCAAGGCAACTGTGAAGAGCAAGTAAGGTCAAGATCGATGAACCAACACGATCATGTGATGATATGGAGTGGATCATATCATTTGGTGATAGGTTGGTGCATGTGTTGCATCAACATTGGAGAAGGAGATGGAATGGAATGCGCAAGGCAAAGGTATAACCATAGGGCATTTCATTTCACCGGTCATAGGTGTGTAGAGAAGATTATGACCGGGTTTAGGATAGATAGCTATACTATCAAGAGGAGCAAACTTGTTTGCATATCGGTTATCTAGTGCCTCCGTGAGCGATCTAACTTTGCGATGAATTAGGATCGAGTGGCGTGGTAAGAGCAAGTGAAAATGCTTTGAAAATGATTCTGAAAATGCTAACACACATGCACAAGGTGGTGATCACATTTGTGTTAGCACTTGAGAAGAAAAGGAAGAAGTGCGGAGAAGTTTCAACTGAGAAACTAAGTCCGGACGCTAGGGTCTTTTGGTGTCCGGACCATTGCGTTTGGGTCCGGAACCAAACCCTAGGTTTGGCTGAGTCTACGGACTCCGGACGCAAGGGGCATGGGCAGTCCGGACCATTGGCTATGCGTTCGGACGCCACCCCGACTGACTGCGTTGTGCTGACAGAGGAGATCCGGACGCTGTTCGTCGTCCGGATGAAGAACTCCGGATGCAGCGTCCAGAGGTTGGAGCTCTCTGTAATCGCTCGGAGGAGTGGACCGGACGTTGTTCGGCGTCCAGACGCAGGCTCCGGTCTTGCGTCCGGAGGTGCTGCTCGCTCTAGGGTGTTCTAGAAATATTTTCGGACGCTCGGTGCAGTGCGTCCGGACCCGGTGAACAGTAGCGTCCGGAGACGCGTGGTAGAGCATGGTGAGCGCGCCAACGGGCGAATTCAAAACGGCTAGGAGGGTCCGGACGCGCGCGTGATTGTCCGGACCCCCTATGAACTTGTGTCCGGATGTACGCAGGAAGGCCCAGTGAGTGGGCAAAATGGCTAGTTTCGATGGTGTGGCTATTTATAGCCCTTGGCCGGCCCTTGGGGCTGGGGGAGCACCTTGGGCATGTGTTGCCTCTAGTGTGCTTGGTTTTGGGAGCCCTCTAACTCACACACACTTGATAGAGATCATCCGATTGTGTGAGAGAGCGATTACTAGTGTGTTGCTTTGAGAGATAGCTTCGTGTGGCACTAGGTGATCGACTTGCAAGCTCATGGTGCTTGTTACTCTTGGAGGTTGCCACCTCCTAGACGGCTTGGTGGATTTTGGCTTCATCGAAGCACGCAAGAAGCTTGTGTGTGGCTGCGGAGAAGAGATTTGTGAGGGGTGTTGTGCTCGCCCCGCGGGAGATCGCGAAGAGCATCTCTAGTTGAAGGTATCGTTGAGTGCCCTCATCTTGTGTTGGTTAGGCGGCAACCATTGAGGTGGTTAGGCAGTGAGGCCTGTAAAAAGTCGTAAACCTCCAAGTGAGTGAGCCGATACAACGGGGACTAGCTTGGTGGCGACCAAGTGAACCTCGGGAGAAAAATCACCGTGTCAACCTTGTGTACATCTTCTCGGTGGTTTGCATTCTCCAAATCACTAGCTTGTATTTACTTATTCATACTTGTGCTAGTGATTAGTTGTTGCTCTTGTAACTAGTTTGGCTTGTGTAGCTTTCCTAGTTACCTTCTAGCCTGTGTAGCTTAGAAGTAGCTCTTGAGTGGCTAATTGGCTTGAGTAGCCTTGTTAGTCATATTGCTTAGTTTGTGTAGCTAAGTAGGTTGAGCTCTCTAGTTGACTTGTGTAGTCTTGCTAGAGAGCATTGCTAGTGAGCTTAGGTGCTTTGTGCTTTGCTTACTAGTATGTGTAGGAGCTCCCTGGTTTGCTTAGAGTACTAGTTGCTTAGGTTTGTGTGACCTTGCAACCTAGACTTATTTAGGTGAGCCTCCTAGCTTGGCACCTTAAGTAACATAATAGACATCTTTGCTAGGTGCTAAAGTAATAGATAGAGGGGTGTAGTCTTGGCTAGACAGATAGTTTTAATTCCGCAATAGTTTCAGTTAGCCAAAGCGATTAAGTTTTAGAAAAGACTATTCACCCCCCTCTAGTCCGCTATCTCGACCCTACAAGTGTTATCAGAGCTTGGTCACTCATTTGTGGTCTTTACCGACCCGAGAGGATGGAGTCTTATGGGCTAGATGTTGATTGTCCACACATTTTTGATGGCACACACTTTGCACGATGGAATGATTGGATGGTGTGTAATTTCAAATTTATTGGCCCTCAAATGTGGTGGATCGTAGATGTAGGCTTTTCTCATGTGTGGGATGAAGAGAACCTAACCCAAGCACAAGAGAAATGCCTAGATCTAGAGATCCAATCTACTAACATCATGTATAGATCTTTGACTCAATGCATATTTGGAGAGATCATGGACATGAAGACACCTCATGAGATTTGGTCCTATCTCATTGAAAAATATGGGACGGCCTCAAGTGATGCTGATGAGTTAGTGGTGCATGAGGATGTTGAGCATGACCACAACTTGGTGATTGTGGAAGATTGCTCCACCTCATGGTCAAGTGATGATGATGAAAGATCAACTACAAGCACACTTGACAAGATTGATGATGATGCCACAAGTGTTGCAAATGATGATGCTACTCCATGCACACTTGGTGGTGATGAAGATGGTTCATGCTCGGTTGATGATGCTATCACAAGCTCTACTACATCACCACATTGCTCTATGTCACAAGGTGACACAAAGGTATCAAATAGCAATGTTGTTGATCATGTTGATTCATATGATGAGCTTGTAGATAAACTTGCTAGCATGACCATGTCTTTAGTGAATGAGGAAACTAAAACCTTGTCTTTGGAAAAAGAAATCTCTTCACTAAAGAAAACTTGTGAACAACAAAAGAAAATATTTCACACTTCTAGTTGTTCACTAAAAGAGCTTACTGAAAATCATGAGGAACTTGTTGATTCTCATGAAGAATTAATTGAAATGCATGCTTCACTTCTTAAGGCTTCAACAAAGAAAATCTCAACTCTAAAAGATTCATGTGAAGAACATAAGCGCTTACTTGATGTTCTTAAATCTTCACATGAAGAACTAAAGCTAGATCATGAGCATCTTCGGGTATCTCATGAGGCTTTGGTTCACAAACATGGTGATCTAATAAATGAGTTGATGAACCTTAAAAATGATGAAATCTCATCACATGGGTCAAATGATCAACTACACATTGTTACTAACCCTTGTGATGTAGGCAAGAAGCATGTATCCACCTCTTATGATGATCTACTTGATATTCCATGTTCTTCACATATAGATGCTTGTTCTACTTCTATGTCTTGTGAGACTAACCTTTTGAAGGAGAACAATGAGCTCAAAAATGAATTGAAGATTATGAGCAACAAGTTAGAGAGGTGCTACAACTCCAAAGTCACCCTTGAGCATATGTTGACAAACACAAGAAGCTATGGTGACAAGAGTGGAGTTGGATTCAACAAGAGCAAGGGCAAGAAAAAGATGAAGAAGCAAGAACAAAAGAAGCTATCTCATTTCATGTACTTCATATGCCGTGATATGGGACATCTTGCAAATGGTTGCCCAAACAAAGAGAAGCTCAAGATGAAGAAATAAGAAGAGAGGCTAAAGCATGTCAAGTGCTTGAAGTGTCACATTTAGGGTCATCTCACCTCAATGTGTCCAACCAAGGAATTGGTGAAGCAACAAGTAAAGCCTCAAGCTATGCCACAAGTCACACCCCAAGTGCAAGACAAGATCAACCATCAAGATGATGATTTGGGGATGATGAAGAAGAAGAAGACTAGAAGAGGTGGCAAAGCAAGAACAAGTCATCTAACTCCCATTTAAGATGACATGATGATGAGCAAGAATCAAGAGAAGAAAGATTTGGCTCACATCAAGTGCTTCAAGTGTGAAGATATGGGACACTTTGCCTCGAAGTGTCCTACCAAGCTTGAGATGAAGATTCAAGCAAAAGAGAAGAGGCAAGACAATGAGAAGCATAACATGAGCAAGGAAGAAAAGGCTCAAGCAAAGAGAGTGTGCTACTCATGTCGGGAAAGGGGACACATGGCTCATTCATGTCCCCTAGGTATGACTTCTAAGCCTATTTCCATTGATGATGATCATATGCTTAGAAAGGATGGAAGTGGTACCTCTATGGTTGCTATTGCAAAACATCCCACTACTCATACTAAGCCATTGCCTAAGTATGTTGCTCCTAACTTGAGAGGACTCAAACTAGTTTGGGTACCATCAACAAGTGGATGAATGTGTGTAGGTACCATGGGCATTGGAGACTTGATTCAATTGATTGCATATGGTTCATAATATGATTGAGTCAAGTAATAAAGCTTAGTGTTATCCTTATCCCAATGCCAAGTCAAAAGAATGAAGTCCAAATGCTACAACATACAAGTGCATGATCAAGTTGTGGTGGCCTATTGGATTAGTTGAAAGCTTGCAATAGATTGATCATGATCTACCAAGGTATATTTATTGTTGATCAAGTTCATTTGGGTGTGTATAAGATGTTTCAATTGGATATACACATAGTGCATATGAGTTGATTGAATTGTATATATATATATATATATATATGTGCACTAGTTGCTTGCTACAAGTTGATTGAATGGATTAAACGCTTAGTGATCAAGTTTGAGTTGATTTGAATGGATATAATCATGAGACTACTTTTAGTAAGTGGATGGAATGGATATATGTCTTGTGAGAATGTTCAAACAAGTTGAATTCAAATTTGGTTCAAATTGAAGAAGCATAACTCATTATCTCAAATCTGTCTTTTATTCAAAATCTGAGCTAGTTGTGATCATAGCCATGTTTGAGAGATCAAATCTATTTGGATTGGCTTGAAATTTGGTATGCATGCTATACACTTATGGTATTAGTTGCTATGCAAATTTAATGGGTATTGGATAAGGGATACTTCGGTTTTGGAGTGGATCTTGTCTACACATGGGCAGCAGTTTTCAGCATGTACCTAGGTAGAAAGATGTGAAATCTGGTAGCAATCTAATAATCCAATAAAGCTAAAATTTTTATGGCTGCTAGATGACTTAGTGAAGCACATCGTCACCAAATTTCATGATCATTGGATAAGTACTTTAGGAGATATGATATATTCTTTGAAGAGTACAAAATCCGCCAGAAAAGTAACATTTATTGGATTGATTTAAAGCCACTTAGATTGAAAGGTCCTCAAGTTGGAATCATGTTTATAAGTGATTGAGGCACCTATGTTTGATTTTGGTTCAAGCTAGAAGCATGACAAGCAATGAGTACAAGGACATTTGATTGTGGAATGCATATGGCACACATTTGGTACTCAAGTTGGAGATCAAGATCAAACTCAAGATATAGTTGAACTTAGATTAGATTAATGTTCATTCATCAAATGGAGTTCAACATTTGAATCAATCAAACAAAGCTATCTTCAAGTGAGTATGAAGGATGATTCTTAGAGATAGGTCACTTCTCCCTAAGTGTAGGGGCTTGCCGCCGGTGAGGTGAAACCAAGTGTGGTACTTGGAAGGCTAACATGGAAGTGGTGATCTAGGGGTCATTTGGATGCTTAGTTAAAGAAATCAATAGGATTGATCAAAAGAAAGCAAGCAACACCCAAAAAAGAGAGATTCATGAATTTAACCTACAAGTGTGTATCATGATATTCAAGTGATATCATCTTCTACAAGTGGTACATCATTTGGTACTCTCTCATGCAAGCAAAGATCAAAGAAAGAAGCAAGTCAACCACAACAAGAAAGTGCACTTGATCTTTAGTGGTTCTCAAATCTTATGGGTGAAGAATGGAATTCATATTGGTATTCATTGGTCTTCACCATGCTCTTAATTGGACTTCGCATTGCTAATTGGAGATGAAATCTATATGACTATCCTCTACTCCAACATAGCAAAGGTGAAATTGTTTGACATATGTATACATATTGCTCTAGGACATGTTTAGTGCATATAGTCATACATAGTGACCATTCATTGAAAATCAAATGAATTTGATGCTTATAGCCTACCAATATAGCTTGATTGAGTTATTTGATCTAGTGGTAGTATATGAGTATGTTCATGAGCTAGTAAACCCAAGTACTTGATCTATTCTGGATTGCAATCAAGTGACAAGTACAACCTCTATAAGATAACCGCTTAATGTGTGTGAACAAGCTTAGAGAGGGTTTAAACCGGACTTGGAAGCTTATGCTATTCATTTTAGTTCAAGTCCAACATAGAAACTCATGAAGATGAATCTAGTTCAAGCACAAGACAACAATGCAAATGGATATCAAGATGTAATCTTCAAGTGGTATCTAGACTTATGCTAATCTTTCAAATAGTATCACCTTTCATATTGGTACTTGCAAAAGATGTCTAGTTCTAGAATACTTGTGATAGCCCACATGTGTTTAATTCAAGAAATTCTACAAGTGGCATCTCACAACTGATATCCTACAAGTTTGCAAGTGATCCTCAACTTTAAGTGATCAAATCGTAGTTCTCTTGCTTATGAAGCTTATTTGGATGACAATTGCTTTGACCAAAGGGGAGTTGCCCCACTCAATGGTATAATGGTCAATGATCTTACATGAAGAGTCATTCCAATACATATGTGTTAGTGTCCATCAAAAATGAAAAGATACAAGTATCAACCATCTACCCTAGTGCAACCTTTGCATCAATATGAGCATACCTTTTATGGAAATTGATGACAAAGGGGGGAGAATAGTGAACAAAGATATATTAGTGAATGGAAATGCACTAAGAGGGAGAGAGACATGGACATGTACATAAGGGAACAAGATCAAAGGATCAAAGTCTTGGACTAAGAGATGCACACAAGTAGGGGGAGCAAGCTCACGAATCGATTGATTGCATTTGATATGTGCATATTCATGTGCTTGCTTGCATATTGCATAAGTATTATCTTTATATGCATGCTTGTGTGGTGTATGCTAGTTATAGGACTTGAATGATGATTTGGTAACTAGCATGCATAGGTTGGTGAGCTAGACATTTTGTTCTTTCAAGTGGTATCTAGAAACCGTGCTTATAATGTTGATCTCACGGGGTTTCTAGTGTTTTTGAGATTCTAGCTAACCATGGTGGTGCTACGGATGAACTTCAAGTAGAACTACAATGAGTATCTTCAAAGGTTTATCCTATAACCCTTATCATCACTTAGTAGTGCTAGCACTCCCAAAACTCCTATTTATGCATGTGTGCAAGGCTTAAAACAAATCTTGTTGAGCACTCATGTAGGGGGAGCTATCACTACCAAGTCAGTTTTTGTGGCATTTATCCAAATCTTGTTATAGAGCTTAAATGTTGGATAAATGGCATAATTTCCTAAAATTGATCTTAAATTCCATATCTTTGTAGAATTGTCATCAATTACCAAAAAGGGGGAGATTGAGAGTCTCTATGTGATTTTGGTAATTGAGTGACAACCTAGGTGAACTAATATGTGTTCAAGTGATATATACATAGGAGATTAATTCACATGTGATTGTGTGATGAAGGAGCTTATTGCACATGAGACATGATATGGAGTCATGTGATCAAGGTGGAGAAGATCAAGAAGAGGCTTGGCTTGATGGACCGGTTGCAAGTGTGAAGGGAAAGCGGGTGATGCTTGGCGCCGATGGACCAAGGCAACTGTGAAGAGCAAGTAAGATCAAGATCGATGAACCAACACGATCATGTGATGATATGGAGTGGATCATATCATTTGGTGATAGGTTGGTGCATGTGTTGCATCAACATTGGAGGAGATGGAATGGAATGCGCAAGGCAAAGGTATAACCATAGGGCATTTCATTTCACTGGTCATAGGTGTGTAGAGAAGATTATGACCGGGTTTAGGATAGATAGCCGTACTATCAAGAGGAGCAAACTTGTTTGCATATCGGTTATCTAGTGCCACCGTGAGCGATCTAACTTTGCGATGAATTAGGATCGAGTGGCGCGGTAAGAGCAAGTGAAAATGCTTTGAAAATGATTGTGAAAATGCTAAGACACATGCACAAGGTGGTGATCACATTTGTGTTAGCACTTGAGATGCAAAGGAAGAAGTGCGGAGAAGTTTCAGCTGAGAAACTGAGTCCGGACGCTAGGGTCTTTTGGTGTCCAGACCATTGCGTTTGGGTCCGGAACCAAACCCTAGGTTTGGCTGAGTCTGCGGACTCCGGACGCAAGTGGCATGGGCAGTCCGGACCATTGGCTATGCGTCCGGACGCCACCCCCATTGACTGCGCTGTGCTGATAGAGGTGATCTGGATGCTGTTCGTTGTCTGGACGAAGAACTCTGGACGTAGCGTCCGAAGGTTGGAGCTCTCTGTAATTGCTCGGAGGAGTGGACCAGACGCAGGCTCCGGTCTTGCGTCCGGAGGTGCTGCTCGCTCTCGGGTGTTCTAGAAATATTTCCGGACGCTCGGTGCAGTGCGTCTAGACCCGGTGAACAGTAGCATCCGGAGACGCATGGCAGAGCGTGGTGAGCGCGCCAACGGGCGAATTCAAATCGCTAGGAGGGTCCAGACGGGCGCGTGATGGTCCAGACCCCCTATGAACTTGCGTCCGGATGTACGCAGGAAGGCCCAGTGAGTGGGCAAAACGGCTAGTTTTGATGGTGTGGCTATTTATAGCCCTTGGCCAGCCCTTGGGGCTGGTGGAGCACCTTGGGCATTTGTTGCCTCTAGTGTGCTTGGTTTTGGGAGCCCTCTAACTCACACACACTTGATAGAGATCATCCGATTGTGTGAGAGAGCGATTACTAGTGCGTTGCTTTGAGAGATAGCTTCGTGTGGCACTAGGTGATCGACTTGCAAGCTCGTGGTGCTTGTTACTCTTGGAGGTTGCCACCTCCTAGACGGCTTGGTGGCTTGTGGCTCCGGAGAAGAGATTTGTGAGGGGTGTTGTGCTCGCCCCGCGGGAGATCGCGAAGAGCAACTCTAGTTGAAGGTATCGTTGAGTGCCCTCATCTTGTGTTGGTTAGGCGGCAACCCTTGAGGGGGTTAGGCAGTGAGGCCTGTAAAAAGTCGTAAACCTCCAAGTGAGTGAGCAGATACAACGGGGACTAGCTTGGTGGCGACCAAGTGAACCTCGGGAGAAAAATCACCGTGTCAACCTTATGTACATCTTCTCGGTGGTTTGCATTCTCCAAATCACTAGCTTGTATTTACTTATTCATACTTGTGCTAGTGATTAGTTGTTGCTCTTGTAACTAGTTTGGCTTGTGTAGCTTTCCTAGTTACCTTCTAGCTTGTGTAGCTTAGAAGTAGCTCTTGAGTGGCTAATTGCCTTGAGTAGCCTTGTTAGTCACATTGCTTAGTTTGTGTAGCTAAGTAAGTTGAGCTCTTTAGTTGACTTGTGCAGTCTTGCTAGAGAGCATTGCTAGTGAGCTTAGGTGCTTTGTGCTTTGCTTACTAGTATGTGTAGGAGCTCCCCGGTTTGCTTAGAGTACTAGTTGCTTAGGTTTGTGTGACCTTGCAACCTAGACTTATTTAGGTGAGCCTCCTAGCTTGGCACCTTAAGTAACATAATAGACATCTTTGCTAGGTGCTAAAGTAATAGATAGAGGGGTGTAGTCTTGGCTGGACAGATAGTTTTAATTCCGCAATAGTTTCAGTTAGCCAAAGCGATTAAGTTTTAGAAAAGACTATTCACCCCCCTCTAGTCCGCTATCTCGACCCTACACACGAGTTAAGCAGTGACTGAGCCCAAAGATATTAGATCAAATGACTATCAGAGACTCTAGTTCATATTTTGGGAAGTAATGATAAGGTGTTTGTTTCATACATCTCATCTCTATTTCCATTCATATGAACCATTGGAAAAGTTTCACAAAGTTTGGAATCAAAAGGTCACATGGAACGGTGATTCATATAATTATCTGGATTACTTTATGAAGTGAAAATAATTATATGAGTTCAACCAAGCCTCACGACCTTGCCCAAAAGACTATAGTTGAACTCTAAAACAAAAGTTGTGAAATGTTCATGTTGCCCGGAAACACCAAAAATGCCCGGAAAAAATTCGAACCCCGATTCGAGCGCAACCCACGATGTTTTTGACCGTCGTTTACCGACATCGTGGAGATCTCGCATGGCGACGTGCCTTCGACGGAAGTCGTAGATCGGATCCAGAGGAACAAACTTCGTTCAACCATCGAGACCTGAATCAGAGCCGAAAATAGCGCAACAGATGCTCGAAGATCATCGGAATGCTAGTTTTCGGACCCCGCGAGATTTTCTTTGGGAACTCATAATTCGCAAACCGTTTGGAATTTGACAGTGATGCTTAAAGCAAAGTTGCTCTATTCGACGAGACCTTCACAACGGTATACTCGGACGAATGTTTCACTGGTGGTTTAGAATTCCGGAAGAAGAAATAGAAAGCGGTTGCAATCTTGAAATAGTTGGAACCTTCGGACAGGGAAAACAGCATATATGTCACATCTCCCACCTCCCGGCTCTCCTTCAGTCGCCCCTCCCCTCCTCTTTTTTTCTTTCGATAAAACAAAAAAGCAGGGAGCTCTCTCCCCAACCCTAGCTCTCCCTCTCCTCTCCTCTCATGGCTGCTGCGCATCTGCTCCCCATCCATCTCCTGCGCTTGCCCTGCTCCCGGCTCCATCCTCCCTGCCCGAGCAGGCCCGCGCCCTGCGCCCGTCCCCGGCGTGCCTCGCCTTTGCGCGCTACGGTGAGCGCTGCGCGCTGCAAGCTGGCCCTCCCCGCGTGCGTGCGCTGCGAGCGCCGGCCAGCGCCGAGCTGCGGCCCCGCTGACGGTGCGGCTACTGCTGTGCTGCTTGGCTGCGCGCGCAGCAGGCTGCAGTGCTTTGCGCCGCTGGTGCTCCTCGCCGGCAGCAGCACTGCCAGCCCTGCCGCCTCCCTGATGGGGGCACTACACCTCACCGTGTGCTCCCCTGTGCAGCTAGCGCCAGCAGCTGCCTGCAAAGCTGCTGTGCTGCCGGCCAGCAGGCAGGCCAGCGCCTCCTCTCCCTATTGCAGCAATCCAGCGATCCCCTCCTCTCTCCTTTGTATTTTTGTTTGCAGCCGTAGGCCTCTGGGCCCCCAAAGATCATGAGGAACTTGTTGACGCGGGGGTAGGAATCCTCGTGATCCCCGCCCCCATCCTGGCCTTCCAACTTCTTTGGCTCGTCCTTGTCAGGGATGGCCTTGAAGTACCTGGCCATCATGTCACACTGCTGGAGTGTGTGCTTGACCAGTCCGTTGTGGTACGGGCATGGCTTTGTGAGCATGTCGTCGAACTTGCCTACTTTCTTCCTGCCCTGGCGAAGGGGAGGCTTGCGGTCTGCTGCCGCGACGACGTTGTCGCCACCACCATGTTGCGGCTTGCCCTTCTTCTTGATCCTATTCTGGGCGCGGTTCGAGCCGCCTTCGCCGGCGGTCTCGACTTCCTTGCCCTTTCCCTTGTCGGGGTGGAAGATTGCACCGACCGCCTCCTCTCCCGATGCGTAGCTTGTGGCAATGTCGAGGAATCGTTCGGTGGTGCGAGGGTTGCTGCGGCCCAGCTCGTGGGCTAGCTTTTTGCAGGTGGTGCCTGCGAGAAATGCCCCAACCACGTCCGCGTTGGCCGCGGTCGGGAGCTTGGTGCACTACTGGGAGAAGCGACGAATGTAATTCCGGAGGGACTCATCCGCCTTCTGCCTACAGCTACGGAGGTCCTAGGGGTTTCCTGGGCGCGTGTAGGTGCCTTGGAAATTCCCGACGAAGGCTTGTCGCAGGGAATCCCACCCATCGATGGTGTTGGGAGGTAGGTACTCGAGCCACGTGCGGGTCGAGTCTGAGAGATGGAGAGGCAAGTTGCGGATGATGAAATCGTCATCGTCCGTGCCGCCGGCCTGACAGGCGAGGCGGTAGTCATCGAGCCATAGCCCGGGGTTCGTTTCCCCAGAGTACCGGACGACGTTGTTTGGTTGTCGGAATGGTTGTGGGAACGGTGCGCGGCGGATGAAGTGAATGAACGCCAAGGGGCCCGGCGGCTCCGGCGTGGGAGACCGGTCTTCATCGCTGTCGTATCGGCCGCCACGATGGACGTGGTAGCCTCTGCTTGCGTCGTTCTGCTTGGCGTGCTTGCGCGCGTTGAGCGTGTCGCGCACGTCGCGCTTTTCGCCTATGCAAGTGTGCACGGTCGGGCACTGGCGTTCGGCCGGTGCGGGATCCGGGTGGACTGACCCCTCGCGGTCATTATGAGCCGCACTGTCTGGATGGCCGGTGCTGAGCCCGCGCCTCCGTGACGCGAAGCTCTCGGGCTGTTGTTCCGCGGCCCGCTCCAGAAGGCTCTTCAGCTCGTCGTGAGCGAGCTTGCCGTCGGGAGCATCTGGGATCGAAAGATTGCGGAGCAACATCCTTACTGCCGCGATGTTCTGGCTTGCCCGCGTAAACTGCGGCATGCCATGTTCATCGCTGATGATGCGATGGTTTACCACCCGGGCCTCCCTGCGAGCACGAGGCTCTGCGGGACCCCTGGCGGCTTCGCGCTCAAGCTTCTCGCGCTTGAACATCACCTTTCACTGGCGCTCCACGAGCTGTTGCTCTATGTCACGGAGGTCGCAAAGCTGCTGCTGCCAGGCCTCCGAAGACTGCGGATCGGGTCGTGGCTAAGGTAGCGGAACACCCGTCTCGTGCACGGGCGTGTGGTTGTCGTCGCCGTCGTCGTCCCCCTCATTGATGAGGGTGGGGTCGACAGCGGCTCCGGGTGGCGGTGCGTCGCACATGAAGCACTCGAGGCCATGGCCCTCGCGGCGATCGCTCGAGCCGGAGTCGAGCAGGTAATCACTGGCGTGGAGAAAACCGTAGAAGGCTTCCTTATCCCCCAAACCGTCGAAGTCCAAGGGATCCCAGGGATCAACGCTCACACGGCTTGATTCGGCGTAAGATGTGGCCTCGGAGCTCGTGATGCGATCGGAGATGGACCGGGGATGGTGGGGCACCAGCCCGATGCGTGTCCCTTCTGCGGGGTCAGCATGGAACCACGCGGCCACCATCTCCGAATAAGACGCGACGACATTCCTCATGCCGAAAGGTTGCGCCTCCGGGACAGACGCTTTGCGTGCCCGGGAGAGAGCGGCTGCCCTCCCGCGAGCTGCGCCGTCACGTCGGCGAATGCGAAGTAGAGGTTGTGCAGGGACTCCTGAGTCGATCGGGGTCCCATAAGCGTGTCGAGTTGGCGCTCGAACTGAGGATAGTCAGCCCGGGGGATGACTTCCCCTTGGGCGACTTGTTCCCCGGAGGGAGACAGGTGGAGGTGGGCCATGGACGCGGTGATGGCGTCCACGGCTACCTCGGAGGATGCCGTAGGGCGACGGAGAGCCAGGTCGGCCCCCTGCCCGTGGCACTGGAAGTCCAAGCTACCAAAACGAACAATGGATCCTGGAGCGAAATCAACGCGGCGATAGCCATCCAAAACTCGAAAATACAGGTGACACGCAAAGGTCCCCTACCTGGCGCACCAACTGTCGGTGTCTAAAATGGTGGGTCTAGACGACCAACGAGTGAATTTCTAAGCGTGTCGGAGTTCGGATGGTTACGCTCGGAGGACACAGAGATTTATACTGGTTCGGGCACGAACGCCCTACGTCCAGTTTGCTGCGAAGTCGTGTTACCGAGCGCGGAGGGCTCGTACAGGGGAGCTACAAGCAATGGTGAGAGAGGGAAGCGCCTTCCCAGGTCTCGTGCGTATGAGGTTCGAGGTTCGTGGTGAGAGCTCGTGTGTTTGCGAGTATGAGTGTGTGTGAATGAGTTCAGAGAGTCGAGCCCCCCCGATTGGGGGTCCATTCTCCCCCTTTATACGTAGGGAGAGATGGAGGAGTACAGTAGAGAGAGGAGGAGCGAACGTGGGCCCGTCTCAGGCTGCTGCCGTGGGAGTGCTTTGTCTTCTTTCTACCTTCCTTCCTGAGGAAGATTGCGCTAGTAGACACATGTCCGGGTCCTATTCGTCCTTGTTGTGCTGTAGCCATGCGCCTTGTGACTGGGAACTCCGCTGTTCCCTTACCTGGGCATGGGCGGGGGCTGGTCGCACAGGGCCAGGCACCCCCGCGTTCCGTCATACAGGGATGATGACGCCCTAATTCCTGTTCAAGTGTCCGTCGGAGGTATGGCACAGGTATGGTGTGCATAAGTTGTCGGTTAGGCAGCACATGACCTTGTACCGCAGGGGTAATAGGGGTAGGCATGGCGACTCATGTCTTGGAACCCCATCCCTGAGGACGGAGGGCACTGTGGACCTTTTGACCATACGGGCTAGGGCGTCTCAGGCCACTGGTGGTGGTGAGACCTCCGAGGATTGGGGATGTCACGGATGACGTCTCCCTGCCTCGAACAAGTCAAAGGAACCCCCGAGGGTAGACGACTTCATGGACGATGTCACCCTAGCTCGGGCGAGTCAAAGGAGCCCCCGAGGGTAAACGACGTCACAGATGGCGTCACCTTAGCTCGGGCAAGTTGAAGGAGCCCCCGAGGATAGATGGCGTCACAGATGATGCCACCGTAGCTCGGGCGAGGTGGAAGATCCTCCGAGGGAGCGCCGTTGCCTCGGTCGATTTGGGGACGAGAAACCTCCGCGGGTGGTGACATCACCCTGGGTCGGACGGGGCGGAGAGCCCCCGAGGGTGATTTTGTTTTTGCGGAGTGCAACAAATTGGGTATCCTATTTCTAGGTATCCGACACAAAATCTTCACATATACTCTGAGAAAGATGAATTTGGACTATGAAGGCATGATCAGACCGACTAGTATTCCTTTCTATGGGATAGTACCCAGAAAAGCTTCCATACCATTGGGACAAATCACCTTACCAGTCACCTTTGGAACACCCGACAAATATCGAACTGAGTTCATTAAATTTGAAATAGCCGACTTCGAATCATGTTATCATGCAATCCTTGGAAGACCAGCACTCACAAGATACATGACAATACCTCACTACCCATATTTACTACACAAGATACCGACAACAAAGGGAGTCCTTTCATTAAAAGGAGATCTAAAGAGACCATACGATTATGACGTACAAGCCATACAAATATCAGAAAAGCTACAAGACTACAAGGAAAAAGAAGACATCGTGAAGAAGGCTGAAAAAATGAACCCGGATGAAATCCAAATACCGGGAAAGAAGCCAAGCAACTTTACACCACCAAAAGAAGCAGCCATGAAGACAATCGACCTACTAACTAGAGATCCAGAGAAGACGGCAATAATCAGCGCAAACCTGGATCCTAAATAGGAACTCGCGCTCACCAACTTTCTGAGGGATAACAAACACATATTTGCATGGAAGCCAGTAGATATGCCAGGAGTCCCAAAGGAGTTGGCTAAGCACAAAATTGATACAAATAAAGGATCAAGACCAGTAAAACAGAAGCTACGCAGATTCGCACCAGACAGGAAGGCAGCAATCAAAGGGAAATTACAAAACTATTGGTAGTAGGGTTCATCAGAGAAATAATCAACCCGGATTGGTTAGCTAACCCGGTATTAGTAGTGAAAAAGAACTAGAAAGAATGGCGTATGTGCGTAGACTACACAAACCTCAACAAGCACTGCTCAAAGGACCCATATGGGCCACCAAGAATTGATCAAGTCATAGACTCAACAGCTGGATCATCACTCCTATCATTTCTCGACTGCTACTCGGGATATCACCAAATGTCATTAAGAGAAGAAGACCAAAGCAAAATATCTTTTATAACACCCTTCGGAGCATACTGCTACAAGTCAATGCCTTTTGGACTAAAGAACGCGGGAGCAACATATCAAAGAGCAAGACAAACCTACCTTGGAGATCAAATCGGAAGAAACACCAAAGCCTACATTGATGACGTAGTAGTCAAAACAAAAGAACCAGAATCACTATTAAAAGACCTAGAAGAGACCTTCAAGAACCTGAAAGAGTGGAAGTGGAAACTCAATCCCACAAAATGTGTCTTTGGTGTTCCATCAGGACAACTACTCGGTTTTTTAGTCAGCAATAGAGGGATTGAAGCTAGCACCAAACAAGTCAAAGCAATAATGGATATGAAGCAACCCAAAAAGGTCAAAGACATACAAAATCTAACAGGATGTATGGCAACTCTCAACAGATTCATATCAAAACTGGGAGAAAAAGGACTACCCTTCTTCAAGCTCCTAAAAAGAAAAGAAAACTTTGAATGGATAGAGGAAGCAAATCAAGCTTTCATCAAATTGAAAGAATACTTATCATCATCTCCAGTAATGACACCTCTAAGAAATAAGGAGGACATGATGCTATACATCACAACAACAAAAAACGTGGTAAGTGCAGCAATCATCGTGGAAAGAGAAGAACTCAGACACATCTACAAAGTGCAAAGACCAGTATACTACATCAGCGAAGTACTCACAGAATCAAAAGTCAAATACCCACACGTACAGAAACTACTATATGCAGTACTCATATCATCAAGAAAGTTGAGGCATTATTTCCAAGAACACAAAGTAACAGTAGCAACCAACTTTCCGCTACAAGACATACTCAGAAACAAAGATGCTATAGGCCAAATATCAAAATGGGCAGTGGAACTCGGATCTCTAAACATGGACTTCAAACCAAGGACAACAATCAAGTCACAGATACTACCCGACTTCATTGCAGAATGGACAGAAATTGCACAAAAAGAACCCGAACCAATACGAGACCATTGGAAAATGTACTTTGATGGTTCTCTGAAGATTGGAGGGGCAGGAGCAGGTGTGCTACTAATCTCCCTAGAAGGAAGAAAATTAAAATATGTACTACATATATTATGACGAGCAACAAATAATGAAGCAGAATACAAAGCACTCATACATGGCTTAAGAGTAGCAACTACATTGGGAATCAAAAGAGTTCTCGCTTATGGAGATTCAGTAGTAGTAATCAACCAAGTAAACAAGGAGTGAGACTGCACAAAAAACAACATGGACGTATACTGTGCAGAAGTAAGGAAACTCGAGAAGAACTTCGAAGGACTAGAAATCCACCACGTCTTAAGAGATTCAAACGTGGCAGCAGATATCTTGTCTAAGTTGGGATCAGATAGAGCAAAAGTACCACCAGGAATATTTGTGGAAGAAAACGCAAAGCCATCAATCCAGGAAACTAATAAACAAAAAGAAGACCCAATGGACATAGACAAGACAAAAGAACTCGATAGCTCAAGACAGGTCTTCAACATAGAAAGCGAATGGAGACAACCATACATCGATCATAAAAGTGAAAACAAACTACCCGGAGACAAAGCAGAAACAACAAGGATAGTAAGGAAAAGAAAATCATACGTTCTCATAAAAGATAAACTATACAAGAGGGCATCATCTTCTGGAATATTATTGAAATGCGTATCTACGCAAGAAGGAAAAGAAATATTGGAAGAAATGCACTCAGGATGCTCTGGAAATCATGCAGCATCTAGAACACTAATCGACAAAGCATTCAGAAGCGGATTCTGTTGGCCAACAGCACTCAAAGATGCAGAACAATTAGTCAAAACATGCAAGAATTGTCAAATGTTTACAAGACAATCCCATGTTCCAGCACATAACCTAATCTGCATACCACTAGTCTGACCCTTCTCAAGTTGGGGGCTACATCAAGTTGGACCCCTCAAAAAGGAAAAAAGAGGATTCAAGTACATATTTGTGGCAGTAGATAAATTCACCAAATGGATTGAATACAAACCACTAGTCAAATACAGCGTCAAAAAAGCAACAGAGTTCATACAAGAAATCATGCACAGATTTGGGATACCCAACAGAATAATCATAGATCTTGGATCACCGTTTACAGCAAAGGAATTCCAATATTGGGCAAGAGATTGCGGAATAGAGATAGACTATGCATCAGTAACTCACCCCCAACCAAATGGACAAGTTGAAAGAGCCAATGGGCTATTATTGCAAGGCCTAAAACCAAGACTATATGAAGATCTAAAAGACTACGGAGGTAAATGGATAGAAGAATTACCAAAAGTGGTATGGGGCTTAAAAACTCAAATCAGCAGAGCAACATGATATTCACCTTTCTTCTTGGTATACGGATGAGAAGCCGTATTACCGATCGACTTAATATGGCAATCACCCAGAATCGAGCAATACGATGAAGGAGAAGCTGAGGAAACAAGACGACTAGAGATTGACTCAATCGAAGAAATAAGAGACAGTTTAGTAATACAAAATGCAAGATACTTACAAGGCTTGCGAAGACATTATGACAGAAATATGCACCCAAGAACGTTAAAACTAGGAGATCTGGTACTACGCTTAATTCAAATGAAAGACGGAAGATACAAACTACTCAGCCCATGGGAGGGTCCTTTTATCATCAAGACAACAATACAACCCGGAACTTACGAGCTAATGACAGAAGAAGGAATTCAACTTTGCACAATGAGAGGCACTGTCTGGAGTAAGTTGTTTCGTGAGGCAACTTGACAAACCGACTGCTTTGCACCATGAGCGGCACAGTCTGGTTCATATATATATAATCTACTGGCAGTTTGCACAATGAGAGGCACTGTCTGGAGTCAGTTGTTTCGTGAGGCAACTTGAAAAACCGACTGCTTTGCACCATGAGCGGCACAGTCTGGTTCATATATAAAGTCTACCATTTCGTGAGGCGGCATGACAAGCTGACAGCTTTGCACCATGAGCGGCACTTTCTAGCATTTTTAAGTCAATTGTTTCGTGAGGCAACTTGACAAACCGACTGCTTTGCACCATGAGCGGCACAGTCTAGTTCATATATATAAAGTCAACCGTTTCGTGAGGCGGCATGACAAGCTGATAGCTTTGCACCATGAGCGACACTGTCTAGCATTTTTTACGTCGATTGTTTCGTGAGACAACTTGACAAACTGACTGCTTTGCACCATGAGCGGGATAGTCTGGTTCATATATAAAGTATACAATTTCGTGAGGCGGCATGACAAGCTGACAGCTTTGCACCATGAGCGGCACTGTCTAGCATTCATAAGTCAGTTGTTTCGTGAGGCAACTTGACAAACCGACTGCTTTGCACCATGAGCGACACAGTCTAGTTCATATATCTACAAGTCTAACCGTTTTATGAGGCGGCATGGCATCAAACTACTTGGCGCAATAAAGAAGAATAGTCTACCTCGACAACACCAAAATCAATCACTCGTACAAAGTGACACAACACATCAACTGCTTGAAGAGCAGCATGGACTCAATGCAAAAAGACTGCAAGCCAAATGTTCTCATCAAGAAGTGACATCCCAACAGCAAGAACTACTCGTCAAAAAACAACAATATTACCCCGAAACTACTCGGAGGTCATTATACAAGACACGAAGGAGGAGATCTACAAAGCCTAAACTTAGAGGCACAAGTCATTCTACAGGCAATATTGTTAGTATAATCATCAAGGCTCGAAGGCCAAGAATATTACCCAGAAAGAATTCAGGAATTCAGAAGCACCTACAAAGCCTAATGCAGAGGCACAAAAGAACTCAACATAGCTCACAAATGTCAAGAAAATAAGTTATCAGAAGGATAACTATATCAATCAGAAAGCAAAATTGTACAACATTGGCAAACAAAGACAAGAGCATCACAATATCAGGACGAAGCCTGACAATATGTTAAGCAAAAATATCATTCAGAGTATATTACAAAACCATCAAGGACAGATAAATGTTATCAAGGAGAAGACGACAACACTTTCATTTGGCCAAATATTTGGCGACAAAGCTCCTGAACCTCGGGCTTCGATTGTTCCCACCTTGTCAAGAGATCGACGTCCATCGGATCTTGGAGAATTCAGTCCAAAGGCACATCAGGAGCAAGGGCTCAAACAAAAGAAACAACATTGTTTATGTAGCGCTCAAAGCCATTTTCAACAAATTCCTTAAACCGAAGAGGCAATGTAGGAATCAGAGTCTTCAGGCCTCCATTTGCATCCTCTTCATGACAAATAGCAGCCACGACAGGCTTCACAGCAACATACAAAATCTTGTATCGATCATGAACCTCTGAAAGCTGAGTTTTCAAGACTCCCTCCGATTTCAATGACTAAAAAAGGCAAAGAAGTTATAAAGCTAAAAAGAAAAACAACAAGAAAATCAGAAGACAATAAGTGATCGACTTACAGCTTCAGCTCTCTTCTCTGAAGATTCAAGACGAAGAGACAAATCTTGTTTCTCCTCATTCCAAGCAATAGAAGCCTGATCAGCAGCTATAAGAAAAGCGAATATGTCAGATATCAAACAATAAAACTACAACAAAGGAAAAAATAGATAGTTACCAACCATCTTTTCTTTCAAATCAGACAAGGAAGCATCAGCAACTCCTCGGAGAGCCTTTTCTTGCTCCAAAGCAGCACGAGTCTGAGACAACTCAAGCTGAACCCTATCAAGTTTAGCTTGAAGAGTGGCAGTCGACTGAGTTTCCGAGGAAGAAGAAGTCAACTCCCGACAGACATCCTGGAAAAAAAACAAGAATCAAAATAAAGCACAAACGAATAGACCAAAGAAGAGAGACAAGAATAAATACCTTCAATTCAGTTCCAAATGACACTGATAAATCAGTCCAAGAAGAAACAAGTTTTTGAACTCGCTCAACTCAGCTAAGTTGAACCTCTGGCCCTTGAATGAGTAAAGGCATCGCTGAAGAAGAAGTCGGAGCTTTGGCCAAGATGTTCAACTCAGGTACCTCAAGAAGAGGCACACCAGCAGGAGGACAAGCAGCAACCAACTCAGAAGTGCCTGCAACATTTGCAACATCAAGAGAATCTGCAAAAGACAAAAACATGAACAATTAAGAGAAAAACAAGAGGCAAAAAATCTTCGTCAACCAGGCAAAAGGAACCCTACTGTCTTGGGGTGGAGCAGGAACATCAGAAGGAGGCCTAAGGAAAACAAAAACAAGAATATTAGGAAGAGGCTATAAAAAGGTACAAACAATAGGCAATGAATTTAAACTTAGTTGGCCGACTTGTTGAAGGAAGCGGCAACAGAAGCAAAGGAAAGATTGGGGATGTCGAAAGAGAAATCGTCATCAAGCAATGAAGAGGATGGAATAGCCGAAGGAATCAGAGCAGCTTCACCAGAAGACTGACCAACAGATGACCTACGACTAAATAAAAATACAATAGGGAAAAAATCTCTAGAAAGAAATTACAAAGACACCAAGAAGACAACTTACGGAGGATGAGTAAGAGGACGATCATCACCAGAAGATTATTCATCTAGAAGGACGGACTGGCCATCTAAAAAAAGAAAAAAATAAAAAGAATAAAGAAGAGTTGTATACAAAACAACTCGGATGACAAACACCACGCTCACCTAAAATAATGTTACCTGTGGGAGCACGCAGCCGAGGAGACCGACGACGAGTAGCAGGAGCAAGTGAAGAAGGTGGAGCAGAAGACTCAAGCTTCATCTTCCTAGAAAACATCATAAATTGAGCAACACGAGGATCCGGGGTATAAGGCACATACCCATCAGTAATACAAAATCCAGGGATAAACCTGGAAGAAGAGGTTGAAGCCACAGTAACTTCAGCAACGGTCTCCTCAGGAACAAAGGCATCAGGCTCAAAAGGCAAGTTTAGCCTAAAAGAATGACCATGATCCTGAAACAGAAAGCAAGCCATCAACAAACAAGAACTCAAAGAAAAGAAATCGGAACAAGCTGAATAGATTACTAACCGGAGGAGGTGGATTTCTAGCATGGTACTCAGGAATTTGGGGAGGAATGGCAGACAAACCACTCAATACCCTCCCCAAACGATCAAACATGTCATCTTCAGACAACTTGGACTTAGGGATGATCCGAGAAGGATTAGAAGAACCAGTATACTCAAAACCAAGATTTTCCCTTTGCATGACGGGTTGAACTCGGCGGCGATAGTAACTGGCAACCAATCCGTTACCAGTCAACCCGGATTGTTTCATGTAACTTATCCGGGTCACCAGAGGCTTAATATCCAAGGACTCACAAGGAGACATAGGATCATTCCAACAAGGAAGAGGAGTTGGAAGAGCAGCAAGATCAGAAGAGAAGTAGGCATTAGGATTTGAAATATAGAACCATTTGTCCACCCAGTCTTTAACCGACTCATAAAGGGTAAAAGCGAAGTAAATAGCCTTCATACCCTGGCGGAACTGAACAGCGCAACAGCCAAAGGAGCGACTCGGCTTACTCTCATGAAATCGAAGGAGAAAGAAATGACGGAAAAGAAGAAGACAGGAAGGGATACCAATGAATGCTTTGCATAGATGCGCGAATAAAGAAAGAAAATGAATCCCGTTAGGGGGGAGATGATGAAGCTGGATACCGTAGAAGCGAAGGAACTCCATCAGGAAATCAGAAGGAAGAAAGCAAACCCCAGCACGAACAGAAGGAACAAAAAGTACAGTCTGGTCAGGGGAAGGACTAGGAATCACGTGCTCACCAGGAGGAGAATACTAAGAAAAAATTTGAGCTCGAAGCAAACCATGGGCAACTAGCAGATCCAAATCCGCTTCCTGAGTAGTACTGGCTTGGGAGACCGCTTCATCTGACAAGACATCTCGACAAACTCAGTGTTATCTATATGATCCAACACGATGTCCTCGTCATCAAATTCAGCCTTACTCTTGTTCTTGTTCTTCTTCACCATCCGAGACAGATCAAAGACAACTAGAGCAACGGCGGCAGTTAGGGTTTGCAAGCAAAGGGAAGAGTTTTTTACCGCAAGGTAAAAGAGAAGAGATAATAGAAGAACAAATTTATTAAGAGATATTACCCACAACGGAAAATATAGAAGGTGAAAAATACCACCAATCACAGAGCGGAACCTAAGGCAGTCACTTAGACGACATCCCTTTTTACAGAATACACAGATAACTGGCAAAAGAACCCGATTGGCACAAGCAAAACAAAGATAAAGAACTCGGAGGATAGAGACAACAATTCTTTGATTCTTTATTACAAACATTTTTGAAATACAGACTAGACACAAAGTTACACTGCCGAAAGGAACTAGTACAAGTCAAGAACCCAGTCGAATTCGAGGCTAAAACCTCGACGATCAAGGCTCACAAATTGGCAAACAGAGCCAAATACCTCAGACGTGCTTGACGCCCAACAAGACAAGGCACACTCGCTTGCCAAAGGTAGTAGAAGCAGAGCCCAGAAGACATTCAAGATTCACAGTTCCGCCAGGTCCTCGACAAAGAGAAGGCGGATCAACACTAGCAGGCGCCAAAATGACACTGCACAGGATCAACTCAGGAATGCTTCCTCAACCAAGACCGTGAGATCAGCCAAAGGCATGGAACTAGGACGCTGGAAGACGAGGCAGCACAACATGCGACAACCTCATCACAAGAACTACACCATTTGCCTCAAAGCCGCCTTCAGCTTGGCACTACCTTTAAACTAGCTACCTGCTAGTTTGTATCGCAAGAACTACACCATTCACTAGATTGCAACTCAAGGAGTAGAGGAAGAAGCCCGGGGGCTCATCAAGCTCGCCAACTACAATATCCATGATACAACAAAGATCTTTACAAGAGAAGGAAGAAGATATATGACAAGACAACCATACCACAGATATTTATAGAAGAACAAGGGGTACACATACACCAAGTCCACGAAGAAAGCAATAATACATAAAGGGAGTAGTAAAGGCAAAATATTCTACAAGGACTACATAGATGAGATAAAAACAGCTACAATAAAGGCAACACATCAAGGTACAATCATACAACTAGCAACAACTCTACAGGCCACAAAAACAACTCGGCCGATAAGCTTACAATAACCGGAGAAGACCAAGCTAATCTACATCTACAACAAAAGACCACAAGTGACAAAATATAAAGGCCATAGCAAAGATTATACCAGATCTACCACCAAAGAAGGCCTGATAACCGAACAGAAACCTTACAAGTCAAAACAACTCGGAATCCTCACAGAGCGTGAAGAAGTGTCGGATCATAGGCAGAAAACCACTCCCAACAAATGAGATTGGACAACTCCAACTCTAGCCTTTCCAGCAGGAATTCGGTGCAAGCATACACAGCCAGAAAGATGGAGTGTACAACTTCAATCAACTCAGGAGCGGCAATGGTGACAGTCCGGAGTTCGGCAGTTAGACAGAGAAGACATGGAAGCCACTTCACAAGACTTCTACCTACCACGCCAAACTTCCCAGGAAAATCTAACCGAAGATTTCACTCAGCAGCATAGTCATCAGAAGAAAGAAGAGCACCCTAAAAGATCAATCCATCAGTGCAAGCACAACAGAATATATAGCAAGGAAGGACCACCAAAAAGCCAGAAGTCATGAGAAAGGAAGAGCAAGAAAAAGAAAAAAGCTAACCAAAGCAAACAGTGAAAGCAAGATTCCACATACCCGTGAAGACACAGTACCCACCCGTGAATAAAAAGAAGACAAGAGCACGCTATTTCAAACCCTTCCACCAAGCTCTTTTCCGATAAAAAGAACTCGGAGAAAGGCTTGGGGGATGGTAATACCTACCTCACAAGACTTTTTTCTCAGATTCTCCGAATACTTGTACCAAGTATCCAGAGGCTCGGGGGCTACACTCAATGAGTGCACCAGAGGTGCACAAAAAAGCCACAAGATGAAGAATACTGAAGACTAAAGCTAAGACATTTTTCAGATCCTCCGAGTACTTGTACCAAGTATCCAGAGGCTCAGGGGCTACACTCAATGAGTGCACCAGAGGTGCACAAAAAAGCCACAAGATGAAGAATACTGAAGACTAAAGCTAAGACATTTTTCAGATCCTTCGAATACTTGTACCAAGTATCCAGAGGCTCGGGGGCTACACTCAGTGAGTGCACCAGAGGTGCACAAAAAATCCACAAGGCGAAGAACACAAAAGATCATTTCATAATTTTGCTTCAAAAAGAACTCGGCTCGCTTTCGAAGCAACCCAACATATTGAAGAAAAATAATGAGATGCTCGGGGGCTTGTCGATGGGATATCCTATATCGTACCCATAGACCGGCTTACCTAAGCTTTGGGCCTCCTTTCCTCGGCCCACAAAGGAAGACAGATAGAAGAAACCGAATTCTACTCGGTAAAGACGACAAGAACGAAGCGCAGCTTAGGACTCTAAGTTTGTAACCGAATAGGATTAGAGTAACCCTCGGCCAGTTCCTGGACTATAAAGGGTTGGTGAGGGCATCACCCAAAAACGATCCCTGCATACTACGCAACACCTGATACACAGAGAAACACACAACACCTTGTATCACGATCAAGAGCAATAACAAATGACTCAACTGGATGTAAGGTTATTACTCGACCTTGTCGAGGGCCTAAACCAGTATAAATCATGTGTCCCTGCGTGTCCAACCACCAAGGTTTCACTATTCGCCGAGGCATGAACTACTGTCTCGGGTAACCCCGTGGCAGGCTATCGGTGGTAAAACATCGGCAGGGATAAACGATATATCTGATAGGAAGGGGTTGATGAATGAAGAAGCTACGATAAAAGATACTTAGAATGGACTAGAAAGACTAGCTAGGTGGGAGGACAACGAGAGAGTATAGGGACTCCTATGTACTTCACTCTACTTCAATATACTTAGCTAATTAACTAGTCTAAACACTATAGTTTGTCTCCTCAATACATGTATGCTAGGCGAGGGGATAGATCAGTAGGAGGACAAAACTCCTACCGGACAGCGTCCTCTTCTTACGGGGGCCTTATCTTTTAAGAACTTTCCAATAAACACATGGTGGAATACAACGACTAGACAAGGCTGTCACCTCTTGCTAGCTACCACAAACAATCCGCACAGCAAGCGATAACTAAGGATAATATGATGTATAAGCACAAGCATCATAGACTATCAGTAGACTATGAATGTAAAGGCTATTAAAGAGCAAAAGCATATAGCAAGACTATATCTAGTATAGAAATGCTCAAAGTAAATACTAAGTAAAGTAAAGAGAAAGATATATATTGAATAAGATAAAGTCTTACAAAGAAGGAAAGATACAAGAGCTATACCAGACTCTCCAAAAGACAACTCCAAAAATCCGGAGCACAGCTCGACTCAACTCTAACTCCCACACTAGACTAACTACTAGAACAATCTAAGGAATAGAGCTTGTAGGCTTCTTCTTCATGTTTTGAGACGGGGGTATGGCTCTCTATTTATAGTAGGGGGTGGAGTAGGGGCGACTCCATCGCCACATCAGCGATCTAGGGCCTTCCATCCGCCATCCTTGGATCAACCCGCTGTTGACGGTCGTTAAGTATCAATTTCTATATGTTTTTAGGGGATCCAACTGACAAGAGATAAAAAGGACTTAATTGAATCACCACCATAGACTTAGGGGATCCAACTAACAGATTTCCACAAGTTTTGGTGAGTTTATGTTTTCACAGGGAGCTATCAGGAAAAGAACAAAAGAAGGTCCACATGTCATGTTTACATAGAGATAAAGGACCTCCGAACAATCAAGAATACTCAGGAAGGCTCTAGAAGAGACTGGACCAAGCCAGAGGCCGATTGGGCCCAGCCTAGGGCACCCACCCTGCCCCTCGATTAGACCTAACCACGGCCCACTTCGAGGATTAGACCTAATCGCCTTTGAGGATTAATCTAAACCACTCGATTAAGGTCGGTTTGATCCAACGGTCCACGTTCATTCGAGGGGGCTATATAAGGAAGGCCCTGCCACCCCTGACGAAGGAGGAGAAATCATTATTAGAGGAAGCCATCAAATCTATGGTTTCATATCCCTCTCTCCACCAGATAATTAGAATAGCTACTCCCAATTCCTTCAAGTTCTATAGGATTGATTAGATAGATCTAGAGAAGTAGAGCATCGCGCTCTGGATTTTGGATCATCATCATAAAGATCGGTATTATCTTGTATCTTTCTCTATGACTTTATTCTTAATATCATTATGTTTCTATTTATTATGTTCTTAGTTTGTTCTAGTTCTATACTTGATATAGTTATGATTGATAATGAGTTTATGTATGAGTTTGCAAAGCGCTTAGCTTTCACCCTAAGGGAGTTAACTAGTAGATCACATGTGAGCGTGGTGCTTAGATGCTATTTACCTACAAATGTATCCTATTGGCCGGGTCGCGTGGCAGTTCGTGGAAGTGACAGTTCCATTGATTCTTATATAGTCCACCCCCCCCGTTGGTAGGACAGGCAGAATTGGTATTGCGGAGTAAGTCTTGTTATATCCTGGCTTTCTTTAGCGATGTTCCTTATACATAGATGAAGAGCCTTTATTGCTATATATGACTGTATATGTGCTAGAGTAGATTATGACTTAATAGATTAGAACCTACTTAGAAGTTATTCTCTTACTAGTCCGATGTCACCTTACATTTATATGGAGTAGTCTATCTCTAATCTCTATGTTATTTATCTTTGAGCTTACACTTCAATATCTTTATTATTATTATGGCTTACCCCCTGCCGAAGCAAGTGACTGTGTGATTGAGTTTCTCATAAGTAATCATGCTCTGCAAGTCCATCTCTAGTCTTAAACCTTTGATAGTTCATGCCACCAATGTTTGCTTTTCCTTTAGCAAAATATAAATAAACGATACCTAGAACCTACTTCCTGGTGAAGTGCTACAATTGATATTTTATCTATGCGCTTGCAGATAGAATAAATATATTTTCTAGAGAGCCTTTTACATTCATAAATACCACCGCACATTTCTAGCGCCATGCTGGGGATGACAACCCAGTATTCAAAGTGGTGTTAAGAAATGTCAACAAGCATTTCTGGCGCCGTTGCCGGGGAAATAAAACATTGGTACGCATAGAATATAGATTTACATTAGAATTAGACTATGGAGAAAAATTGCATGAACATCTACTTAATGAGGAATCATAACAAGGCACCTCTGTTTTGGCAGGACCACACCTATTGTTTTCTATGTTTATATTTTTATACAGGGTATTGCAGGATTGACTTTGATACATTCAACTCTTCATCATTAGAATCAAAACAATCAAGAAAGAAGAAGCTAGTCACCAATTTCTGAAGCTATGGCACAAAAGACCCTGCGAGAATTCTCTGCTCCAAGTATTGAGAATATTCGCAATGGTCCTGTATTTGAGGTAGAAGAAGGAGAAGAAGAATTTGAATTTGAACTCAAGCCAAGCCTCATCAATATGGTGCAAGCTACACAATTCAGTGGAAAGGCACATGAAGATGCTAGTGCACATTTGCAGAATTTCTTAGAGATCGAAGGCACAATTGTCATCAACGAATACACCCAAAACACCATACTGCTTCGCCTCTTTCCATTCTCACTTGTGGGAAGAGCGAGGAAGTGGTTCTACACCAACAAGGAAGATATCAACACTTGGGAAAACTGTTCAAATGCCTTTCTAGCAAAGTTCTTCCCTATAGGCAAAACCAATGCCTTAAGAGGAAGGATTGCTAATTTTCAACAGCAGAAATCAGAAACCATTCCAGAAGCATGGGAGCATTTTCAAGGATACCTATCAGATTGTCCTCATCATGGAATGGCAGGATGGTTACTCATGCAGACCCTTTACCATGGATTAATTCAGAAGGCTCGTGAGTGCCTAGATGCATCTGCTGGAGGATCATTTTTGGAACTTACACTTAGGAAAGCAGAGATACTTATAGAAAAGATAGCAGAAAACCAAAGCTGGTCCCAAGATAAAGTTCAACATTGTCACCAAACAGAAGAAATACCCGAAGAAGTAAATGCACTATCAACCAAGATGGATGATTTACTCCATTGGCTTGACCAGAGGGCCAAATATAAAGAAGATCGAAGGGCCATTGAAACGGCATACCAATGCCCACATCAACCTACTCCAAGTCAACCCAATAGCAAAGGTATGAATTCAGGTAATACTTTAAAGCAATCTACTTTGAGGAATTTAAATGCGCAGCAAAATAAAATTAATTCAAATCTTGAGCAAAGGCTAGATACAAATGAATCATCTTTAAAAGATATACATAATAAAATGGATTTTCTAGTATCTGCTTTTGATGAACAAAATATTCTTAATAAAAAGGTAGAGCTTAAGCTAGCAAACCTAGCTGCTGTTTTGCCTATTGCCACTAACATTGAGCAAGTAAAGAATATAACTACAAGAGGAGGGAAATCCACCAGAGATCCCCCTCACCCAAGAGGAACAAGAAGAGCACCGGCAATACCAGTAGCAGTAGAAGAAGATAATCCAAATGAAGCAGAAGAATTGCTACAAACACCAAATGACCAAGAAATGAGAAAAGATTATCACGACACCAACTATTTACCATTTCCCAGAAGAAACAGAGGACTGCAATCGGATGAGTAGTTTGGAAAGTTCATAGAGGTCATCCTGAAGTTATACGTCAACATACCTCTACTTGATGCCATACAGGTCCCTACATATGCAAAGTACATCAGAGATATTCTTAACAAGAAGAGACCACTTCCATCCACTGAGGTGATCAAGCTGACAGAAGAATGTAGTGCGGCCATCCTGAATAAGTTACCAAAGAAGAAGGAAGATCCAGGATACCGCGCTATTGATTGCTCGATCGAGAACCAACACTTCAACAATGCACAGTGTGATGCCCTCATCAGTCTACAAGAAGCTTGATTATGCAACACTAGAACCAACATCAATGTGCTTACAACTAGCAGATCAAACAATTCGATACCCCTTGGGCATTGCTAAGAACATTCCAGTCAAGATAAGAGATTTCTTTGTGCCAATAGACTTCGTGGTACTGGACATGAGCCCTGACTCTAAAGTGTCCATCATCCTTGGAAGACCATTCCTGAGCACCGCCATTGCCCACATTGATGTCAGAAAGGGAGAAATCAAGTTCAACATAAATGGTCAAGAAGAACACTTCACATTCAAGCCTAGACCAGAAAACAAATCCACAGTGAAGGAAGTTCATCAAGGAGAATCACCAGAGGCATCACCTCTGGAATTGAATACATCAGAAGAATGAAAATAATTTGGAGGTCCAGTTTGGGGACCCTAAAAACTCGAACCCTCGCCGGAAGGTAAATCGGTATTTATCCACACACATCCATTAATCTCTTGCATATTTAATTCTTGCATTAATCATGTTTACTTTTATAATCTCCAAAAGCCCCACATAAATAATCTTTATGGTGTGTTACAACCCATATTTATTACTTATAGTGGTGGCACAAAAATATTTGTTTTGCTTAATCATCCTTAGTAAGTTTTCTTTCTTTAATTCCTGCATTTTATCAAATTCTAGAAGCATGACCCATACCCTTGGGTCCCACATGTCATAGACTCCATCTCACATACATCACATCACATTATTTCATTCACTTACACCCATCACAACCACCAGACATTTTTCCACCATCCAAATTCCACCCACGACCAATAATTCATCATGAAGACACACCATGTGAGGTGGAGAGAAAAGCTCACCCACTTTGGAGCTCAGAGTGGGGCGGCCACCCATGCCACTAGGGCGCCCGCCCTATCCCCTGCTCCTCCTATAAATATCCTCCTCCAGACTCTTCTTCACACCACACACAATCCAGAGAACATCTCCAACTTCGAGTTTCCAAGTTTCAGTAGTTATGCTCTTTTGAGAGAAGAAAGAAGAGAGTGGAAGGGAGGAATAGAAAGAGTTCTTGAAGAGATAAGTGAGAAGTAGGAATCACTTAGAAGCTAGTGATCACGCTGTCCAAGCATAACTAAAATTGTTTAGGGGGATGTGCTGCTAAAGTTCCAATAAAATTTTGTCTCGAACAACTAACCCCTGAACGACTGACATTTGGACGGCTAATCACTAACCGCCTCTTTTGTTTCACATTCTCCACAAGTTTTGTTTTTGTCATCAAGCTTTGTAGGATGTTTAAGAAAGCCACGAGAGCCACCAAGGAAGCCTTGAATAGTGTTGGGACGAGACACTCGTCTCGGCTCTCCTCTCGTCAATCCGACATGAGCGTCGATCTGCCGGCCGATCAAGCACCATCATCATCATCAGGTGATACAAGGAAGGTCCTTCTGAAAACAAGTGACCTTGGATTAATTTCTCGGCGAGAGAAAGAAGTCTTCTAGAAACTGAAGAACAAAGAGTTCATCCACACACCTACTATCGATCCTACCCTACTAAAAGACACAGGTATGGATTCTGAACTCGATCTTATCTTTCAAATGATTGGGTGGACAGACTTTTGGAATGTCACCGAATTAGGATCCCGTCTTTTAACCATTGAGATTCTTTTCACTTTGCAATTAAGTGAGGGCGGGATTGCTTTTCGGTTTTTCAAACAAAATTTTGTTTTGTCATGGAGGGAATTGAGTAACCACCTCGGTTTTCTCTCCAAGAACTATCCTAGACTTAGATGCTGATCTTACAAATTTTGATAAACACCAGTTCTGGCAGGAAATTTCTAGAGACCAACACTTTTTGCAACCCCGAACTAGTGACATAGAGCATCCCACACTTCGTATGTTTCATAAATGGATATGATTTGTTCTGTTCCCTAGAGATGACACCAGGAAGGTAAGAGTAGGAGATCTGCAACTTCTTTTTGTTGCTATTAATAAAGTGCATGTTTCACCTGTAACTTTATTAGTTGCACATTGGCTAAGCACACCAAACCTGCTAGGTCTTGTTGGTTGCACATCTTTGATCACCCGTCTAGCCACAAGCATGAATTTATTAGAAGGCTCATCACTTAACTTCATTGATGAGTTCTGACCTTATTATGGTTATGACTCATTTAGACAAGGAAGACTGTTAAAGAAAGAACACAATATTATGTATATGCTTTATGATAAGGGCAAGGTCTGGTTACCTAACCCGAGCCTTGGGCTCTACACTGTCCAAAGTTATTGATTGAAATGGAAGCAGAGCCAGTGAATTAGAGAGCGCCACAGAAATGGAACCAGGAGAAGTGGAACCAGGACCACACCATCGCCATGCAAGAAATGAGAGATGAGAATACCACGATCGGTGAGAACGTGTCTACTCTACTCCATTTCTTCAAACTTGAATAAAGCCATCCACAGCATCAGCCAGCTTGGGGGAGTGCCTCCCCCAATTATCAAGGTAAGTTTTCTATTTCCCTTTATTTTTTCTATAATCATTTCCTTTTGTTACCTTTACGTATCTAAAAAATCTAAAAACTTAGAAAACCCAATAAATATTTTCTGCTTTAGTTACTACATTTCCTTAATCATGAAAACCAAATAAAAAGAGAGTGTATAGTTTTGATAAGTTTAATTTTTGCCTTAAGTAAAAGTTTAAATAAGAAGTTAGCATAATGAACAGTTTCTCAGTTTACTTTCTTACAAGAACCTAGCTTTCAATATAAAGTTCTCCCAATAAATAAAACAATGATCTAAATACCTGTGGGAGCATAAGCCTAAACTAAGTCTAGGTAATTGGTTGATATGATATGGAAGTTTGAGTTACTATTTATCTTGTTCTTGCAACACTAAATTCTGGAGATTTATTTTGAAAACTTAAAAATGCCACATGATGAGTTCCTAAGCATGACGAGAGTTTAAATTCCTACCACAGCCATATATACATGCCTACTAGATTAGGAAACCACACCTTTTTTACATACTGCTTATGAGCATTGAGTGTGGTCAAGCTGTGTGACCCTCGGGAACTAGTCATGTGGTCTGAATCAAGATTGACCTACACTTCGCCCACATACGCTACTTCTATCCTAGAAGTATGCATCCATATACACTACACCCACATACGCTGCTTCTATCCCAGAAGTACGCATCCACATATATCCACTCATTTCCATCTCCAGATCCACCAAATATTTTATCACCCATCATCCCACAAGAGTGTTACTCTCTCGCTACAAAGGTTCAATATAGAAAGAGCATGGGCTATGCAAAAATATATATTCCGAGGAAATAAAAAGAGGCAAGTGCCCGGACCCTCGAAAAAATAAAATAAAAAATAAAAAAAATAATAAAAAAATATATATCTCCGAGGAAATAAAAATGTGCAAGTGTCCGAAACCTCGAGAGGAAAAAAATATATGAGCAAACGTCCGACAATAGAATTAGGGGTATTCTTTTACCCACTCAAAAGAAATCAAAAGATAGCCCATGTTCTCCCAGAAGCAAAATATAAGTCAGTTACTATCACCATCATCATCACCATTACCTCACCATCATCATCATACACCATTCATTCGCCACACATGCACATCTTCATTTTGACTTATTGACCTGTTCCTTTGGATCCATGGTTTGGCTATGCAACATATGTCTTGTAAGTATGTATTCAGTATCTCCTACCTATGAGCTCCAGATATTAGCCTATTAGAAGTAGGGTGAGAGAAAAGGCAATACCACAAGCCTTATACCACATATTTGAGAGAAGGACATCCAACATAAATTCCTTGGTAAGGATCCAGAAATACCACATATGAGAGACTTGAGAGAGTCATGCTAAGGAACTCTGAGTTTTATTTGAAAAATTTATGAAAACTCCAGAACAGAGGTGAAGTACAGAGCATGAGACATAGTGCTTGACTTGATTATTCTATCGATTATTTACTCAAGACTCAAGTGCAGGAACTAAGACCCATGGTACGTCACTCTAATCTGAAGGAGAATTTTATGTTGAATGCATGTGTGCTTGTTAGAAATAAAATCTTGAAGCATTTTTTAATCCTGTTGAGCTAGTTGTTTGCTCATGGACGGGCAAAGGGTAAGCTTGGGGGAGCTTGCTGACGGTCGTTAAGTATCAATTTCTATATGTCAACAAGAGATAAAAAGGACTTAATTGAATCACCACCATAGACTTAGGGGATCCAACTTTCAGATTTCCACAAGTTTTGGTGAGTTTATGTTTTTACACGGAGTTATCAGGAAAAGAACAAAAGAAGGTCCACATGTCATGTTTACATAGAGATAAAGGACCTCTGAACAATCAAGAATACTCAGGAAGGCTCTAGAAGAGACTGGACCAAGCCAGATGCCGATTGGGCCCAGGCCCAGGGTGCCCGCCCTAGGGCCCAGGGCGCCCGCCCTGCCCCTGTGTCCAACCATGGCCCACTTCGAGGATTAGACCTAACCGCCTTTGAGGATGAATCTAAACCACTCAATTAAGGTTGGTTTGATCCGACGGTCCACGTTCATTCGAGGGGGCTATATATAAGGAAGGCCCTGCCACCCCTGAGGAAGGAGGAGAAATCATTATTAGAGGAAGTCATCAAATCTAGGGTTTCATATCCCTCTCTCCACCAGAGAATTAGAATAGCTACTCCCAATTCCTTCAAGTTCTATAGGATTGATTAGATAGATCTAGAGAAGTAGAGCATCACGCTCTAGATTTCGGATCATCGTCATAAAGATCGGTATTATCTTGTATCTTTCTCTACGACTTTATTCTTAATATCATTATGTTTCTATTTATTATGTTCTTAGTTTGTTCTAGTTCTATACTTGATATAGTTATGATTGATAATGAGTTTATCTATGAGTTTGGAAATCGCTTAGCTTTCACCCTAGGGGAGTTAAGTGGTAGATCACATGTGAGCGTGGTGCTTAGATGCTATTTACCTGCAAATGTATCCTATAGGCCGGGTCGCGTGGTAGTTCGTGGAAGTGACAGTTCCATTGATTCTTATATAGTCCACCCCCCGTTGGTAGGACAGGCATAATTGGTATTGCAGAGTAAGTCTTGTTATATCTTGGCTTTCTTTAGCGATGTTCCTTATACATAGATGAAGGGTCCTTTACTGCTATATATGACTGTATATGTGCTAGAGTAGATTATGACTTAATAGATTAGAACCTACTTAGAAGTTATTCTCTTACTAGTCTGACGTCACCTTACATTTATATGGAGTAGTCTATCTCTAATCTCTGTGTTATTTATCTTTGAGCTTACACTTCAATATCTTTATTATTATTATGGCTTACCCCTGCCGAAGCAAGTGACTGTGTGATTGAGTTTCTCATAAGTAATCATGCTCTGCAAGTCCATCTCTAGTCTTAAACCTTTGATAGTTCATGCCACCAATGTTTGCTTTTCCTTTAGCAAAATATAAATAAACGATACCTGGAACCTACTTCCTGGTGAAGTGCTACAATTGGTATTTTATCTGTGTGCTTGCGGATAGAATAAATATATTTTCTAGAGAGCCTTTTACATTCATAAATAACACCGCACATTTCTAGCGCCATGCTGGGGATGACAACTGTTGGGGATATAACCGCGGCATATCCCCAGGGACCTTCTTGGGCCTGCCGACCAGGAGACGACCCAGCCTACGAGGCCTTGCGGCACGCGACCAGCCCTTCGTGCTCGCTAAGGACTCCTAAGAAGACCTGCTCACCAAGGAAGATCCTAGTAGATAGACTCGGATCCCTTGCCATAGGGAACCGATCGTAATCGGTTAGGATATGGAAATTGTAACCCTGCTCCCCGGCTATATAAGATGAGCTGGGACCCCCCTCAAAAACCCCCGAACAACCTCTCTCAGACCATCTATAGATCTTGTAACCTGATATACAAGATCAATCTAGCCACCAGAACACGGGACGTAGGGTATTACAATGGTTTGTCGGCCCGAACCTGTATAAACCGTCGTGTCTACGCTCTCTGTGTTACGCTTGATCGCCGTCGCCACACCTCCGCCTAACAATCTACTACCATGGGGTACCCCCTAGGTAGACTGCGATGCATATTTTGTCGACAGTTGGCGCAGGTAGGGTGTGTGAGCATCGACTCCATGGCTCATCAAGCGGTCACCTTCCCTGGATCCATGGTTATCCCCGCAGGCGGCGCCACCCTCCAGATTGGATCTATGATCTGGACCATCAATGGCACCATCTCCGTCACCGAAACGTTGGAATCAATGCAGCTTCTCACGCCGAACTCTCCTCCAATCGAAGATCCGGTCACTAAGGCGGTTCAAAACACCCCTGACCGTACTACCCATGATGACTGTGCGAGCACCGTCGACCAGGTTGATGAAGACCTCGCCGAATGCATCAACCTCATCAGCATCGCCCGTCGCCGACTTCATTCACACGCATTGGCCTCACGAAAGATCAAATCCGAAGCACCACTACAGCACTCGGTGCCCGACCTCGTCGGACACGGCATCGGGCAAAAGCGCCGATGTGGTAACGGGTACAAAGAGATCCTCGATGGTCCCTGCCCTCTTCACGGACAGGGAAAACACACCATGCGGGAGTGCATCGCCCTTAAGGAGGCTTTCCAAAGCAAGGAAGACTCCAAGCGATCTGACAGTACTCCAGCAAAGGCAGATCTAACGGAGACTCCGACTACCGGCTTCATGAAGGCCGCGCACATCTTCCCCATATTCGGCGGGCACCCAGGTGATAACGGTAAGCGTCGCCACTCCTTTTACAACTACAACAACGTTCATGTCCCTTCTCCAGATTGGACAAAGCAGCAGATCGACTTTTCGAGGGACGACCACCAAGTACGTCACCACTACCCTGGTCGCTTCCCCTTGGTCGTTGGCGCGGCTATCTCAACCGGTGTCTTCAAGAAGATACTTGTCGACGGCGGCAGCTCCATCAACATCATATTTCCAAACACCCTCCAGCGGCTTGAGTATCATGAAAGCAATCTCCGACCTATGAACTTCTCCCTTCATGGCATCATCCCTAGTGAAAAGTCGTCACCATTCGGACAAATCACTCCCCCGATGCGATTTGATTCCGATAGACTAACCCGCGAGGAGCCCGTCAACTTCGTGGTCGCCGACATTAATACTCCATATGACGCCATCCTCGGACGGCCCGCACTCTCAAAGCTCATGGCGATACCACATTATATGTACTTACTGCTCAAGATGCCGACACCGCAGGGCGTCATCAGCATCCGCTCCGATCTACAAACTGCCTACGAGTGTGAACAAGAGGCGATCATAAACGCGACCAGTTGCGAACATCTACATGGCACCCAGATCTGCCTATCCGATGCGGCCAAGCCTCACACAGGGGATTTCGACATCCCAGAACCTCCAACTACACGCGCCTCGAAAAAGTCCAGGGAAACAAAGAATGTGGCCCTAGTCAACGAAGACCCAGAGAAGACCACTGTGATCGGCACCGGCCTCACCCCCGAACAAGAAAGCGCGCTCGTCAGCTTCCTGCGGCGCAACATCAACATCTTCGACTGGAAACTGGCTGATATGCCAGGTGTCCCCTGGGACCCGCGCCGAGCACTCTTTGAACGTGGTTGAAGGAGCCAAACCGACTCGACAAAAGCTTAGAAGGTTCGCACCGGATCGTAAGGAAGCCATAAAAGCCGAAATAACCCGGCTCCTAGCCGCGGGATTTATTAGAGAAGTAAATCATCCAGACTGGCTGGCCAATCCAGTCCTTGTACGAAAAAAGAATAATGAATGGAGAATGTGTGTTGATTATACGAGTCTCAACAAGCATTGCCCCCCGACCCCTTTCCTCTGCCACGAATCAATGAAGTTGTCGACTATACTATGGGATGCGAAAAATCCTCTCCTTCCTCGATTGTTATTTCGGTTACCACCAAATAGCCTTGAAGGTCGAAGATCAGATCAAAACATCGTTTATAATGCCTTTCGATGCCTACTATTACACGACAATGTCCTTCGGGCTAAAAAACGTCGGCGCCACGTACCAACGTGCCATACAAGAGTGCTTGAAAGACCTCATTCTAGGAAAAATAAACGATGTCAAGGCCTACGTAGACAACGTAGTCGTAAAACGCACTCTGTTGAAACATTGATCGCTGACATAGAGGAAACCTTCAAGGCCCTCAACGAGTTCAGATGGAAGCTAAACCCAAAGAAGTGCATTTTCGGGTACCTTCAGGGAACCTCCTGGGCAACATCGTCAGTTAGTCCAGCATTCGAGCAACCCAGAAAAAACCGCCGCAGTTCTCCAAATGAAACCTCCATCCAATGCAAAGGACGTACAAAAACTCGCAGGGTGCATGGCTGCCCTCAACCGCTTCATCTCTCGCTCGGGAGAGAAAGGACTTCCGTTCTTTGGACTCTTGAAGGGCAGACAAAGGTTCGAGTGGAACGATCTTAAGCGGTACCTAACTGAGCCACCAGTCCTGGTCGCACCAAAGAAAGACGAGCCAATGTTGCTTTACATCGCCACCACAAATCGAGTCGTCAGCACCGTCATGGTGGTCGAGCGCAACGAAAGTGGACGTGTATACCCGGTCCAGCGGTCGTGCTATTTCATAAGAGAAGTACTGAATGAATCAAAAACGAGATACCCCCAGGTCCAGAAGCTACTACACGCAGTCCTCATAACCGCACGCAAGCTCCGGCATCATTTCGAACGATTAACCACAGTGTCAGTCATCACCGAGTTCCCGTTAGGCGACATACTATGCAACAAGGACGCCACTGGGCGAATAATCAAATGGGCGATGGAACTGGGAACCTTCAACATAGCCTTCCAGGGGAGGCATACGATCAAATCTCAAGCACTCGCTGATTTCATCGCCGAATGGACCGACATACAGGTCCCTATAAGCACCGACGTCCCTGAACACTGGACCCTATTCTTTGACGGGTCACTATCCATCCACGGGGCCGGCGCCGGCCTATTTTTCATATCACCATCCGGCGATAAGCTACGATACGTCCTACGGCTACTGTTTCCAGCCTCCAACAACACCGTTGAATACGAAGCAACCCTTCACGGGCTTAGAATCGCAAACGAACTCGGCATAAAGCGCATCATCGTCAACTGCGACTCAGCCCTAGTAATCAATCAACTCAACAAAGAATGGAAGTGCTCCAATGAGAAGATGGACGCATACTGTGCCACAATTCAAAAGCTAGAAGGCAAGTTCTTCGGGATCGAATACCACCATGTTCCGCGAGACCGAAACCAAGCTGTAGATGAAATGTCCAAGTTAGGATCGTCACGATCCCCCATCCCGGCGGGAGTATTTACCCAAGACCTACATGAACCGTCAATCGCCGACGAGCGCGCAGCTCCACCCGAGGAAGTACCACCACCGCAGGCCAGCGTACTCACCGTCGCAAACACCAGCCAGCCATTCGACTGGAGAGATGACTTCATCCAGTACCTCTCAAACAACGCAGTGCCATCAGACGAGACAGAAGCAGAACGATTGACCCGCCGAGCTCACAACTATGTCCTAGTGGATGGCAGGCTGATGAGGAGAAACTCCAAGATGGAAGTGCTACAAAAATGCGTCTCCAAGGAGGAGGGCACGGCGATCCTACAAGACATCCACACCGGCACCTGTGGGAATCATGCCGCTGCAAAGACACTGGTACGAAAAGCTTTTCGAGCAGGCTTCTACTGGCCGACGGCGGTCGCCGATGCAGAGCAAATGGTGCAAACCTGCAAGGGTGCCAATTCTTCGCCAAACAAACTCACCGTCCCGCCCAGGAATTACAAATAATACCAGCTTCTTGGCCCTTCGCTTGTTGGGGTTTGGATATGCTCGGTCCCTTCCAACCAGCACCGACAAACTTTAAATGGATCTACGTGGCCATCGACAAGTTGTCCAAGTGGATCGAAGTCAAACCAATCACCAAGGCATCGGCCGGAACCGCGGTAACCTTCATCGACGAGATCATACACCGATTCGGCGTCCAAAATTCAATCATCACCGACCGGGGATCAAATTTCACTGGAACTTCTTTCTGGGATTTCTACGAAGACAATAAAATACTGGTCAAGTACGTCTCCGTCGCGCACACCAAGAGCAAACGGCTAGGCCGAACGCGCAAACGGAATGATACTAGACGCACTCAAGAAAAGGCTATACCAGGAGGAAGAGAAGAACGTAGGTCGCTGGTTACACGAACTGCCCGCAGTGCTTTGGGGACTACGTAGTCAACCCAGTCGAAACACCAGCGTCTCCACATACTTCATGGTTTTCGGCTCGGAAGCCGTAATGCCAACTGAGGTCGCCTTTGGCTCTCCACGTGTGGAAACATACGACAAAGAAACATCCGACCAGGCTCACATCGACGACATCGACTGTCTAGAAGAACAGAGGCTAACTTCGTGCATACGCACGCCCAAGTACCTAGAAGGCGTTCGACGAGACTACAACCACAATTTCAATAACAGATCATTCACCGCCGGAGACCTCGTACTCAAGAGGAAACTCAAGACCGAAGGCATGCACAAACTCTCGTCAAATTGGGAAGGCCCCTACATTGTCAAAGAGGTAACCCGACCAGGGTCTTACCGACTCGCCAAACAGGAAGGCATCGACGTACCTAACTCATGGAGCATAGAATACCTCAAACGTTTCTACGCTTGAATACTTGTATAATTTTTCCCACCGATATCAATAAAGTTCGACGATCCTGCCCATATACGTTCTCCCTTTTTGTCATCTATTTCGCGACCACAGCGCCCGGCGACCACTATAAAATGCATATGGCGATCGACGACTCCCCCAAAACACTCCCACAGTGTTCGACAACCTCTCCAAACGCACTACGGCGTTCTCCAAACAGCCTGGCCATAACCAGAAAGCCCCCGAAGCTAGTCTGCCAACGGGTCATAGCGAATAGAAGTAGCTACCCTACTCGTTACGACCATGGTGACAGAACTCCCAACTGATATTTCCCTATAAACCGGGCGGTATCATTTGGGTCGGAAGCCATGAGGTTATGCGCCCAGAATCTGTATACGACCACGGAACGGTCGACGACTCTACAAGCAGCATGGCTTTGCGCCCAGCATCTGCAGGAACGGTCTCCACAGGCCCTGGTCACGCCACAATAGAGCCTCTCGAAAAAGGGCCTTGACTCTGGTATCATTCAAAGCGTGCATGAGCTGTTCGCCCTCTACGCCATGGATTGCCAACAGCGTGCCTCCTTGGGAGTACTTATGTATCCTACGCGTGAAGTGGTGATAGCCATATGACCTGGACCATTTGAGACCCAAGGCAGAATGCTTGATTCGCTACGGCTCACGACTCAGTAGGCATGAAGGGACATACAAGTGAAATAAAAGCTCATTGCCCAGATAAACAAAAGCTTTGACACATTTCACTTACACGTCCATACCAAACCCCCATCATATAAAACAATAGCTATCTAGTAGCAAAAAACTCCATATCGTGAAGCAAACCTTAGCTACCACATCAGCTTCCTTCTCCAAACGACTAATATCAGAGTTTGAAGTACCGGCCGCATAACCAGTCTCCAACCTTCGAAGACTGATGCGCGGGTAATGCTACTGCAACATCGATAACCCATGGGAAAGCATCTCCTACGCCACCAAAGTCACAAACGTCTTGAAGCGACCACAGAAGCCTTGCACCTTCGCCACAATGTCACCAACAATATCATCCGATGCAGGAGCGGAAGCGAAGGCAACATCGTCCACACAGGACACCACCGGGCCTACCTCTCCAATCACATCCCAAAACCGACGACGCCAGGCAACAACTTGATCCGCCAGTTCCACAAACGACAAAAGGTGTAAGTACAAAAGCAACAACTAGAGGAACTCCATAGACCACTACGAGCCAACCTTTCTTCGCCTGTGAAAGACGATCGGTGTCACGATCCTTTTCCAGCAGAGCCCTCCCCAATTCATGCGTCCGCGCACAAGATTCCCGCAAAGATTTCTCCAAAGATGCAACGCGAAGCTTACGTTCCCGACCAGTTCTGTAAGTACAAAATCAACAACTAGAGGAACTCCATAGACCACTACGAGCCAACATTTCTTCGCCAGTGAAAGACGATCGGTATCACGATCCTTTTCCAGTAGAGCCCTCCCCAATTCATGCGTCCGCGCACGAGATTCCTACAAAGATTTCTCCAAAGACGCAACGCGAAGCTTATGTTCCCGACCAGTTCTCAGCAACGCCTATGAAACAAGGATAAGCATGCGGCCAGTTCATGATGAAAACAAGCTATGACGACTCACCTCCACACCACTCAAGATGCTCCGACTAGAATTAGAGTCTTCATCACCGACAATACCCTCCGGCGGGGAGACACTTCCAAAAAATCATCTTCAATTACAACAGAAGCCCGCTTCCTCCTCTTTGAATGATGGGTAAACGCCAGTGGCTCATCGTCATCATCAACTTCTGCGGCAAATCCGGAAGGTATCTTGGGACCCTCCGAAGAAACAAGTCCACTACCAAGTCCCGGGGGATCTGCAGCCCAGGGCTCCGACCTCAAAGGCTCCGGATCGACAACAGTTGTCCCAATGCCGGGAAGCTCTTCGCCGACAAGGCCCTCATCATCAATCCCCTTAGAACGACCAGACTCAGCCGGCTGACCAAAACCCGCCAAGGGTGTACAAAACTCTGGCAACAGACCAGGGGTCGGCAAGATGGCAAAATAGTGAGCACGGTCTTCACCACGAACCTGCATAACAGAGGCACATAAGTACACCACTAGCTACAATGACACAATGCAGAGCAAGATATAGATCAAAACCTGAGGAGGAGGACGACGAAGAGAAAAAGTCTCCCTCGAACGCAATGGCCGCGAACGCTTCGACAGGTCAAAGACGTAGTTTAGACGCTTTTCACCAACAGTGCTCTCAATATTCTCCGACGCTTCGTGGGTACCATCAACAATCCCAGCGTACTCAAAAGCTGGAAGCGCCCTGTCCTTGTAGGGCTGACATCGCCTGGCAATAAAACTACAAGCTACCACCACCCCATCGAGAGTACGGCGGATGAGCAGCTCCAAAAGTAAATTCACGGTATCCAAATTAGCCCCAGACGGCAGGTCCGACCAGGTCTCCAAAACTGTTGGCACCAGCGAAGGATCACATGGCGCAAAGGGTTCCTCCTGATGAATATAAAACTACCTTGACTTGTGTCCAGCAAATTTGGAATGTAGCGGCATCGAGACGTATTCCCTAGCCATACCATCTCTGAGTTGAAGGTAAACTGAACTAATTACACCAACTGACTTGCTCCCATTTATCTTCAAACGAAAGAAGTACCGGAACAAATCAAAGTGGGGATAGATCCCAATAAACGCCTCACACATATGAATAAACATCGCAATGTGAATGATCGAGTTGGGGTTCAGATTGCAGAGTGAAATATCATAGTATTGCAAAAGGCCACGAAGGAAAGGATGAACTGGAACCCCGAATCCGCAGCGAAAGAAAGGTTCGAACACCCCAAGCTCACCAGTGTCCAGCATCGGATACGACTCACCGAACGCTGGCCGACACCCACCGACCTCCTTATCTGGAAGAAGACCACCAAAAACAAGAGTATTGATGTCGTCTTCCTTCAACGTACTCCGAGTCCAGTACTCCGCCCAGGGCGGCACCACCAAATCCTCGACACTAGCATTCGGGGGAAATGACACAGAAGCTCCCCTGACCGCCGCCGACGACCTTCTATTCACACCCTTCTTCGGCGCCATCTCCGGAGGATAGAGCAGCCAGAGACTACGATGGCAGGTTAATCAGCAAGGAAACGATTGATATAATGAGATAATCGCAGTGGAAGACGAAGGGTTCCTCACGACAACACTAATGACAACCACCGCCGCCCTTCTCCCTTTTATACCAAGGGGCGCAACGCTTCCCATTCCAGGGATTTTGGGAAACCGCGCAAACCAAACAAGAAACCACCACGCCCACTTTCTACGCCGCGACTTGGGCCGCTGTCCTCACCGGTTGTTTCGGCCCATTTACCTCCCCTTGCATAAACATTCGCTTACAGTCAATTACATGATTTACGACTAATAATCTTTCCATGCAATTTCACCAATGCTACAGTCCCGGGGATTGGACGCGCATCTTTGTTATTTTTTCAGAAAGAAGATATAACTACATCAACCTGGCCGACACGGCTGACAGAGCCACACGCACAAACACACTCGGGGACTCCGTCAACACCGACTACTAACCTGAGTGTCAGTTGCATTCCCGACTAGGCTCGAGGACTTTGCCTAGCTCCACGCCGAGCTAGGCTCGGGGACTGCGATCAGGGCGCCAGAAAACGACCATCAGACGGACAACACCCGGGGACTGCGAATAAAAACCAAAAGACCCCGATACAAGAATCTCTCCGAGCTCCTTCCATCAGGCTCGGGGACTACGGGTATTCGCAGTCGTTTATCATTATACTAGTATTTCAATCCTTTATTTTCTACATACTTGATCCTGATGCAAGAAGCTACTCGCCACTCACATCAGGCTCGGGGGGCTACGGGTACTTGCAGTCGTTTTTATGCTCCAATCTCTATTTATATACTTTACGCACTACTTTATAAAGCATGGCACCACGTACATACTTTACCTACTACCATGCTCGGGGACTAAGTGGGTACACTTCACCTTGCAGTGAATGTACTGATCCTGTTCACAAACAAAGCTCTGCTATTTTAATATGTGGTTTTTGCAGAGCCTAAGTGGGTACACTTCACCAGAGAAAGACCTTTCAAAAGTTTTTTCTTTTTCAGCACGTCACATTCTTCCAGCAAGCAGCGCAGCATCCGGCAAGGCGACCAGCTCGCACGCCAAGTTACGACGTTCTCAACCTGATCGACCTGATCAGGAGACCTCTCCGAGTAGCACCTCGACCAACCATACTGGTCGGGACTCTACGACGACCACCCCGCATGACGGAGACCAGCTGGACGCCTCTCAGGATGATGTCGCGGGCTCGCTAGAAGAATATAACGTGCTCGGGGAGTTGTTGGGGATATAACCTCGGCATATCCCCAGGGACCTTCTTGGGCCTGCTGACCAGGAGACGACCCAGCCTACGAGGCCTTGCGGCATGCGACCAACCCGCCGTGCTCGCTAAGGACTCCTAAGAAGACTTGCTCGCCAAGGAAGATCCTAGAAGATAGACTCGGATCCCTTGTCATAGGGAACCGATGGTAATCGGTTAGGATATGGAAATTGTAACCCTACTCTCCAGCTATATAAGGCGAGCAGGGACCCCCCCTCAAAAACCCCCGGACAACCTCTCTCAGATCATCTACAGATCTTGTAACCTGATATACAAGATCAATCTAGCCACCCGAACACAGGACGTCGGGTATTACGGTGGTTTGCCAGCCATAACCTATATAAACTGTCGTGTCTACGCTCTCTGTGTTATGCTTGATCGCCGTCACCACACCTCCGCCTAACAATCTATTATTGTGGGGTACCCACTAGGTAGACTGCGACGCATATTTCGTCAACAACAACCCAGTATTCAAAGTGGTGTTAAGAAATGTCAACACCCGCCTTAGAACCAACCAAGGAGTGGATGGTGTGGATTTCCACCATGTGCCAAGGTGTATTGCGGTTGGAGGGACCCAACCGACCCTTAGAGGCGGTCGGTCGACCGTCCCTATGGCTAGTGGGCCCTCCCCTGGCCTCTTGGTGGTGGTCCCACTGGTCAGGTACCAAGTGGACCCTGGTGGTCCCAGATGGGGGGTCGGCCGACCCCCCCTTGTGGTGTCTGGCCCACCTCGGTCTTCCCAGCTATTGGTCCCACCTGTCATGGATGTTGGGTGTTGGTTCTGAGATGGTTGTCACGTTTATCTCTTTGTTGTGGGCCCATGGATCCATGTTCTTTGCTTGTGAGCGGTTGAGAGAAAGCACAGAGTGATCCAATGGTTGTATTTCACTCTAGAGTGTCTCTCTTGGATCATGGCCGAGAGTGGAGAGCCTGGTGGGCCCATAGGGTGGTCGGCCGACCCCCTACGTGGGTCCCACTAGCTCTCCTTTGCTCCATTTCTTCATTCCTGCACTCAAACACTCATGGACATGTGGAACTAGTTATTTGACAAATTATGCTCATGATGTGTTTGTTTATCCTTGATCCTGAGGTTGGTGGCATCATTTTAGTTATATAAAAGTTGATCATAATTTGTGCCAACAAGATCCCCCAGGCTTAACCTTTGCTCGTCTCGAGCAAACAATCAAACTTAGCTCGATGGATCAGGAGTTGCTACTATGCTTCATATTTCAAGAGTACTAAATCTACAACGATCATACTTCTCTTTTGAATGGAAAAATTAGCAATAAAGACTCACCCATATTATCTTCGTCCTTCATGGGGCTTATAGCTTTATCCTTCGTCTTGTGAGGTTGAGAGATAGAACAACTTGACTTGAGCACTATTTTTCTCATTCTTTCACAAGTTTCAAATCGGAGGTTTTGCAAGATTTTGTAAAACAAAACTTAGTGTTCCTCAAAATGGTACTCTCCAGTCACTCATAAAGTGTATGATTCCTCACCAAGGCATATTTCAAGTTTTGCCTTCTTTCACCCTATCTCTAAAGCTTATGTGGAGCTATAGGTAGGGATCCAAGATGTAGCAAACTTACCTTGCATATATTGTAAAGTCAAATTCCGGATCCAAGGAGAGAAGTGTCATACTCTTAGATCAAGATTTGTAAGTGTGTGGAAACATGGAAAATGACCAATACTCCTATATTTGGATGATCTCCCTTTCCTATTTCATTATTTTGAGACATAGCTATCTTTTGATATGAGCTTTGAAGATGCTCATATTTTCAGTTTTTTTAGAAGAGAGCTTTGGAATGCTCATAAAGATTAGGACATTAGAATGCCCTTGGATTTTTCATAATTTTGCATAGTCTATGTCTCATTTACTAGCACTATACTAGAGAGAGGTTTTCTACTTAGAGCATTGAATATGAACTATGTGGAAATGTAAGGCATGTTCTGCGTACTTCCAGTGTAGAAGCAGCATGTATATGTGGCGTGTACATGATCTTGATCTTAGGATCACGATAAGTCTCTCAACAAGGGTCACAAAACTTGACCAAACTTAACACAAAGCTAGCAGCTTATGTAGAAAGCTTATATCATGAAAGAGCATGTATGGCTTTGGTAGGAATTTTCACTATTGAGGAACAATAAAGTGTTTAATCATTTTAATAAATAAAACTCCGATAGTCATTCTTGCTTAGAACAATATTATCGCAGCTCTTATCTTGTCATATCATGTCTCACAACAACTTAGACTTAGTTATGGCATTTGCAACCCACAAAAGTTTGAGGTTCATGATGGTTTCTTTTAAGCCAAGTAATCCATACTTAAAGAAGTATCATGTTGTAAACTAAGTTCTAGAGAAACACTTAGCAGAGCAACTATTCATCATTTCCATAGGAGATATTAATTTTCATGGAATATGTGAGAGTAGAGAAAGTCTATTTATTTTATTTTGTCATATGCAGATTTTTTTAAATGTAAAGCTAAGATAAGCAAGAAAATGCATAAATATAAATGCTGAAATTAAAAACTTACCTTAGTGGGGGAGAGAACCTCCCCCAAGCTTGTCTTTTGCTCAATGCTGCGGCGGATGTGGATGTTGTTGCCACCAAAAGTCCCAACGCCGATGTTGTTCTTCATGCATTGCTTGAATGTTTTTGGCAGTTTGCTGGACGATGCGTGATGTCTCATCGGGCTCAACACGCAGCTCACCAAAGTTGTTGGTGAGATGATCGAATTCTTGTCGTAGTTCATGATGCTCCCTGTCTCGTGTGGACGAGAAGGATGCTCGTGCTCGTTGCGGACATGATGGTCGAGGAGGCATGCCACGTGAAGTGTGCATGGGATCGGAAGATGCATCATCTTCCTCCTCGCCAATAGCTCCTTGGGAAGGACCACCTTGCTCAAGATGAACAAAGTGTAGTCCCTCCTGAGCTCTCCTGGCTGAGCCTACAAAATCTCCTTGTCCCATTCCTTGATCTAAATCAAGGGTTAGCTTACAGGTCCTATACAACTGAAGTTGCCTATTTGGAAGAGGCATCTCAATTGTATGACCACTGTAAATCATTTTAAGATCACCATTGACATCTCTTTTTAGCATTTGAACATAAGCAAGATATTCTTCTGAGATCACCGCTAAAGGAGCAGAGATGTAAACAAAGGGGTATGTGCCACTTAGCAGGTTCATGGATTCGGCAAGACGAGTAATTAAAGATGTGAATTGAATAGATTCATTACTCTCAATTGAACTTTGGCAAAATTCCACTAAGCATTTTACAGGAGAGATTTGCATTTTATTGACCATGGCATAAAGAAATTTTAATTCCATGTCACTTATCAAGTTAGCATTACTTCTAGGAAACAAAGTCATTTTCATCCAAAGAAGCATGAAACGAAGAGTTGGATTGTGAATTTCCTCAGGTTTAGGATTTGAGCAAACTTTTAGAGCAGAGATGGAGAACCAAAATTTCCTCTTGTTGAAACTACGCATGGCAGGGTCTAAGTCTATCAAACATGAATTATCAAAACCAAGAGCAGCACTTAGATGACTCCAAGTTAAATCATAGCTCTGATGAAACATGCAAAAGGTAATTCCAACACTAGAGACTTGGAGAGAGCATAGAAATTCTAAGGTGAGAAACTCAATTCCAAGATCTTCTACTTGCCAAAAGCTAGATCAACCAAGAGTAGAGAAGATAGTTTCAAACTCGGTGGTCATACCTGCGTTGGAGATAAGACTCGGATCTAACATCCTTGTGTGCTCGAAAGATCGGTCCCGAAGAGAGATATCGTTGGTCCTCTAGTTGGTCAAACCAGAGACCACTTTGTTGATCATAGGTCCTCATTGGGGGCACCATGAATGCCTCCACATGAGGTAATGTTGGTATTTCTTATGACTATTGGATAAATCCGCAAGCGCACAGATTATACCGTTGTAGAACTTCACCCAGGAGTATTCTAGGGTATCGTATTTATATTCTCCCAAAGGAATGCAGAGCTAGAAATAATAATAAAAGCGAGATCCTAGAGATCACCTCAATTTAGTACCAACTAGTTTAAGGGGGTAATCGATATAATGATAGGAAGGTGATGATGTAACAAACCGGTAAAGATAAGTAAGAGATGACTAGTGAGTATAACTATGTGGGAGGACAACGAGAGAGCAAAGGACTCCTGTGATTCCAACTCTACCTTTGTAGATTTAACTATGGCACTCAGCTGAGACAAACATTAATTGATTCCTCAATACATGTATGCTAGGCGAGGGGATAGATCAGTAGGAGGACAAAACTCCTACTAGACCGCGCCCTCTTCTTACGGGGGCCTTATCTTTTAAGAAGTTGCCTATAAACATGTGGTGGAATACAATGACTAGACAAGGCTGTCACCTCTTCCTAGCTACCACAAACAATCCGTGCAACAAGCGATAACCAAAGGTGAGACTAAGTATAAGAACCACACTCACATTTATTCTTACTACTCTAATCATGTATACGACAACTAGAGCACCCTATAATAGGCGATGATCGCATACATGAAAGGCCACAAGGATCTCAACCTAGTTTATAACAACTAATTGACAAGATAAACCACAACAATACTATAACAAGTATAATATTGCACAAAGTAAAGACTAAGTAAAGTAAAGAAGGAATATTATATTGAATAAGTAAAGTCTTACAAAAGGGAAAGATACGAGAGCTTATACCAGATCCTCCAGGAAGACAACTCCGGAAAGCCCGAGCAAAGCTCAACTCAACTCTAACTCCCACACTAGAGAACACCACTAGACTAATCTCCACTTGATAACAAGAGTGGCTTGTATGGATTACATCATGATTAGAGAGGGAGGTCTAGGCCTCTATTTATAGTGGGGGTGGAGTAGGGGCTACTCCATCACCACGTCATCAATCCAGGGAGCTTCAATCCTCCTCCCTTGGATCAAACCGTCATATAACCGCCTAGGATGGATGGCTTGGATTTCCAGCATGTGACAATTGATGTGGTGGTTGAGGGGGACCCAACCGACCAAGGGGTGGTTCGGTCAAACCACCCTATGACCAGTGGGCCATCCCCTGGCCTTGTGGGTGTGGCCCCACTGTTCAGAGTCTGAGTGAGGGTCAGGTGGGCCCAGGGGGGGTCAGCCGAACCACCTTAGGGATCCCTGGCCCACCTCGTCCATCCTAGTGTTGGTCCCACCTGTCATGTGAAGTGGTTGTTCGTTCTGAAGTGTTTGTCATGTTGATCTCTTTGGTGTGGGCCCATGGATCCTTGTACATTGCTTGTGAGCCGTTGAGAGAAAACACAAGGTGATCTGATGGTTGATAATCACTCTGAAGGGTTTCTCCTGGATCATGGCTGAGGGAGAGACCTGGTGGGCCCATAGTGGGGTCTCTTTTGTTCCATTTATCCATATCTGCATTAAAATATTCATGGACATGTGGAACTTGTTATTTAATAAAGAATGCTCATGTGATGATTGTTTTCTCCTCGATCCTGGGTTATTGGCAACATTTTAGTTATATAAAAGTGGGTCATAATTTGTGCCAACAAGATCCCCCAAGCTTAACATTTGCTCGTCCCGAGCAAATAATCAAACTTAGCACGGTGGATCAGGAGTTACTACAATGCTTCATATTTCAAGAGTATTAAATCTACAACAATCATACTTCTCTTTTGTATGAAAAAACTCAGCAATAAAGATTCACCCATATTACCTTCGTCCTCCATGGGGCTTATAGCTTTATCCTTTGTCTTGGGCGGTTGAGAGATAGAACAACTTGACTTGAGCACTAGTTTTCTCATTCTTTCACAAGTTTCATATCGGAGGTTTTGCAATGTTTTGTAAAAGAAAACTTAATGCTCCTCACCAAGGCATAGTCCAAAGTTTGCCTTCTGTTATCCTATCTCTAAGAGCTTATGTGGAGCTCTAGGTAGGGATCAAAGATGTAGCAAAGTTACCTTGCATATATTGTAAAGTCAAATCCCGGATCCAAGGAGAGAAATGTCATACTCTTAGATCAAGATGTGCAAGTGTGTGGAAACATGGTGGATGATCAATACTCTATATGTGGATGATCTCTCTTTTTTTCTAATCTTTTTATTTTGAGACATAGCTATCTTCTAATTTACCTATGAGCCTTGAGAGATTTTTTTTGCGAATGCTCATAACAGATTGGGACTATAGAATGTCCCTAAGTATTTCTACATAGTCTATCTCTCATTTATTAATAACAAACTAGAGAGAGAATTTTTTTCTATTTAGAGTATGGAGTATGAACTATTTGGAAATGTAAGGCATGTTTCTGCGTACTTCCAGTGTAGAAGCAGCATGTATATGTGGCGTACATGTGATCTTGATCTTGGGAGCATGATAAATCTCTTAACAAGGGTCACAAAACTTGACCAAACTCAACACAAAGTAAGCAGCTTATGTAGAAAGCTTATATCATGAAGAAGCATATATGGCTTTGGTAGGAATTTTTACCATTGAGGAACAAAAAGTGTTTTTATTATTTTAATAAATAAAACTTCGGTAATCATTCTTTCTTAGAACAATATTATAGCAGCTCTCATCTTGTCATATCATGTCTCACAACAACTTAGACTCAGTTACAGCATTTGCAACCCACAAAAGTTTGAGGCTCATGATGGTTTCTTTTTAAGCCGAGTAATTCATATTTAGAGAAATATAGAGCTGTAAACTAAGTACTAGAGAAACATTTAGCAAAGCAACTATTCATCACTTCCACAAGAAAGGTAGATAACTATGGAACAGATTATTTTAAGGGAAATAAAACTTAATTAATTGATAGGGAAATATTCTTTTTAGTTTTCATAATTTCCAGGTTTTTTTTGAAAGATAAATGCAGAAATAAAATACTGGAAATGAAATTACAAAATTTAACTTGCATAATTAAATTACTTAATTGAAAGCTTACCTTAGTGGAGGAGACAATCTCCCCCAAGCTTACTCTTTTCATGGTCCTTGTTGATGAAATTGTGTATGGTCTATTCCATGATAGGCATAGAAATCATCCCATTGTTGATTCTGGTGATCTCTCATGTCTTGGACCCGTTGATGATTTTGGACCACGTTTTCATGGAGGGTTCATGACTCACCCGTATCTCATTTACTTGAGTTGTGAGGAGACCCACGTCATGACGGAACTCATTGTACTCCCTTTCCTATGAGGAAGAAGCATAAGAATGCCATGCACTTTGGGTGTGCGATGCTGATCTTTGGAGTCCACTACTTTAGCTGGTGAAATGTGTGGCGCTAGTGGACTCATCCATGAACTCCGATCCCAGAGACGTGCCTTCTTCCTGTGCAGTATAGGCCATGCTGCGTGTCATCCTTCTACCTGCAAAACTCCTACGCCCTTCTTGTGTTTCTACATCAAAGGTTAGTTTTCTACACCTATACAGTTTAAGCCTTTCACAAGGGAGTGGAATTATTTTTAAGGGCTCATTATTCAAATACAAGACAGAATCATTTAATCCATGAGCCAGATTGTGGCCTTGCACAAAGTAGCCCATATCTAACACAGATCTTTGCGAGGTTAAGTAAAACTGATATTCCTGGAGCTGAGCCAGATTATGCATGATTTTAGTGATCATAGAGGTAAACTCAAAAGGGCCTTTTCTACCACTGGCTGAGCACCAGTGATCTACCATGGCTCTAACAGGAGAAACTTGAATTTTATTCACCATGGCATAAAGCAGTCTTAGCTCAACATTTGTTATGGGTCTTACATCATCTCTAGGAAGCAAAGTTATTCCTATCCAACGATGCATGAATCGTAAAGTAGGATTATGGATTTCACTAGTTCGTGGGTGTCTAGCATTATCCTTTCCAGAGATGAGTTTCCAAAACTCCTTTTTATCAAACCCAGGGGTAGCATACTAAAGATTAACGACACATTTTTCTTTACAACCAAGAACATGACTAAATTCTTTCCATGTTAAAGATAGCGGATGATTGATCAACTGGAAAGTAATTCTTTGGATGCTAGTCTTAACTGTACTTCAGAACTCTAGAGTCAAATGCTTACTTCCTAGGTCATTAGTGACATCCCAAAACTCACTGGTCCAACCTATAGCTCTAAACACTTTCTTAAAGTCTACATCTAAACCCATTTGTGCTAAGAGGTTAGGATCAATTACCTTAGTGTGCTCGTAGTCGCGGTCTTTCAAGGTGTTGAAGATGACCATCTCATGCGGTGTGAGTTGGATGCCGGTTTCGGGATCAGTGATTCTTGATGGTTGATCTTCCGAATTGTCGGCCGGCTTGTAATGACCGACACTATGATATTCTTGCGCAACATTATCATGGCTAGCACTGTTGGTCATGACTTCTGTGGCATCCGACATATGCACTGACCTTTGTGAGTCAATGGACATAATATCGGTGCCTTGGGAAGAGCTTCCTCTTTGGGAATTTCTGGACGAACTCCCACTAACCAAGTCGTGAGCCTTCTTAATAGATTTCTTGAGTGACTTCATGGTGTCACTCTAGCTAACTAAGCTAGAGTCCTTTGCTTGATTAGTGGTGGTGCTAAACGAGGAGATGGCAAGGGGTTTTGGTTTTGTGAGCTGTTGTGGTTGAGAGAGCGTGTGTGAAAGAGAGACTCTGCTCGTGTTCACATAGTAGAAGAGAGGGGAGAGTGATTGGGGGTGTGGGCCCGTTTGGCCGACCATCACCCATGGTCTCCGAGTGTCCTTCTTACAAGGTAGTGGTATGGAAGAGATGCTCAACAAAGATTGAGAGGAGGGGGATCCCCTTGGATCGGCCGAAAGCATCATTTGATGCTTTGGTGCACCATGCCAAAGTGAAAAGAAAGTGGGAAGCAAGGAGAGGACATGGGTCATGTTGCTGTGCTGATGAATGAAAAGAGATGCTCCCCCTTCTGGTTTTGAGTGATTATAGCAAGGCATGGTCATTTGCTAAAGTGCCATGATGAAGAAGTTTTGGTGATGATAGGAGTGTTTTAGGCTCCTAATGATTAGTGACAAACTTCTTGAAATGGATAAAGAAAAGGAGAAGAATTGATTATAGGAAGAGATATGGTGATAACAATCTTCTTGTTTTTGGAAGAGATGAGTGGTAGTTTGGATTGTAGTGATTAGCAAACTTCTCTTGCCAGGATGCTTCTCAGTGGAGTGAATTTTAAAAGGACAAACTTTGTGCATGGCATGAAGATAGAGATGGAGGGGAGCAAGGAGGTGATGGGAGGAGTCAATACATGTCCTCCTTGGCTCCTACATTCAATTGTTTGGGAATCAAACATGAAGCATCTCGAGGTGGAGAAAGGAGGAGAGGAAAGGAGAGGGAGAGGGTTCGGTAGAATGCTTGTGATCCTTGGCCCAGGGTGCACTGCCCCATGAGGGTACCTCGTAGCAGGGTTAACACAAGGGGGCAGTGGGGCCAGGGCTAGATTGGCCGACTCCACTGGGTCCACCATAGGACCTAGGTTTGTGATGCTAAACCTCCTATGCTAAATTAAACGCAATGCAATCTTTTGTGGACAAGAAAAATTCAATATTTTATTATTTTTGTGTTTTCAAATTTTATTATGGCTAAGCATGATTATGTTTTGGAATTTATTGAAAGAGATGGTCATGTGATGAAAAGATTTCAGGAATTAAAGAGGAAAATGGAAAAGAAAACCCACCTTCCCGATGAGTCGTGCTTTTAATTATTTGAGGTAGGGTCGTCCTCCTCATTTACCCGTTAAATTTGCTTTCGGGCTTTTTGAGGTGGAGTGGTGCATGGCTTGATCACCTTCTTTCACCATACCCGTTTGGGTTTTGCCCGAGGTTGTTGCTTCACTTTTGTCAGGTAAGTATAATTGACATAGGGATCGATTTCAAATACCTTGACTATGGAGCATTGCTCGATTTTTGGCTTGAAGTGAAATATCTCCTTGGTTACATTGATGTTGAATTGAATTTCTCCAGCTCCTACATCGATGTGTGCATTGGCGGTGCTGAGGAAAGGTCTTCCTAGGATGAGTGGGGTCTTCTTATCTACCTCCATATCCAACACCACGAAATCCACGAGGATGAAAAATTCTCGTATCTTGAGGGAATATTTTCACGATCCCCGCGGGGTAGCGAATTGATTGATCCGCTAATTGCAAGCACATTGGTGTAGGGGACAAAGTAGTATGAGTTAATTTATGAAAAACTACCTTTGGCATAACGCTGACGCTTGCTCCCAAGTCGCAGAGAGCATGCTCAAATTGTTGAGTCCCGATGGAGCAATCAATGGTAGGACACCCTCGGTCCTTTTCCTTTAAAGGCAGCTGGTTGAGTATAGTTGCGCTACACTCCTTTATTAACTTGATAACTTCCGTGGAGGGTAACGGCCTCTTGTTGTTGAGGATGTCTCGCAGATACTTGGCATAGGTAGGGACCTGCATTGCATCAAGTAGGGGTATATGGACATATAGTTGACGAATTACATCAATGAATTTCCTGAAGTGATCATTTGAAGATTGTCTTTTCGGCTTGCGTGGTAATGGTAGTAGCACGTTTGTATCATAGTATTCATGCGGGGCTGTTTTCCCATGGAACTTGACAGAGTCGTGAGGTGGTGTAAGTTCTTCGTCCTTTTCTTCTTGTTGTTCTTCTACTTCAACTTCTTTTTCCTTTGTTGTTTTGCCTGAAGTATTAAGATGTGGTGGATCGCGAGTGGTCTTACCCCCTCTCGTGGTCACCGCATTTATACTAGAGACTTTTTCGGTTTTACCAAGATTTGGAACAGAAGATATCAATTGAGACAGTTTTCTTTCTATCATATTATTGAAATTCAATTGATTCTTTACAACAGAAGCAAAGTCATTCATTTTATTGTTTAAGGATTCAAGGGTCTTATCATTAGCAGCTAGCTTATTGTTTAAACTTTCATTAATTCTAGCTTGGCTTAAAACAAGATCTTTAAATGAAATTTAATTAGAATTATTAAAGCTTTTACCTTCATTACCTTGGTAGAAGGGTCGAGGCTTCGATCCAGATTGTTGAAGTCGACTCTCGTTGTTGTTGACGAAGCTCACGCCTTCATTTGTTTCAGGGCAATTGTTTCCCGAATGATTTCCACCACATACCTCACACCATTGTTTTTTTATGGCAAAAAATTGTGGGGAAGATCCCCACAACACTTCATTTTCTATTTTTATATATATATAATAAAAGTTACAGGAGAAGGTGATTAACTAAAAGCATCTAGCCACGCGCAAAAGGTTGATCTAAGATCATCCTTGAAACGATGTGATTGAAGTAAACATTCAGTCTTAAAATTTCTAAACCAAGTGTTAACATGAACTCCCTCATTATTGAACACTTTATCATTTCTAATCTTCTAGATTTCCCAAGATGCAATGACCACTATCTCCATGAAAAATGGCAAGTTTTGTTGTTATCGTGCATGTGCCACTCTTTAGTGTAGGCTCAGACTATTGTTCCATTGTATACCAATTTTATCCCAACATCTTCTTGAAAAAGAGCAGCTGAAGAAGAGGTGATCCCACTCCTCATCGATGGCTTCAGTGCACAGTACACAATATGCATATTCTTCTTCATCATACAAGTTCCTTCGTTTCAGCATCACCTTGGTGTTTAATCTGTCTACTAGAACCAGCCAAGCAAAAAACTTTACTCTTGGTGTGGAGGCATAGTGTTGGATGGCTTCTCTATCCTTCTTTAAGTTGGCTCGTTCTTCGAGTTTCTTCATTAAGAGATCCAGACTTGTGGAGAGTGCACTGACTTCATGAATGGTTTATGCACTCTTCTTCTTGACTTGGAGCCTTTCATCTTTCCACCCTTGATTCGTCACTATCTTCTCAATGAGATCTTTGGCTTGTGTGACATTGAGTGAAGTGAATGTTCCTCTTGCGGCTGCATCAAGGTGACTATGGGTCATTGGTATTAACCCATAGTAGAAGCCTTCAATCAGGAGCCAATCTTGAATTCCATGATGAGGGCTTCCCGAATATACTCTTGGAGACGTTCCCATGCCTTGGGAATAGTCTCATCCGCTTGCTGTTGGAAGCTTGAAATTCTTCCACGAAGGGCGGTAGTTTAGCCCATCAGGAAGAACTTCTTGAGGAATGCATGGGTACACTTCTCCCAAGTGGCAACTTCCTCAGAATGAGCATAGCACCATTGCTTCGCTTTCCCGAGCAATGAGAACGGGAATAAGCGGAGACGAATGATATCTGGTGCCACATTCTTAATGAAAATGGTGCCACTTACCTCCAAGAAGTGTTGGAGATGTGCATTAGCATCCTCATGGGACTTACCGCAAAAAGGGTTGGCTTGCACTAGGTTGATCAAAGCTGGCTGCAACTCGAAGGTAGCACCCCCTGTATTAACGTCTGGTCCTTGGGCCATGTGAGTGACTGAAGGAGCCGACAAGTCGGAAATAGCCTCTTGAGCCATAGCTTGCTTGATGAACGAAGTGTAACCTCCTTCCTTGAGTGGTTCTGAGTTTGAGTCGGGTCTTCGAGGAGACACTAGACGATGTCTAGAGTTTCTTCAAAAACTCTTAGGATTTTCAAAAGTGGTTGCTTGAAACTGGAACTCACTCATACAATGCCTTGCTTCACAATTAAGAAAGACAAAGGAAACGGGTAAGCACCTACAACTATTTGATAACTAATTTGATAGTAAACTCTGGATTCAATTCTATTAAAATTTCTGAGCTATGCTTTCCCCGGCAATGGCGCAAGAAATGCTTGTTGGTATTTCTTATGACTATTGGATAAATCCGCAAGCGCACAGATTATACCGTTGTAGCACTTCACCCAGGAGTATTCCGGGGTATCATATTTATATTCTCCCAAAGGAAAGGAGAGCTAGAAATAATAATAAAAGAGAGATCCTAGAGATCGCCTCAATTTAGTACCAACTAGTGTAAGAGGTAATCGATATAATGATAGGAAGATGAGGATGTAACAAACCAGTAAATATAAGTAAGAGATGACTAGTGAGTATAACTATGTGGGAGGACAACGAGAGAGAAAAGGCCTCCTGTGATTCCAACTCTACCTTTGTAGATTTAACTATGGCACTCAGCTGAGAAAAACATTAATTGATTCCTCAATACAAGTATGTTAGGCGAGGGGATAGATCAGTAGGAGGACAAAACTCCTACCGGACCGCGCCCTCTTCTTACGAGGGCCTTATCTTTTAAGAACTTGCCTATAAACACGTGGTGGAATACAACGACTAGACAAGGTTGTCACCTCTTGCTAGCTACCACAAAAAAATCCATGCAACAAGCGATAACCAAAGGTGAGACTAAGTATAAGCACCACACTCACACTTATTCTTACTACTCTAATCATGTATACGACAACTAGAGCACCCTATAACAGGCGATGATCGCATACATGAAAGGCCACAAGGATCTCAACCTTGTTTATAACAACTAATTGACAAGATAAACCACAACAATACTATAACAAGTATAATATTGCACAAAGTAAAGACTAAGTAAAGTAAAGAAGGAATATTATATTGAATAAGTAAAGTCTTACAAAAGGGAAAGATACGAGAGCTTATACCAGATCCTCCAAGAAGACAACTCCAGAAAGCCCAAGCAAAGCTCAACTCAACTCTAACTCCCACACTAGAGAACACCACTAGACTAATCTCCACTTGATAACAAGAGTGGCTTGTATGGATTACATCATGATTAGAGAGGGAGGTCTAGGCCTCTATTTATAGTGGGGGTGGAGTGGGGGCTACTCCATCACCACGTCATCAATCCAGGGAGCTTCAATCCTCCTCCCTTGGATCAAACCGTCATATAACCGCCTAGGATGGATGGCTTGGATTTCCAGCATGTGACAATTGATGTGGTGGTTGAGGGGGACCCAACCGACCAAGGGGGTGGTTCGGTCAAACCACCCTATGACCAGTGGGCCATCCCCTGGCCTTGTGGGTGTGGCCCCACTGTTCAGAGTCTGAGTGAGGGTCAGGTGGGCCCAGGGGGGTCAGCCGAACCACCTTAGGGATCCCTGGCCCACCTCGTCCATCCTAGTGTTGGTCCCACCTGTCATGTGAAGTGGTTGTTCGTTCTGAAGTGTTTGTCATGTTGATCTCTTTGGTGTGGGCCCATGGATCCTTGTACATTGCTTGTGAGCCGTTGGGAGAAAACACAAGGTGATCTGATTGTTGTTAATCACTCTGAAGGGTTTCTCCTAGATCATGGCCGAGGGAGTGACCTGGTGGGTCCATAGTGGGGTCTCTTTTGTTCCATTTCTCCATATCTGCATTAAAATATTCATGGACATGTGGAACTTGTTATTTAATAAAGAATGCTCATGTGATGATTGTTTTCTCCTCGATCCTGGGTTATTGGCAACATTTTATTTATATAAAAGTGGGTCATAATTTGTGCCAACAGGTATCTCCTTCGACACTTCTTATTCCTCCTGAGGGTGTTCTTCAGTTTGGAGGTTCTCCCAAGTGTATCGGGCAGAACCTGTCCTTCTTCTTCTTTGGGAACTATGGTGGGAGCGTTGAGATGAGCTCCCACTAATAGCTTGCTTCATTTTCTTGAATGTGGATGTCAATGGGTTCTTCATCTTCTAGAGAGGAAGATAGACACAAGGACAAGACTAGGAAGAGATGTGTGTGGAGTGGATTTCTAGTTTTCCTTGTGGGGAGAAGTTTGAGCTAAGAGAAGCTTGATGAAAACAATAGATCTTCTTGTGGACTAGTGAGAGCAACACTACTTCTCTTGAAAGTTAAGGACTTCTCTTGAATGAAGTGAAGAGAGAGATAAGCAATGAGAGGCTTGAGCTAGAACTGAATTCTGGTTGAGGTGTGAGGGAATGAGCTCTTCTTGCATGGGGTTTTATAGGGAGAGGAATGGCATCAAGGGGGCACCATGAGGTGGTCGGCCGACCCCTTATGGCCATGCCCCTTGGGTGCCATGATCACATGTCTTGGAAGATGCCTTACACAAAGCAAAAGAGGGAGAGGAGGTGACCAAAAGTGGTCGGCCATCCCTCTAAAGTGAAGATTCCACTCATGATTTTTCTAGTGCTTGGTGAAAGGTGAAAGATGTGATTTGATGTGATCAAAAGCTGAGCTAAAGTGGTCAAGATTCTCCCCTTTAAACAAAGAGTAGTGGTCAAGATTCTGAGCGCAACTGGTAAGTACATCCATTTAAAAGAGGGTGGTCCCTACTATGCAAAGTGCAGGGACAAAAAATGGGGTAACGGCCGAAATACCGTTTGTTACCCGTAGTACTCATTTATGGGTTCTTTATCCCTACTAGGCTAAGGGATCTTGGTTAGCCCAAAACATTACGGATTCTACAGCCTCCCTGGGCAAAAAACGAAGAGTGAGGGACATTGCTAAGTGGGCCCTAGCGGTCAGAACGTAGACGTTTTCACGTCGAACGCGCTTAATGAACGTGTTTAGGCTTCGACAGATAACAGAATATGTGGTAAACCCCACGAGGGGCGGCATCGAGCCCTCGGATCCCATCGAACGGATCCGGGTACTATACGTATCGACTGTCGAAGATTAGAGATCGGTCCACGATGGACTTCCACCGGTGCGTGCCTCCACGGATGAGGACCCGTGCTCCCACCTAGACTACCCGTTAGCAACTCACCGAGCCCTCGATTGCAGCCACCGAGGTAAGATACGAGGTCGCTCACTTCCACATCCTAGACCATGGGGTGCGAGGAAGAAACACAAGAGCTGCGACAGCCCCTAAAACACATGGTCCAACAAACACGATTGGAAAACTAACAAAAGCCTACGAAATGGAAACGATGGATAATAACGACGATTATAGAAGCTAAAGATAGAGGCTCAGCATGACCAGTTCTTACAAGCAAATAAAAGCACGTCAACTAGCGAAATACATCTAACCCCGTGGAGAACTAGCAATCATGGGGCACCACCCTCGGCTCCTCCGCCAGGACCTCCTCGGCCGGCACGACATCGACGACGGCCTACGTTGCGTCAGAAAGACACTCGATGAGATGGACATAATGATCGACACTCCGACCATGAGGGAATCCGGCGGCATCCACCATGTCGGTTCTAGAACGGACCTCGGCCATGGCAAACGCAACTTCCACCCCGCGGAAGATAGCGCGTGCAACAACGTTGCGCACGCGCGCAGGGACAGCCTGGAGACGATCGACCACGGTGCTCCCAGGCACATGAAGAAGGCCGGCGACGTCATCCGCAGCAGAATGGAGCGTCTGCAGCTCCATCTCCAGCACTGCGAAGAAAAAACAATGCAATGCATCAGAAGCAAATCACGATAGGACATGCTTAGGGAAAAACACCGAAGCTTACCCACAACGCGCCTGTCAGCCTCGGCCAGCCGATCACGGAGACCGTAGCCCGCCTGAACGGACCCTAACAGGCTCTGACGAAAACCCTCAAGCATCCGATAAAGCAGCTCCGTGTCCTGAACACGGCGAAGATTCTGCATTAGACGGCTAAGTAGTTCTTCCAGCAAGCTCTGGAACCGGTGCCTGGGAGGCGCTGGCACTGGCCCCGGCGGCGTCGGGATCGCAGCCGGACGAAGAACGCCCCTCAGGTTCACACGAAACACTGGACACATAGGCGTGAGCAGGTCGGAAGGCACCGCCCACGCCTCAAAGCCACGAGGAAGGAAGGCGTTAGGAGACAGGCCTAACAATGCGAGTAATAGCGGGAAATCAATCAGTATACAAACCATAACAAGAAAAAGATATCAAGAATAGCACAATGCGAGTACCATCCCTCCTCAGTCATCCGACGACGAAGGCTCCGGGGGTCGGACACACTCCCAAGAAGATCACCCCCAGGCGACGCTTGCCACGGTCCATGGCTTAACAAGCAGCAGCGACTTAAGCAGAAGGAGCTTAAATGGGGAGTGGAAGCGAAGAAACGGGATGAAACTGTTCACTCCTTCCGCCACTTTAAATAGTCCAAGCAACGGAGTCAGCAAAGACCGGGGTCGCTCCATATCGGAACGGGGCCCGCCATTCCCATTTTTCAACTTACAGCAGTAGTCAGGGAAACGCGAAGAACGATGTGACAAGTCTTGTCATGGCGAGCCGGCCGATACGCCGCCCGCTGGAAGGCGCGACACGCAGAGCACCGACAAACACCATCAGGCTAGGGTGCGGCGTGAGTTTCCCTAACCCTTAGGCCATTCGCGACTGCCCACAGGTCACTGATGGAGCACTACCGCGGCTCCAACCCTAATTCAAGCAACGATAATAAAAGACGCCATGTATCGACATATACCCGGGGGCTTCACGCCATAGAAAATCACCGTACATGGAGGGCTCGTTAATGGATGTGTAAGAAGGCCAAACAGCCACTCCATTGCTCCTGGTAGCGACGAACGGGCCAAGCCGTCGACAGTAGGGAGGTACGATACGTGGTAGTAGACTAGAGGTGGGCAAGTTTCGATGCTCATAGCATCATTACTAAACAGTGCCACCGACAGCGGCGACAGATTATCAGGACGAACACCAAAATCGACCTGATTCAGTTTGTCTACGTGATCAAAAGATTGCAGTGTGAAGTAATCCAAGCATATCCACCGCTTGCGATCAAAACATTGAGACAAAAAACGACGAAATCAAAGCCTGCGCAAGAGTTACACTCTCACCCAGGCTCGGGGGCTACACCCGACGGGTGTGCTCGCACGCACCCTCTCTGCGAAGGATAAAATAAGACATCTCGACAGCGTATATAAAGCTCGGGGCTACTGTCGGGGCTATTGTCGGAGATCTAATTTAATGATAAAACTCTCAAAAACAAATCAACAAACCAAAAGCCCAATGACGACTGTCGGAGATCTAATTTAATGACAAATTCCCAAAAACAAATCAACGAATAAGAGTCCCATCTGGGAGAAATCACTGCAGGCCCACGAAGAAAGAGGCGCACGATCCACAGAATCTCGCCGCCCCAGGTAGGCAGACGTCCCTCCGGGCAGACGTGTTTCTGTCTCGCCCGATGCGGGGAGCGAGATGATTCCGCAGCCATCGGAAGACGTGAATGAGTGCTACTGGTAGGGAAAGGACCTATTTACCCCTTCTAGAAGGTCATAGCTATCGCTCCGTAGGCCCTGACGGTGCAAACGCCGATAAGAACGGAGGTATACCCCTCTGAGGGATCGTACACCCCATATAAACCGGAACACAGGATAACACCCTAGTCCCCTACCAAAACGGAGACACGACGAGTCCTCCAGCCAGGGACAGGACGGAACCGGACTTCTGAACAGGCGGGACCCACGCTTCCGAGAAGCAACGGCGACCCCTCCAGCCACTGGGCCCCTACAGGGATCCTTCAGACGAAGGTACGTCGGGTACATGGGGCCTGCCAGGTAACGAAGCCCATTGGCCTACAGTGGAGGAATCCGCCGTATACAAAAAGAACTATAAGAAGGTATAGCTGTGTACCTTCCAACGGTACAACGAACTCCATGCCTCTATTACGCTATGGGTCCAACCGGACCCCCCTTGTATCCTCCAGCGATGAAACAAGGAGCCGACACGACTCCCCTTCTCTGACCAAGTACGAAGACAATAGGAATATAGTATTATAAGTGCCCAACATCCTTCATGAGGAAGGAAAAGGGCTCGGTATCCTAGGTAGATATCTCTCGACGAATGCTTGTAACTCCCCTACCCTCCTTGTGGCTATAAAAGGAGGACAGGGGGGACGACTCAAGGGATGTAAGATCTCCACTCTCAAGCTTCCAGAGAAAGAGATCACACACACCCGAAGAACATGGCTAGTCGATAGCATACACACTCACTACACCATCCAGAGACCTGGGGCTCATACCCCCTCTCTCGAACCAGCTTGTAACCCCCTACAAGCATAGATAAGGAACACAAGCAGCTCCACACTGGACGTAGGGATTTATTGCCCGAACAAGTATAAACCTCATGTCTCTTTGTCTCACTATTCGGAACCCGACACGCGTACAAATTTACTCGTTGGTAGTTTCTAAACACCGACAGTTGGCGCGCCAGGTAGGGGGCATCGCGTGTCACGATGATTTAGTGCTTCTGAATGGCTACCTACAACTCCGGCGGCCCGGGTCTCTCCTTCATCCGTTTCGGGAGCCTAGAGTTCGCCTATTCCGCCGACGGGACCATCACCCGCGTGCAGTCTTCGCCGGACCAGGTCGTAAACACCCTGACATGGTCGAACGAAGACCACCCTGCTCCCCGCAGGGATGCACCGGTTGAGGCTCTGGGGCCACGGAGCCATGGGGCTAACCTCACCGGACTTGGGGAGAGACCCCCAGGAACGGCTACAAAGATCTCCCCCAGGAGTGGCATGGGGGACTCTGACGGCGATGAGTACGAAACCGACTGCACGGCCGAGCACGCCGTGACGCGTTTCATACGCTCTCAGTACGACTACCTCCTGGATTCAGACCGCAGATCCGACGGTGACGAGGTACCGCCGAGCGACAACTGCCTTGGTGCTGTCATTATGACAGACAGGGTTCGCTGGGATACTAAGGAAGGCGTCGGCAACCTCCTCCCAGGCTCCGACGCAAGGAAAGAGCCTACCGATGGGCGAGTGGCATACCACGCCACGGACAAGCAGTCCTCCGAAGACAACGACCGCCCACTCCTCCGTCGGCGCCGGTCACGCCAGTGCTCCAAAGGCCGAAGAGCGCCGCGATCCTCCGAGATCTACGTGCAGAAACAGGCGCTCGCCTACATCAACAACGCCATCCAGATCAAGGGAGGTGCGCCGATAGAAGAGGACGTACCCGTTCGGTCTCGTCAGCGCCGCGTCCATCCTCGAATGGCTCATCACCTTAAAAGTGACTGATACCCCAGATGACGAGTTCGTGGGGACCATCGATTCATTCTATGACCTCCTGACCGAGGATGACATGGCTCTCTCCGGCACCGACAACATGGGGACCGAACATGTCACCCCCGAGGTCAGCGAGGTCCCTTCGCAGGAATGCTTCATGTGCGACGGAAGGGAAGACACCCTCGAGGGAGCCGTGCGCGACGTCGACGAGGACGGCAACGAAATTCTTCCGGCCAACCCTCGGGCTCTTACGCTGCCGCACGTCAACCAAGACGCCATGAAAGCCCGACAGGAGGAACTCGACGATGCTCGCGCTCTTCTTGAGCAGCAACTGCACCCAAGGCCGAAGATCGACCCCCGAGCCCGAGCTCGGGACGTGCAACGCCGCATCATCGAGGACGACATGTCTCCACTCACCATTCCAAGGGCTCATCAGAACATAGCAGCTGCCACCATGCTCATGAGGAAGTTCCCCGAACCCGCGACGCTCGAGGAAAAGAAGCTCAGAGGGGAGTTACGTTTCCTTCTTGACCGTGCAGCGGCCTAGTAGGCAGAGAGCTCGGCACGACAGAGGGTAGGTGCACTCTCCAGTGGTCTCAACACACCGCAGACTGAAAACTCCGTCTGCCAAAGACCGAAACCAACCCCTGCGAGGGGTCAGGAGCTGGTCAGGTGGCGTCCCAGCCGCGTGGCGCGTCACGAGAGCGACGACCGCGAGCCGAGCGACAACGATGATCGTTACAAGCGACGCGGGCGACACCCGCGCAGGGGCGGACGCCACGACCCTGTCGAGGATCGAGACTCTAGCCCAGAGCCCACCGGACCGCGGTGTTTCTCCGGTCGCATACATGCCGCACGGATTCCATCACGTTTCCGACCACCAACCTACATCCAAAAGTACACGGGGCTCACGAACTCCGGCCTCTGGCTGGAGGACTATCGTTTCGCCTGCGAGGCGGGCGGGGTGAACAACGAGAATTTCATAATCCGCCATCTGCCGCTTTACCTCTCGGACACAGCTCGCGTGTGGCTAGAACACCTCCTAAAAGGAAAGATACGGAACTAGGGGGACCTGAAAGAAGCCTTCGTCGGAAACTTTCAAGGGACCCACATCCAACCCGGCAACTCCTGGGATCTCAAGAACTGTAAGCAAAAGAGAGGCGAAACCCTCCGAGAGTATATTCGCCGCTTTTCTCAACATTGTAACGAGCTCCTGGATATAGCCGACGGTGACGTCATCACAACTTTCTTGTCGGGGACAAGATGTGACTCCTTAGTTCACAAACTAGGGCGCAAGAAACCCAAAACAACGAAAGAGCTTCTCGACATTGCCACGAATCATGCCTCGGGCGAAGAGGCAGTCGGCGCCGTCTTCCAAGACGCGACAAGCTGCAGCAAGCGTGATGACGCGGAGGCCGGAGGACCCTCCGCCCGACCACACAAGAAAGGGCGCAACCGACAGCGGTACGACTCGTCTTTCGTCGCCGCGATGGAAAAAGGCGAGGAGCAGGAGGACATGCCGACGAACAATCACTTTGAGAAGATGCTGGAACGGACCTGTCCGAACCACACGACCCCAGTAAAACACCTTCTCAAGGATTGCAACCTCATGAAGAAATTCCTTGGCGGCGGCGCGAGAAAGAAGAGATGGATGAAGAAGAAAGAGTGCGACAACGAGGATGGCGGAGCAAAGGACGATGGCTACATCCTGGGAGACGAAACCCTGATGATTTTCGGCGGCCCGACATCATGCAGCTCTAGGCGTCAGCAGAAGGTCGCACGCCAAGAGGTATACGCAACTGTCCCCGTTGTCCCCACCTTCCTCAAATGGTCTGAGTCTCCTATTACTTTTAACCGTAATGATCATCCCGACTATGTACCGTATCCTAGGCGCTATCCATTAGTTGTTGATCCCATTGTTGGCACGAAACACCTCACTAAGGTCCTCATGGACGATGGGAGTGGGCTAAACATCCTCTTTGCCGAGACCCTTGACGCAATGAGAATACCCCGGTCACGACTACGACCCTCGGGGCTCCATTTTTCGGGTAATCCCTGGCAAAAAGGCGGATTCCATCGGACAGATTGATATACCCGTCACGTTCGGCGGGCCGAACAATTTCCAAAAGGAAACACTGACTTTTGAGGTCGTCGGCTTCAGGGGAACATACCACGCCATATTGGGACGACCGTGCTACGCAAAGTTTATTGTTGTCCCGAACTACACTTACCTGAAACTTAAAATGTCGGGACCGAGGGGTGTCCTCAAGGTGGGCACGGCGCCTTGACGCGCATACGAATGCGACGTCGAGTGCTGCACGTACGCGTCGGCACTCGTGGCCTCGAAACAACTCGCGGCTGAGATGGCGGCCGAGGCCAGCGCGTCGCGAGAAGAGGCCCCGAACACCAAGAAGGTCGGTTCCTTCGAGCCTACAGGATCTACGAAGGCGGTCGTGCTCGACGCTCGGGATGGGGAGGAGAGGACCGTGTGTGTCAGCACCTCCCTCTCTCCCAAATAGGAAAGCGAGCTCGTCTACTACCTCCATGCAAACATCAACGTATTTGCATGGAGGCCCTCGAATATGCGGGGCATACCCTGGGACGTCGCCGAGCATTCCTTACACATCAAGCCGGACTCCCGGCCCATCAAGCAGCGACTGCGCCATTTCGACGAAGAGAAACGTGCCGCGATCGGAGAAGAGATCAAAAAGCTCCTCGTCGCGGGTTTTATCAAAGAGATGTACCATCCCGAGTGGCTCGTCAACCCTGTACTGGTACGAAAAAAGAATGGGAAATGGAGAATGTGCGTTGATTACACGAGTCTCAACAAGGTCTGTCCAAAAGACCCATATCCATTGCCTCGCATAGACCAAATTGTCGACGCGACGTCAGGGTGTGAACTCCTCTGCTTCCTTGACGTGTACTCAGGGTACCATCAAATCAAGATGAACGAGTCAGACCAGCTCGCAACATCGTTCATCACCCCGTTCGTATCTTTCTGCTACGTCACCATGCCTTTCGGACTCCGAAACGCCGGGACCACCTTTCAGCGAACTATGATCCGATGCTTTGGTGAACTCATGAGCAAAACCATCGAAGTCTACGTAGACGACATCGTCGTTAAAACCTGGCACTCTGACGGGCTCGTGGCTGATCTCGCCCTCACATTCGCAAAACTCAAAAAGAATAACATCAAACTAAATCTGGAGAAATGTGTCTTTGGGGTCCCCAAGTTCATGCTCCTAGGATTCGTCGTTTCCGCAAGAGGGATCGAAGCTAACCCAGAAAAGATCACCGCCATCGAAAAAATGGGGCCGATCCACAACGTGAAAGGAGTACAGCGGGTCACCAGATGCATCGCATCACTTAGCCATTTTATTTCCCGCCTCGGCGAAAAAAGCTTGCCTCTGTACACGCTCTTGAAAAAATCCGAGCGATTTGCGTGGACATTCGGGGCCCAGTCAACTCTTGATCACATCAAGCAGTTGCTAACCAACGCGCCGATCCTGGTGTCATCTACTGACGGCGAGGAACTGCTGCTATACATCTCCGCCACGAGGCAGGTGGTAAGCACGGTCCTTGTCGTCGAAAGGGGAGAAGAAGGGCACGTACTTAAGGTACACGGACATGTGTATTTCGTCAGCGAAGTGCTGAGCGACTCGAAAACCCGGTATTCCCATCTATAGAAGTTGGTATACGCGGTGATCATGACTAAAAGAAAGCTGCTACATTACTTTGGATCACACAAAGTTACAGTCGTGAGAGACACGCCGCTGGGAGAGGTCATCCAGGAAGTGCGAAAACTTGAGTCCAAGTTTGACGGTCTCGCTCAACCACATACCAAGGCGTCAGAATGAGGAGGCCAACGCACTAGCCAAGGCAGCCTCGAGCCGTGAGCCCGCACCACATGGGGGTTTCGCAAGTGATCAACCAAAACCATCCATCAACAATGGAGGATCAGAGGTCTCCAGCTCTCCCGACGCCATCTCCTCGCGGCCTCGGACGCCACCGAGACCTCGACCACTCACGGCGCTGAGGTAACAGAGGCAATGAACATCGAGTCAGAGGAGCCAATGATAGAGAAGGACTGGAGACAACCATATGTAGATCTCCTGACCAAGGGTGAGCTCTCTACAGACCAGGCGGAGGCTAAATGGCTTGCTAGACGAGCCAAAACCTTCACCCTAGTCGACAGCCAACTATACAGCGAAGTGCCACCGGCGTGCTGCAACGTTGCATCCCCACCGAGTAGGGGAAAAAGCTCCTGCAAGACATCCACCAGGGGGGTCTGTGGACACCATGCGGGAGCTAAAACCCTCGTGGGCAACGCGTTCCGACAAGGTTTCTATTGGCCGACGACCATTGCCGACGCCTAGACCTTGGTACGCGCTTGCGAGGGTTGCCAGTTCTTCGCTAGACAGATCCACATGCCCGCCCAAGCACTCCCACCATCCCTCTTACGTGGCCATTCGTGGTCTGGGGGCTCGACATGGTTGGCAAATTCGACAAAGCGCCCGGGGGCTACACCCACCTATTGGTCGCCATCGACAAATTCACTAAGTGGATCGAATTGCACCCCATCACCAACATTAGGGCGGAAGAGATTGTCAATTTCTTCAACAATATCATCCAGCATTTTGGAGTGCCCAACTCCATCATCACCGACAATGGAATGAACTTTACCGCAGATGAATTCCTAGAATGGTGCGACGACCAGCACATACGGGTTGATTGGGCCTCCGTCACGCACCTAGAGTCCAATGGGCAAGTCAAACGTGCCAATGGACTCATCCTACAGGGGATCGAGGCAAGGATTTTTGACCGGCTAAATAAGTACGGGAAAAAATGGCTCCAAGAGCTCCCTGCCGTTCTGTGGAGTCTAAGGACGACACGGAGCAGGGCCACCGGCTTTTTGCCATTCTTCCTGGTCTATGGCTCAGAAGTCGTCCTACCCACAGACCTTGAGTACGGGTCCCCAAGGGTGGAAGCCTACGATCCTAAGAAGGCAGAAATTTTCCTGGAAGACGCTATAGATCAGATTGACGAGGCCAGGGACGCCGCCCTCCTACACTCGGCCAAGTACCAGCAGGCGCTACGCTGGTACCACGATCGACGCGTCCGACCAAGTGGTTTTCAACCAGGGGATCTAGTACTACGAAAACTCCAGAGCAACAAGGAGCGGCGCAAGCTCACCTCGCTCTAGGAAGGACCCTACATTGTCCACGAAGTGATAAGGCTAGGATCCTACCGACCCAAAACCTTTGCTGGCAAAATCGTTACCAATTCCTGGAACATACAACAGCTACGTCGTTTTCTACCCCTGAAAAATTCCCCATTACAACATTTCAATTGAAGTTTTCTTTTCACACATCACAAAGTCTTGGGAAAGAGCTTTTCTTCCATACAGGACATGCAAATAAACCCCTTTCCCAGGGGCTACCCGATACACATGAAGCAAAAGAAAAATTCGAACAGACATATACAATCCAAGTTCATTACAACCATTCCAAAAGCAAAAGAGCCAGAGCTTAGAAAATGGCTCAAGGCAACACCTTAATGTAACGAACGCGAAAGGTGGACACTTCATCAAGACACCTAGCCCAGAGCACGAACTCATGGGAAAGGAGACACTCCAGGCTACAGTACATAATGACTCCGCCTAGACCTTCGCTCGACGGCCCAAAGCATCGGCAAAACTCCCCAGCGCAGGAAGGAGGATCGTCGGCGTCCAACTCCGGCACATCCCATGGACACCAAATCTTCCACCGCCGCGCGGTGAAGTGAAGGTCCGCGCGGAGGGAGGAACGCAGCATAGCCAGGCCATGGTTGCCCCATCTACCATTCGGGGACACACCACTGATGACCTAGTTGAGAAGAGCGAGGGCCTCAAGGTCCACCGGATTCGCAAGATATAGTATCATAGACCGAAAGTACATCACCCTGGCATCCCCAGCCTGGATCGCTAGTTTGATGAACCCCAAGCCGGAGGGATCATCTCCCTATAGCATCAACCTCTCCACACCGCAGAAACACAAGGCTTCCCGATGGTCAACCTCGAAAAAGCGTTGCTCAAGAGCCCTCCCCCGAAACATGTGGTAAGATCGGCAGAAGCCCTGTAAAGCTCGAAGAGACAAAAGTCGAGCCACCTCCCTATCATGGCAGAACCGTCGAAAAACACCACAGACCTGACGAAGATGCATGTACTCCTAATAGTCCCTGTCATAGTCGATGGCACGAAGAAGGATCTGGAGGAAAAGCTCCTCCGACAGCGTCAGGAGGAGGCTGGCCGCCATGGCAAGGCGAGCGCGGCAGGCGCAAAGACGAGGCTGATGCGCTTTCCGTGACCTCCCTCGACAACGACGAGAAACCTTCTTTTCTTACTACTACTGGCTGGTACAAAGGGGAAGAAGAAGACTGAGAAGGGCGGTGGAAAGTAGTACTACTTCAGACCCCATCCAATCCAATATATAGCACATGGCTATTGTCTCTCCGTCTCCCGCACACGCGCGCCTCGGGCCCACAGAGACGCGACTCTTCATTTCCCAGGCAAGGACGACATCAGCGAACCGCCAGAGGACACGTACACCGCTTCGCCGAACCAAACAATCGACTGCCACGGGGCCCACGAACCGCACGCAGCGCCAACTTCCTAGGAACAGGCAAGCGTCGCAAGAGGCACAACCAGTCCACCACGACTAAAAAGGTGAGCACAACCGGTAAGCCCATCATTTAAAAGAACATCAAATTATTTATCCCTACTATGCAAAATGTAGGGACCAAAAATGGGGTAACGGCCAAAAGACCGTTTGTCACCCGTAGTACTTATTTAACAAATGAGACAACTAGGCTAAGGGATCTTGGTTGGCCCAAAACATTACGGATTCTACAGCCTCCCTGGCCAAAAAACGAAGAGTGAGGGACGTTGATAAGTGGGCCCTGGCGGCCGGAACGTAGACGTTTTCACGTCGAACGCACTTAGTAAACGTGTTTAGGCTTTGGCAGATAACAGAATACGTGGTAAACCCCACGAGGGGCGGCATCGAGCCCTCGGATTTCATCGAACGGATCCGTGTACTATACGTATCGACTGTCAAAGATTAGAGATCGGTCCAAGATGGACTTCCACTAGTGCGTGCCTCCACGGATAAGGACCCGGGGTCTCACCTAGACTACCCGTTAGCAACTCGACAAGCCCTCGATCTCGGCCACTAAGGTAAGATACGAGGTGACTCACTTCCACATCCTAAACCATGGGGGTGCGAGGAAGAAACATGGGAGTTGCGATAGTCCCTAAACGCATGGTCCAACATACACGATGGGCAAACCAACAAAGGCCTACGAAACGGGAACGATGGCTAAGAACAACGGTTGCAAAAGCTAAAGATACGGGCTCAGCAGGCCCAGTTCTTACAAGCAGATCAAAGCACATCAACTAAGCAAAATACATCTAACCCCGTAGAGAGCTAACAAATCATGGGGCCACCACCCTCGGCTCCTCCGCCAGGACCTCCTCGGCCGGCACGACGTCGACAACAGCCTCCGCCGCGTCAGAGAGGCGCTCGACGAGGTGAACATACTGATCGACGCTCCGGCCGTGAGGGAAACCTGCGGCATCCACCATGTCCGTTCTAGAACGGACCTCGGCCATGGTAAACGCATCTCCCGCCCCGCGAAAAACGGCGCACGCAACAACATTAAGCACGCGTACGGGGACAGCCTAGAGATGATCGATCACGGTACCCCCGGGCGCATGAAGAAGGCCGACGATGTCGTCCGCAGCAGAACGGAGTGCCAGCAGCTCCGTCTCCAGTGCTGCGATGAAAGGAGAATACAACTCATCTGAAGCAAATCGCGACAGGATAAGCTCGGGGAAAAACACGAAAGCTTACCCACAATGCGCCTATCAGCCTCGGCCAGCCGATCGCGGAGACCGTAGACCGCCTGAACAGACCCTAACAAGCTCTGGCGAAAACCCTCAAACATCCGGTAAAGTAGCTCTGTATCCTGGATACGGCGAAGGTTCTACATTGGACGGCTGAGCAGTTCTTCCAGCAAGCTCCGGAATCGATGCATGGGAGGCACTGGCATCGTGCCCGACGGCGCCGAACCGCAGCTGGACGAAGAACGCCACCTAGGCCCACGCGGAACACTGGGCAAGTCGGCGTCAGCAAGTTGGAAGGCGCCGCCCACACCTCAAAGCCACGAGGAGCGGAGATGTTAGGAGATGAGTAAGGCCTCCTAATCAGGATAACGGGAAATCAATCAGCATCTGAGCCGTCACAAGAAAAATATATCGAAAACATAATGCAAGTACCATCCCGCCTCAGTCATCCGACGACGAAGGCTCCGAGGATCGGACGCACTCCCAGCGAGACCGCTCTCCAGGGACGCATGCCACGGTCCATGGCTTAATGAGTAGTGGTGACTCAGGCGGAAGGAGTTTAAACGGGGAGTGGGAACAGGATGAAACAGTTCACTCTCCCCACCACTTTAAATAGGTCAGGTAACAGAGTCAGCAAAGACCAAGGTCGCTCCGTATCAGACGGACCCCATCGTTCCGATTTTCAACTTGCAGAAATGGTCAGGGAAACGCGAGAAGTGTTGTGTCAAGTCTTGTCACGGTAAGCTGGTCGATACACCGCACGATGGGGAGAGCGACACGCGGAGCACCGACAAACGCCACCAGGTTAGGGTGCGGCGCGAGTTGTCCTAATCCTTAGGTCTGTCGCGGTTGTGTCCTGGCCACTGACAGAGCACTACCGCGGCTTCAACCCCGATTCAGGCACAAACTGATCCCTACGGCCCGACCAAATGGCAAGCGACGATAGAAGAAACCCTACATCGACATATACCCGGGGGCTTCACGCCGCAGAAAATCACCATACACAGAGAGCTCGTTAATGGATGCGTAAGAAGGCAAGACAGCCACTCCATTGCATCTGATCGCGATGGACAAGCCTGGGCATCGACAGCTTCAAGGTACGAAACGTGGCGGTAGGATAGGGGCGAGCAAGTTTCGATGCCCACAACATCATGACTAAACAGTGCCACCGGCAGCAGCGACAGGTGGTCAGAACGAAAATCGAAATCGGCTCGATTCAGTCCACTTGCGCCATCAAAAGATTGCGGTGCGAAGAAATCTGAGCATATCCACCGCTTGCGATCGAAACATCAAGACGAAAGCGACGAAAATCTAAACCTGCGCAAGAGTTACAGTCTCACCCAGGCTCGGGGAATACACCCGGCGGGTGCGCTCGCGCGCACCCTCTCGGCGAAGGATCAAAAAAGATGTCTAAACAACGTATATAAAGCCTCAGCAAGATAATTAGGAAACTCTTCCTAAGGCTCGGGGGCTACTGTCGGAGATCTAATTTAATGATAAATTCCCAAAAACAAACCAACGAATAAGAGGCCCATCTGGGAGAAATCACTGCAGGCCCACGAAGAAAGAGGCGCACGATCCACAGAATCCCGCCGGCCCGGGCAAGCAGACGTCCCTCCGGGCAAACGTGTTTCCGTCTCGCCCGACGCGGGGAGCGAGACGATTTCGCGGCCATCGGAAGACGTGAACAATCGCCGCTGGTAGGGAAAGGACCTATTTACCCCTTCTAGAATGTCACGGCTATCGCTCTGTAGGCGATGACGGTGCAAACGCTGATAAGAACGGAGGTATGCCCCTCTGCGGGATCGTACACCCCGTATAAACCAGATCTCAGGATAACACCCTAGTCCCCTACCAAAACGGAGACACGACGAGTCCTCCAGCCAGGGACAGGACGGAACCGGACTTCTGAACAGACGGGACCCACGCTTCCGAGAAGCAACGGCGACCACTCCAGCCACTAGGCCCCTACAGGGATCCTTCAGACGAAGGTACGTCGGGTACATGGGGCCTGGCAGGTAAAGAAGCCCATTGGCCTACAGTGGAGGAATCCATCGTATACAAAAAGAACTATAAGAAGGTACAGCCGTGTACCTTCCAACGGTACAACGAACTCCATGCCTCTACTACGCTATGGGTCCAACCGGACCCCCCCCCCGTATCCTCCAGCGATGCAACAAGGAGCCGACACGACTCCCCTTCTGCGACCAAGTACAAAGATAATAGGAATATAGTATTATAAGTGCCCAACATCCTTCATGAGGAAGGAAAGTGGCTCGGTATCCTAGGTAGATATCTCTCGATGAATGCTTGTAACTTCCCTGCCCTCCTTGCGGCTATAAAAGGTGGACAAGGGGGACGATTCAAGGGACGGAAGATCTCCACTCTCAAGCTTCCAGAGAAAGAGATCATACACACCCAAAGAACACAGCTAGTCGATAGCATACACACTCACTACACCATCCAGAGACCTGGGCCTCATACCCCCTCTCTTGAACCAGCTTGTAGCCCCCTGCAAGCAGAGATAAGGAACACGAGCAGCTCCACACTGGACGTAGGGATTTCTTGCCCGAACCAGTATAAACCTCTTGTCTCTTTGTCTCACCATTCGGAACCCGACACGCGTACAAATTTACTCATTGGTAGTTTCTAAACACCGACAACGACCATCTAGGGAGAGATAAGAGGCCCATTAGGAACAAATCACCGCAAGCCCACAAAGAGGGGGCACTTGATTCGTAGAATCCCGCCGGACTGGGTAGGCAGACGTGCCCCCGGACAGACGTGTTTCCGTCTCGCCCGACGTGGGGAGCGAGACGGCTCCACTGTCTGCGGAAGACGTGAAGAACATCACCGATAGGGAAAAGACCGATTTGGCCCCATCTAGAAGGTGACAGTCACCGCTCTGTGGGCGCTGACAGTGCGAACACCGATAAGAATGGAGGTACACCACCCTGAGGGATCGTACACGCCGTGTAAACCTGGGCTGAGGATAACACCCTAGTTCCCTAGTTCCCTACCTAAACGAAGACACAACGAGTCGTCCGACCAGGGACAGGATGGAACCGGACTCTCGGATAGGTGGGACCCACGCTTCCCATGAAACAACGGTAACTCCTCAATCCTCCGGGCCCTACAGAAGCCCTTCAAATGAAGGTACGATGGGTACACAAGGCCCACGAGGTAACGAAGTCCATTGGCCTGAGGTGGAGGAATCTGCCGTATACAAAAAGAACTATAAGAGGGTACAACTCTGTACTTGCCAACGGTACAACGAACTACATACCTCTACTACGCTACGAGTTTGTGAACACATGATGGATAAGTACCCATGTAGTTCAGTTTTGTGATGAGTGATTGCCTAACACTTGAGCGTTTCAGTTTGAGTGGCTTACTTCTAATCCTTGCGAAAGCAAATATGTGTCTGACTATCGGCATGTGGTGTGCAGGTGCTATGCCTAGTGACAGTGGTCAATGATATGGAGAAGGTTGAGTAGAGGCTTGCCGTGCCGATGGACTGAGAGCGGTGAAGGGCGGAAGCGGGGCTCGGACTGAGGGACCATGGGCGCCGGCGGACTAGCTGTGGTGGCTAGTGTTGGCACCGGCGAGTACGACAAGACATGGAGGTAGACCAAGTCGACCGAGTCAAGACGGCGGACGAGCGGGTCGAGCGGAAGCTCAGGGGACTCGAAGTCGGACCGGGTGAGGACAAGGTGACTTGAGTCGAGTGGTTTGGTCGTTTGGGCCTCAAAACCATCCGAGGACGGTTTCCGAGTTTGGGCCTCAAAACTCGGGGTTCGGTAGTTGAGCCGAAAGCTACCGGTGGCGGGTTTCCTAGGTTTGGGCCTCAAAACCTAGGTGGAGCTTCCGAGGAAGCGGGGATGGCACATGGCAGAATCCTGGAGGTTGCGTCGAGGCGACGGCAACTCCCGGCAGGAAGCGGGGTCGTCCATTCAAATGAGTGGCTGAGAGTTATCGACTTGGATTACAATGTCTTAGGGCTAGGTAATTCGGTCATGTATCTAAGGGGGTCTTTGGGAAATAGCCAAAGCCCGTTAAATGGGGGATGAAGGGGTATCCCTCATCCCACCTCTTGAATCCTAGTCATTTGCACCACCTCTCTCTCTCTCTAGTTTCTCTCTCTAGTTCATGAGGTCCCTAGTGTAAGGATTTGCACTTTGATTTTAAGTGGGAATCAGAGGCCTTACCCTCCGTAACCATGGTGGCTTTGATTTCATGATTGTGTCTCTTTTGCTTGTGTTCCTTGCTAATTGCGTTTTGCTTCTCTCTAATCCTCTAAGTTCATGAGATGAGTTCTTCCGATTAAGAGCAAGTTTTGCGATTCCGTTTGAGCCAAGTTGTACGGGATCACGAATAGAAGATTTGCACCGAAGGGTTTTGCCCCAAACATCTTGAGCACTTAGATCGGGCAATTTCTATTTCGTGTTCTTGTTCTTGAGCTTTTTTCCCGAATTCCTTTTATTCCCGTTTACTCACACCAAATTGAGCGATGATTTCTTCGGGATAGCTCCTCCATAGCACTAGGATCATGCCTACAAAGTTTGGTTGCTATTGGTGAGCATTTGGTAGTGATTTGGGAAGATTTGGGGGAGAGGCGATTCAAAATTGCCCCCAAATTGGGTCTGTCCAGCCATTCCCGGACTGTCCGCAACCCATTTGCGAACTGTCCGCGGATCAGGGCCGAGACAGACCTCCTCGGGTTGTTTTTCAGGACAACAGCGGACTGTCCGAGCCTCATTCCCGGACTGTCCGGCGTGTAAATCCGTCGAAACACACAGTTTCTGGACTTGCTGTTTGGGGTTTTTTGTTTTGCCGGCGGATAGTCCGAGCCTCATCCGCGGACAGTCCGCCGCTCGTCAGAATCAGGTTGCGGACAGTCCGAGCCTTGGTCAGCGGACAGTCCGCGAAAACTGCTTCGTTGTTTTTCCCGTTTCTCTCTCGTTCGGACTTCGAATCAAGTTCCGTTTGTTGCGTTGGATTCGTATTCACATAGGGAACATGATGAGGCAATTTTGAGACCAGTTCTCACAAGTGGTTTTTGGGTGTGCTCTTGCCTCTCCTCTCTAGAGGTTGAGAGCACCTCTTTCGGGTCGCGTTTCGAGTTTGTGGTTTCGATCCTTCACCGACCTTCTCCGACCGCTCCGCTGCACTTCTAGGGGTCTTCCTAAGGTGTCCACCTAATTGTTAGGTCGTGTGCGCGTCATTTCATCCAAGCTCGAGTTTTGGGTGTGTTTGGGACAAGGGCCAAGCATTTGAGTTGGATTTTTATTTGGTTCCCATTCACCCCCCGCCCCCGCCTCTAGTCGCCATTCTCGGTCCTTCAATTGGTATCAGAGCCGGTTAAGGATCAATTCACCTTACACAGTTCTTGATCTGCGAAGGCAACATGGAGGGAGGTGTTGGTAAACCTCCCTACTTTGATGGAACCAACTTTTCATATTGGAAGGTGCGCATGTCCACTTACCTCCAAGGGCTTGACACAAAGTTTTGGGAGATTTGTGAGAATGAGAACTACATGGTTCTTTATGCTTGGATCAAACGCAAGAATGCGTCAAACGCAAGAGCTTGTAGCATTCTCTTCTCTTGTTTGTCTCTTCCTGAGTTTGAGTGGGTTTCGAGTCTCACTACGGCACGGGAGATCTGACAAACGCTCTTGATCGGAAGGTGTGGGAGATGAAGGTGGCTGTCATTCAAGAGTCACCGGGCTATGATGCCCTGACCGTGGAGGAGTTGTTTAGCAAGCTCAAGTCCTCGGCGATTGACTACCAGACCCGGGCCAAGCTTGAAAACCCGTCGAAACCATTTATGGCGTTGGTTTCTGGCCCCGGCGGGACGTCTTCTTCCTCCTCTGACCCTTCACACTCCTTGTTTGCTTTCTCTATGATTTATGTGATAGAGGAGCAAGTGGAGGCTCTTGGAGATGACGAGCTGGCCCTAGTAATCACTAGGTTCTCACAGTTTCACAACAACCGTTTTAACCGACGACGTGGTGGCTCGGCCAAGGGGTGCTACCATTGCGGTGATGAGGATCACTTCATCGCAAACTACCCCAAGAAAGCTACGAGCGACTTCACCAAGCGCAAGGACAAGCGCGAGCACCACTTCAAGGACAAGCACAAGCCCAAGGGCGGCTACCACCGAAGGTCCTCCAAGAAGGTGATCGACAAGGTGAAGGCCAAGCACTGCGTCTTCCTTGCCTCCCTCAGCGACATTGATGCCTCCTCTGACGGAGGTGCTTCTTCAAGCGATGATGAGTCGAAGGGAAAGGTTGAGGACAAGTTCAACGGCCTATGCTTCTACGCCGACGCCAAGCACGATGGCTTTTGCACCATGGCGATTGAAGAAGGCAAGGTCGGCAAGCGCAAGGACGACTCCGACTACGACTCTGACACACCCGAGGTATCACCCACCATTGACTCCCTCTCCCTCGAGCTTGAGTCTTTGAACAACACTTTGATGAGTCAAGATACGTTGCTCAAGCATGCCGCTTGTGAGAGGAACGATTTTAAGGCGAAGTACCTTGGCGTGCTTCATGAGTTAGATTTTGCTAAGGCATCAGTAGTGGTTACAGAGGAGGTAGAGTGTGATGCTTGTGCCATTCACATGTCTGATCTTGTCACTCTCTAGGACAATTATGGCACTCTACTTGAGGAGGTTAGTGAGCTGAAGGCTAGGCCTAGCTTACTGGCGCGTGCAAGTCTTGCTCAGGCTTGCGTTCTGAGCTGGCACAGAGAGATGCTAGGATTGCTGTGCTAGAGAAGGTCAGTTCAGATAGCACTAGAGAGTCGGATCGCTTTGAGGCTTTGGAGCTTGAGATCACGTCATGCAGACACGACAAGATGCGTACCGAGGAAGAAAACACATACCTTTGGTCCATCTTGAGCTGGGTGTCTTGCCGAGAGCCGCAGTTCGGGATGTTGCTTAGCCAATGCAAAAGGGCTGGCAGCACGGGAGTAGGCTTTGCTATAGGTGGGAATGACGATAGCTTGTTCGGTAAGATCGGTGAGTGCGGTGGTTTGAGGGAGAATGAGAAACCCACCGCAACACCCAAGCTTACCAAGATCACTCCACCTAAGCCTACCAATCCCTCCAAGTTTCCTGTGAGAGATGGTGTGTTTGAAGAGCCACCCAAAACCACTCCACAAAAGCAAGTGTGGATTGCAAAACCGAACCATCTTCGCAACCCACTTGACACACTGCCAGACATCTCTAGTGATCCCTTCCTAAGAAAGCAAGAGCCACCCAAACCAACAAGAGAGTGCCTACCAAGAGTGTGGTGAGGTACCATTGTGAGTATTGTGAGAAGGATGAGCACTTGGCTGAGTTTTGCTTTAAGAGGAAGAGAGATGATCGGAGGCAGGTTGAGTTGAACAACCGGGACATGTACCACCCACGAGTTGGGGTGCGTGAACCGGAAGTTCGGAGGCGCACTACTAGGCCTAAAGGTACAATGCCTCAAGGTGCTAGGCCTTAGGAGGCGAGACCACGTGATGGTCGTGCCCGGCGGGGTACCAGTCGTGACCCATACGGCTAGGGGCCTCATGGCGGTGGCTTCACTCCACCCTTCGCTAACGGACCACGTTTTCCCTATCGTGGTGATCGCTATCCTCCCATGGGACATGAGATGTTTGGCTTTTTTCCTAACCCATTCTTTGGGTAAATGGGACAACACTGGTATCCTTCATAGTTTACTAACCTCAGTGTTGGTCCGTTTGCTCACCCTATGTCTTTTTATTGATGTAGGAAGGACTGGAGGAGACTTGGCATGTGGATTCCGGATGTTCACGCCATATGACCGGAAGTGCCAAGTGGTTCTCGAGCCTCGACCCCGTGCACCACACCGAGTATATCACATTCGGGAATAAATGTAAAGGTAAGGTTGTCTCCCGGGGGTCCATCCGAGTCAATTCGTCTTTTGTCCTCAAGGATGTTGCTTTGGTTGCGAATTTGCATTTTAACCTTCTCTCGATTTCGCAACTCCTCGATGACGGTTTTGAAGTGAGTTTCAAGCCTAGTCTCTCTCGGATTTTGGACTCTCGTGGTGAGCTTGTTTGCAGGATTTTACCCTTCGGGAAGGTTTTTCGTGCGAATTTTTCTATCTCTTCCGGACCTTCTCGTTGTCTTCTTGCCAGTTCTTCTTCCGAGCTTTGGAAGTGGCATAGGAGATTGAGACATTTGGGTTTTGACTTGCTTGCAAGGCTTAGCTCAATGGACCTTATCCAAGGATTGCCAAAGCTAAAGTTCGAGAAGGATTTGGTTTGCCATCCTTGCAGGCATGGCAAGATGGTTGCCGCTTCCCATCCTCCTGTGACTGAGATCATGACCACTCGACCCGGTGAGCTCTTACACATGGACACAGTTGGTCCAGCTCAGGTTATGTCAGAGGGAGGGAAGTGGTATGTGGTTGTAGTCGTTGATGACTACTCGAGATACTCTTGGGTGTTCTTTTTGGAGAGTAAGGATGAGGCTTTTTCACATGTTCGAGATATGATTTTGAGATTGCAGAATAAGCTACCTAAGCATGCCATGAGAGCGATACGCAGTGACAATGACACAGAATTCAAAAATGCTCACTTTGCAACTCTTTGCTCCTCTTTGGGTCTCGACCACCAGTTTTCTTCTCCTCACACTCCGCAGCAGAATGGTGTTGTTGAGCGTAAGAATCAGACCCTTGTTGAGATGGCCAGGACGATGCTCGATGAGCATAGGACTCCTAGGCGATATTGGGCTGAAGCGATTAATTCTGCTTGCTATGTCTCCAATCGCATTTTCCTCCATGCTTTCAAGAAGAAAACTTCTTATGAGTTGTGTTTTGGGATACCACCCAAGGTAAGTCACCTACGGGTATTTGGGTGCAGGTGCTTCATCCTCAAAAAGGGAGGTAAGTTGGATAAATTGGAATCTCGGTCTTCTGACGGTATCTTTCTTGGTTATTCTACTCACTCTCGTGCTTATCGTGCTCTTAACCTTAAGACTAACCGAGTGATGGAGACTTGTGAGATTACCTTCGATGAAACTATGTCTTGTATTTCCACTGCTTTTGAGCTTGCAGGTGAGGTGAGTTGCACTCCAGCATCTTTGTGAAGGAGGAGCAAGACGACGCCGACTGGGGTGATCCCGAGCCGACTCCACCAGCTGCCCCCGTCGATCCTGTGATGTCCACTTCAGCTCACGACCCTGACCCCTCCACTTCTTCGACTTGGGGCCGGTTCAAGCAGCTTCCTCAGACCGTGCCCGTTGCACCTGAGGGAGCTCCAGCTACTTCGAGGGGGAGGCAACTTCTTCACATGAGGCGCTGCTACACATTCATCATCGTCACCCTCCTCAGACTATGATCGGTGACATCGATGAGCGTACCACACACTCCAGGTCATATCATATCTCTCATTTTGCTCATTTGGCTTTTGTCGCATCTTTTGAGCCCCGAGATGTTGGACACACATTAATGGATCCGGATTGGGTTAATGCCATGCATGAGGAACTTGAAAACTTTGAGCGAAACCGCGTTTGGGTCTTAGTGTCACCACCACAAAGTTGCCACCCTATAGGAACCAAGTGGGTTTTCAAAAACAAACAGAGTGAGGATGGGGTGGTAGTGCGTTACAAGGCTAGGTTGGTAGCGCAAGGCTTTTGTCAAATGGCGGGAATCGATTATGAGGAAACCTTTTCTCTCATAGCTCGTTTAGAAGCAATTAGAATCCTTCTAGCTTTTGCGGCTTCTAAGGGTTTTAAACTTTCTCAAATGGACGTTAAAAGTGCCTTCTTAAACGGCTACATAGAGGAGGAAGTGTATGTTAGACAACCTCCCGGTTTCAAAAATCCCAAGTTTCCAAACCATGTTTTTAAACTTCACAAAGCTTTGTATGGTTTGAAACAAGCCCCTAGAGCATGGTATGATAGGTTGAAAACGTTTTTGCTTGTTAAGGGTTTTAAAATGGGATCGGTAGATAAGACACTTTTTCTCCTCAAGCAAGGCAAAGACACACTCCTAGTCCAAATATACGTGGATGATATCATCTTCAGAGGTTCTTCTCATGCTCTTGTTGCCAAGTTTGCAGATTTGATGGGTAGGGAATTCGAGATGAGCATGATGGGCGAGCTAACTTTCTTTCTCGGGTTGCAAATCAAGCAAACCCGAGAAGGGACTTTTATGCACCAAGGCAAGTACACAAAGGACATCCTGAAGAAGTTTGACATGGGCGAGGCAAAGCCCTCTCGACGCCCATGTCAACTACGACTGCCTTGGATGCGGACGAGGACGGAGAGTCGGTGGATCAGACGGAGTACCGAAGCATGATCGGGTCACTTTTGTACTTGACGGCGACCCGGCCGGACATACAGTTCGCAGTCTTGCTTGTGTGCGTGCTTTCAGGAGTCGCCGCATACTTCGCACAAGCAGGCGGTGAAACACATCATGATGTACTTACGCTTTACCCCCTGAGTTTGGATTGTGGTTTTTGGCCTCCCCTCTCTTGTGCTTTGCGGCTATTCCGATGCCGATTTCGCCGGTTGTCGTCTTGATTGGAAGTACACTTCTGGGACTTGCCAATTTCTCGGGTCTTCTCTTGTGTCTTGGTCTTCTCGTAAATAGTCTAGCGTGGCTTAGTCGACCTGCGAAGCTAAATACATTGCCACCGCTAGATTTTGTTCGCAGTTGATTTGGATGATTGCAACTTTGAAGGATTTTGGTCTTGTGCTTACTAAAGTGCCTCTGCTTTGTGATAGCACGAGTGCCATTAGTGTGGCAAAAATCCCGTGCTTCACTCTAAGACCAAGCACATTGACATTCGTTTTCATTTCTTGAGAGATCACTACGAGAAGGGCGACATTGACCTCCGGCATGTTAAGACCCACAACTAGCTTGCGGACATTCTCACAAAACCTTTGGATCAAGCTGAGTTTTCTCGCCTTTGGGGCAAGTTGGGTGTTTGCTTTCCTTTTTAGAGGAGGAAAGCTTTGTGTAGCATAGTTCTTCTTTTGGCTCTTATTTGAACTTTCTTTTCTTTTTCTTAATTCTTAATTGGTGTCATTGCATTTTGCATCTCATTGCATTTGTGATAGTTCATTTCGAGCTTCATACCTATAGCTGATATAATGAAACTATGCTCTGTTTCAGGCGTTTTATGTGTCTATGGTGTTGCTTAACTTAGACTCTCTTTGATCTCTTGATATGCAATAGAGCTAAGTTAGAAAAGCTTTACAACTGAATTTAACTCTATAAATCACCTCTGAAATGACACTAGCATGTGTAGGCTTTTGAGGATCCCTTTTGGGTGTCTTGTATATAGCTTGTAACTATGGCTCTTCATTGTTTCATTCACTTCCATTGAGCACCATGTTTAAACTTGATCTAAAATGAAGTAGCTCTCTGAATAGTGAATTGAAAAGATCAGTTGGATTCACATTTGTGAGCACTTCACCGTTTGTTCGAGACTGCTTCCCACATGGGTTGAACTTGAGCGGTGTCGTGTATGACCAAAACCGGTGTGTTAAGATCTTTGGCTTTGTCCGGTTGATAAGTGGCATCACTTTGCTTACAACCACTCGCATACACTTACATTGTGCCTAAAACTGAATTTTGCTGCAAAACTCTGAAAAATGAAATTTTGATTCAGTTTGGGTCATTGGCTTGTTGTATGATCTTTGCTTGGGATAGTTTTACTCGCTATACATGAGATAGTTTTGAGGTTGATCTTATCTTGTATGCCATGTTTAGTTGTCTTTAGGAGGTGATACCTCTTCCTTGCTCACACATGTAATCTTCGCTAAATTGGCTTCTAGAGTGATCTTAAGCTCAACTAGAGTCTTAGTTGGGCACTTTGAGCTTTTCCTATTCTCACATGATCACATCACTTAGAGCATCCTTTCATTGTCTTAGCTCTATGTATGAAGCTTTTGCAGTCATTTTGGCATACATGGCATTTGTGGCCGATATCTTGTGTTTTGAGCTTTGATGAGATACATGTGTCAACAAGGGGGGGGGAGATGTGCATTTCATCATATTCATCCAAGGGGGAGAAATTGTGCCATTTGTGAAAAACTTACATTTTTGGCTCTTTTCACCCTTTCTTGGTATCTTGAGTGTGCATGTGCCTAGGGGGGTTCGTGCTAGATGTGTTGAGCCGTTGCCTCTTCTGGAGGATCTAGCTTGCCTTGTTGGCTCCGACAGGTTTCAATTGACATTTTGAGCCTTGAGAGCTTTGTTTGGTATCTTTGACTTGCTAGCGGTGTTGATCCCATTTCTGTCTCTTCTTGAGGGCTAGCTTCATTTTGCTTGGTTGCGTTGAGTCGTTGCCCATGTCTTTGGGGACCAAGTTTTGGATGCGTTTTGCACGTCTCAAGTGACCCCGTTTTGGCTTTCTTAGCTTTTGGTCATTTGGAGAGCTTTACCATGTTGGCTCAAATCTGAAATGCACTTGTGTTGACAATGCACTCATCAAGGGGGAGATTGCAAACACATGGTTGAGATGTGCCCATGTTGTTTAGTTGTGTGATGAGTGATTGGTCAACATTTAGGTGTTTCAGTTTGAGCGGTTTACACTAACTCTTTGCGAAAGCAAATGTGTGCCTGTCTATCATCTTGTGGTGTGCAGGTGCTACGCCCGGAGACAGTGGTTAATGGCGTAGAGAAGGTCGAGTACAGGCTTGCCGTGCTGATGGACTGAGAGCGGTGAAGGGCGGAAGCGGGGCTCGGACTAAGGGACCATGGGAGCCGGAGGACTAGCTGTGGTGGCTAGTGCTTGGCACCGGCGGTGAGACAAGACATGGAGGTAGAACGAGTCGACCAAGTCAAGACGACGGACGAGCGGGTCGAGAGGGAGGCTCACGGGAATCGGAGTCCGACCGGACGAGGACAAGGTGGCTCGAGTCGAACGGTTTGGTGGTTTGGGCCGCGAAACCACCGGTGGACAGTTTCCGAGGCCTCAAAACTCGGGGTTCGGTCATTGAGCCCAAAGCTACCGGTGGCGGGTTTCGCGGGTTTGGGCCTCAAAACCCGGGCGAAGCTTCCGAGGAAGCGGGGATGGCACGTGGCAGAATCCTGGAGGTTGCGTCGAGGCGACGACAACTCCGGGCAGGAAGCAGGGCCATCCATTCAAACTGCGGGCGAAAATATCTCTGACTTGGATTATAGTGTCTCAGGACTAGGTAATTCGGTCATGTATCTAGGGGGCGATATGGAAATGTCCAAAGCGTCGTTAAGTAGTGGACGAAGGGTTCTTACCCCTTCACCTCTTTCACCTCTCTCATTTTCCCCCTCTCCACTCCCTAGTTCTTGCTTCATGAGGTCCCTAGATTGATTAGCAACCAATCTTTGTAAGAACATGCGAATCTTTTGTTGGGAATAAGAGGCCTTACCCTCCATAAGAAATGGTTAGTTCAATTTCGTGATTTGTGTCTCCAATTGTGCTTGTTCTTCGCGTTCTTGTGTTTTGTCTCTTTTTCCCAAAATTGTTCATGGAGTGAGATCTTTGGCTTCGGGCCATTTCGATCGATTTCGTTTGAATCATTTTGTGCGGGGACATGAGAAGAACAATTGCAGCAAAGGGTTTCCCTTGATTCCTCACGAGCACATAAATCGGGCAATTTTAAGTTCGTGTTCTTGTTCTTGAGCTTTTCTCCCGAATTTCTTTTATTCCTGCTATTTCACTTCAAATTGAGTGAGGATTTCCTTGGGATAGCTCTTCCATAGAACAAGGGTCAAGCCTACAAAATTTGGTTGCTAGTGGAAACCATTTGATAGTGATTTGGTGAGGTTTGGGATGGAGGCGATTTGAAATCGTCCCCTATTCTTCTCTGCGTGAGCAGTCGCGGACAGTCCGCCGTTGAGGGCGTAGAAAATCCAGGGATCGGGCTCCGGCAGAGGCTCTCGGTCGAGTCTGCTCAAGTCACTCACGGACAGTCCGCCAAGATTCCGTCGTTGGTTCTCGCCGAGCAACACTGTTTTTGGTAATTGCCTTTGGTGTTTTTCGGATCACTCACGGACACTCCGAGACCTTCCTGCGGACAGTCCGGGAAGGGCACATAAACTGTCCAGAACAATTCGTTTTTGTTAGTTCAGCCGGCGGATAGTCCGAACTCCTATCGCGGACAGTTCGGCGTGGTGAAGTTTTCTACGGTGGACAGTCCGGGCCCAAAGGTCGGATAGTCCGGGATTTCCCTGAAAGCTGTTTTTGTCGTAGCTCTTCTGTGTCTTGTGTTTCGATCGTCTCCGACCACTCTGCTGCATCTCTAGGGGTCTTCCTAGGGTGTCCACCTACTCGTTATGTCGTGTGCGAGTCTTTTCTTCCAAGCTTCATTTTTGGGTGCATGTTTGGGACAAGGGCCAAGTATTTGGAGTTGGATTTTAATTAGCTCCCATTCACCCCCCTCTGGTCGTCGTTCTCGGTCCTTCAACTAGGTCTATGTGTCAATTTAAGTTGAGAGACACTTAGAGTAGTTTAACACCTTTATTTTTCCTTTGGCCGTACTATTAAGTGGGCACTATCTAGTAGCTTGACCTAGGAGAGGCTATGTGATTAGGTGTGGTGCACACTTGTGAAAACTAGCACTAGGCATCTTTAGAAATAGTCCTTGGATCATGTAGAGCAACTTTCATTTTCAAAGTGTGTTGTTTTGGCTTGAGATGGGGCTCCAGACGCTAGTAATTTCCTGGGTTCGGACCATCGGCTATGCGTCCAGACCCTAGGGTTTACTTAGCCGTGTCACGGCGTTCGAAAGCTATGAATAGTGGAGGGTCCAAACACGCCATAGCATCTGGACCCTATGCACAGAGCTCCTAAGAGCAAGTTTCCATTCGGACGCCGTCCGAATTGTAAGGTCCAGACAAGGTTGTGCATCTGGACCCTACACAGAGAGTTCCAGAAAGAATTTTTGAGTTCGGACGCTTTCCGGAGTCGCGCGTCCGGATTGCGTTTAGCGTCCGGACGTCATGGGACTTTGTACTAAGCACAATGTATCAGTGTTTAGAAACTACCAATGAGTAAATTTGTACACGTGTCGGGTTCCGAATAGTGAGACAAAGAGACAAGAGGATTATACTGGTTTGGGCAAGAAATCCCTACGTCCAGTGTGGAGATGCTCGTGTTCCTTATCTTTGCTTGCGAGGGGGTTTACAAGCTGGGTCGAGAGAGGGGGTATGAGCCCTAGGTCTCTGTTTGATTTGGTGAGTGAGCGAGCTATCGGCTAGCTATGTGTGATTGTCTCTTTCTCTAGAAGTCCGAGAGTCGAGTCCCGAGGTGTCGTCCCTCCTGCTCTCCTTTTATAGTCGCAAGGGGAGCAGGGGGGTTACAAGCGTGCATCAAGAAGTATTTATATAGGATGATGTGCCTTATCCTTTCCTTCTTCAGGAAGGATGTTGGACACTCATAATAATATATTCTTATTGCCTTCGTATTTGGTCAGAGGAGGGGAGTCGTGTCGGCCCCTCGTCGCACCTCTAGAGAATACGGGGGGGTCCGGTTGAACTCTAAAGGACCGAGAACGGCGACCATATGGGGGTGAATGGGAGCCAAATAAAAATCCAACTAAAATGCTTTGCCCTTGTCCCAAACACACCCAAAACTCGAGCTCGGATGAAATGACGCGCGCACGACCTAACAAGTAGGTGGACACCTTAGGAAGACCCCTAGAAGTGCAGCAGGGCGGTCGGAGAAGGTCGGTGAAAGATCGAAACCACGAACTCGAAACGCGACCCGAAAGAGGTGCTCTCAACCTCTAGAGAGGAGAGGCAAGAGCACACCCAAAAACCACTTGTGAGAACTGGTCTCAAAAGAGCCTCATCATGTTCCCTACGTGAATACGAATCCAACGCAACACGAAGGCAATAAGATCCTAGTGCTATGGAGGAGCTATCTTGAAGAAATCATCGATCAATTTGGTGTGAGTAAACGGGAATAAAAGGAATTTGGGAAAAAAGCTCAAGAACAAGAACAAGAACACGAAATAGAAATTGCCCGATCTAAGTGCTCAAGATGTTTGGGGCAAAACCCTTCGGTGCAAATCTTCTATTCGTGATCCCGCACAACTTGGTTCAAACGGAATCGCAAAACTTGCTCTCAATCGGAAGAACTCATCTCATGAACTCGTCGGTGCCAAGCACTAGCACCACAGCTAGTCCACCGACGCCTATGGTCCCTCGGTCCGAGCTCCGCTTCTGCCCTTCACCGCTCTCAATCCATTGGCACGGCAAGCCTCTACTCGACCTTCTCTACGCCATTGACCACTGTCACTAGGCATAGCACCTGCACACCACAAGCCGATAGACAGACACACATTTGCTTTCGCAAGGATTAGAAGTAAGCCACTCAAACTGAAACGCTCAAGTGTTGGGCAATCACTCATCACAAAACTGAACTACATGGGTACTTATCCATCATGTGTTCGCAATCTCCCCCTTGATGAGTGCATTGTCAACACAAGTGCATTTCAGATTTGAGCCACAAGGTAAAGCTCCCCAAATGACCAAAAAGCTAAGAAAGCCAAAAACGGGGTCACTTGAGAGAAGCAAAGCGAGTCCAAAACTTGGTTCCCAAAGATATGGGCAACGGCTCGACGCAACCAAGCAAAACAAAGCTAGCTCTCAAATAGAGGCACAAAACGGGCTCAACACCGCTAGCAAGTCCAAGATACCAATCAAAGCTCTCAAATCTCAGAATACCAATTGAAGCAACAAGAGAAGCTCAAAGATACCAATTTAACCAAATAAGACTCAAAAGGCCAATCGAAACCTGTCGGACCCAACAAGGCAAGCTAGACCCTCCAGAAGAGGCAAAGACTCAACACATCTAACAAAAGCTCCCCCTGGGCTAAAACACACTCAAGATACCAAGAAGGGTGAAACGAGACAAGAAGCAAAGAGATACCAATTGAAGGACCGAGAACGGCGACCAGAGGGGGGATGAATGGGAGCCACAAATTTCACTCAGAAATATTCGGGAAAAAGAGAGAGTAAAAGAAAAACATGAAGAACACAAGCAACCGGGGAGACTCGATCAAGTAAACAAAACGGCCATGGCTTACGGAGGTTAAGGCCTCCGATTCCCACCAAAAGATTCGCGAGTTCTTACAAAGGTTGGTGAAATCAACCTAGGGCCCTCATGAACTAGAGAGAGGTTAGAGAGAGAGGTGGTGCAAATGATTAGGGTTCAAGAGGTGGGATGAGGGATACCCCTTTACCCCCTACTTATCGGGCTTTGGATATTTCCCAAAGCCTAGATACAATGAGTGAACTACCTAGCCTAAGCATTGCAGTCAGACCTCCGAAAAATATCTCCTACATTTTGAATGGATGGCCCCGCTTCCTGCCAGGAGTTGTCGTCGCCTCGACGCAACCTCTAGGATTCCGCCACGTGCCATCCCCGCTTCCTCGGAAGCTCCGCCTAGGTTTTGAGGCCCAAACCCAGGAAACCCGCCACCGGTAGCTTTGGGCTCAACTACCGAACCCCGAGTTTTGCGGCCCAAACTCGGAAACCGACGCGGATGGTTTTGAGGCCCAAACCACCAAACCACTCGACGCGAGCCACCTTGTCTTTGCCCGGTCGGACTCCAAGTCCCCTGAGCCTCGCTCGACTCGCGCGTCCACCGTCTTGACTCGGTCGACTCGGTCTACCTCCATCTCTTCTCGCACTCGCCGATGCTAAGTACTAGCCACCACAGCTAGTCCGCCGGCGCCCATGGTCCCTCAGTCTGAGCCCCGCTTCCGCCCTTCACCGCTCTCAGTCCATCAGCACGGCAAGCCTCTACTCGACCTTCTCCACGCCATTGACCACTGTCACTAGGCATAGCACCTGCGCACCACAAGCCGATAGACATGCACACATTTGCTTTCGCAAAGGGTTAGAATCAAGCCACTCAAACTGAACCGCTCAAGTGTTGGGCAATCACTCATCACAAAACTGAACTACATGGGTACTTACCCACCATGTGTTCGCAATCTCCCCCTTGATGAGTGCATTGTCAACACAAGTGCATTTCAGATTTGAGCCACAAGGTAAAGCTCTCCAAATGACCAAAAAGCTGAGAAAGCCAAAACGGGATCACTTGAGAGAAGCAAAGCGAATCCAAAAACTTGGTTCCCAAAGACATGGGCAACGGCTCGACGCAACCAAGCAAAACAAAACTAGCCCTCAAGAAGAGGCAGAAAACGAGCTCAACATCGCTAGCAAAAAAAATACAATCACAAACTCTCAAAGCTCAGAAAACCAATTTAAGCACTAAGGGAGCTCAAAAAATACCAATTGAAACCACTTATGTCCCTTAATGCTCAAGAAACAATCGAAACCTGTCGGAGCCAACAAAGCAAGCTAGACCCTCCAAAAGAGGCAAAGGCTCAACACATCTAGCAAAAACTCCCCCTGGGCAAAAGCACACTCAAGATACCAAATGAGCTCTAAACCAATGAGATGCACTCTTTCTCCCCCTTGGAAGTAGATGGCTGAAAATGGAATAAAATGCTCATCTCTCCCCCTTGTTGACACATATAGCTCATCAAACATCAACAACTCAAGATCCGGCTACAAATACCATGAAATGCAAAATGAGTGCAAAAAGCTTCATACTTAGAGCTAAGACAATGAATAGATGCTCTAAGTGATGTGATCATGTGGGAATAGGAAAAGCTCTACGTGCCCAACAAAGACTCAAGTTGAGCTTAAGATCACTTTAGAAGCCATTTTAGAGAGCATTACATGTGTGAGGAAGGAATGGGTATCACCTCCTAGAGACAACTAGACATGGCAAACAAGATAGCATCTATCTCAAAGTAATCTCATGTATAGCAAGTAGAACTATCCCTAGCAAAGTTCATACAACAAGCCAATGACCCAACTGAATGAATTTTTCAAATTTCAGAGTTTTGCAACCAATTTTCAGTTTTAGGCACATTTAAGTTGTATGCGAGTGGTTGTCAGCAAAGTGATGCCACTGCTTACCAACCGGGCGAAGTCAAAGGACTTGACACACCGGTTTTGGTCATACACAACACCGCTCAAGTATCGACCCATATGGGAAGCAGTTTCGAACACACGGTGAAGTGCTCACAATGCAGACCCAACTCGATCTTTCCAATTCACAAAACAGAGAGCAATTTCATTTTAGATATTAATCATGGTGCTCAAAGGTAGTTAATGAAACAATGAAGAGCCATAGATACAAGCTATATACAAGACAGCCAAGAAGGATCTTCAAAAGCCTACACATGCTAGTGCCATTTCAAAGGTGACATGGGGAATTTAAATTCAGTTTTAAAGCTTTTCTAACTTAGCTCTATTGCATATCATATAGATCAAAAAGAGTCTAAGTTAGGCAACACCATAGACACATAAAGCACCTCAACAAAGCATAGATTCATTATATTGGCTATAAGTATGAAGCTTAAAATGAACTATGTCACAAATGCAAATGAGATGCAAAATGCATTGACACCAACTAAACACTAACAACTGAAAAAGAGCTCCTTGTTGTTGTGTTTGCTATTGACAAATTTATATCTTACTTAATTGGAGCAAAGGTTATTATTTATACCGATCATGCCACCTTAAAATACTTGATCACTAAGAAAGATGCTAAACCACGATTAATAAGATGGATCTTGCTACTCCAAGAATTTGATTTGGAAATAAAAGATAAAAAAGGAGTAGAAAATTCTGTAGCCGATCACTTGTCCAGAATGCATTTCCAAGATGCACAGGACCTGCCGATCAATGACTTCCTAAGGGACGACATGCTCCTCAAGATCACAGACTCCAGCCCATGGTATGCGAGTATTGTGAACTTTATGGTTGCAGGACAAGTACCACCAGGAGAAAACAAGAAAAAGCTCATACAAGATAGTCGAATACATCTCTGGGATGATCCTTACTTGTATAGAGTCTGCAATGATGGTCTGTTAAGGAAATGTGTCCCTGAAGTAGAATCATTCAAGATCATCGAGAGGTGTCATACTGCACCATATGGAGGGCACTATGGAGCATTCAGAACCCATGCAAAGATCTGGCAAAGTGGTTTCTTCTGGCCAACCATGTATGAAGATACAAAGAACTTCATCAAGAGATGTGTGAGGTGCCAGAAGCATGGGAACATCAATGCTCGAGATGCAATGCCACTGACAAACAACCTTCAAGTGGAGCTCTTTGACGTATGGGGTATTGACTTCATGGGACCTTTTCCAAAGTCTCGTGGATATGAGTACATCCTAGTGGTTGTGGACTATATGTCCAAGTGGGTTGAAGCAATGCCATGCAAAGCAGCAGATGCCAAAAGCTCAAGAAAGATGTTTGAAGAAACTATCTTTCCACGGTTTGAAACCCCAAGGCTAGTGATAAGTGACGGGGGCTCCCACTTCATTGAACGGAGCTTCCGACTCTTCCTAGAAGAGCAAGGCATCCAACATAATGTTGTAACTCCATACCATCCCCAAACAACTGGACAAGCAGAAACATCCATCAAACAAATCAAGAACATACTACAGAAGACAGTAGATGAGATGGAGAAAAGATGGAGGGACAAGCTACCTGATGCACTATGGGCATACAGGACAACATTCAAGACACCCATTGGAATGTCACCATACCAAATAGTATATGGGAAGACTTGTCACCTCCCGGCCGAGTTGGAGTTTCGAGCACATTGGGCCATAAAGAACTGGAATATGGATCTACAAGCTGCAGGAAGGCATAGGAAAATGCAAATTTCAGAATTAGAAGAATGGAGGGAGAAAGCATACCACAATGCCAAAATCTACAAGGAAAGAACAAAGAGATGGAATGACTAAAGGATAAAGAAAAAGGAATTCGAGCCAGGAGACAAGATACTCATGTTCAACTCAAGAGTAAGGTTATTTGGACATGGAAAACTTCGAAGCAAATGGGAAGGGCCATTTCAAGTCATCGATATTTCGCCTCATGGAGCTATTACACTTCAAGATGATGAAGGTAAGATCTTTAAGGTAAATGGCCAACGATTAAAAGTATTCCTTGAACCTGATAAACTAGATGAGGAAATAGACATGATTGAATTCAAACCTTTCCAAGATCTAACTTAAAACTTGTCTAGCCCCTTATTCTTGAGCCCTACGTCTCTTGTGTTTAGTCATGTTTATCTTTCCAGCTTCACTCCATGTCTTGCTCCATTCAAATAAATTTTGACTCGCTGGTGTGTCCCACCGGTAGAGTCTTTTGTGTTGTCACGTTTGTTCTCTATGAATAAAAATACAGGTACACCTTCAACGAAGTGTGGGGGGGTCATCCGACCCCCAACCTCCACAAGTGCGGACAACAAAATGACCAGAGGCACCAAAGTGGAGTCGGCCGACCCCACTATGTACCCCTAGTCCCACTAGTCAGCATCCACACGCTCTCGACCTACTTCCTGACTGGTTTGCCAATCTTCGCCCTCTTCTTCTTTTAATGCACTTCTTTTCATTAGTTTATTTCCCTTTTATTATTGAATAAAAACAAGAAGATTGCATCTGAACTTAAAATTTGAAAAGTGATATGATTTATGACATTCTGAAAGGATGAAGCATCATAAGTTGACTTCTTGCAGATGCTTATGCTAGTGGGAAAAATATCTTAATAGGAAAATCGTATTGACTAAGTTGTTGATTAATGTGATATAGTTCTTTGCTCATGATTCATACCCTGTCTATTTAAAGTGCTTGAAGATTATTTTTTGAAAATGTCATAAAACCATAATGTCACTACTCATCTATAGTGAGAAAATTCCTACCACAGCCATATATGCTCTTTCATGATATAAGCTGCTTACTTTGTGTTGAGTTTGGTCACGTTTTGTGACCCTTGTAGAGAGACTTATCATGCTCCCAAAATTAAGATCACGTACACGCCACATATATATGCTGCTTCTACACTGGAAGTACGCAAAAACATGCCTTACATTTTCCACATAGTTTCATGCTCCATGTTCTAATAGAAAAATCTCTCTATAGTGTGTTGCTAGCAAATGAGACATAGACTATGCAAAATTATGAAAAATATGAAAAAAATATAGGGGCACATGAAGGTCCCAAGTCTTAGAAAAAAATAAATAATGAGCAAATCAAAGCTCATATATAAAAAAAGAAAGAAAGATAGTTATGTCTCAAAATAATAAGTTAGAAAGAGAGACCATATTAAACAAAGGAGTATTGATCATTTGTCATGTTTCACACACTTGCACATCTTGATCTAAGAGTATGACACTTCTCTCCTTAGATCCGGAATTTGACTTTACAATATCTGCAAGGTAAGTCTGCTACATTCTTTATCCTTACCTATTTATAGCTCCACATAAGCCTTTAGAGTAGGATGAAAAGAAGGCAAACTTCAAATCTATGCCTTGGTAAGGAATCATATACCTTGTGAGTGATCTAGAGTGCTATATGAGGAGTAAGATGACTTATGTGCTTTCTCTTAAAAATTTATCAAAAAAAAACTCCAAGTACTAAAATATGATTTGGGAAGATGACTTTACTTTGAGAACTGTTCCATTTCTCAACCTCTTAAGGATTTATGTCAGCCAATACCACATAACCCACTTGTATAAGAAATGTCTTGAAGGAAATTTTATGCCTGCTATTTTCCTTAATAATGTTATAATCATGTTAGCTTTTAACCTTTACTCAAGGACGAGCAAAGAGGTAAGTATGGGGGATCTTGTTGACGGTAATTATGAGCCTTTTTGTCACCATCAAATACCGTCAACATCCTTATATTCAAAGGAAAACAAGATTAACATGAACATATTATACCCAATAACGAGTTCCACATGTCCCTTGACTATTTAAATGCAGGTAATGAATACCATCATATGAAAGTGTATCAAATGACGAATTTGAGTACACCATTACGACGGGCTCGTCGAGACGATTAAAATGGATATATTATTTGCTATGTTTGCAGCCCGGAATCAAAAGATAATTGCAAAGTAAAAAGGATGTTGACGTCATCCTGACGTCAGCACCCAAGGCACTCACGGCGGCAGGTAGGTGGGCCAGGTGGGCCCCGCCGTAGCAGCCGCTGCCACCCAGCAGGGGAGCAGCGCCTAGGCGGGCCAGGTGGGCCCCGCCACAGCATGCGCGGCCACCCAGGCAGGGGACCAAGGGGGCCAGGTGGGCCCCGCAGCAGGGACTCCCACGCGCGGCCGAGCGCACTCAGACGCTGGAGCACGGGCGGGCACATCCGGCCGGCCCGGAGGGCCACGTGGCGCGCCCCCGTTGGCACAGAGAGGCGGCTGACCGGTCCGCGCAATCCAGGCGCGGTTGGACCGCCTGGACCGGCTGGTTCGGTTGGTCAGAGCCCCGGATTCCTCTCTAGTTAGCAGAAAACAGCACCCAGTCCTCCGGTTTGGGTCCGGTTCACCAGCTTAGGATTCGGTTCTTGCCCGGTTTTCGACTCCAACACGTGGTAGACTTTACCACCGACCTACACAAGTCGGTTGCATGCCCTTGGAGCATCCTAGCCACTACTTCAATGATGGTTTTGATCCAAGGGAGGCCAAACAACGTCACGCGGATTGATGAGGTGGCACCGGAGTAGCCCCTACTCCACCTCTCCACTATAAATACCCCCTCACTCTCTCTCATTCAAGACACCAAGGAGGAGCTACTCTCTCTACAAGGCGAAGCCCTGTTCTACTAGTAGCATAGAAAATAGGGAGAGAGTGAGGAGAGTCTGGAGGAGAGCCGGGCCTGTCTAGCATCTTCTTCGAGCTATACCTCAGCGGATGCGGTGTTCTCTTTTGTAAGTCTGCATTTGAGATTCTTTTATGGTAATTGATCTTTAGTTCTGGTAAAGTAATTACTTTAGTTGTTCATTGGTTCACCGCCCTTAAACCGGTACTCTAATCAATTTCACCGGGATCCGGATTAGAGTAGTAAGATATAGTGTAGAAGTAGTGTATAGGCTATACGCTTACCTATGTCTGCGGCTTGTCCAACGGTTTATTTGTGGTACCTAGTAGGGTTGACAGACCTATCTAGGCTTTGATCCCACCACGTTCGGCCAAGGTCTTAAAACGTAAGCCTTCTTGTGCTAGGCGGTTTAGCACCCTTCTCATCCCTTTCCGTTGCTAAGCGGCCTAGTGGCCCGAAGTGAACAACCTTTGTATCTTACCTTACCTTGCTAGTTTCATAACCATAGAAGATCCTCTCTACCCAACCTATCATAAACCCCTTGTGTCATTATAGGACGAACTTAGTTCTTTGTTAAGTACACTTCACGTTCCCTGTGGATTCGATACCCCTGGAATACTCTTGGGTGAAAGCTACCTTGACAGCCGTGTGCTTGCGGTTTATCCTTTGTGCCACAATTTGTGTCAACAATGTCGTTGAGCTTGTCCTCAACCTTTCCCTTCAACTCATCATCGCTCGAGGAAGAATCTCTGTTGGAGGAGGCATCGATGTCGCTGAGGGAGGCGAGGAAGGCTCGATGCTTGGCCTTCACCTTGTCGATCACCTCCTTCAAGGATCTTCGGTTGTAGTCGCCCTTGGCCTTGTGCTTGTCCTCGAAGTGGTGCTCATGCTTGTCCTTGCGCTTGGTGAAGTCACCCGTAGCTTTCTTTTGGCAGTTTGTGATGAAGTGATCCTCATCACCGCAACGGTAGCACCCCTTGGCCGCGCCACCACGTCATCGGTTCAAACGGTTATTGTGAACCATGAGAACCTAGTGATGACCAAAGCCAGCTCACCATCTCCAAGAGCCTTCACTTGTTCCTCTGTCACAGAGATCAAAGACAAAGCAAACAAAGAGTGTGAAGGGTTAGAGGAAGAAGAAGACACACCGTCGGGGCCAGAAACCAATGCCATGGATGGGTTCGATGGGTTCTCAAGCTTGGTCCGGGTCTGGTTGTCAATCTCCGAGGACTTAAGCTTACTGAACAGCTCGTCCACGGTCAGGGCGTCATAGACCGGTGACTCCTGAATGGCAGCCACCTTCATCTCCCACACCCTCCGATCAAGAGCATGTAAAAGCTTGATAGCCATCTCATGATCATCATAGGGTAAGTTGGCTCGATTAGCACACATCGTATTGACGATAGATTGAAAGCGAGTGAACATCCCGTCAACAGATTCGTCGGTCAACTAAACAAAGTTCTCGTACTCTCTATGGTACGTGTCGAAGAGTCTGGACTTGATCTGAGGGTTGCCCTCATGATATATCAAGAGTGTTTGCCAGATTCTCATGCCGTAGTGATTAGAAACTCGCTCAAACTCAGGAAGAGACAAACTCGAGAAGAGAATGCTACGGGCTCTTGCGTTTGACGCATGTTACGTAACTTGGAGATCGGTGATCCGAGCGCCAAGAACCACGTCGTCCTCATTCTCAAAAATCTCCCAAATCTTCGAATCAAGCCCTTGAAGGTAAGCGGACATGCGCACCTTCCAATAGGCGAAATTCGTTCCATCGAAGAGCAGAGGTTTGCCAGCACCTCCCTCCATGTCGCCTCCGCGGATCAAGAACCGTATAAGGTGGATTGATTCTTAATCGGCTCTGATACCAATTGAAGGACCAAGAACGATGACCAGAGAGGGGGTGAATGGGAGCCAATTAAAATCCAACTCCAAATACTTGGCCCTTGTCCCAAACACGCACCCAAAAATCAAGCTTGGAAGAAAAGACTCGGACACAACCTAACGAGAAGGTGGACACCCTAGGAAGACCCCTAGAGATGCAGCGAAGCGGTCGGAGACGGTCAAAACACAAGACACAGAAGAGCTACGGCTAAAATAGCTTTCAGGGAAATCCCGGACTGTCCGTCCTTTGGGCCCAGACTGTCCGCCGTAAAAAACTTCACCACGCCGGACTGTCCGCGACAGGAGTCTGGACTGTTCGTCGGCTGAACTGACAAAAACAAACTATTCTGGACAGTTTCGGTGCACTTCCCGGACTGTCCGTGGGAAGGTATCAGACTGTCCGCGAGTGATCCGAAAAACACCAAAGGCAATTACCAGAAACAGTGTTGCTCAGAGAGAACCAACGGCGGACTGTCCATGAATCTTGGTGGACTGTCCATGAATCTTGGTGGACTGTCCGCGAGTGACTTGAGCAGACTCGGCCGAGAGCCTCTGCCGGAGCCCGATCCGCAGACTATCCACGACTGCTCGGGCAAAGAAGAACTGGGGGCGATTTCAAATCCCCTCCATCCCAAACCTCACCAAATCACTATCAAATGGTTTCCACTAGCAACCAGATTTTGTAGGCTTGACCTTTGTGCTATGGAAGAGCTATCCCAAGGAAATCATCGCTCAATTTAAAGTGAAATAGTGGGAATAAAAGAAATTCGGGAGCAAAGCTCAAGAATAAGAACACGAACTTAAAATCGCCCGATCTATGTGCTCGTGAGGAATCAAGGGAAACCCTTTGGTGCAATTGTTCTTCTCATGTCCCCGCACAAAATGATTCAAAAGTAAACGATCGAAACGGCCTGAAGCCAAAGATCTCACTCCATGAACAATTTCGGAAAAAAGAGACAAAACACAAGAACGTGATGAACAAGAACAATTGGAGAGACAAATCACGAAATTGAACTAACAATGTCTTACGGAGGGTAGGCCTCTGATTCCCAACAAAAGATTCGCAAGTTCTTACAAAGATTGGTTGTTAATCAATCTAGGGACCTCATGAAGCAAGAACTAGGGTTTGGGGAGCTAGAGCCTGGAGAGGGGGAAAATGAGAGAGGTGAAAGAGTTGAAGGGGTAAGCACCCTTCATCCACTACTTAACGGTGCTTTGGACATTTCCAAATCACCTCCTAGATACATGACCGAATTACCTAGTCCTAAGACACTATAATCCAAGTCGGAGATATTTTCGCCTGCAGTTTGAATGGACAACCCCGTTTCCTACCTGGAGTTGCCATCGCCTCGACGCAACCTCCAGGATTTCGCCACGTGCCATCCCCGCTTCCTCGGAAGCTCCGCCCGAGTTTTGAGGCCCAAACCCGTGAAACCCGCCACCGGTAGCTTTTGGCTCAACTACCGAACCCCGAGTTTTGAGGCCCAAACTCAGAAACCGTCCACCGGTGGTTTTGCGGCCCAAACCACCAAACCATTCGACTCGAGCCACCTTGTCCTCGCCCGGTCAGACTCTAGTCCCGTGAGCCTCTCGCTCGACCCGCTCGTCCACCATCTTGATTTGGTCGACTTGATCTACCTCCACGTCTTGTCGCACTCGCCGGCACCAAGCACTAGCCACCACAGCTAGTCCTCTGGCTCCCATGGTCCCTCAGTCCGAGCCCCGCTTCCGCCCTTCACCGCTCTCAGTCCATCAGCACAACAAGCATCTACTCGACCTTCTCCACGCCATTGACTACTATCTCCGGGCATAGCACGTGCACACCACAAGCCGATAGATAGGCACACATTTGCTTTCGCAAAGAGTTAGTGTAAACCGCTCAAACTGAAACACCCAAATGTTGAACAATCACTCATCACACAACTAAACAACATGGGCACATCTCAACCATGTGTTCGCACTAGTCTAAGCTTCAACCTTGTCGCCAATCCTTTGAAAACCGAAACGATTCCATTAAGGGGCACGAATATCATTGATAGCCCAATCAATCATTCATTACCATGACCTAACTTTCTTATTACCTCCGCAAAACACACGTTAGTCATAGTAATCTTGCATTATTGTTAATCACCGAAACACTAGGGGCCTAGATGCTTTCAGTGTGCAATGGCGGCGATGACTCGCGAAGAGGACATGCATAGGCCGACAGACCAGGATCTGGCAGCCTAGGTAGATCCGGGTGGAACCAATCCTCGACGACCGGATCCGCTGGACCAGATCTGTTGGCTTGGATGCAGATCCAACTACTAGCAAGACTGCGCTCTTGAAGGACCGAGAACAACGACCAGAGGGGGGGTGAATGGGAGCCTCAAATTTCTCTCAAAATATTCGGGCCACTCTTCCTAAAAACCAAGCTCAACTCACCGGAAACCCCCAAGAAGAGTTCTCAACCCCTATTAGAAAGAGGCAAGAATTCCAAGCAAATCAACCAGAAAACAGGCAACGGACACTGGAAGATAGTGTGACGGACGCTCCAGGGCAGGGCGACGGATGCTGGCGACGGACGCTTAGGCGAGTGTCCGTCGGCCTTCCAGAGAGCCTAACAGAAGCTTAAAAATTACCGAGGCGACGAACGGTCGGTGACGGACGCTGTGAAGATCGTCCGTCGGCTTACCCGAGAGCAAAACAGAGCTGCACAGCGCACACCACGCGACGGACGCTGGGCGACGGGCTCTGGAGAGCGTCCGACGCCAAAACCGAAGGACGCCGATAAGCGAGTCGACGGACGGTGACGTCAGTACGTACCAGCGTCCGACGCAAACCCTCGGAGCGTCCGACGCCCCCGACAAATGCGCAGTAACCGCAAAAATCATTTTTCTCTCCCCCAAATCTTCCCAAATCTTGACCAAATGATCTCCACTAGCAACCCAACCTTATAGGCATGTTTCTAGTGCTATGGCGGAGCTATCCCGAAGAAATCATTGCTCAATTTGGAGAGGATTGAAGGGAAACGAGGATTTGGGGGAAAAGGGGCAAGAATGAAGAACTCCGCAAAGAAAAATCGCCCGATCTATGTGCTCGTGAGGTTTTAGGAAAATTCCTTCGGTGCAAAAGCTACTCACGAGTACCAAGAACTTGGTTCAAACGGATTTGCAAAAGCTACTCCCTACAAAGAGAAATCATCTCGGGAAAATAGAGAGCAAAAGCAAAACGCGAAGAACACAAGCGAAACGGGGACACAATCACGAAATCGAAGCCACCATGGCTTACGGAGGTTACGGTCTCCGATTCCTCGCGACAAACTCAAGTTCTTACAAAGGTTGGTGGAAGCAACCTAGGGATCTCATGAACTAGAGAGAGAGAGAGAGAGTTGGGGCAAATGATTAGGGTTCAAGAGATGGGATGAGGGATACCCCTTCACCCCCTACTTATCGGGCTTTGGCTATTTCCCAAAGACCCCCCTAGATACATTGAGTGAACTACCTAGCCTAAGCATTGCAGTCCAAGCTCCGGAAAATATCTCCCGCATTTTGAATGGACGGCCCCGATTCCTGCCGGGAGTTGCCGTCGCCTCGACGCAACCTCCAGGAATCCGCCACGTGCCATCCCCGCTTCCTCGGAAGCTCCGCCTAGGTTTTGAGACCCAAACCCAGGAAACCCGCCACCAGTAGCTTTGGGCTCAACTACTGAACCCCGAGTTTTGCGGCCCAAACTCGGAAACCGACGCGGATGGTTTTGAGGCCCAAACCACCAAACCACTCGACGCGAGCCACCTTGTCTTCGCCCGGTCGGACTCCGAGTCCCCTGAGCCTCGCTCGACCCGCGCATCCACCGTCTTGACTCGGTCGACTCGGTCTACCTCCATGTCTTCTCGCACTCGCCGGTGCCACGTACTAGCCACCACAGCTAGTCCGCCGGCGCCCATGGTCCCTCAGTCCGAGCCCCGCTTCTGCCCTTCACCGCTCTCAGTCCATCGGCACGGCAAGCCTCTACTCGACCTTTTCCACGCCATTGACCACTATCACTAGGCATAGCACCTGCACACCAGAAGCCGATAGACAAGCACACATTTCTGGTTTCGCAGAGGTTAGGGTAAGCCACTCAAACTGAAACACTCACGTGTTGGACGATCACTCATCATCAAAGCTGAACATACATGGGTACTTATCCACCATGTGTTCGCAATCTCCCCCTTGATGAGTGCATTGTCAACACAAGTGTATTTCAGATTTGAGCCACAAGGTAAAGCTCTCCAAATGACCAAAAAGCTACCAAAGCCAAAACAGAGTCACTTGAGAGAAGCAAACACGACACCAATCAAAAGAGAGAGGCAAAAAATGATACCAATTAAAAGCATCCTTCAAAACACCTCATGACAAAGCCACTTACTGATGCCAAACAAAAGCATATGGGCAACGGCTCGACGCAACCAAGCAAAACAAAGCTAGCCCTCAAGAAGAGGCAGAAACGGGCTAAACACCGCTAGCAAGTCCAAGATACCAATCACCGCTCTCAAAACTCAGACTTCCAATTTAAACACTAGGGGAGCTCAAAAGATACCAATTTAAACCACTTATGTCCCCTAATGCTCAAGAAGCAATCGAAACTTGTCGGATCCAACAAAGCGAGCTAGATCCTCCAGAAGAGGCAAAGGCTCAACACATCTAGCAAAAGATCCCCCTGGGCAAAAGCACACTCGAGATACCAAGAAGGGGTGAAAAGAGCCAAGTCAAAAAGATAGCAATTAAGCTCAAAAAGCACATTTGCTCCCCCTTGGAAGTAGATCGCTGAAAATGGAATGAAATGCACATCTCTCCCCCTTGTTGACACATGTAGCTCATCAAACATCAATAACTCAAGATCCGGCTACAAATGCCATGAAGTGCAAAATGAGTGCAAAAGCTTCATACTTAGAGCTAAGACAATGAATAGATGCTCTAAGTGATGTGATCCTGTGATAATAGAAAAAGCTCTACGTGCCCAACAAAGACTCAAGTTGAGCTTATGATCATTTTAGAAGCTATTTTAGAGAGCATATCATGTGAGAGTAGAGAAAGGATATCACCTCCTAGAGACAGCTAGACATGGCAAACAAGATAGGATCTATCTCAAAGCAATCTCATGTATAGCAAGTAAAACTATCCCTTAGCAAAGTTCATACAACAAGCCAATGACCCAACTCAATGAATTTTCCAAATGTCAGAGTTTTGCAGCCAATTTTCAGTTCTAGGCACATTTAAGTTGTATGCGAGTGGTTGTCAGCAAAGTGATGCCACTGCTTACCAATCGGGCGAAGTCAAAGGACTTGACACACACGGTTTTGGTCATACACGACACCGCTCAAGTATCGACCCATGTGGGAAGCAGTCTCGAACACACGGTGAAGTCCTCACAAGGCAGACCCAACTTGATATTTCGAATTCACAAAACAAAGAGCAATTGCATTTTAGATATTAAACATGGTGCTCAAAGGTAGTGAAAGAAACAAAGAAGAGTCATAGTTACAAGCTATATACAAGGCAGCCAATAAGGATCTTCAAAAGCCTACACATGCTAGTGTCATTTCAGAGGTGACATGGGGAATTTAAATTCAGTTTTAAAACTTTTCCAACTTAGCTCTATTGCATATCATAAAGATCAAAAAGAGTCTAAGTTAGATAACACCATAGACACATAAACCACCTCAAACAGAGAAGAGATTCATTATCTCGTCTATATATATGAAGCTTAAAATGAACTATGTCACAAATGCAAATAAGATGCAAAATGTAATGACACCAACTCACACTTAACAAGACACCAAATGTGAAGAAGGACAAAGAAAAGACAAATAGAACCAGAAAGAACTATGATACACAAAAATTTCCTCCTCTAAAAAGGAAAGCAAACACCCAACTCACCCCGAAGGCGAGAAAACGCAGCTTGATCCAAAGGCTTTGTGAGAATATCTGCAAGCTGGTTTTGGATCTCGACATGCCGGAGGTCAATGTCGCCCTTCTCATAATAATCATGCAAGAAGTGAAAGCGGACCTCAATGTGCTTGGTCTTTGAATGAAGCACAGGATTTTTGGCCACACTAATTGCACTCGTGCTATCGCAAAGAAGTGGCGCCTTAGTAAGCTCAAGACCAAAATCTCTCAAAGTGGTAATCATCCAAATCAACTGCGAGCAACAACTAGCCGCGGCAACGTACTAAGCTTCGCACGTCGACTGTGCCACGCTAGATTGTTTGCGAGAAGACCAAGAAACCAAAGAAGACCCGAGAAACTGGCAAATCCAAGAAGTGGACTTCCGATCAAGACGACATCCAGCAAAGTCGGCGTCAGAATAACCACAAAGCTCAAGAGAACAAGAGGTGGAAAACCAAAGTCCAAATTCAGGAGTGAAGCGCAAGTACCTCATGATGTGTTTCACCAGCTGCTTGTGCGAAGTCCGTGGGGACGCCTGAAAGCGTGCACACAAGCAAACGGCGAACTGAATGTCCGGTCGAGTTGCTGTCAAGTACAGAAGCGACCCGATCATGCTTCGGTACTCCGTCTGATCCACCGCCTCTCCTTCCTCGTCTGCATCCAAGGCAGTCGTAGTCGACATGGGCGTCGAGAGGGGCTTTGCCTCACCCATGTCAAACTTCTTCAAGATATCCTTCGTGTACTTGCCTTGGTGCACAAACGTCCCTTCCCGGGTTTGCTTGATTTGCAACCCGAGAAAGAAGGTCAACTCTCCCATCATACTCATCCCAAATTCCCTGCTCATAATATCTGCAAACTTGGCAACAAGAGCATGAGAAGAACCATCAAAGAGGATATCATCCACGTATATTTGGACAAGGAGAGTGTCTTTGCCTTGCTTGAGGAGAAACAACGTCTTATCTACCGATCCCATTTTAAAGCCCTTAGCAAGCAAAAAGGTTTTTAGCCTATCATACCATGCTCTAGGTGCTTGTTTCAAATCATACAAAGCTTTGTGAAGTTTAAAAACATGGTTTAGAAACTTGGGATTTTCAAAATCCGGAGATTGTTTAACATAAACTTCCACCTCTATGTAGCCGTTTAAGAAAGAACTTTTAACGTCCATTTGAAAAAGTTTAAAACCCTTAGAAGTCGCAAAAGCTAGAAGGATTCTAATGGCTTCTAAACGAGCTACAGGAGCAAAGGTTTCCTCATAGTCTATTCCCTCCTTTTGACAAAAGCCTTGAGCTACCAACCTAGCCTTGTTGTGCACTACCACCCCATCCTCACTTTGTTAATTTTTGAAAACCCATTTGGTACCTATGGGTGGCAACTAGGTGGTGGAGGAACTAAGACCCAAACACGGTTTCGCTCAAAGTTTTCTAACTCCTCATGCATGACATTAACCCAATCCGGATCCATCAAAGCGTGCCCAACATCTCGGGGCTCAAAAGAAGCGACAAAAGTCGAATGAGCAAAGTGAGAGATATAGGACCTGGACCGCGTGACTCGACGGTCAATGTTGTCGATGATGTTCTCCGGCGGGTGCTGTCGCTGGATGTGGTGGGGAGCCTGCCTGGATGAAGTGGCCTCCCCCTCGACAGCAGCTGGAGCTCCCTCAGGTGCAACGGGCACCGACTGAGGAAGCTGCTCAAACGGCCCCCATGTAGAGCAAGTAGTCGGATCGGGACCGTGAGCCGAAGTGGACGTCGCAGGGTCGACTGGGGCAGCCGGTGGAGTCCGCTCGGGGTCACCCCAATCAGCGTCGTCCTGCTCCTCCTCCACAAAGATGCTAGTGTTCACCTTCTCATCATCTACAAGCTCAAAAGCAGTGGAAACACAGGGCATTGTCTCATCGAAGGTAATTTCACAAGTCACCATCACTCGGTTAGTCTCAAGGTTAAGTGCACGATAAGCACGAGAGTGAGTAGAATAACCTAGAAAGATACCGTCAGAAGACCCAGATTCAAATTTATCTAACTTACCGCCCTTTTTGAGGATGAAGCACCTGCACCCAAACACCCGTAGGTGACTTAACTTGGGTGGTCTCCCAAATCGTAACTCATAAGAAGTCTTCTTCTTGAAAGCTCGGAGAAAAATGCGATTGGAAACATAGCAAGCAGAACTGAGTGCCTCGGCCCAATACCGCCTAGGAGTCCTATGCTCATAGAGCATCGTCCTAGCCATCTCAACAAAGGTCCGATTCTTGGGCTCAACAACACCGTTCTGCTGGGGAGTGTGAGGAGAGGAAGACTGGTGATCGAGACCCAAAGAAGAACAAAGAGTTGCAAAGTGAGCATTCTTGAATTTTGTGCCATTGTCACAGTAGATAGCTCTCATGGCATTCTTAGGTAGCTCATTTTGCAATCTCAAAATCAGATCTCGAACAAGTGCAAAAGCCTCATCCTTACTCTCCAAAAAGAACACCCAAGAGTACCTCGAGTAGTCATCAACGACTAAAACAACATACCACTTCCCTCCTTCTGACCTGACCCGAGCTGGACCAACTGTGTCCATGTGTAAGAGCTCACCGGGTCGAGTGGTCATGATCTCAGTCATAGGAGGATGGGAAGCGGCAACCATCTTGCCATGCCTACAAGGATGGCAAACCAAATCCTTCTCGAAGTTTAGCTTTGGCAATTCTTGGATAAGGTCCATTGAGCTAAGCCTTGCAAGGAAGTCAAAACTCAAATGTCTCAATCTCCCATGCCACTTTCAAAGCTCGGAAGAAGAACCGGCAAGAAGACAACGAGAAGGTCTGGAAGTGATAGAAAAATTCGCACGAAAAACCTTCCCGAAGGGTAAAATCCTGCAAACAAGCTCACCACGAGAGTCCAAAATCCGAGAGAGATTAGGCTTGAAACTCACTTCAAAACCATCATCGAGGAGTTACGAAATCGAGAGAAGGTTAAAATGCAAATTCGCAACCAAAGCAACATCCTTGAGGACAAAAGACGAATTGACTCGGATGGACCCCCGGGAGACAACCTTACCTTTACTCTTATTCCCGAATGTGATATACTCGGTGTTCTGCATGGGGTCGAGGCTCGAGAACCACTTGGCACTTCCGGTCATATGGCGTGAACATCCGGAATCCACATCAATAAAAAGACATAGGGTGAGTAAACGGACCAACACTGGGGTTAGTAAACTGTGAAGGATACCAGTGTTGTCCCATTTGCCCAAAGAATGGGTTAGGAGAAAAGCCAAACATCTCATGTCCCATGGGAGCATAGCGATCACCACGATAGGAAAAACGTGGTCCGCTAGCGAAGGGTGGAGTGAAGCCACCGCCACGAGGCCCCTAGCCGTATGGGTCACGACCGGTACCCCGTCGGGCACGACCATCACGTGGTCTCGCCTCCTGAGGCCTAGCACCTTGAGGCATTGTACCTCTAGGCCTAGTAGTGCGCCTCCGAACTTCCGGTTCACGCACCCCAACTCATGGGTGGTACATGTCCCGGTTGTTCAACTCAACCTGCGTCCGATCATCTCTCTTCCTCCTAAAGCAAAACTCAGCCAAGTGCTCATCCTTCTCACAATACTCACAATGGTACCTCACCACACTCTTGGTAGGCACTCTCTTGTTGGGTTGGGTGGCTCTTGCTTTCTTAGGAAGGGGATCACTAGAGATGTCTGGCAGTGTGTCAAGTGGGTTGCGAAGATGGTTCGGTTTTGCAATCCACACTTGCTTCTATGGAGTGGTTTTGGGTGGCTCTTCAAACACACCATCTCTTACAGGAAATTCAAAGGGGTTGGCAGGCTTAGGTGGAGTGATCTTGGTAAGCTTGGGAGTTGTGGTGGGTTTCTCATTCTCGCTCAAACCACTGCACTCAACGATCTTACCGAACATGCTATCGTCCTTCCCACCTATAGCAAAGCCTACTCACGTGCTGCCAGCCCTTTTGCATTGGCTAAGCATCATCCCCAACTGCGGCTCTCGGCAAGACACCCAGCTCAAGATGGACCGAAGGTATGTGTTTTCTTCCTCAGTTCGCATCTTGTTGTGTCTGCACGACGCGATCTCAAGCTCCAAAGCCTCAAAGCGATCCGACTCTCTACTGCTATCTGAGCTAACCTTCTCTAACACAGCGATCTTAGCATCCTTGTGTGTCAGCTCAGAATGCAAGCCTAAGCAAGACTTGCACGCACCAAGTAAGCTAGGCCTAGCCTTCAGCTCACTGGCCTCCTCAAGTAGAGTGCCATACTTGTCCTGGAGAGTGACAAGATCAGACATGTGAATGGCACAAGCATCACAATCTACCTCCTCAGTAACCACCACTGACGCCTTAGCAAAATCTAACTCATGAAGTGCGCTAAGGTACTTGGAGGTAAGCCGACATGCGCACCTTCCAATAGGCAAAGTTGGTTCCATCAAAGTAGGGAGGTTTACCAGCACCTCGCTCCATGTCGCCTTCGCGGATCAAGAACCGTGTAAGGTGGATTGATACTTAACCGGCTCTGATACCAATTGAAGGACCGAGACCGACGACCAGAGGAGGGTGAATGGGAGCCTCAAATTTCTCATGAAATATTCGGGCTACTCATCCCAAAAACCAAGCTCAACTCACCGGAAACCCCCAAGAAGAGTTCCCAACCCCTATGAGAAAGAGGCAAGAATTCCAAGCAAATCAGCCAGAAAAATAGGCAACGGACGCTGGAAGACAGTGCGATGGACGCTCCAGGGTAGGGCGACGGACGCTGGCAACTGAGGCTTAGGCGAGCGTCCGTCGGCCTTCCAAAGAGCCTGACAGAAGCTGAAAAACTACCGAGGCGACGGACGGTCGGCGACGAACGCTGTGAAGATCGTCCGTCGGCCTACCCGAGAGCAAAACAGAGCTGCACAGCGCACACCACGCGATGGACGCTGGGTGACGGACTCTGGAGAGCGTCCGACGCCAAAACCGAAGGACGCCGATAAGTGAGGCGACGGACGCTGACGTCAGTACGTACAAGCGTCCGACGCAAACCCTCGGAGCGTCCGACGCCCCTGACAAACGCGCAGTAACCGCGAAAATCGTTTTTCTCTCCACAAAAGCTTCCCAAATCTTAACCAAATGATCTCCACTAGCAACCCAACTTGGTAGGCATGTTTCTAGTGCTATGGAGGAGCTATCCCGAAAAAATCATTGCTCAATTTGGAGGGGATTGAAGGGAAATGAGGATTTGGGGGAAAAGGGGCAAGAACGAAGAACTTCGCAAATAAAAATCGCCCGATCTATGTGCTCGTGGGGTTTTAGGAAAATTCCTTTTGGTGCAAAGATGCTCCTCACGAGTATCAAGAACTTGGTTCAAACGGATTTGCAAAAGCTACTCCCTACAAAGAGAAATCATCTCAAGAAAATAGAGAGCAAAAGCAAAACGCAAAGAACACAAGCAAAACGGGGACACAATCACGAAATCGAAGCCACCATGGCTTACGGAGGTTACGGCCTACGATTCCTCGCGACAAACTCAAGTTCTTACAAAGGTTGGTGGAAGCAACCTAGGGATCTCATGAACTAGAGAGAGAGAGAGTTGGGGCAAATGATTAGGGTTCAAGAGATGGGATGAGGGATACCCCTTCACCCCCTACTTATCGGGCTTTGGCTATTTCCCAAAGACCCCCCTAGATACATTGAGTGAACTACCTAGCCTAAGCATTGCAGTCCAAGCTCCGGAAAATATCTCCCGCATTTTGAATGGACGGCCCCGATTCCTGCCGGGAGTTGCCGTCGCCTCGACGCAACCTCCAGGAATCCGCCACGTGCCATCCCCGCTTCCTCGGAAGCTCCGCCTAGGTTTTGAGACCCAAACCCAGGAAACCCGCCACCAGTAGCTTTGGGCTCAACTACTGAACCCCGAGTTTTGCGGCCCAAACTCGGAAACCGACGCGGATGGTTTTGAGGCCCAAACCACCAAACCACTCGACGCGAGCCATCTTGTCTTCGCCCGGTCGGACTCCGAGTCCCCTGAGCCTCCGCTCGACTCGCGCATCCACCGTCTTGACTCGGTCGACTCGGTCTACCTCCATGTCTTCTCGCACTCGCCGGTGCCAAGTACTAGCCACCACAGCTAGTCCGCCGGCGCCCATGGTCCCTCAGTCCGAGCCCTGCTTCCGCCCTTCACCACTCTCAGTACATTGGCACGGCAAGCCTCTACTCGACCTTCTCTATGCCATTGACCACTGTCACTAGGCATAGCACCTGCACACCACAAGCCAATAGACAAGCACACATTTCTGCTTTTGCAGAGGTTAGGGTAAGCCACTCAAACTAAAACACTCACGTGTTGGACGATCACTCATCATCAAAGTTGAACATACATGGGTACTTATCCACCATGTGTTCGCAGCTCTCAAGCATCACTTTTTAGTTGTGGAAAAAAGATATGGAGTCATAGAGTGAGGAGCGTCAAATGCCCCAAGCCATAGCTGGCCCCACCGGCGCAGTTCTCGTAGCCACTAGAGTTTATGCCGCTGTCAACCGACTTCATGGTGCCTAGGATGCCATTGGAGAGCTTCAGGTTAACACCACTGCTACCAACCATGCACCCGCAGGAGATTTTGTCTTCAATGGAAAGAAAAAGATCTAGGCTCATGGTTGTGCGGGGTGAGTGAGGGGATGGGAAAGGGAAGGGGAAGGAGCACGCTCAACACAGGTGTTGTGATGGATTGATGGGCATGTGAAGGGGAAGAAGCGTGCTTGCCAAAGCATTGTGGACGAAGGGATAAGCTCCCAAATGTTTTTCCTTTCTTTTTGACTTTGTTTATTCGCTAGTGGACCAGTCTTATTTTTCTTTTGACTTTTACATAGAGTTCGATCCTCAATTATTTCTCGCGCTATCCTCTTATGAAGTTTTCTTAGGACATCTATAACAACCTCTGGTTTAGGTGGGCAAAGTCTTGTATGTGGTAGCTGCTGCCGTCATCCTATTCAAACGAGGTGAGACCCTGTGTTGTACTACAAACACATGGTGGATAAGTACCCATGTATGTTCAGCTTTGATGATGAGTGATCGTCCAACACGTGAGTGTTTCAGTTTGAGTGGCTTACCCTAACCTCTGCGAAAGCAGAAATGTGTGCTTGTCTATCAGCTTGTAGTGTGCAGGTGCTATGCCTAGTGACAGTAGTCAATGGCGTGGAGAAGGTTGAGTAGAGGCTTGCCGTGCCGATGTACTGAGAGTGGTGAAGGGCGGAAGCGGGGCTCGGACCGAGGGACCATGGGCGCCGGCGGACTAGCTGTGGTGGCTAGTACTTGGCGCTGGCGAGTGCGAGAAGACATGGAGGTAGACTGAGTCGACCGAGTCAAGACGGTGGACGCGCGAGTCGAGCGGAGGCTCAGGGGACTCGGATTCCGACCGGGCGAAGACAAGGTGGCTCGCATCGAGTGGTTTGGTGGTTTGGGCCTCAAAACCATCCGCGTCGGTTTCCGAGTTTGGGCCGCAAAACTCGGGGTTCGGTAGTTGAGCCCAAAGCTACCGGTGGCGGGTTTCCTGGGGTTGGGCCTCAAAATCTAGGCGGAGCTTCCAAGGAAGCGGGGATAGCACGTGGTGGAATCCTGGAGGTTGCGTCGAGGCGACGACAACTCCCGGCAGGAAGCGGGGCCGTCCATTCAAATCGAGGAAGATATTTTCCGGAGCTTGGACTGCAATGCTTAGGCTAGGTAGTTCACTCATGTATCTAGGGGGGTCTTTGGGAAATAGCCAAAGCCCCGTTAAATAGAGGATGAAGGGGTATCCTCATCCTCATCTCTTGCATTACCCTTTCTCCCACCTATTCCTAGGTTTTCCCTTCCCTAGCTTCTTCTTGCTTGAGATCCACCGAGTCACCGGTGTAAGAACTTGTGATTGTTGCGAGGAAACGGAGGTCGTAACCTGCGTAAGCCATGGTGGCTTCGCTTTTGTGATCGTGTCCCCCGTTTTGCTTGTGTTCTTCGTGTTTTGCTTTTGCTCCCTCTTTTTCCCGAGATGATTTCTCTTTGTAGGGAGTTGCTCTTGCAAATCCGTTTGAACCAAGTTGTTCGTGTTCGTGAGGAGCATCTTTGCACCGAAGGAATTCCCCTCAAACCTCACGAGTGCGTAGATCGGGCGATTTCTTTGCGGTGTTCTTTCTTCTTGCCCCTTTTCCCCCAAATCCTTGTTTCCTTTTAATCCTCACCAAATTGAGCGGTGATTTCTTCGGGATAGCTCCTCCATAGCACTAGAATCATGCCTACCAAGATGGGTTGCTAGTGGAGAACATTTGGTCAAGATTTGGAGGAGAGAAAAACGATTTTCGCGGTTATTTCACGTTTGTCGGGGGCGTTGGACGCTCCGAGGGTTTTGCGTCGGACGCTGGTATGTGCTGACGTCATCGTCCGTCGCTTCGCTTATCGGCGTCCTTCGGTTTTGGCGTCGGACGCTCTTCAGAGTCCGTCGCCCAGCGTCCGTCGCGTGGTGTGCGCTGTTCTGTTCTATTTTGCTATCGGGTAGGCCGACGGACGCTCGTCCAAGCGCCCGTCGCCGCAGCTTTTCTTCAGCTTCTGTTAGGCTCTCTGGAAGGCCGACGGACGCTCGCCTAAGCGTCCGTCGCGTTGTCCTCCAGCGTCCGTCGCCTCTGCTGCTCGCTGCGAGTTTCCGTTTTCGTCGCTGTTTGTCTCGTTGGGTTCGTAGGTAGCTCCGTTGTGTTCCTAGGACTTCTCCTAGAACATCCACCCACTTGTGAGTCATGAGCTTAGCTTGCTCTTTGGAATGTGTTTGAGATAAGGGTCAATGTCTTCCGAAAGGAATTTTTATTTGGCTCCCATTCACCCCCCCCTTTGGTCGCCGTTTCCGGTCCTTCAATTGGTATCAGAGCCGGTTAAGGATCAATCCACCTTACACGGTTCTTGATCCACGAAGGCGACATGGAGCGAGGTGCTGGTAAACCTCCCTACTTTGATGGAACCAACTTTGCCTATTGGAAGGTGCGCATGTCGGCTTACCTCCAAGGGCTTGACACAAAGTTTTGGGAGATTTGTGAGAATGAGAACTACGTGGTTCTTGAGGCTCGGATCACCGATGCCTAGGTTACGCAGCATGCATCTAATGCAAGAGCCCGTAGCATTCTCTTCTCTTGTCTATCTCTTCCGGAGTTTGAGCGGGTTTCGAGTCTCACTACGGCACGGGAGATCTAGCAAACACTCTTGAGATATCATGAGGGCAACCCTCAAATCAAGTCCAGACTCTTTGACACGTACCGTAGAGAGTACGAGAACTTTGCTCAGTTGGGCGGCGAATCTGTTGACGGGATGTTTACTCGCTTCCAATCTATCGTCAACATGCCAATTGAGCCAACTTGCCTTATGATGATCATGAGATGGCTATCAAGCTTTTGCATGCTCTTGATTGGAAGGTATGGGAGATGAAGGTGGCTGCCATCTAGGAGTCACCAGCTATGATGCCCTGACCGTGGACGAGCTGTTTAGCAAGCTCAAGTCCTCGGAGATTGACTACCAGACCCGGGCCAAGCTTAAAAACTCGTCGAAACCTTCTATGGCGTTGGTTTCTGGCCCCAGCGGTACGTCTTCTTCCTTCTCTGACCCTTCACACTCTCTATTCGCTTTGTCTTTGATTTCTATGACAGAGCAGCAAGTGGAGGCTCTTGGAGATGATGTGCTGTCTTTGGTCATCACCAAGTTCTCACGGTTTCACAACAACCGTTTGAACCGTCGGCGTGGTGGCTCAGCCAAGGGGTGCTACCGTTGCGGTGATGAGATCACTTCATCGCAAACTGCCCCAAGAAAGCTGCGGGCGACTTCACCAAGCGCAAGGACAAGCGCGGGCACCACTTCGAGGACAAGCACAAGCCCAAGGGTGGCTACCACAGAAGGTCCTCCAAGAAGGTGATCGACAAGGTGAAGGCCAAGCACCGAGCCTTCCTCGCCTCCCTCAGCGACATTGATGCCTCCTCCGACGAAGGTGCTTCTTCGAGCGATGATGAGTCCAAGGGAAAGGTTGAGGACAAGCTCAACGGCCTATGCTTCTACACCGACGCCAAGCACGGTAGCTTTTGCACCATGGCGATTGAAGAAGACAAGGTCGGCAAGCGCACCTAAGGTACCACCCACCGTCGAGTCTCTCTCTCTTGAGATTGAGTCTCTGAACGACGCCTTGATGAGTCAAGATGCGTTGCTCAAGCGTGCTATTGTCGAGACGAACGACTTTAAGGCGAAGTACCTCAGCGCGCTTCATGATCTAGATTTTGCTAAGGCGTCAGTGGTGGTTACCGAGGAGGTAGATTGTGATGCTTGCGCCATTGACATGTCTGATCTTGTCACTCTCCAGGACAAGTATGGCACTCTACTTGAGGAGGCCAGTGAGCTGAAGGCTAGTCCTAGCTTACTTGGTGCGTGCAAGTCTTGCTTAGGCTTGCGTTCTGAGCTGGCATAGAAGAATGCTAAGATCGCTTTGTTAGAGAAGGTCAGCTCAGATAGCACTAGAGAGTCGGATCGCTTTGAGGCTTTGGGCTTGAGATCGCGTCATGCAGACACAACAAGATGCGAACCAAGGAAGAAAACACATACCTTCGGTCCATCTTGAGCTGGGTGTCTTGCCGAGAGCCGCAGTTGGGGATGATGCTTAGCCAATGCAAAAGGGCTGGTAGCACGGGAGTAGGCTTTGCTATAGGTGGGAAGGACGATAGCATGTTTGGTAAGATCGGTGAGTGCAGTGGTTTGAGCGAGAATGAGAAACCCACCACAACTCCCAAGCTTACCAAGATCACTCCACCTAAGCCTACGAACCCCTCTGAGTTTCCTGTGAGAGATGGTGTGTTTAAAGAGCCACCCAAAACCACTCCATAGAAGCAAGTGTGGATTGCAAAACCGAACCACCTTCACAACCCACTTGACACCCTGCCAGATATCTCTAATGATCCCCTTCCTAAGAAAGCTACAGCTAACCAACCCAACAAGCGAGTGCCTACCAAGAGTGTGGTGAGGTATCATTGTGAGTATTGTGAGCGGGATGGGCAATTGGCTGAGTTTTACTTTAGGGGGAAGAGATATGATCGGAGGCAGGTTGAGTTGAACAATCGAGACATGTACCACCCACGAGTTGGGGTGCGTGAACCGGAAGTTCGGAGGCACACTACTAGGCCTAGAGGTACAATTCCTCCAGGTGCTAGGCCTCAGGTGGCGAGACCACATGGTGGTCGTGCCCGGTGGGGTACCGGTCGTGACCCATACGACTACGGGCCTCGTGGCGGTGGCTTTACTCCACCCTTCGTTAGCGGACCACGTTTTCCCTATCGTGGTGATCACTATCAGTCCGTGGGGCAGGAGATGTTTGGTTTTTCTCCTAACCCATTCTTTGGGCAATTAGGACAACACTGGTATCCTTCACAGTTTACTAACCCTAGTGTTGGTCTGTTTGCTCACCCTATGTCTTTTTATTGATGTAGGAAGGAGGAATGGACGAGACTTGGCTTGTGGATTCCGGATGTTCACGCCATACGACCGGAAGTGCCAAGTGATTCTCCAGCCTCGACCCCGTGTGCCACATTGAGTACATCACATTCGGGACAAGAGTGAAGGTAAGGTTGTCTCCTGGGGGTCCATCCGAGTCAATTCGTCTTTTGTCCTCAAGGATGTTGCTTTGGTTGCGAATTTACATTTTAACCTTCTCTCGATTGCAAGCTCTTACACATGGACACAGTTGGTCCAGCTCGGGTTAGGTCAGAGGGAGGGAAGTGGTATGTGGTTGTAGTTGTTGATGACTACTCGAGATACTCTTGGGTGTTCTTTTTGGAGAGTAAGGATGAGGCTTTTCCACTTGTTCGAGATCTGATTTTGAGATTGCAAAATGAGCTACCTAAGAATGCCATGAGAGCTATCCGCAGTGACAATGACACAGAATTCAAGAATGCTCACTTTGCAACTCTTTGCTCTTCTTTGGGTCTCGATCACCAGTTTTCCTCACCTCACACTCCCCAGCAGAACGGTGTTGTTAAGCACAAGAATCGGACCCTTGTTGAGATGGCCAGGACGATGCTCGATGAGCACAGGACTCCTAGGTGGTATTGGGCCGAAGTACTCAGTTCTTCTTGCTATGTTTGCAATCGCATTTTTCTCCGAGCTTTCAAGAAAAAGACCTCTTATGAGCTGCGATTTGGGAGACCACCCAAGGTAAGTCACCTACGGGTGTTTGGGTGCAGGTGCTTCATCCTCAAAAAGGGCGGTAAGTTGGATAAATTTGAATCATGGTCTTCTGACGGTATCTTTCTTGGTTATTCTATGCACTCTCGTGCTTATCGTGCACTTAACCTTGAAACTAACCGAGTGAGGAAGACTTGTGAGATTACCTTCGATGAAACTATGCCCTGTGTTTCCACTGCTTTTGAGTTTGCAGGTGATGATGAGGTGAACACTAGCATCTTTGTGGAGGAGGAGCGGGATGATGCCGATTGGGGTGATCCCGAGCCAACTCCACTGGCTGCCCCCGTCGACCCTGCGACGTCCACTTCGGCTCACGGTTCCGATCCTACTACTTCCTCTACATGGGGGGCGTTCGAGCAGCTTCCTCAGCCCATGCCTGTTGCACCTGAGGGAGCTCCAGCTGCTGTCGAGGGGGAGGCCACTTCGTCCAGGCAGGCTCCCCGCCACATCCAGCGGTAGCACCCGCCGAAGAACATCATCGACGACATTGACCGTCGAGTCACGCGGTCCAGGTCTTATATATCTCACTTTACTCATTCGGCTTTTGTCGCTTCTTTTGAGCCCCAAGATGTTGGACACGCTTTGATGGATCCGGATTGGGTTAATGCCATGCATGAGGAGTTAGAAAACTTTGAGCGGAACCGTGTTTGGGTCTTAGTTCCTCCACCACCTAGTTGCCACCCCATAGGTACCAAATGGGTTTTCAAAAATAAATAAAGTGAGGATGGGGTGGTAGTGTGCAACAAGGCTAGGTTGGTAGCTCAAGGCTTTTGTCAAAAGGAAGGAATAGACTATGAGGAAACCTTTGCTCCCGTAGCTCGTTTAGAAGTCATTAAAATCCTTTTAGCTTTTGCGGCTTCTAAGGGTTTTAAACTTTTTCAAATGGACGTTAAAAGTGTTTTCTTAAATGGCTACATAGAGGAGGAAGTTTATGTTAAACAACCTCCCGGTTTCGAAAATCCCAAGTTTCCAAACCATGTTTTTAAACTTCACAAGACTTTGTATGGTTTGAAACAAGCACCTAGAGCATGGTATGATAGGCTAAAATCCTTTTTGCTTGCTAAGGGATTTAAAATGGGATCGGTAGATAAGACGTTGTTTCTCCTCAAGCAAGGCAAAGACACTCTCCTAGTCCAAATATACGTGGATGATATCATCTTTGGTGGTTCTTCTCATGCTCTTGTTGCCAAGTTTGCAGATCTTATGAGCAGGGAATTTGAGATGAGCATGATGGGAGAGTTGACTTTCTTTCTCGGGTTGCAAATCAAGCAAACCCAGGAAGAGACGTTCGTGTACCAAGGCAAGTACACGAAGAATATCTTGAAGAAGTTTGACATGGGTGAGGCAAAGCCTCTTTCGACGCCCATGTCGACTACGACTGCCTTGGATGCGGACGAGGAAGGAGAGGCGGTGGACCAGACCGAGTACCGAAGCATGATTGGGTCACTTCTGTACCTGACGGCGACCCGGCCGGACATTCAGTTCGTCGTCTGCCTGTGTGCTCGCTTTCAGGCATCCCCACGGACTTCGCACAAGGAGGCGGTGAAACGCATCATGAGGTACTTATGCTTCACTCCTGAATTTGGTCTTTGGTTCTCCACCTCTTCCTCTCTTGTGATTTGTGGTTATTCTGACGCCGACTTTGCTGGATGCCGTCTTGATCGGAAGTTCACTTCTGGAACTTGCTAGTTTCTCGGTCTTCTTTGATTTCTTGGTCTTCTTGCAAACAATCTAGCGTGGCACAGTCGACGTGCGAAGCTGAGTACGTTGTTGTGGCTAGTTGTTGCTCTCAGTTGATTTGGATGATTGCTACTTTGAGAGATTTCGGTCTTGAGCTTACTAAGGTGCCTCTGCTATGTGATAGCACGAGTGCAATTAGTGTGGCTAAAAATCTAGTGCTTAATTCGAAGACCAAGCACATTGAGGTCCGCTTTCACTTTTTGCGTGATCATTACGAGAAGGGCGACATTGACCTCCGGCATGTCGAGACCCAAAACCAGCTTGCGGATATTCTCACTAAGTCTTTGGATCAAGCTGCGTTTTCTCGCCTTCGGGGCGAGTTGGGTGTTTGCTTTCCTTTTTAGAGGAGGAAAGTTGTGTGTATCATAGTTCTTTTTGGGTCTTTTTGTCTTTTCTTTGTCCTTCTTCTAATTTGGTGTCTTGTTAGTGTCAGTTGGTGTCATTACTTTTTGCATCTCATTTACATTTGTGACATAGTTCATTTTAAGCTTCATATCTATAGCCGATTTAATGAATCTATGCTCTGTTTGAGGTGCTTTATGTGTCTATGGTGTTGCCTAACTTAGACTCTTTTTGATCTATATGATATGCAATAGAGCTAAGTTAGAAAAGCTTTAAAACTGAACTTAATTCCCCATGTCACCTCTGAAATGGCACTAGCATGTGTAGGCTTTTAAAGATCCTTCTTGGCTACCTTGTATATAGCTTGTAACTATGACTCTTCATTGTTTCATTCACTACCTTTGAGCACCATGTTTAATATCTAAACTGAAATTGCTCTCCGTTTTGTGAATTGGAAAGATCGAGTTGGGTCTGCATTGTGAGCACTTCACCGTGTGTTCAAAACTGCTTCCCATATGGGTCGATACTTGAGCGGTGTCGTGTATGACCAAAACCGCTGTGTCAAGTCCTTTGACTTCGCCCAGTTGGTAAGCAGTGGCATCACTTTGCTTACAACCACTCACATACAACTTAAATGTGTCTAAAACTAAAAATTGGCTGCAAAACTCTGACTTTTGGAAAATTCATTCAGTTGGGTCATTGGCTTGTTGTATGAACTTTGCTAAGGGATAATTTTACTTGCTATACATGAGATTTCTTTGAGATAGATTCTATCTTTCTTGCCATGTCTAGCTGTCTCTAGGAGGTGATACCATTTCTCTGCTCTCACATGATATGCTCTCTAAAATAGCTTCTAAAGTGATCTTAAGCTCAACTTGAGTCTTTGTTGGGCACGTAGAGCTTTTCCTATTGTCATAGGATCACATCACTTAGAGCATCTATTCATTGTCTTAGCTCTATGTATGAAGCTTTTGCACTCATTTTGCACGTCATGGCATTTGTAGCCGGATCTTGAGTTGTTGATGTTTGATGAGCTACATGTGTCAACAAGGGGGAGAGATGTTCATTTCATTCCTTTTTCAGGCATCTACTTCTAAGGGGGAGCAAATGTGCTTTTTGAGATTAATTGGTATCTTTTTGACTTGGCTTTTTTTCACCCCTTCTTGGTATCTTGAGAATGCTAGTTCCCAGGGGGAGCTTTTGCTAGATATGTTGAGCCTTTGCCTCTTCTGAAGGATCTAGCTTGTTTTGTTGACTTCGACAGGTTTCGATTGCTTCTTGAGCATTAGGGGACGTAAGTGATTTCAATTGGTATCTTTTGAGCTCCCTAGTGTTTATTTTGGAAGTTTGAGCTTTGAGAGCTGTGATTGGTATCTTGGACTTGCTAGCGGTGTTGAGCCCGTTGTCTGCCTCTTTTTGAGGGCTAGCTTTGTTTAGCCCATATGCTTTTGTTTGGCATCAGTAAGTGACTTTGTCATGAGGTGTTTTGAAGGATGCTTTTAATTGGTATCAATTTTTGCCTCTCTCTTTGAATTGGTATCGTGTTTGCTTCTCTCAAGTGATCCCGTTTTGACTTTCTCAGCTTTTTGGTCATTTGGAGAGCTTTACCTTGTGGCTCAAATCTAAAATTCACTTGTGTTGACAATGCACTCATCAAGGGGGAGATTGCGAACACATGGTGGATAAGTACCCATGTATGTTCAGCTTTGATGATGAGTGATCGTCCAACATGTGAGTGTTTCAGTTTGAGTGGCTTACCCTAACCTCTGCGAAACCAGAAATGTATGCTTGTCTATCGGCTTCTGGTGTGCAGGTGTTATGCCTAGTGATAGTGGTCAATGGCGTGGAAAAGGTCGAGTAGAGGCTTGCCGTGCCGATGTACTGAGAGTGGTGAAGGGCGGAAGCGGGGCTCGGACCGAGGGACCATGGGCGCCGGCGGACTAGCTGTGGTGGCTAGTACTTGGCACCGGCGAGTGCGAGAAGACATGGAGGTAGACCGAGTCGACCGAGTTAAGACAGTGGACGCGCGAGTCGAGCGGAGGCTCAGGGGACTCGGATTCCGACCAGGCGAAGACAAGGTGTCTCGCGTCGAGTGGTTTGGTGGTTTGGGCCTCAAAACCATCCGCGTCGGTTTCCGAGTTTGGGCCGCAAAACTCGGGGTTCGGTAGTTGAGCCCAAAACTACCGGTGGCGGGTTTCCTGGGTTTGGGCCTCAAAATCTAGGCGGAGCTTCCGAGGAAGCGGGGATAGCACGTGGCGGAATCCTGGAGGTTGCGTCGAGGCGACGGCAACTCCCGGCAGGAAGCGGGGTCGTCCATTCAAATCGAGGAAGATATTTTCCGGAGCTTGGACTGCAATGCTTAGGCTAGGTAGTTCACTCATGTATCTAGGGGGGTCTTTGGGAAATAGCCAAAGCCCCGTTAAATAGAGGATGAAGGGGTATCCTCATCCTCATCTCTTACATTACTCTTTCTCCCACCTATTCCTAGGTTTTCCCTTCCCTAGCTTCTTCTTGCTTGAGATCCACCGAGTCACCGGTGTAAGAACTTGTGATTGTTGCGAGGAAACGGAGGTCGTAACCTGCGTAAGCCATGGTGGCTTCGCTTTTGTGATCGTGTCCCCCGTTTTGCTTGTGTTCTTCGTGTTTTGCTTTTGCTCCCTCTTTTTCCCGAGATGATTTCTCTTTGTAGGGAGTTGCTCTTGCAAATCCGTTTGAACCAAGTTGTTCGTGTTCGTGAGGAGCATCTTTGCACCGAAGGAATTCCCCTCAAACCTCACGAGTGCGTAGATCGGGCGATTTCTTTGCGGTGTTCTTTCTTCTTGCCCCTTTTCCCCCAAATCCTTGTTTCCTTTTAATCCTCACCAAATTGAGCGGTGATTTCTTCGGGATAGCTCCTCCATAGCACTAGAATCATGCCTACCAAGATGGGTTGCTAGTGGAGAACATTTGGTCAAGATTTGGAGGAGAGAAAAACGATTTTCGCGGTTATTTCACGTTTGTCGGGGGCGTTGGACGCTCCGAGGGTTTTGCGTCGGACGCTGGTATGTGCTGACGTCATCGTCCGTCGCTTCGCTTATCGGCGTCCTTCGGTTTTGGCGTTGGACGCTCTTCAGAGTCCGTCGCCCAGTGTCCGTCGCGTGGTGTGCGCTGTTCTGTTCTGTTTTGCTCTTGGGTAGGCCGATGGACGCTCGTCCAAGCGTCGGTCGCCGCAGCTTTTCTTCAGCTTCTGTTAGGCTCTCTGGAAGGCCGACGGACGCTCGCCTAAGCGTCCGTCGCCAGCGTCCGTCGCGTTGTCTTCCAGCGTCCGTCGCCTCTGCTGATCGCTGCGAGTTTCCATTTTCGTCGCTGTTTGTCTCGTTGGGTTCGTAGCTAGCTCCGTTGTGTTCCTAGGACTTCTCCTAGAACACCCACCCACTTGTGAGTCGTGAGCTTAGCTTGCTCTTTGGGAAGTGTTTGAGACAAGGGTTTAAGGTCTTCCGAAAGTAATTTTTATTTGGCTCCCATTCACCCCCCTCTGGTCACCGTTTCCGATCCTTCATGTACCTATGTTTTGGGATTAATTTTGAAACAACATTTGTTTTGGGATCAAGGGATGCCATTTCCAATAAAAAAACAATATACAATATTCCTGATGCTACATGAATCATGAGAAATTATAATGGAACCATAAAATCTATCAAATTAAATTTATATAATTCCTTAATTGAATAATGTGACATTAGTCTTAATATTAACTTAGATTAAATATATTTTGGTTATAAAATATAGTTTTCAAAATGAAACTTTATAAAAAGGTCAAATATAAATAAATAAATATCCAACACTCTTGATCTCAATTCTTATTAATATTTTTTGGTATTTTTTCTCACGTTACAACGTACTGACACGTTTGCTAGTATATTATGACATTGTTTAGTTCATCTTCAAATTTCAAAACTTTATAAGATTCCACATCACGGAGTATTAAATATAGATAAAAAATATAACTAATTGCATAGTTTATTTATAATTTTTGAGATAAATCTTTTAAATTAAATTATTCTATGGTTGAACAATAATTGTCAAATAAAAACGAAAGTACTACGGTGCTACTATTCTAAAAGTTTTTGAAATTAAAATTAAAATATAAATATCTTATCTCTACTCTAAATAAAAACTTTTAAAAGAGTGAGAAGTCTGGATCTCATCCTCTGACCCCATAGCCAAGTTCACATGCTCCTTCTCATCCACACCTATCCTCCTTCTCACCCACGCCCAGCCTTCTCACTCCGCTCACTGACCCTCACGTGGCTTCTGACCACCCGTCATCCCGCACTCACATCCTTGCGCCCTCGCCCTGCCCCATCAACGCACAATGCTCGGCCAGGGCTCGATTCCATCCCCACGCACCCGCTCCCACGTTTTCTCTCTTTGGAAAAAAACCAAAGGTGAGATCGGGGCGGGTGGAAATGGTGGCCGCAGACGACGCAGGAGTAGGACACGGAGGGGCGACGACACCTAGCGCTCGGTGCGATCGAGCGCATGGAGGTCGGCGACTCAAAACCCCCACGTGTGGCTCCCTTCCTCTCCCTCTCCATCCCGGCCGTGGCAGGATCCGTGAGAACGACAAGGCGACGACCACCAATGCCTCCACCAGCGGAAGAATCTGCGTCACCCCTTTCGCGCCGCTGCCGCCACCTCCGTTGAGGGGCTGGAGCCAGATCCAGGGCCTCGCCCCGCTCGCGCTCGATGCTGGGACGGGCAGATCGGGGGGCACGCAGCAGACGACACGCGCAGCCCCGACGTCGACGGTTGCTTCGCAAGATCTGATCCGTGCGCAGCTGCCGTGGGGGGCACGCAGCAGACGACGCGCGCGTCCCCGACATCGACGATGAGCCGCCTGGAGGGCCGCCCGCGTCCCTATCCCTGACCGCCGACTGAGCAGCTGAGCCAGCACGGAGGTGAGGACCTTGCGGGCGGGAGGCCGAATCATTGGCTCCCCTGCTCCGCGGCATCCTGGCGGGGTGGTTCTAGCTCAAGCAGGGCACCCGCGCGACAACGCGCAGAGGTGCGGGGTCGTGGCCCCCCGGAGTCCCGGCGGGGCGTCCAAACTCAGGCGGCTCAGCATGGCGGCGCAAATGCACGACGCCGCGAGAGGCCCCCAAGCACGTCGATGCAATGGTGTTGGCCGAGAAAGGTGCGTCATTATTCGATAGTTTAGCATCCCCCTACTTGGTTGGTGATGTGATGGTGCTCTCTAGGTGTTTGTTGAATTTCCTGTGACTAAAAAAGGCGCGCCCAGATTGCAGTTATTCAGTGGCAAATTGAATTATCATATTGTAGCCTACCTGTATGGTGATGTAGCCTATAACAGATTGTAGTCTATTTTAAAAAGTTTAATCAGGTTTGATACTTACCCAGAAGCAACCTGTTGTTTTGCACTCTGATGTACGTTTTGTTTGTTCTCTGAATAAGCAAGCAAGCAGCTGTCAGCTCTCTACATCCAGACACTTAAAATGGCAGCTTGTGATCTGCTACAGTATGCAGTTTCGTCAAGCTATATAGTATTGCATAATTATTAATGGTTTGTGAATTGATAGCACGTTAATTGTTGCAACTCTTATTAATTTTGACAGGGCAACAAGACAATGCCAATTTTAGTGCCTGAATCTTCAGTTTCAAACTCTTTTGGCATGAATCTTAATCTATCACACTTTTTACTTTATTTTTTAAAAAAATTGTATTTTTGTTTTTACCCTAGCGTTAGCATTTTCACGATAAGAGCCCCTGGTCCTTGGGACTGCCATCAGCCAGATCAGAGAGGGGATCAACAGCCTAGAATACACAAAAAAACGAGAATTGGAAGGAATGGTTTCCCAACGATGATTTCGTTTTTCATATTTGTTGTTAAAATGGGTATCCTACAAAATTTATTAAGTTCATGGTTATTGAGATTCTTTAAAGTATAGGTATCCAATTTTTCCACTTTTCTTATTTTATTCTTTTAGTTTCTTATTTTGAAGTCTATCAATATCTTGTAATGCACAATAATGTATGGTCTTATTTCATTAGTTTGTGAATTTGTTTTTTATCGGTTTTCTTAATTTTTATTTTTATGGTTTGTATTAGTCTTATGGTTTATTTTTTGTAGACGTCACCGTAGCCCAGGCCCAACAGCTCAGCTGCCTCATCACGGCGGCGCTCAGCAGCTCGGTTGCCTCAGTTGTCCAATTGGAGATCCAAAGGTAACACAAATCAATCCCTATTCAATTCTGGTTAAGTTTTTTACACATCTAATTTGTATGATAAAATGCAAAATCATTCAGGCTCATCTTGGGAGTTCAAATGGTGCAGGATCTTCTCTAAGCCTGGTAAGCCTCTTTACACCAAAACATATGAAGGATTTCTATCATTTTATATGTTACAGTTGCAATAGAGTACAGATAACATGTCTAGCGCCTGAGTATAACAGTCAAGAATTTCTTTTTTTTTGTTACTATCATATGAAGGATTTCTATTAGAGTACAAATAACATGTCTAGCGCCTAAGTATAACAGTCAAGAATTTCTTTTTTTTGTTACTGTTGTATTACAGGTTATACGCTTGTGCCCCAAATCATACTAGCATCAGATATATGTTGTGATGGAGTTTCTTGCTACCTACTAGGATGCTTGATTTCGATTAACTCATTATTATACTGGGTACAGACATGTGGTTTCTATATGATATTTGTAAAATGCAATGCTCTGAACTCCAATTCATTGGTATTTGTAACAGGAATGGCAACCGCATTTTAGATCCTCAGTTTGTCACTCTGCATTTTAGGTCCTCACTTTATCACTGAGGAAAAAATATACAAAGCTTGAATAGAGGTAATAGAGTATTGGCCCTTTTCATGAGTTCTTTCAACAACAGATTTATGGTACATGGTTCAAAACTTGAGAGTTATCGCTACATTCAGTTTGTTCAATTGTTGATTCTTGTTCATTGGCAGTAGAGTGTATTGTGCTCACTGATGATGTTATGGATAGTTGTTTTAAGCTGCACAAGAAACTTGAATTGTTATGGTTATTTTACTGTGTAGTTCACCTCAGTAATTTATTGAGTGTAAACTATCACTAGCTTGCAGTTTAGACAAGCTGCTAATCTATTGTTTTTGAATGGGAACTGCAAGGATAGAATCCTCTTTATGACAGGTTAGGCAACTCAAGCAACATTTTCGTAGTGATCTTATACTTATGTTGAAATGTAGGTACCTTTATTGGTTGCTAGCTGCTAAGGAAAAACCCTCAATTTGCAGTAGGATAAAATGGTCGTCACAGAATTCTAACTTACTGTTACAGGTGTGTTTTGCCTAGAAACTTTTTTTCGTTTTCTTTTTGGCAAACAAGATTGGGGTGTGTACACCATGTGTCCATGTCTTTCCTATACCTTCTTGAAACTATAAAGCCATGATTGGCCTGCTTCTTCTCAGGCTCTAAAATGTATGGTTTGAAAATAGACATTTACATATATCATTTAACCCCTTTACTAATTTACTAATGCAATACTCTGTGATAATGTTTGCATATTAGTCTTTATGAATTGCAATACTCTGGTAGTCCTTGTTGTCATAATAATATGCCTACATTTATCTTGAATTTTCAATCACATATTTATGTTTTGCCTACATTTATCCTTGTTGCTCTTCATGAACTACTTTGGCCATTAAAACTTCAAGATCCTCAACAAGAACAAGGAGCAACAACCATGGATATGGCCTCACGACTATTGTATACTGCAGGGTTGCATGCCATGCTCGTTCTCTAATAATAGGCAAGAGATCGAGGATGACTCCTCATCAGTCCTTCTTGAAGGAGACCCTTGTTGCAGGAAGTGAGAGGTTCAATTTCAGGTCAAGGCCTTGTATGTCCTATCTGCATCCATCAAACATTGATTCAGCTGACTAAGGCACACTTCACAATGGATTTCTACTGTTACAATGGTTAGAGGCCTAGATACAGATAACAATAGGACTTACTGTTTTGCACGTCGACGAGGCATTACATGCGAGTGGTGATATGACAGTAATAGGAAATGCCCTGGAAGGAGAGGACTCTTTTGATTTGTTGAGAGATGGTGTATGACTCATAACTGAGTGTCAATTCACATTGTGTATGTTTGCAAGGATTCCAACTTCAGCAACTCATGAATTGTTCAATGTATTTAGGATGTAGTGCATGTAATAGGAAACCATTGAGGTCCCTCCTGGTCAGACTTTGTAAAACTCAGAGATTACTGTTAAACTCAGAGAGTCCATTAGACTTTGTAATAATTTTAGACTTGTGTCTTTCTTTAAAGAGATCCAAACCCGATTTTTATCAATTATCTAAAAATAACTTAACAAAAAGACATTTAATGATAATTTCTTTCGTATGAAAGTTTGTTTGTGGGGATGACGACTATGGTCGCTGCCGTCATCGCTGGTGCACGAGCAAGGGTGTGCGCTTAGGTATAGTTGCGCGGGAGGGAAGATATTTCAACAATTTGTCCTATATGATTTTTTTTATAAAATGAAATTGAATTCTTATTTTTTTACAAAAGTACATATGCCCTTTAAACTTGCATTGCTTTAAAATTTTTTTGGAGCCACACCATTATGCTTTTGACTGAATCTTAATGAAATACTTTAAATTTGATAGAATTAACTTTGGATTTAATACAAACCGTAACGTAGCAAATATACTAGCATAGTAGAGGTTAGAGACGGTGAGAAACGAAAATTGTTTTGTGATTTAGAACCAGAAGAAGAACAAGAAAAGGCAGACATACATATTTTCAGGAGATGGACCCCACTTCCCTTCCTTCCTTCTCGTCCTCTTCTTCAGTCGTCCCCCGGTCCCAGTCCCCACCAACGTCGCAGCCGGAGGGGAGAGGACGGAGGGCAATGCCGTGCTGCCAGACGGTGCTCAGTGCCGCCGCCGCCGCCGCCGCCAGCAGCACGCCGTCATGGCTCCATCGGCTGCACGCCAAAGGGGGGCTCTCCTTCCCCTCCCACCTCAACATCGACGACCTCCTCTACGGGGGCCGACAGGCCCGAACTCCCCCTCCCCCGCCTCTGCCGCCTTCGTCCTCCAATCACCACAACGATCTCGTTGTTGTTGTCAGGGAGCCGCCTACGAAGGCCGCCGCTAAGCCCAAGCAGCAGCCGCCGCCGACGCAGCGCCCGCCCCGCAATCCTTCGCGACCAAACCCTAGCTCTAGCAATTCCCCGCAGCCGCCGCAACCACAGCTTCAGCTCGCTGCCGTGATCTCCGACATCTTCGCGCTCCCATCCTCGGCCCCGCCGGGCTCCCCGCTTCCCAAAGCTTTCCGCAAGCAGTCCCGACCCCGCCCGAGAGCTGACGAGGACCAGCCGATCCCTGCCCTTCCTGCACAGCGTCCGCACAAGGACAAAAAGGACAAGATCGCCAAGGCCAAGAAGCGCCGCCGGGCGGAGCGCGCCGCGGATGCCGACGGTGAGAGGTGCAGCCGGACCGATGTCACCGTCATAGATACCAGCATCGATGGCTGGAAGGCCGCCAAGCTGCTTATTCGCCGGGGAGACGTCTGGAAGGTCCGTGACAAGAAGCCTTCTGCGGTATCTGAACTGGAGGATGCCATTGCCAAGGGCAAGAGGAGGGCTGGCCTTGTCTCCAAGCTGCAGAGAGACAAAGAGAAGGAGAAGCAGAAGGACAAAGAAGCAATCGCATCAGTGAGTAATCATGCCAATTCTCTGTAATATTAACGACTTTGCTCTGCTTTACCTACATCTTGTGGTGACAAAGGAAAGTGATGTGGGTTTTTTTCTTGATCTTCTTGCGATAGTATTGTGGTGATAACATGAGCCGTATAGCCTGATGAACTGATGACGTTCTAGATAGGCGCCTGTGAGAAATGATTTTGCCCAAGCACACACTTGATCGATGTCTAACTGAACCAAGAAAGCTCGACAAGCTGATGCAATCACAAAGATTCACAAGAACCCAAAAAGAAAAATTCTTATTCTCAAGGGGGCAACTATGGCACAGCCCCAAGAATGTGAGCACTTGGCTTCTCTATTTTCTGAGTTCCATTTTTGTTGGGGTTTGAGGAAAGACGGAGCAAATGCTATTTTTACTTAGAACATCCCTCCTAGTTGGGCTTTGCTTGGTTTACTTTGCCCTGTCTGAAATTTGTGAGCCTGAACATACATCAAAATATTCGTAGATCTTTATCTTTCTACATAGCTGCAAATGAGGATCCATGTATTGCATTGAAGGTATACTTAATAATTGTTACATAACTATGCATGGTTGAGCTCAAGAGTGCCATGGCTCCTTCCCTGACTGAGCTTGAAGCACCATGGCTCCCCTCCGAGAGGGCGGCGCCATGGTTCGTCCCCTCCGAGCGGGCGACACTGGATGAGCGGCACCATGGCTGCACTCCAAGCATGTGCAGCACTGGGGTGAGTGGCGCGTGTAGAGGAACAGCGACGGAGGAGGCATATGGGGCAGGAAACGTAGCGGCAACCGACATAGACAGTGCATTTCGCAGTTTGTGCTCCGTGTGGTTCTTTGTGCTTGGCTGCCATCTTGTCAGCAGAAGATAAGACCAAAAGAAAAGTAAAGAGAGAAATAGAGGATGACATGCAGGGCCCAGAGGATAACTATTGCTAACGGTGTCAAAAAACAAAGTCAACCCATCCCTCTACCCTCAAACCAAACAAAAAATTGGGATGAGTCTATCCTCTCAACCAAACACGGAACGGGGACGGTCCCATCCCAAAAATCAGGGATGGGCCATCTCATCCCACCTCGGCTCCAAACGAAACACATGCTATGGTTATTGGCCCCTTATATACATCCTGTTTTATTCAGCAAAAGATGAATGAGTGCAGGAAGCTAGGGGTGTCTTCATCACTAAGAAAGGTTAAGATCATAGATTTTATTAGGTATTTTTTGGTTTTTGAATAATAATGACATTGTATTTCCCTTGTTTTGTTCGCAAGAGATGGAATGATACATCTATGCTCTAGGGGTATCTTAATCAGTAAGAGCATCTCCAAGAGCATAGTTATTAAGGTGGTAAGGCGAGGTGCGACGAGCCACCCCCTTCCAGACGCGCGATACAAATATCTCAATATATAATGCAACTAGAATTTAGAAGCAAATTATACCTTAATATTGTCAATTGTTAGCATATAATACCACTGTACCGTATTAAGTAGTGCTATAAGTACTAGTGCTGAACTGCAGAACACAGCACCAGACACGTGTTCACACAACAGTAAGCAGAACTGCAGAACAGAGCAGCCTGAGTAGTGCAGAGGAAGGAGGGAGCAGGAAGAGCACAGGGGAATAGAGACCAAAGAAGCAGAGCAGAGCAATGGAAGGAGCAAATCAGATGAAAGGATGGGGAAAGAAGAGCAAACAGGGGAGAAAAGACGGACCTATGAGCAAGACGACGGAGGCATCACGAATCGAGAAGGGGGCGGGAGTCGGGGTTGTATAGGCCACCATCGCGAATCAAGAAGGGGACGGGAGTCTCAGATGGAGGCCACCCTACTGCCAGGTTCCGGGTACTCTGCCGCCTTCTTCTCTTTCCCTCTACTCTCTTTCCCTCCTGCTCTCAAATGCAGCGGCTTCTAGATTGGGCGCGTCCTCGCAAAGTTGTAGGTGTGCGAAATCCCTCTCGTTTTTCCACACCCAACCTCTCTTTTCCTCCCGCGCACAGCTTTTCCTTCCGTGCACGTCGCCTTTTCAAGCGTGCGGCGTCCATCCAATGCCTTGGCGAGTGGCGACGCCATAGGCACGGAAGCCATGGCGAGCCCGCCTCAATTGGAAAATTGCCCAGACGCCTAGGTGACGCCTTACGAACCTTGTTCAAGAGTTTCGGAAACCTGGCACGATTGAGAAAAGCTCTCTCTAGCAACTCCTTATCCCAACTCAATCTTTTTGCACTTGGGAAACTGTTCTAGATGCGCGGAAAAATACACGTGCTTTCACAACATGGATTGGCGTGGCACGACTTCTCCCAGGCTTCTTCCTTCTAATGCCAAATAGTGGCCGCCGCTGCCCCCATCTGGTTGCCGTCACCCCCGAGGTTCTTCCTGGCATGCCCTAGCCAAGCCTGGAGGCCTCTGGCTGCCCCTAACCACTACATTGTATACTATATACCTACGTTGTATACTATATAATATACACAATCAAGCAAGTATGAAGACTACATTAATGTTTAGCTAGTGACTTAGTTGTGGGAGTTGTTTTCTTCTCTTTTATGCACTGTACATAGGTCCATATTCCTATCCCGAACTCCATTTCTTTGCTGCCTTGCTGCCTTGCTGCTGGACAGTGCAGAAAAGACACGTCCGCCACTTAAACATGCCAAGCTGCAAGTCCAGTAGCCCAACTACAAGCCCAGTAGCACACATGTCCACTTAATTAAACAGGCCCAAAAAAACAGAGCAACCAAACTAGTCGTCCCTGTCCTAGTTGGATGATTAATCGCGATTAGTCGTCGACTAATTGGACGACCAGCTTTCTGGTTGAGCTAATCGTGTCGGTCCTCCCAAAGTTCAAAAGAGCGGTATTAAGCGGCTGCTTAAGCGCGCTGAAGCGCTACGCAGGAGGTCTCCGCTTCGCTTCGGGCCATAAGCGGTGCCAGGATCTGAGAGGGGGAGCGGGGAGCCGGGGAAGGGAGTGGCCGAGCAGGGAGTTGCGGGCAGTCGCACCGCCTTGTTGCTGCAGCGGCTGCCGGCTTCGCTGCCTGCATGCGACTTGAAGCGCAGCGGCCGGGGCTACGCGCCGCCGATGGGGTGTGGAGGAGCTGGAGGCACGCACACAGGGTCGCCGACAGGAGGAGTGGGAGGCGGGAGGGAGAGCCAGCGTGCCACTGATGGCAGGCTGACGCAGAACCTGGGAGCACCCCGCAGTCATTGAGACTTGGAGCCGGAGCGGTGCCACCGTTGCTTGCTTTCCGAGACTCGGAGCCATAGCGGCGCCACCGTTGCTTGCTTTCCGAGCACAAGTGGGGGAGGGAGTGGATACTCGCACAGGAGTGCCCTGTGGGCTGTGGCATGTGCCTGTGCCGTGTGCCCTAAGGCCTCTGCCCTCTGCTGTGATGGGCCGATGGAGACCAATGGCCCAATCCCAAAACAAAAGCCCACCACTCCACACTCTAACAGTGGCCAGATGACCCTGTCTTTAGCCTATTACATGAATACGATTAGCTAATGTGTGTGCTACTTCTCAGGTTGTCAACCTGTCAGCCTATCACATGAATCTAATTTGCTACAGTACAAAACGCTTAAGCGCTAAGCGGTGGGTCACCGCTCGCTTAGCGCTTAGCGCTTTTTTGAACTTTGCGTCCTCCTAATCGAACACCAGGGACCGATTAGGACGAGTAATCGTGATTAATCGCGATTAATTGGACGACTTGAACATTGGGTCAAGGTTCCCAATGCAAAACTACCTTCTAGCTTTTAGGAGCGAGATACTGTAAATGGTTAGAGAAGCCAACAAATTTCTCCCTACTTTTTTTTGGCGACTTGGTAAACTCATTGATTTAGCAATTCAGTTTTTGGGTACTATTTGAGATGCTCTAAGAAAGGTCAAGATTATATGTTCTGTTCATATCTTTTCTTTTTGAATAATTTTTTTTCGAAAGGATTCTTTTTGAATAATTGGAGTTCCTAGTTTTATTGGTATGGAGACCATTGCAGCACTTTGTTTCCGCTCCAGAATTTTTGCCTGTTCAGCATTCACTCTTGATCTCTCTGTCCAATCATGTCCCCCTGGAAGCACAAAACAATATGCAATTACATAATAAACTCTATGGGGGCAGAACATTATATAATCACTGGTGCACTACCTGGCTGTGGATTCAAAATCAGTCCCTAAACATTTCAGCAATAAACTAACACACATTAGAAACTACAATACAGCTATAAATAAAATAATGAAAATGAATTTTCTCATCCTCTGTAGAAAACAATCAAGTGATATCAGATACTTCCCTTTTTTAGTAAGATTATGTAGTAGATAAGCCGTGCTACGTGTTATCAGTAGTAGTAGTAAGCTAAGCTAGTGTGTGACCCTTGGTCTGCCCTGGACTAGTACGATAGTTTCCTTGGCAGCCAGGTCTGTACCTTTCTATTTTATTCCCTGAAATGTGCTCTAGTAGCAACTTGTATTCCAAGACTATCTTAAGTATATAACAAGGAACCAGGCCAAGGTGACTCTTTGCCTTCGGCTTACTATTCCAGTATTGCCAAGACCAACAATTGGTATGAGAGCCTAGAGAACCAGAGAGCCTAGAGAACTGAAGAGCCAAGCATACACTCTCCTCTTTCCCTCTCAGCTGGTCCTTCGAGAGGGCCATGTCTACCTCTGCTGAGCGTGCTGTAGCCAAGGCCAAGGCCGTCGAAGGGGGCTTAGGCGCCGGTGACGGATCGCAGGGCGATCCTAACAGCAGGGCTGCGCGTCTGCAGGCTGCAGAGGAAGCAACAGCGGCGGCAGTCCAGGCGGCGAGGCAGGCCGTTGCTGCAGCAGAGGCGGCGGCGAGGACTACACAGGCACTGCGGGCAGAGATCGCTGCAGAGAAGGAGGAAGAGGAGAAGGAGCCCAACGCTCGAAAAGCCCGCGCGATTGGAGAGATCGGCGGCGCTCTCAGAGTCCGCGCAACCGCAGGCGTGGCCGCGGCGGTGGGCGCCATGAGTTGCCGTACGCGCAGATCGTCTACCGCGACTCCGGCACCGGCACGGCGTTGCCAATGCTGGACAAGACAAACTACCACGAGTGGTCGCAGACAATGAAGTTGCGGATGCAGGCCCGCGACATGTGGGAAGCCGTCGAGGGCGGCCCAGTCCAGTACCGCGAGCGCTCGAGGTGATCGTGGCGGCTGTACCCAAGGAGATGGGGGTTCCACTCATCGACAAGGCGACGGCGAAGGAAGCGTGGGACGCCATCGCTGTAGCCCGGATCGGCGTGGATAGGGTCCGCCGGGCGACGCTGCAGCGCCTCGCCGGGACTGGGAGAATGTCGGCATCAAGCCCGGCGAGCAGATCGACGACTTCGGCATCCGGTTGTGGACTCTGCACCAACAACTTGTCATCCATGGTGAGAAAGACATCGACGAGCAGCGCGTCGTGGAGAAGTTCCTCCGCACGGTGCCTGCGAAGTACCCTCAGATCGTCGTCGCCATTGAGCAGTTCCTCGACTTTGAGGCCCTTGAGGAGGTGACCGGGAGGCTCAAGGCGGTGGATGATCGTGAGCAGCAGGCACCGACCGAGCCAATCATCGTCGGTGGCAAGCTGTTGTACACTGAGGAGCAGTGGCGGGCGCGCTGGAAGAAGGAGAGGAAAGGCGCAGACGGCTCCGACAGCTCAAGCTTCAAGAATCAGCGCGGCCGCGGTGGCAGGAAGCAAAGAGGGCGCGTCGGTGGGCGCGGAGGAGGCCGTGGTGATGGGCGCAACCCCGGCGCCGACGACTGCGGGCCAGATACTTGCCACAACTGTGGCCAGGAGGGCCACTGGGTGTGTGACTGCCGTCAGCCCCGACGAGACGGTGCTGGTGGCCGCTGTGCTGGTGGCGGTGACCGAGGTGGCGGCCATGGTGATGACCAAGGCGGACATCGAGGTGGAGGCCGTGGAGGCCGTGGAGGTGGTGCTGGAAGACATGGTGCACGCGCTCAGTACACCGAGTGCGAGGAAGACGACGGCCTGTTCATGGCGCACGGCTTCACCGAGCTAGATGATGACATGCCGACCTACACCTATGCCGCACAGGAGGTCATGATGGAGGAGCCGCGTGCTCATGCCTACCTCGACGTCGATGAAGAAAAGTCGGGAGGATGGTACCTGGACAGCGGCGCGACGCACCATATGACAGGGCGTCGCGAGCTGTTTGCCAACCTGAAGACTGATGTCCGTGGCAGTGTACGCTTCGGAGACGCGTCCAAGGTGGACATCCGCGGCGTCGGCTCCATCGTATTTCAAGGCAAGACCGGCGAACACCGGGTGCTGCACGGGGTGTACTACATCCCAGCCCTCAAGAACTCTATCATGAGTCTCGGGCAGTTGGACGAAGGGGGCTCCAAGGCGGAGATCAGCGATGGTGTGCTTCGGATTTGGGATCGCAGCCGCTGTTTGCTTGCCAAGGTACATCGAGGTTGAAACCGGCTGTACATCCTACATCTTGAAGTTGCCCAGCCAGTCTGTCTTGCTGCACGCAAGGATGAAATAGCATGGCAGTGGCACGAAAGGTTCGGTCATCTGCACTTTGATGCACTCCGGCGGCTGAGCAAGGAGGAGATGGCTCGTGGACGTCCCAAGATTGATCAGAGGGAGCAGGTGTGTGACACCTGCGTCACCACCAAGCAGAGACAGCGCCCGTTCCCTGCAGCGACAGCATACCACCCCAGGAGCGGCTGGAACTGGTGCACGGCGACCTGTGCGGGCAGGTGTCGCCAGCGACTCCCGGCAGCAATCGCTATTTTCTCCTGCTCATCGATGATGCCACTCGATATATGTGGGTGGCACTTCTACCAACCAAGGACACTGCTGGAGAAGCAATCAAGCGCATCAAAGCGGTTGCAAAGGTGAAGAGTGGCCGCCAGATCAAGGTCTTGCGCATGGATAACGGCGGGGAATCCACCATCGCTGAGTTCAGTTCCTACTGCGCTGAGCAAGGTATCAAGAGACACTTCAGTGCTCCTCATTCACCGCAGCAGAACGGTGTCGTTGAGCGCAGGAATCAAACCGTGGTGGGCATGGCACGAGCTCTGCTCAAACAACGTCGACTTCCAGCTCGCTTTTGGGGGGAGGCTGTGACAACAGAGGTACATCGTTTGAACCGCTCTCCTACCCGAGCTCTGAAGGGCATCACCCCCTATGAGGCTTGGCACGGCCGAGCACCGTCAGTCAGTCATCTCAAGGTCTTTGGCTGTGTCGCCTACACCAGACGCTTGACGCAGCTCCGCAAGCTTGACGACCGCGGCGAGGCTGGCGTGTTCATTGGTTATGCGGAGGGCGCCAAGGCCTACCGTATCTACGACCCAGTGTCTCAGCGCGTGCGTATCAGCCGTGACGTTGTGTTCGACGAAGGCCGCGGCTGGGACTGGGCATCACCAGAGGCTGGCACGTCGTAGGAAGCTGGCAGTGAGTTCACCATCGACTACTCGTGGACTGTGGTGTTGCCTGGAGCTCATAGCTCGGCATCACCATCGCTGACTCCTCCATCACGATCCACTACGCCGGATGCTACACCAACTGGAGAAGCAGAGGCCACCACACCACTGCCAGCCACGCCTCTGCAAGGATCTGGAGCAGCACCTACACCACTGCCGACCACACCTTCTCCGGAGCTGATCAGCTCAAATCCTCGGGTCGAGCACGTGACTCCCCTGGACGGGTGGACGCCTACCACGACGGGGAGCAGCTGCGATACCGCACCATCAACGATCTCATCGGAGATCAAGCTACTCCACCACCAGCACAGCGGCTGTTCGCGGAACTGCACCTCACCCACTCAGGTGAACCGACCACGTACGCAGAAGCCAAGGACTGTCCTGCCTGGCGAGCAGCGATGGTGGAGGTGCTGAGCGCTGTCGAGCGGAACGACACTTGGGAGCTGGTGTCTCCTCGTGCCGATTGTCGACCAATCACCCTCAAATGGGTGTACAAGTTGAAGAAGGACGAGCATGGGGCTGTGACCAAACACAGAGCCCGCCTTGTCGCTCGTGGGTTTGTGCAGCACGAAGGGGTTGATTATGAAGACGCCTTCGCCCCTGTTGCGCGCATGGAATCAGTACGCCTGCTGTTGGCGTTGGCTGCCCAAAAGGGATGGCTGGTCCATCAAATGGATGTTAAGTCAGCATTCCTAAACGGGGAGCTCAAGGAAGAAGTATATGTCCAACAACCACCTGGGTTCGTCATCCCTGGAGAAGAAGGCAAGGTATACCGCCTTCACAAGGCATTGTATGGGCTGCGGCACGCGCCCAGGGCATGGAATGCAAAGCTGGACTCGACCCTAAGGAAGATGGGTTTCGAACAAAGCAATCATGAAGCAGCAATCTATCGGCGAGGTTCAAATGGTTCAGTGCTGTTGGTGGGGGTTTATGTTGATGACCTCATCATCACTGGAACCAAAGAAGAGGATGTGAAAGCCTTCAAGGAAGAAATGAAATCCAATTTTGAGATGAGTGACCTTGGGCTGCTTAGCTTTTATCTTGGGGTTGAAGTGCAGCAGAATGACAGTGGGATTACCCTTCGGCAGAGTCATTATGCAAAAAGGATTTTAGAGCTGGGAGGTATGGTTGATTGCAACCCAGCTGCTACTCCAATGGAGGAGCGCTTGAAATCCAATTTTGAGATGAGTGACCTTGGGCTGCTTAGCTTTTATCTTGGGGTTGAAGTGCAGCAGAATGACAGTGGGATTACCCTTCGGCAGAGTCATTATGCAAAAAGGATTTTAGAGCTGGGAGGTATGGTTGATTGCAACCCAGCTGCTACTCCAATGGAGGGGCGCTTGAAACTGAGCAAGCACAGCACAGCCAAGGAAGTGGATCCAACTCATTACAGGAGGATGGTTGGGAGCTTGAGGTACTTGGTCCATACCAGGCCAGACCTTGCTTTTGCAGTGGGCTATGTGAGCAGATTTTTAGAGAGACCAACTACTGAACACCAGCAAGCAGTCAAGAGGATTCTCAGATATTTGGCAGGAACTCTTGACTATGGTCTTCATTTCATCAAAGCTCAGAATTCAGCAAGATTTGTGGGCTATTGTGACTCAGATTTGGCTGGTGATGTTGACTCAAGCAAAAGCACAACAGGTTGTCTGTTCTTCCTGGGTAACAGCTTGGTCAGCTGGCAGTCAATCAAGCAAAGGGTTGTAGCACTATCAAGCTGCGAGGCTGAGTATGTTGCCATGACTACAGCAGCAACACAAGCATTATGGCTCTGAAGGTTGCTGTCTGATCTACTGGGAAGAGAAGTAGAAGTTATTGAGCTGAAGGTGGACAACAAATCTGCACTTGCTCTAGCTAAGAATCCAGTGTTCCATGATAGGAGCAAGCACATAAGGACCAAATTCCATTTCATCAGAGATTGCATTGAAGAGGGGAGCATTAAAGCTGATCACACTCCTACAGCAGAGCAGCTGGCTGATATTCTCACTAAGCCACTTGGCAAGGCCAAATTTGAAGAGATGAGGAGCAAGATTGGGCTCAAGAAGATCATCAAGGCAAGCTGAAGCAGGACTTAGGGGAGAACTGTAGTAGATAAGCCCTGCTGCATGTTATCAGTAGTAGTAGTAAGCTAAGCTAGTGTGTGACCCTTGGTCTGCTCTGGACGTGTACGATAGTGTCCTTGGCAGCCAGGTTTGTACCTTTCTATTTCATTCCCTGAAATGTGCTCTAGTAGCAACTTGTATTCCAAGACTATCTTAAGTATATAACAAGGAACCAGGCCAAGGTGACTCTTTGCCTTCGGCTACTATTCCAGTATTGCCAAGACCAACAGATTATCCCTGGCAAACAGTTTATTATTAGCAATTTGCTAAAGAAAAGTGTGAATTCTTACAGGCATTCAATTTTCGTAATGCTGTAACATAAACAAGTCCCAATCTATAAAAGAAATTACCACACATTTTATGTTTTCCTAAGGGAAAATGTCTACTTAACCCCCAACCTATCCAGCGTGGTCTACTTGACCCCCTCAGTTATGAAACAGTCTAATCTATTCTCTGAACATTCCAAAACCGATTAAATTATCCCCTAGGTGGTTTTGGACGGTGGTTTTGCTATAGTAACGGTGGTTTTTCTATGGTGACAGTTGTTTGTCTTTTCTTTTTTATTTGTTTTGGCTAAATCTTTGAAAAATCAAAGTAAATCACAGAAAAATCATAAAATGGAAAATCCAATTTTGTTGGACTCCACATCAATAGATCTACATAGTGAACATATAATATTGTATGTTTTAGTACAAGGTTTTTGCTGTAGCTTTAGATTAATTGGAAAATCCAATTTTGTCTCTAGAATAATTCATAGCTACAGCTTTTATGGTCCAATTATGGTAAAATTATGGTGAATTAATTATTGTATGCTTGAACTATAGTAAAAATTTCATACTCTTTGGACCATATATAACTTAGTTATATATAAAACATAGATTTAACAAGCATGGAATTAGTTTTTTCTATATTAAATCTTGCTTTATCTATAACTAAGTTTTACATGGTGCAATGACTATGAAATTTTTACTATACTTCAAGCATACAATAATTTTCTCACCATAAAAATTCACCACAATTGGATCATAGATGCTGCAGACAAAATTGGATTTGTCAATTAATCTAAAGCTACAACAAATACTTTGTACTAAAACATACCATATTATATATTCACTGTGTAGATCTACTAATGTGGAGTCCAACAAAATTAGATTTTCATTTTATGATTTTTTCTGTGATTTACTATGATTTTTTAAAGATTCAGCTGAAACAAATAAAAAGAAAAAGACAAAACCACTATTACTGTAGCAAAACCACGGTTACTGTAGCAAAAGCACGTCCAAAACCACCTGGAGGGTTAATTTGACCAGTTTTGGAAAGATTAGGGGTAAAATAGACGGTTTTATAGTTGAGGGGTGAAGTAGACCACGCTAGATAGGTGAGGGAACTAAGTAGGCATTTTCCTATTGCTAAGCTTCACAAATTTGTTTTTCCTATTTTTCGTCCTTTGAATGGAGGCATACCTGATCAATTTCCTGTATTAAAAAGTACTGCATGGGATGATTCAGGTGAGATTGGTGAATTCAGTTGGGTGAAATCTTTTTTCTTTTTGGTATTGCCACTGCGGTGTCTGTGTTATCATGCAGGGATCAACTGTTTTGAGGATTCACACATACATAAAAGCATGCACAACAGCCACACCATGTATACCATAGTAGTCTTGCTATGTGCTAAAAATATATCATCTTCTTACAAAATGCTGTGATTAGTGCTGAGGGTATGGAAGGAGATCACATTGATCAGAATTGTTATTATGGGGGCAACATCATGTAGCTTCTATCCTTAGATAAGGCTGTTGGCTTCAGGACGAGCATCAGAGCATGTACATAGTTATGAAGATCGCTTATTCTGGTTTCGGTCCTAAAGTTGCAATTTATATGGTGTTTTGAGTTGTGACTGAGTAACCATGATGTGCTGTTACCCTCTTTGGGAGATGACATGCGCGCGAAGCCTCTCTTCCTTGACTACCCTCACACTTGTGCCCTAGTGTGGCTGGTCGTTTGGTTTTTTGTGGTCGCCTTTTTTTATTTAGCAGGCGGCGTGTGTTCAGTGTGTGTGTGGGTGTTTGGATTCTATCCTATATTTCTTCTTAATATAATGAAACGCAGGTCTCCTGTGTTTTCGAGAAAAAAAATATAGCAGATAAAAAAGGGGAAAAGTGGAAAACTACTGTGCTATGTTGTTATAGCATTTGTTCACAAATTGAACAACAATACCATTTGATGTGCAGATTTCAAGGGAAAAGTGACTGGGTATAGTTTAGTAGTATGACCAGTTGGTCTATGAGAGTTCTCCTTAAGGGTAATAGATTAGACAATCCTATTGAGTAGAACAAGTTGAATAATTTAATCACCATATTACTACTACTACTAATAATAAAATGGAACCACCTACAACATCCTGTATTCTTGGTTTGCCAGACAATGCCTCACTTATACCAATGCCCAGTGTTGCCTTGCTAACTGTCATGTTTGTCATTGCATTGAATATTTTAAAACTTTGATTATTGATATCGTGATGATTGTTTACGTTGAACATGTGAAATGATATGCATATAATTTGTTTCAAATCTTAGGTTGATCATGTTATAACCTTACTGGGTTTTATATTTACCTTATATGCATATAATTTGTTTCAAATCTTAGGTTGATCATGTTATAACCTTACTGGGTTTTATATTTACCTCACCAAGATTTTAGAGTTTAGTGATTAAAGTGCATTTGTAGACCATGTTGATGTCCAAATTGCTCTTTTGTGACCAAAGAACATATCAACATCTATATAGCAACAGTAATGCCAAACTGATCATCATCATTTTGAGTGCAATCCATAGCCTATTTCACTAAAGCTTCACGTGGTTTGTGCTTACTCCAGGGAAACACTCATGCTGGTAGTGGAGATGTGACGAAGAATCAGGTGGTCCTATTCAAACCCCCAAAAGGTAAACCTGATGAATTGCTGTTCCATCCAAATTAAATAACTGATGCCATTTTCAGAGATGCTAAGGAATTTTCTTCTATATAAACATTGCAGATCTTAGTTGTTCTGCACTAGAACCAGAAGGCCAGAGTGCATGAATTTTTCATTTGCAGACAACATAGAGCAAGAAAAATCAGTCAGACAACCCTATAGTTGACTTGAGAAGGAATTGAGGATAAGCCACATAGAGAAGGATGCCATTACTATTGTCCTACTGATGTTTTGGTGTCTTAAATGGACCATGTTAAAAGTTCAAAAAATTCCAACTGGGAATAACTGGCCTTTTGGAGCCATGAAGATATCATGTTTGTGGATGTACCCTCGCGTGGCCACCTAATTGTTACCTTTGTTTCTTCCCTTTTTGTAGAAAAAGGTCAAGGTCATCTAAATGTTATTTCGGCAATTGTTGGAGTTGATGGGGGTCATTTTCGTTTGGTCAATTTGGTCAATCGGTCATGTACTGCAAACTCAATTGGGTACTGTAAATGTTATGTTGATAATGGTACCTCAGTTGCTGTACATGTTGGGTTGGTATCGTGTTGGCATTATTTAAGTCTTCCGTGGAAAGCTTCCATAATGGTAAATGATGTTGCCGTGGTTCAATTTTTTCCCCTTCAAATGTGTAGTTTTCTTGTTGATGCAGTATGAACCACAGCTAGTCTTTTCTTCAAAATTATTTTTTGTCCATCATAAAACATATTGCTATGCTTAGTTTTTTTAAAAAAATATTTTTTTTGTATAATCATGTGTGTTTTTTCTCCATTATATACATATTACATCTCTTTATGTTTGGTTCTTGCGTAGATAAACGTTTCTTTATCTTAAAAACCATTTTTATTTCTCTTTAATTTCAATCACATCATTTTAATTAGTTGACACCCTAGTTATTAAAAAAAACCATCCTATGTTGATTGGGAGTGTCCTAATATATCTACTTGAAGTGAAAGAAAGAAATTATACCCTTTTCTAAAGTGCTTTATATAGCAAATCTAAGAGTGGTGAGCTTGACTTATGGGTACGTGAAAGGATCAAAATGTCTAAGAGGGTGGTGGGGTGAATTGGGCTTCTTTTAAATTTCTAAAGCAATATTAAAACCTAACAATGCTAATCACCCCCTAGTGCCTATCGCAAAGTGTGTCCTAACTAGAAAGCAATAGCAAGCCAAGATATTGAAAGACAACCTAAACAATTCTAATAGGAATTGAAACAACAAGAATGAAATGAAATGCGGAAATATAAAGAGCTAGGGAAAGAGAATTCTTGACACGCGATGTTTTCCCGAGCTATCGAGGAGTCGACACTCCCCCTAGTCCTCGTTGGAGCACCTTGCAAGGTATAACTCTCCCTCAATCCCGCACAAGGGAGAGTGGAAACTGCTCTGAAGGGCAACAGTCACGCGAAGCCACTTCGGGAAGCCATCTCGCGGTGACCTTTCACATAGCCTATCTTCAGAAAGTCCTTTCCAATTTCACACCTATCTAGGAGGGTTGTTCCTAGTATATATATCCCCTGCAACTAAGCTATTAGAAACCTTTGATAATTTAAGAACTGAAGGACCGAGAACGGCGACCAGAGGGGGGGGGGGCGGGGTGAATGGGAGCCTCAAATTTCTCTCGAAATGTTCGGGCCACTCTTCCCAAAAACCAAACCCAGTTGCTGGGTGCTCAACCTTCCTCGAGCAACGCGAGCGGGGATTCAGACGAAAACGGAGAAAAGAGAGCTTACCCACAGTGGACGAAAAACACCGGAAACCCCAAAACACAGGTTCACAACCCCTAGGGAAAAGAGGCAAGAACCTAGGCAAAACGGGCGAAAACAGCAACCGTCAGACTACTCTGTCAAGACCACCGGACCAATGTAAGTGGTCCGGTGCCTTTGGTCCGGTGCACAGCGAAGCACCACCAGACTAGTCCGACGCCCACTTTGGAAAGTCCGGAGCTCACCCCAAACACATGCAGTAAGTGCCTAGGCTCCGGACACCTAGTCCGACTCTCACCGTTGGACTATAGGAAGTGGTCCGGTGCACACACTCGCCACAAAGCAAAAACCACAGCAAGCACCTTACCTCCGGACACCTCGTCCGATGCTCACCGTCGGACTAACGGGCCTGGTCCGACGCGTGAGTGAAAAGTGTTCCCCGCGAAAACGAACTTCTCTCCGCCAAATCTTCCCAAAACTCAACCAAATGATCACCAACTGCAACCAAACTTTGTAGGAATGATCCTAGTGTAGTTGGGGAGCTATCCCGAAGAAATCATTACTCAATTTGGAGAGGATAAACGGGAACACTCGGATTTGGGGGAGAAGAGAGCAAAACGAAGAACGCCACAAAGAAATTGCCAGATCTATGCACTCGTGAGGTTTGAGAGGAATTCCTTCGGTGCAAAGAAGCTCCTCACAATTACGCACAACTTAGTTCAAACGGAATTGCAAGAGCTACTCCCTACAAAGAGAAATCATCTCGGGAAAATAGGGAGCAAAAGCAAAACGCGAAGAACACAAGCAAAACGTGGACACAATCACGAAATCGAAGCCACCATGGCTTACGGAGGTTACGGCCTCCGATTCCTCGCGACAAACTCGTGTTGTTACAAAGGTTGGTGGAAGCAACCTAGGGATCTCATGAACTAGAGAGAGAGAGAGAGAGTTGGGGCAAATGATTAGGGTTCAAGAGATAGGATGAGGGATACCCCTTCACCCCCTACTTATCGGGCTTTGTCTATTTCCCAAAGACCCCCCTAGATACATTGAGTGAACTACCTAGCCTAAACATTGCAGTCCAAGCTCCTGGAAATATCTCCCGCCCGAATTTTGAATGGACGGCCCCGCTTCCTGCCGAGATTTGCCGTCACCTCGACGCAACCTCCAGGATTCCGCCACATGCCATCCCCGCTTCCTCGGAAGCTCCGCCTAGGTTTTGAGGCCCAAACCAAGGAAACCCGCCACCGGTAGCTTTGGGCTCAACTACCGAACCCCGAGTTTTGCGGCCCAAACTCGGAAACCGACACGGATGGTTTTGAGGCCCAAACCACCAAACCACTCAACGCGAGCCACCTTGTCTTCGCCCGGTCGGACTCCGAGTCCCCTGAGCCTCCACTCGACTCGCACGTCCACCTTCTTGACTCGGTCGACTCAGTCTACCTCCATGTCTTCTCGCACTCGCCGGTGCTAGGTACTAGCCACCACAGCTAGTCCGCCGGCGCCCATGGTCCCTCAGTCTGAGCCCCGCTTCTGCCCTTCACCGCTCTCAGTCCATCGGCACGACAAGCCTCTACTCGACCTTCTCCACGCCATTGACCACTGCCACTAGGCATAGCACCTACACACCACAAGCCGATAGACAAGCACAGTTTCTGCTTTCGTAGAGGTTAGGGTAAGCCACTCAAACTGAAACACTCACGTGTTGGACGATCACTCATCATCAAAGCTGAACATACATGGGTACTTATCCACCATGTGTTCGCAATCTCCCCCTTTATGAGTGCATTGTCAACACAAGTGCATTTTAGATTTGAGCCAGAAGATAAAGCTCTCCAAATGACCAAAAAGCTATAAAGGCCAAAACGGGGTCACTTGAGAGAAGCAAAACGATACAAATAGAGAGGACTTCAAAACATGATACCAATTCAACCGCATCCTCAGAAACACCTCATGACAAAGCCACTTACTGAAGCCAATCAAAAAGCACAAGGGCAAAACAAAGCTAGCCCTCAAGAAGATGCAGAAAACAGGCTCAACACCACTAGCAAGTCACAACTCTCAAAGCTCAGACTTCCAAAGTAAACACTAGGGGAGCTCAAAAGATACCAATTGAAACCACTTACGTCCCCTAATGCTCAAGAAGCAATCGAAACCTGTCGAAGTCAACAAAACAAGCTAGATCCTCCAGAAGAGGCAAAGACTCAACACATCTAGCAAAAGCTCCCCCTGGGAACTAGCATTCTCAAGATACCAATAAAGGGTGAAAAGTACCAAGTCAAAAAGATACCAATTAATCTCAAAAAGCACATTTGCTCCCCCTTGGAAGTAGATGACTGAAAAAGGAATGAAATGCACATCTGTCCCCCTTGTTGACACATGTAGCTCATCAAACATCAACAACTCAAGATACGGCTACAAATGCCATGAAGTGCAAAATGAGTGCAAAAGCTTCATACTTAGAGCTAAGACAATGAATAGATGCTCTAGTGATGTGATCCTATGACAATAGGAAAAGCTCTACGTGCCCAACAAAGACTCAAGTTGAGCTTAAGATCACTTTAGAAGCTATTTTAGAGAGCATATCATGTGAGAGCAGAGAAATGGTATCACCTCCTAGAGACAGCTAGACATGGCAAGAAAGATAGAATCTATCTCAAAGAAATCTCATGTATAGCAAGTAAAATTATCCCTTAGCAAAGTTCATACAACAAGCCAATGACCCAACTGAATGAATTTTCCAAAAGTCAGAGTTTTGCAGCCAATTTTCAGTTTTAGACACATTTAAGTTGTATGCGAGTGTTTGTAAGCAAAGTGATGCCACTGCTTACCAACCGGGCGAAGTCAAAGGACTTGACACAGCGGTTTTGGTCATACACGACACCGCTCAAGTATCGACCCATATGGGAAGCAGTTTTGAACACACGGTGAAGTGCTCACAATGCAGACCCAACTCGATCTTTCCAATTCACAAAACGGAGAGCAATTTCAGTTTAGATATTAAACATGGTGCTCAAAGGTAGTGAATGAAACAATGAAGAGTCATAGTTACAAGCTATATACAAGGTAGCCAAGAAGGATCTTCAAAAGCCTACACATGCTAGTGCCATTTCAGAGGTGACATGGGGAATTAAGTTCAGTTTTAAAGCTTTTCTAACTTAGCTCTATTGCATATCATATAGATCAAAAAGAGTCTAAGTTAGGCAACACCATAGACACATAAAGCACCTCAAACAGAGCATAGATTCATTAAATCGGCTATAGATATGAAGCTTAAAATGAACTATGTCACAAATGTAAATGAGATGCAAAAAGTAATGACACCAACTGACACTAACAAGACACCAAATTAGAAGAAGGACAAAGAAAAGACAAAAAGACCCAAAAAGAACTATGATACACACAACTTTCCTCCTCTAAAAAGGAAAGCAAACACCCAACTCGCCCCGAAGGCGAGAAAACGCAGGTTGATCCAAAGACTTAGTGAGAATATCCGCAAGCTGGTTTTGGGTCTCGACATGCCGGAGGTCAATGTCGCCCTTCTCGTAATGATCACGCAAAAAGTGAAAGCGGACCTCAATGTGCTTGGTCTTCGAATTAAGCACTAGATTTTTAGCCACACTAATTGCACTCGTGCTATCACATAGCAGAGGCACCTTAGTAAGCTCAAGACCGAAATCTCTCAAAGTAGCAATCATCCAAATCAACTGAGAGCAACAACTAGCCACAACAACGTACTCAGCTTCGCACGTCGACTGTGCCACGCTAGATTGTTTGCAAGAAGACCAAGAAATCAAAGAAGACCCGAGAAACTAGCAAGTTCCAGAAGTGGACTTCCGATCAAGACGGCATCCAGCAAAGTCGGCGTCAGAATAACCACAAATCACAAGAGAGGAAGAGGTGGAGAACCAAAGACCAAATTCAGGAGTGAAGCATAAGTACCTCATGATGCGTTTCACCGCCTCCTTGTGCGAAGTCCGTGGGGATGCCTGAAAGCGAGCACACAGGCAGACGACGAACTGAATGTCCGGCCGGGTCGCCGTCAGGTACAGAAGTGACCCAATCATGCTTCGGTACTCGGTCTGGTCCACCGCCTCTCCTTCCTCGTCCGCATCCAAGGCAGTCGTAGTCGACATGGGCGTCGAAAGAGGCTTTGCCTCACCCATGTCAAACTTCTTCAAGATATTCTTCGTGTACTTGCCTTGGTACACGAACGTCTCTTCCTGGGTTTGCTTGATTTGCAACCCGAGAAAGAAAGTCAACTCTCCCATCATGCTCATCTCAAATTCCCTGCTCATAAGATCTGCAAACTTGGCAACAAGGGCATGATAAGAACCACCAAATATGATATCATCCACGTATATTTGGACAAGGAGAGTGTCTTTGCCTTGCTTGAGGAGAAACAACGTCTTATCTACCGATCCCATTTTAAAACCCTTAGCAAGCAAAAAGGTTTTTAGCCTATCATACCATGCTCTAGGTGCTTGTTTCAAACCATACAAAGCTTTGTGAAGTTTAAAAACATGGTTTGGAAACTTGGGATTTTTGAAACCAGGAGGTTGTTTAACATAAACTTCCTCCTCTATGTAGCCGTTTAAGAAAGCACTTTTAACGTCCATTTGAAATAGTTTAAAACCCTTAGAAGCCGCAAAAGCTAGAAGGATTCTAATGGCTTCTAAACGAGCTACGGGAGCAAAGGTTTCCTCATAGTCTATTCTCTCCTTTTGACAAAATCCTTGAGCTACCAACCTAGCCTTGTTGTGCAATACCACCCCATCTTCACTTTGTTTATTTTTGAAAACCCATTTGGTACCTATGGGGTGGCAACTAGGTGGTGGAGAAACTAAGACCCAAACGTGGTTTCGCTCAAAGTTTTCTAACTCCTCATGCATGGCATTAACCCAATCCGGATCCATCAAAGCGTGTCCAACATCTCGGGGCTCAAAAGAAGCGACAAAAGCCGAATGAGCAAAGTGAGATATATAAGACCTAGACCGCGTGACTCGACGGTCAATGTCGTCGATGATGTTCTCCGGCGGGTGCTACCGCTGGATGTGGCGGGGAGCCTGCCTGGACAAAGTGGCCTCCCCCTCGACAGCAGCTGGAGCTCCCTCAGGTGCAACAGGCACGGACTGAGGAAGCTGCTGGAACGCCCCCATGTAGAGGAAGTAGTAGGATCAGAACCGTGAGCCGAAGTGGACGTCGCAGGGTCGACGGGGGCAGCCAATGGAGTTGGCTCGGGATCACCCCAATCGGCATCATCCTGCTCCTCCTCCACAAAGATGCTAGTGTTCACCTCATCATCACCTGCAAACTCAAAAGCAGTGGAAACACAGGGCATAGTTTCATCGAAGGTAATCTCACAAGTATTCCTCACTCGGTTAGTTTCAAGGTTAAGTGCACGATAAGCACGAGAGTGCGTAGAATAACCAAGAAAGATACCGTCAGAAGACCATGATTCAAATTTATCCAACTTACCGCCCTTTTTGAGGATGAAGCACCTGCACCCAAACACCCGTAGGTGACTTACCTTGGGTGGTCTCCCAAATCGCAGCTCATAAGAGGTCTTTTTCTTGAAAGCTCGGAGAAAAATGCAATTGGAAACATAGCAAGAAGAACTGAGTGCTTCGGCCCAATACCGCCTAGGAGTCCTGTGCTCATCGAGCATCGTCCTGGCCATCTCAACAAGGGTTCGATTCTTGCGCTCAACAACAGCGTTCTGCTGGGGAGTGTGAGGTGAGGAAAACCCAAAGAAGAGCAAAGAGTTGCAAAGTGAGCATTCTTGAATTCTGTGCCATTGTCACTGCGGATAACTCTCATGGCATTCTTAGGTAGCTCATTTTGCAATCTCAAAATCAGATCTCGAACAAGTGGAAAAGCCTCATCCTTACTCTCCAAAAAGAACACCCAAGAGTATCTCGAGTAGTCATCAACGACTACAACCACATACCACTTCCCTCCTTCCGACCTGACCCGAGATGGACCAACTCTGTCCATTTGTAAGAGCTCTCCGGGTCGAGTGGTCATGACCTCAGTCACAGGAGGATGGGAAGCGGCAACCATATTGCCATGCCTGCAAGGATGGCAGACCAAATCCTTCTCAAACTTTAGCTTTGACAATCCTTGGATAAGGTCCACTGAGCTAAGCCTTGCAAGCAAGTCAAAACTCAAATGTCCCAATCTCCTATGCCACTTCCAAAGCTCGGAAGAAGAACCGGCAAGAAGACAACGAGAAGGTCCGGAAGAGATAGAAAAATCCGCACGAAAAACCTTCCCGAAGGATAAAATCCGGCAAACAAGCTCACCACGAGAGTCCAAAATCCGAGAGAGATTAGGCTTGAAACTCACTTCAAAACTATCATCAAGGAGTTGCGAAACCGAAAGAAGGTTAAAATGCAAATTCGCAACCAAAGCAACATCCTTGAGGACAAAAGAAGAGTTCACTCAGATGGACGCCCGGGAGACAACCTTACCTTTACTCTTGTCCCCGGATGTGATATACTTGGTGTGGCACACAGGGTCGAGGCTGGAGAACCACTTGGCACTTCCAGTCATATGGCGTGAGCATCTGGAATCCACAATCCATGTCTCCTCCAGTCCTCCTTCCTACATCAATAAAAAGACATAGGGTGAGCAAACGAACCAACACTGGGGTTAGTAAACTGTGAAGGATACCAGTGTTGTCCCACTTCCCCAAAGAATGGGTTAGGAGAAAAACCAAACATCTCCTGCCCCATGGAGGGATAGCGATCACTACGATAGGGAAAACATGGTCCACTAACGAAGGGTGGAGTAAAGCCACCGCCACGAGGCTCGTAGTCGTATGGGTCATGACCTGTACCCCGCTGGGCACGACCACCACGTGGTCTCGCCACCTGAGGACTAGCACCTGGAGGCATTGTACCTCTAGGCCTAGTAGTGCGCCTCCGAACTTCCGGTTCACGCACCCCAACTCGTGGGTGGTACATGTCCCGGTTGTTCAACTCAACATGCCTCCGATCATCTCTCTTCCTCCTAAAGCAAAACTCAGCCAAGTGCCCATCCCACTCACAATACTCACAATGGTACCTCACCACACTCTTGGTAGGCATTCTCTTGTTGGGTTGGGTGGCTCTAGCTTTCTTAGGAAGGGGATCACTAGAGATGTCTGGCAGTGTGTCAAGTGGGTTGCGAAGATGGTTCGGTTTTGCAATCCACACTTGCTTATGTGGAGTGGTTTTGGGTGGCTCTTCAAACACACCATCTCTCACAGGAAACTCAGAGGGGTCGATAGGCTTAGGTGGACTGATCTTGGTAAGCTTGGGAGTTGTGGTAGGTTTCTTATTCTCGCTCAAACCACTGCACTCACCGATCTTACCGAACATGCTATCGTCCTTCCCACCTATAGCAAAGCCTACTCCCGTGCTGCCAGCCCTTTTGCATTGGCTGAGCATCATCCCCAACTGCGGCTCTCGGCAAGACACCTAGCTCAAGATGGACTGAAGGTATGTGTTTTCTTCCTCGGTACTCATCTTGTTGTGTCTGCATGATGCGATCTCAAGCTCCAAAGCCTCAAAGCATTCTGACTCTCTAGTGCTATCTGAGCTGACCTTCTCTAACACAGCAATCCTAGCATCTCTTTGTGCCACCTCAGAACGCAATCCTAAGCAAGACTTGCACGCACCAAGTAAGCTAGGCCTAGCCTTCAGCTCACTGACCTCCTCAAGTAGAGTGCCATACTTGTCCTGGAGAGTGACAAGACTAGACATGTGGATGGCACAAGCATCACACTCTACCTCCTCGGTAACCACCACTGATGCCTTAGCAAACTCTAGCTCATGCAGCGTGCTAAGATACTTAGCCTTGAAATCGTTCCTCTCGCACGCGGCACGCTTGAGCAAAGCATCCTGACTCATCAAGGTGTCGTTCAAAGACTCAATCTTGAGAGAGAGGGATGCAATGGTGGGTGGTACCTCAGGTGTGTCGGAGTCATAGTCGTAGTCGGGGCCTTCCTTGCGCTTGCCGACCTTGCCTTCTTCAATCGCCATGGTGCAAAAACCACCGTGCTTGGCGTCGGCGTAGAAGCATAGGCCGTTGAGCTTGTCCTCAACCGTGCTTGGCGTCCGTCGGAGGAGGCATCAAGGTCGCTGAGGGAGGCGAGGAAGGCTCGGTGCTTGGCCTTCACCTTGTCGATCACCTTCTTGGAGGACCTTCAGTGGTAGCCACCCTTGGGCTTGTGCTTGTCCACGAAGTGGTGCTCGCGCTTGTTCTTGCGCTTGGTGAAGTCACCCGCAGCTTTCTTGGGGCAGTTTGCGATGAAGTGATCCTCATCACCGCAACGGTAGCACCCCTTGGCTGAGCCACCACGCCGACGGTTCAAACGGTTGTTGTGAAACCGTGAGAACTTGGTGATGACCAAAGCCAGCTCATCATCTCCAAGAGCCTCCACTTGATCCTCTGTCACAGAAATCAAAGACAAAGCGAACAAAGAGTGTGAAGAGTCAGAGGAGGAAGAAGACGTACCGCTGGGGCTAGAAACCAATGCCATAGAGGGTTTCAACGGGTTTTCAAGCTTGGCTCGGGTCTGGTAGTCAATCTCCGAGGACTTGAGCTTGCTGAACAGCTCGTCCACGGTCAGGGCATCATAGCTCGGTGACTCCTGAATGGTAGCCACCTTCATCTCCCACACCTTTTGATCAAGAGCATTCAAAATCTTGATAGCCATCTCATCATCATCATAAGGCAAGTTGGCTCGATTAGCACGCATCTTATTGACGATAGATCGGAAGCGAGTGAACATCCCGTCAACAGATTCGCCGGCCAACCGAGCAAAGTTCTCGTACTCTCTACGGTACGTGTCGAAGAGTCTGGACTTGATCTGAGGGTTGCCCTCATGATATCTCAAGAGTGTTTGCTAGATCTCCCGTGCCGTAGTGAGACTAGAAACCCGCTCAAACTCTGGAAGAGACAAACAAGAGAAGAGAATGCTACAGGCTCTTGCGTTTGACGCATGCTCCGAGATTTTAAGGTCGGTGATCCGAGCTCCAAAAACCACACAGTTCTCATTCTCACAGATCTCTCAAAACTTCGTATCAAGCCCTTCGAGGTAAGCGGACATGCGCACCTTCCAATAGGCAACGTTGGTTCCATCGAAGTAAGGAGGTTTACCAGCACCTCGCTCCATGTCGCCTTCGCGGATCAAGAACCGATTCAGACGAAAACGGAGAAAAGAGAGCTCACCCGCAGTGGAGGAAAAACACCGGAAATCCCAAAACACAGGTTCACAACCCCTAGGGAAAATAGGCAAGAACCTAGGCAAGACAGGCAAAAACAGCAACCGTTGGACTACTCTGTCAAGACCACCGGACAAATGGAAGTGCTCCGGTGCCTTTGGTCCAGTGCACAGCGAAGCACCACCGGAATAGTCTGACGCCCACTTTGGAAAGTCCGGAGCTCACCCCAAACACATGCAGTAAGTGCCTAGGCTCCGGACACCTAGTCCGACGCTCACCGTTGGACTATAGGAAGTGGTCCGGTGCACACACTCACCACAGAGCAAAAACCACAGCAAGCACCCTACTTCCGGACACCTCTTTCGATGCTCACCGTCGAACTAACGGGCCTGGTCCGACGCGTGAGTGAAACCCTCAGCAGAGCCATCGGACTACTTGCAATGGTCCAGTGCTCACAGGCAGGGTGGTCCGACGCCCACAGATAGAAAACTGTTCCTCGCGAAAATGAACTTCTGTCCGCCAAATCTTCCCAAAACTCAACCAAATGATCACCAACTGCAAGCAAACTTTGTAGGAATGATCCTAGTGCAGTTGGGGAGCTATCCCGAAGAAATTATCGCTCAATTTGGAGAGGATAAACGGGAACACTCGAATTTGGGGAGAAGAGAGCAAAACGAAGAGCGCCACAAAGAAATCGCCCGATCTATGCACTCGTGAGGTTTGAGAGGAATTCCTTCGGTGCAAAGAAGCTCCTCACGATTAAGCACAACTTGGTTCAAACGGAATTGCAAGAGCTACTCCCTACAAAGAGAAATCATCTCGGGAAAATAGGGAGCAAAAGCAAAACGCGAAGAACACAAGCAAAACGGGGACACAATCACAAAATCGAAGCCACCATGGCTTACGGAGGTTACGGCCTCCGATTCCTCGCGACAAACTCAAGTTGTTACAAAGGTTGGTGGAAGCAACCTAGGGATCTCATGAACTAGAGAGAGAGAGAGTTGGGCAAATGATTACGGTTCAAGAGATAGGATGAGGGATACCCCTTCAGCCCCTACTTATCGGGCTTTGTCTATTTCCCAAAGACCCCCCTAGATACATTGAGTGAACTACCTAGCCTAAGCATTGCAGTCCAAGCTCCGGAAAATATCTCCTACATTTTGAATGGATGGCCCCGCTTCCTGCCGGGAGTTGCCGTCGCCTCGACGCAACCTCCAGGATTCCGCCACGTGCCATCTCCGCTTCCTCGGAAGCTCCGCCTAGGTTTTGAGGCCCAAACCCAGGAAACCCGCCACCGGTAGCTTTGGGCTCAACTACCGAACCCCGAGTTTGGAGGCCCAAACTCGGAAACCGTCCTCGGATGGTTTTGAGGCCCAAACCACCAAACCACTTGACGCGAGCCACCTTGTCTTCGCCCGGTCGGACTCCGAGTCCCCTGAGCCTCCGCTCGACTCGCGCATCCACCGTCTTGACTCGGTCGACCTCCATGTCTTCTCGTACTCGCCGGTGCCAGGTACTAGCCACCACAGCTAGTCCGCCGGCGCCCTTGGTCCTTCAGTCCGAGCCCCGCTTCCGCCCTTCACCGCTCTCAGTCCATCGGCACGGCAAGCCTCTACTCGACCTTCTCCACGCCATTGACCACTGTCACTAGGCATAGCACCTGCACACCACAAGCCGATAGACAAGCACAGTTTTTGCTTTCGCAGAGGTTAGGGTAAGCCACTCAAACTGAAACACTCAGTGTTGGACGATCACTCATCATCAAAGCTGAACATACATGGGTACTTATCCACCATGTGTTCGCAAGAACCTATATGGTATTACAGCTGAGCTGTTGAGTGTCTTACTCAAACCTTTGTTCTTCCTTGTTCTTCTTGGATTTGTGAAGAAATTCCTCTGGGATCCCCTACTTCGTGCTCTACGGCTTCCGTTCGGCTGCGCCGTATTGTGTCGATTAGTTCCGGATTGTGGTTCTGCGGTCGTTCGGAGATCGAGTTGAAGTCTTCGCGGTTTCGGTGTCTCTCTCCCCGTCGCTTGGTCGCATCCAACCTTGGACAGGTATAAAGCTAGTTATCCCCCACTGTTCGCAGCAAGTTATCTCTTGAATTCGTGACCTACTGTCGTGAAGATCGGGCCAATCCTTACCGATCCATATCGGGTCTTATCATGTGGTAATCAAAGTTGTGTTTGCCACGGTAGGTCTTACCATCATCCACATATTTATCCTCATTTTATCCATCATATAGTACAATTTTTGTTCATCACCTAAAGTCCACTAAAAAGCCACAAAAATCCTATAGCCCTTTGGCGGTACTGTTATCTTTGTGTTGTTGTGTTCATCAAGTTGCTAGTTACCATCTTCATATATCTTTGTGTCATGTTTTCAATTGTTCTCTGCAACCCCTGTTAGTATATATAAAAAAAATTCAGAAAAAAAATCAGAGAAGAAAGAACAGATTCAAAAAAGGAAAGAAAAAAAGAGAAAGAAGTTGAAGGTGTTTTGTTGCTGTTGTTTACTGAAAAATTTCAGTTTATAATTCAAGTTGGTGGTAGTTTTCGATAGCAGCAACTTCATATCTTTTGAGCACATCAAACCATTTGGGTTGCAGTACCGTATCCTCCCTTGATTAGCCACCTACAGCTCCACAAAAATCTGAAACCGGGACGTTCGACTCGTAATCCTTGCGACCTCTCAATCACTTCCATTGAGCTGCTGCACTAGCACTTTCACAGTCCTTGAGAACAGGCAAGAACATTGGTAAGTAAGAGGTGAGGTTGTGTGTTTCTACAAATTTACCTATCCACATTTCTTGCATAAGTGCTAATATGACAGGATCCAATTTGAGTATTCGTGGTGGTCGATATGGAGAAAAAGAATCACCAGTCACACAAACTGAGTTTCGTCAACTACAACACTCTTTAGTGGAGGCCATGGAGATGATGTTCGATAAACATCTTCCTGTTGTGCGTGCGCGGACTCCACAACAACATAGCCGGTCCAACTCTCGTTGTGGTCTCGTTGTCCATAGGAGAGGTGCTCGTGGGCATAGTTTTCGCCCCCGTATGCTTATTGATCATGAAGATTATTATATGTCCTCCCAAAGAAAAATTCAGCAAGAGGCACATGGAAGATCATATAGACAACAAAACTCATGTGAGAAAGAGTGCCAACAACCAAAATTGAGTGCGAGAGTTCAAAATGAAAATATGAGAGATTCCACTATATGTGAGGAGGAGACCCACGACATTCAGTGTGAGAGAGATACACAAAAAGTGAGCGAAAAAGAAGATGAATCATGTGAGGAATTATTTACTACTAATATGATAATACCTTCTTTTAGTTTTATTCCTTGTGTGATGCAGACTCATGAAGAAAAATACATGGTGAATTATGACTAGCCCCCAATATTTGATGAGGAAGATGAAGTGAAAGTCATGGACAATGATACATATGTATATGTTGCTGCACAAGATGTTGAAGTGACTGTGCATCAAAACCTATGTGAGAATGAGAGCCACATAGCCAAACTAAGAGAGAGTGAGATTAAAAGTGAGTTGTGTGATTTAACCCACTGTGAGGTTGAGAGTATCAGCAATGCGAGTGTGATAGATACACCACAAAAAATGGAGAGTTAGAATGCAGGTCATGTGAGGACATTTCTGAAACTAATACTCTTATCTCTACTCCTAGTGTTGTTTTTTTCAAATGTGCAGGTTTACAACGATAATAAACAAGAGACGACTACTGTTGACATCACCATGCTTGTTGAGGGAAGTGAGAAGGTATCCTTGTGTTCGAACCAATTGTGTGTTGCTCCAAACCTGAACCATGATGAGGAAAATGGTAAAATTTCAGAGGCACAATCCATGATACTTGCACCATTTGAAACTATAAAAGGTAATGAAAACATTTCAGATTTGAGTTTGCAAATGAAAATAGATAATAATTGTGATAAAGCATATGGTTCAGATGGGATTGACCATACACAAAATATTTATATTGATTTGATTGATTCATATGCTCATCTATGTGCTGAAGTTTTGCAAGTTGATAACCAATGTTCAAACATACATGATCTTTTCTATGCTTTGATATGGTTAATACACATGATGTTGTGCATTCGTATATGTGATATATTGCTTGCAAATAGATTTGATAGTGTGAAAAATATATACTCATGATGAATTCTTCACAAACAAATCTCATCTTTCTTGTGTGAACTATGTCATGTTTGATAAATATGTTGACATCAATAAAATCCTTGAGAATGTTTTTAATATAACATCCTTGAAATCTTTTAATACTCTCTACAGTTGCAAGTTTACATTCAATTTGATTGGACATCATGCTGCAAGTAAGTTCTATGTGTATGCTATTTCCATAACTTGTGATAAGCTTGCCGATTCAAAGTTAAATAGACGTTGTAATAATTATTTTGAGCCATATTTTTTTGAACTTGAGATGAAAAGATTGTCTAGTAACTTCTATAAAAACCAAAAATGTTAATCCCTTGTGCATATCTTCTATCTAAAGAAACAAATCTCGAGCAACCATGTTTAATTCTTCCACCAGAAAATTTTTTATCATCATTTAGAACCATAAAGTTTGACATGTGCTCCTTTGAGCTTTACAATATGCGTGTCAAGAATGTTTCATTCTTATCTTTTGATATATGTGACCTTGCAAAGATGAAACACGATAACATGAATGAAATGATTGGGTTGGAAGAAATTTATGTGCTCCCATGTTCAAAACTACTTCTAGGTTTTTCAAAGTTGAGATAATGTTTCTTACCTAAAAAAGAAAATAATGTGAATATGAACTGTAATGACACAAATGATTATTGGAATTATCATGTACATCCATCCTCTGCTTTTTCAAGATTGTTTTCAGGTAAACAAAAGTCGTGGACGACTTTTCATAAAAGGAGGAAAGGAGGGAGGATGATGAGACCGTGCCAAGGCAATCAACATTCACCATTAGTTCTAAGTATTCATTCAAGGTGAAAGCTATACTTTATTCTAATTCCTTTTGGCTTCCACCTACACGGCTACTACTTGGTTTATATGATTATAGATTCAAACACCATGGTGTGATGGAAGAAGGAGATCTTGATATTATCATAATACTACAATGTCCTAGCACAATTCTTTGGAATGGAAGAATTAGAGTCGAGGATGACTCCTTTTCAAGAGGGGGAGGATGATGAGGACATGACAGCTCATCAAATGGTGGAACATGAATAAGATTCACCATATTATACAAATGATACAAATCATGGTTCAATTACATGTAGTTGTGCCACTAAACTAGATGAAGAGGTGAATTCATTCATAACTGAAATTAACTTTAATAATTCTAAGAATGTTATACTACTTAAGTGTTCTACTTTTATTGTACTTAGGTATATACATCAAGAGGAGAATGTTACTCTACATGAAGAAAAGCTACAGACCAAAAATGGACCAGTTCTCTCAGAAAGAATCGGACCTATCCAAAACGGACTAGTTCAGTCCCAAAACGGACCAGTTAAAGAAATACCCATATCTCTCCACTCCGAGAAGCTTTTGAGGCCAATGAGGACATTTTTGGAAATCTCATCAATTCTATTTTCCAATGCAACAAACCCCACCCATTTTGGATGTGCTAATCTTGACATATACACGATTTAGTCAAGACTGCTCAGAAGGCTATCAGTTTCACATGACATAATGTTGGTTCCACTTCTCCTATAAAACTGTACTATTCTATAATGTTTCGTGATGCATCATATACATGTCTGGAAAGCTCTTCAAGTCTACTTTCACACCCAACAACGGTTTGTCAATTGGACTTCCCAATACCGAGTTATGGTCAGTTTAGTGGAAACTACTCTGGAGGCCAACAGTCACGCGAAGCCACTTCGGGAAGCCATCTCGCGGTGACCTTTCACATAGCCTATCTTCAGAAAGTCCTTTCCATTTTCACACCTATCTAGGAGGGTTGTTCCTAGTATATATATCCCCTGCAACTAAGCTATTAGAAACCTTTGATAATTTGAGAACCTATATGGTATTACAGCCGAGCTATTGAGTGTCTTACTCAAACCTTTGTTCTTCCTTGTTCTTCTTGGACTTGTGAAACGATTCCTCTGGGATCCCCTACTTCGTGCTCTACGGCTTCCGTTCGGCTGCGCTGTATTGTGTGGATTAGTTCCGAATTGTGGTTCTGCGGTCGTTCGGAGATCGAGTCGAAGTCTTTGCGGTTTCGGTGTCTCTCTCTCCCGTCGCTTGGTCGCATCCAACCTTGGATAGGTATAAAGCTAGTTATCCCCCGCTGTTCGTAGCAAGTTATCTCTTAAATTCGTGACCTATTGCCGTGAAGATCGGGCCAATCCTTACTGATCCATATCGAGTCTTGTCATGGTGCCAATGATTCTTGCACTCTTTGGCCTTTCTTCATGTGTCCACACATGGTTCCGGGTGAAGTCGTTGAGTTCTTCATGCATGGCATTCACCTAATCCGGATCCACAAGTGCGTCCTCAACACTAGTAGGCTAAACAAAGGAAACAAACGAGTGATGTTCAACATAAGATGCAAGTCTAGAGCGAGTCATAACTCCCTTTGATGGACTCCCTATGATTTGTTCATGGGGGTGAGCTTGAAGGATAGGTGTTGATCTTCTATCATGAGCTTGATGAGGGGGATGTGGTGCTTCAACATTGCTTGCTTTGGCCTCGGCTTGATCTTGAGGGATGAAGATATCTTCATTAGCTTCCCTCACTTGATCTTCTTCAACTTGAGGCGTGTGGGGTGGAGAAGGATCTTGATTACCATCATCTTCTACTTCTTCCACCTCTTGAGGGTTGATAGCACCAATTGGCATATTCTTCATTGCCTCCCTCAAGGGTTCATCACCTACATCAATATCCTCAAGCTCTCCTTGGAAGCCATTAGTTTCATCAAACTCCAAGTCATATGTTTCTTCAACTAAGCCGGTGGCTTTGTTAAATACACGGTATGCCTTGGATTTAAGCGAATATCCAACAAGGAAACCAATGTCACACCGCCGTTGTAATTTACCCAAGTGTTGGCGCTTCTTGTAGATGTACACTTTGCAACCAAACACCCGGAAGAATGAAATATCCGGCTTCTTCCCATTGACAAGCTCATAGGGGGTCTTCTTCAATAGTCTTTGGACGAAGAGACGGTTGGCCGCATAGCATGCAATGTTTATTGCCTCCGCCCAAAACTTCTCCGGAGTGTTGTACTCATCAAGCATATACCTTGGTAGAGTTATGAGCGTCCGGTTCTTCCTCTCTACAACACCATTTTGTTGTGGAGTATATGTGGCAGATACTTCATGCTTGATCCCCACTTCATCACAATAGTCCTCAATGTTTGTGTTGACAAACTCGGTGCCATTGTTACTTCTAATCTTCTTGATCTTCACATCAAATTCATTTTGAGCTCTTGTAGCAAACTTCTTGAAAATTCCTTGAGTCTCTCCCTTGTCTTGAAGAAAGAACACCCAAGTGTACCTTGAGTAATCATCAACCACCACTAGGCAAAAGAGATTCCCTCCAAGACTAGCATAAGTAGTGGGGCCGAAAAGATCCATGTGAAGTAGCTCAAGGACTCTTGAGGTTGACATGAAAGCTTTGGTTGTATGAGTGTTTGCCACTTGCTTGCCGGCTTGACATGCACTACAAAGTTTATCCTTTTCAAACACCACATCCTTGATTCCTCTAACCATCTCCTTCTTGACAAGCTTCTTCAAGGTTGACATCTCCACATGTGCTAATATTCTATGCCATAGCCAACCCAAAGAATTCTTGGAGAATAGACAAGTTTGCAAGGTAGCCTCATTGGATGTGAAGTCCACTAAGTACAAGTTGTTGTGCCGGAATCCCTTGAATATCAATGAAGAGTCATCAATCTTGGTCACAACAACCTCACTTGGAGTGAAGAGACATTGGAATCCGAGATCACACAATTGACCAACCGATAGCAAGTTGAAGCTCAAAGATTGCACTAGCAAGACATTGGAAATTGATTGATCTTGGGAGATTGCCACTTTGCCTAAGCCTTGAACTTTTCTCTTTGAATTATCCCCAAAAGTAATCTTGTCTTGATTAGAGCAATCCTCATAAAGTGTGGTGAACATCCGAGAGTCACCGGTCATATGTTGAGTGCAACCACTATCAATCACCCAATGACTTCCACCGGTCTTGTAGTACACCTACACACAAGCAACTTGGAGTTAAGCTTGTTGTTTGGGAACCCACTCAATGCGGGGCCCCATTGCCTTGGTAATCAACTCCTTTGCAACCCAAAGAACTCTAGGCTTGTTCTTCATTGGTGGACCAAGGAACACTACTAGTGGTCTACCCTTGTTGTCCTTCTTGATGACATAGTGAGCATCATGAGGAAATGGCCTAGTGTGCTTGGGCAAGGTCTTGGGGGGTTGAGTCTTGCAATCATAAGCGAAATGACCCACTTGACCGCACTCAAAGCATCTTCTTGGCTTGGGCTTTGAGTACTCTTGATTGTAGCCATTGTACTTGTTCTTGAAGTAGTTCTTGTCCTCAATCTTGACCTTTGCCTTCATCACTTGGTTCTCCTTGAACCCAATGCTGGTCTTGTCATTCTTCATGACCATGCTCATCAAAAGCTCACTTTGAAGGTTGTGGCCCTTGGTGAATTTCTCAAGGCCACTTGTAAGCTTGGTCTTGTCACTCTTGAGCTTGACAATTTCTTCTCTAAGAGAGGTGATCAAGGTGATAGCATCCTTGTCTTCTTCTTGAGCCGGCTTGATAACAATGGGCTTGTTAGCCTCGAGGGTGATTAGCTCTTCCTTGAGCTTTGAGTTTTCATATCTCATCTTGACATAGTCATCATACTTGTCGGCTTCAACAACTCTCTTACCCTTGCACTTAGCACTTTGATCAAGAGCCACATAATCAATCAAGATATAACAAGAGGTAGCACTAGCACACTTAGCACATGGGTTAGTAGCAACAAGTGTAGCAAGATCTTCATTAAGCAATTCATTTGCTACCACTAGTGTGTCGTGTTCTTGCTTGACATTGTTGTAGTCATATTTTAGCAAGTTATACCTTGTGTTGAGCCCTTGTGTTGAACTCTCAAGCTTATCATGTTTCTCATTATCTTGCTTAAGAGAGGCTTTGAGCTCCCTAGTGCTAGATGTGAGAGTGTTAATCTCTGAAGGACCGAGAACGGCGACCAGAGGGGGGGGTGAATGGGAGCCTCAAATTCCTCTCGAAATATTCGGGCCACTCTTCCCAAAAACAACCCAAGAAAGAAAGCTTACTCCACCAGCAAGATCACGACCCTAGAGAGGGAGGATACCTTTGGTGATGACCAAGAGGTACAACAGATCTTCCGGAAACCAAAAACTCAAACCGAGACAACGATAGTGAGACTCTCAAACCTTAGAGAGAAGAGAAGAGAGATCACCCAGAAATACTTATGAGAACTGGTCTCACAAGTGCTTCATCAAGTTCCCTGTGTGATTACGAAACCAACGCAACAAACGGAACTCAATTCGGAGTCCGGACGAGGGAGAAACGGCCAAAACAGTGGGCGACAGGCGTTGCTGAAAAGGGGCGACGGACGCTCCGATGCAGAGTCCGACGCCAGCGTCCGTCGCACCCAGAAAACAGCCCGAAACAGCCCTGGGTGACAGACGCTCAGCTAGGGAGCGGGCAGCGTCCGTCGGGTGGATTCCAGCGTCCGTTGGCAGTGTCCGACGCCCCCGAAAACTGCGTGGATCACTCGAAAAACGCCGGAACTTGTTCGTTTCAACTCCGATTGAATCCAAACTTTGTGGGGAGGTTTCTGAGGTAGATGTGACTCTACTCTTGGAGGATCTAGTCCATCCTTCCCTCACAAGTCCGTGAATCAAAGATGAACGAGGAAAAACGAAGTGGAACACGAACCGAAACGCAAACACACCGATCTCCTTGCTCACCCCATTCCAAACCGAATCCTTTGGTGGATTTGAACACAAGGGGCAGCAGCAACTTTCTATTCAAATGGAATTCCAAAACATGCAGCAAGGAGGGAGATCCGAGGTCGGGATTGCAAGAGAGAAAACACCAAAACAACGAACACAAACACAAGCGGATTCGTAACCGACTCCCGGAGGAGACAAGGAGGTTACGGCCTCCTTTCCTTACCAAAATCTCAGTTTACATGGGAGACTCCATGAATCTCAAGCAAGAAGCCTAGAGGTGGGGGAAAACCTAGGAGGTGGGAGGTGGAAGAGGAAGTGCAAGAGATGGGATGAGGGATACCCCTTCATCCCCTACTTAACGGGCTTTGGCTATTTCCCAAAGACCCCCCTAGATACATGAGTGAACTACCTAGCCTAAGCATTGCAGTCCAAGCTCCGGAAAATATCTCCCGCATTTTGAATGGACGACCCCGCTTCCTGCTAGGAGTTGTCATCGCCTCGACTTAACCTCCAGGATTCCGCCACGTGCCATCCCCGCTTCCTCGGAAGCTCCGCCCGGGTTTTGAGGCCCAAACCTGCGAAACTCGCCACCGGTAGCTTTCGGCTCAACTACCGAACCCCGAGTTTTGAGGCCCAAACTCAGAAACCATCCTCGGATGGTTTTGAGGCCCAAACCGATCAACTCGAGCCACCTTGTCCTCGCCCGGTCGGACTCTGAGTCCCATGAGCCTCCGCTCGACCCGCTCATCCTCCGTCTTGACTCGGTCGACTCGGTCTACCTCCATGTCTTGTCGCACTCGTCGGTGCCAAGTACTAGCCAGCACAGCTAGTCCACCAGCGCCTATGGTCCCTCAGTCTGAGCCCCGCTTCCGCCCTTCACCGTTCTCAGTCCATCGGCACGGTAAGCCTCTACTAGAACTTCTCCATGCCATTGACCATTGTCACTAGGCATAGCACCTGCACACCACAAGCCGATAGATAGGCACAGACTTGCTTTCGCAAGAGGTTAGGGTAAGCCACTCAAAACTGAAACACTCAAGTGTTGAGCAATCACTCATCACAAAGCTCAACTACATGGGTACTTATCCACCATGTGTTCGCAATCTCAAGCTTCAAATCATCATTAGCACTAGTCAAGGTGTCAAGCTTATCATGCAAGTTTACTTTGATCTCAAGTAGCTTGTTATTTTTTTTGTGTACCTAATTATGATGTTGGAGTATTTGTTGCAAATTTTAATTAGGTCATCATAAGAAGGTGTGTCTTCATAATCACATTCACTACCACTTGAGTCATCACTATCATCATCAGGACTTTTTGTACCTTCTTGTCACCTTTATCCATGAGGCATAGGTGTGTAGAGGATGAGCCCTGTGATGAAGGAGGAGGTGGCAGTGGAAGAGAAGAACCAATCACCAATGCGGCCACCTTCTCATCTTCACTTTCATCATCGGAGGGATCACTAGAATCCTCAATGTCGGTGAGCCAATCACCTACAATGTAAGCCTTGCCATCCTTCTTCTTCTTGTGGAAGTCGAAGTTCTTATTCTTCTTGTATGGCTTGTCTTGCTTCTTGTCATCATCACTTGAGTCATCATTGCCACCTTTCTTCTTCTTGTAGTTCTTGAACTTGTTGTTCTTGAACTTGTATTTCTTCTCTTCGGGGCAAGCATGAGCTAGATGACCAAGAGTGCTGCAATTGTAGCACTTCATTTGGGAGATTGGCTTTCTTCAAGAGCTTGTGAAGAATTTCTTCTTATTTCAGTCAAACTTGACTCCATTCTTGTTTAGCCTCTTCAACATCTTGGTGGTCTTCTTGACCATGAGAGCGATGTTATCTTCATCTTCTTCACTTGAGCTCTCATACACAACTTGTAGCTTGCATTTCTCCTTGGAAGATACCTTGAGATCCAAGTCCTTCTCCTCCTTCTCTTTATTCTTAGAGGATGAAGTGCCGCCTTCACCAATCTTCATGTACATCTCATGAGCATTGATCTTGCCCAACACTTGTGTTGGTGTAGATGTTGAGAGATCTCCTTGGTGAAGCACGGTGACAATGTGGCCATACTTGTCAATTGGCAAAACACAAAGAATCTTGCGCACCACATCCGGCGGAGATATTTGAGTGAGCCCAAGTCCATTCAAGTCCTCTACAAGAATGTTGAGACGTGAGTACATTTCATTAACATTTTCATTTGAAAGCATGGTAAAGGAATTGAGCTTAGCCATGACCAAATGGTAGTGTTCCTCACGCTCACACTTAGTGCCTTCGTGAAGGGCACAAATGGTGGTCCATACATCATTGGAGGTATGGCAATTCCGCACACGATTGAACACATCCTTGCATATGTCGCGAAAGATGATATTCTTCGCCTTGGCATTATGCTTCTCAAAGTAGGGGTACTCGGCAAAGTAGGATCCTCCCCTAGTAGTGGCTTTGAGAACGCCCACGTCAACGGCCTCTAGATAGGCTTCCATATGAACCTTCCAATAAGGAAAGTCGTCTCCATCAAACATGGGAGGGGGTCCATCCCCATGGGACATCTTGCTCTAGGCAGTGAAGCCTAATATAGAGCAACCTTGCTTTGATACCAATTGAAAGGATCAAGATGCCTAAGAGGGGGCGGGGTGAATTGGGCTTCTTTTAAATTTCTAAAGCAATATTAAAACCTAACAATGCCAATCCCCCCCTAGTGCCTACCGCAAAGTGTGTCCTAACTAGAAAGCAATAGCAAGCCAAGATATTGAAAGACAACCTAAGCAATTCTAGTAGGAATTGAAACAACAAGACGGAAATGTAATGCGGAAATATAAAGAGCTTGGGAAAGAGAACTCTTGACACGCGATGTTTTCCCGAGGTATCGAGGAGTCAACACTCCCCCCTAGTCCTCATTGGAGCACCTCGCAAGGTATAGCTCCCCCTCAATCTCGCACAAGGGATGAGTGCTCTCTACAGGCTGATTCTTTGCCACTCCGGCTCGGTGAATCGCCCACAACCGATCACAAGAACTTGGAGAAGGGCCGCCAACAATCTTCCTGCGATCACCTTCCTCCGATCAGCACCAAACCGTCTAGGTGCCATCGAACACCAAGAGTAACAAGCACAAGACCTTCACTTGACCCACTCAAGCCTAGGAAGGTGGATGGATGCATACAAGTCACTCCTAATCACTCTAGGAGGGAAGAACAAGATGGATTCTCTCAAATCTCTCCCTCACTAGGCACTTGGCTCTCCAAGAACTCTCTCAAGGTTCCTCCAGGTGTAACAATGGCCAAGAGAGCTCACTTGGATGAAATGGGCAACTATAAATAGACCTCCAAAACTAGCTGTTTTAAGCTTTTCCCTTTTCTGCGTAACCACCAGACTAGTCCGGAGGGGAACCACCGAACCATTACTTCTGGTTCGGAGCACACAAGCAGCTCCAATCTGCACTGAAAACAGGGACCACCAGACTACTTGCAATAGTCCGTTGCCTAGTCCAGAGCCTCTGGTCCGGAGCCTAGGTACATACTGCATAGAACTGACTTGCTGCTGAGCACCGTCGGACTAGCCGTCGGACGAACCGTCGGACAAGTCCGGAGCCTCTTCTCTGGCTCACTCAGGAAACCAGGGCCACCGGACCAAAGTCCATTAGTCTGGTGCCCTCCGGACAGGTGGTCTGGAGCTTCTTTCACAGGGCTCTGCCTAAGGCAAGACCAACGGACCACTTCCAATGGTCCGAAGCCTCCTAGGCAAACTGGTCCGGAGCCTTTTACACTCCCTTCCTCACTTCTTCTCACCAAGTCTCTTGAGGGGGTTTTGCTCCTACCAACTTAATGTACCTCAAGGGCTGATAGCAGGGTCTCTAGGAATAGTTGTGACAAATGTGCATACACCAACATTCCCAAACTCTCCTAGGTCAAGCTACTAACCTCATACCCCCCTTTATAGTATGGTCATAGGAAAAACAAAGTCCTAGTCTATACTTAGTGCCCTTCTCAACCTCATGGCACTAAGAACTAGCCTAGCTCCTACTTGTAACACCATCCTTTGAAACCGAAACGATTTCCATCTTGGGGGCATGAATATCCATTAAGCCCATTCATCTAGCATCACTAATGACTTAACTCAAATGACTTTGCCTCTGCAAAACACACGTTAGTCATAGTGACCTAGCATTGTCGTTAATCTCCTAAACACAAGGGACCATGATTCTTCAGTACGTAGAGCAGAGTTAGAGTAAATATAAGAGTGGTGAGCTTTGCTTATGGGTACATAGATTTTTAACCTGAAGATGTGAGTATGGTATAAATTTGACTATTATCATTGGTTTTTATTTTTTGCATGGTGCACCCACTATTTTATTATATATAGATGGATATGTCCATGGGAATGAGGGAGTATCTTTTTTTTGCAAGGGCGCACCTTGTCGACAGAATATCATCGATAGTCCATTGATGGATATATCCATGATGATAGATTGTGCGTTGGAAGTGCGTGTGATTAGAAACCAAATGGTAACACACAGAGATACGAGGTTTAGACATGTTCGAGCCAAGTTTAAGGGAATTATATTGCTTGTGGATGAGATGAAACCCTAGGGTTTGTATCTAGATGTGAATCTAGGTTGTCATCTAGGAGATCCTTGTCCTTCCTTATATACTTTGGAGGGGTAGAGTTACAATCAAAGTATCCTAGTGGACTATATGTTATATATTCTATTTGGATTACAATATATCTATAAGAGTCCTAGTAGATCATTTCTTCTACCATCTTGTGGGCTGGACCACACCTAGCGGTGCGGCCCGTGTCTCAACTTGTGGGAACCTAGGGATATATCCTTCACAGCTAGTCTCTGAGCATCTTTTAACCTCTAACAATGTCAACTTGATCAAGTTTGAACAATCTAACTTTCTTGCTGACCAGTTGTTTACACCATATTTTGGCACGACCAAAGTACATACATATGGACCCTGATGACACAGGCAGGTGGGAATCAGGTGGTTGCCACTTGGATAGACTCAAATGACTGGTTAAGGCAACTGATCAGAGGAAGATCACAAGAAAAGGATTTTTTGGCCGGTCACAACAGAACATGCACATCGGGCCTTGGTGAAGGAGAAGATTTAGGCCCAAGTTATCTTTTATTTCCTTATATTTGGGATTCATGCTATGGTCGATTAGTGTGTATGCTATGGTCTATGAATAGAATAGTCGAGGTATTGTAAAGGACATCCAACAAATCAAACATAAACCCTTCGGCTTCGGCCAAACCCTTAGGAGTAGGAGTAGAGTAGATTTCGGTGAAACCTTCGACGAACAGGGCTGCATCGACTAGATAGACCTCTGGTTTGCTTATAATTCTAGCCACAGTTCATGTCTCGTTTGTACGGCTATATTGTGTAACTCGTGCAAGCTTGATCTGAGCTAGTTATCGGTTTGAATCTTTGTTCATGGGACTGCATTGCTTCAATCTCACATGGGTGAATGTTCAAGCTAGTTATCGGCTCATTAGATTGGCAATCTAATAGATTCATTAAGTTGTCGATATTATTTATGTTGATCTGTTTATTTATTATAACAATATCTTGCCCAATCACAATCAACAGATTGGACTAGGCTTCTATTCTATCTAGATCTGTTGTTTTATGCACTTCTATGCTTATATTCTTTGAAATAATAGATCCTATGAAGGATTGAGAATGGCGACCAGAGGGGGGGTGAATGAGAGCCTCAAATTTCACTTAGAAATATTCGGGCCACTCTTCCCAAAATCCAAACCCAGTTGATGGGTGCTCTTCCCAAGATCCTATGGTTGCTGTTTGAGACAAAATCTGAGAAATGAGAGCTCACCGGCAGTGGGGAAAATCTCATCGGAAACCCCGAAAACCAATTTCTTGACGACTGGGGAAAAGACGCAAGAACTCAAGGAAAACAGACTGAAACAACAACCAATGGACACTAAGACCTGTGCGACGGACGCGCTGATGGTCAGCGTCCGATGCAAGTCCAGAGAACGACCCGAGGGCACTCGAGGGCGACGGACACGTCCGATGGGCACCCAACGGACGCTGGCCAGCGTCCAGTGCAATGACTATACACAGCTTGTCAACCCAGAAAACCGACGGACGCGTCAGATGCCCTGGTGATGGACGCCAGGCAGCGTCCGATGTAAACCTCTCAGTAGGACACAGAGCGACAGACGCTGATGCACGGAGAACCTAGCGTCCGATGCCTAGCATGGCAGCATCCTATGCAGCGTCCAATGCAAAGACGTCAAGAACAGCAACCCAACGGACATGTCTGATGGACAGCAGAACGTCTGTTGGGAGCGTCCGATGCCCCCAAAAAATGCACAGTAAACCCGAAAATCGCTGCAACTTGCTCGTCTCTACTCCGATCGTTTCCAGACTTTATGGGGAGGTTTCTTAGGTAGATGTGACTCTACTCATGGAAGAGCTAGTCCATCCTTCCCTCACAAGTTATAGGATCAATCACGAAAGGGCAAAAAGAGTGAAAACAGAACAAGAAGGCAAAACGAATCGATCTCTTTGCTCACCCCATCCTAGCCCGAATCCTTTGGTAGATTTGATCACAAGGGGATGGAGCAACTTTGCCTTCAAACGGTCTTGCAAACAACACACTAGAGAGAGAGATCGGGCGATGTGAATCAAAGAGCGAAACGCCAAAATGAAGAACGCAAGCACACGTGAATTGGCAAACACTCCCGGAGGAGACAAGGAGGTTACAATCTCATTTCCTTACCAAAATCTCAGTTTGACATGGGAGACACTGAAGGACCGAGAACGGCGACCAGAGGGGGTGAATGGGAGCCTCAAATATTCTTTCGAAATGTTTGGGCCACTCTTCCCAAAAACCAAACCCAGTTGCTGGATGCTCAACCTCCCCCGAGCAACACGAGCGGGGATTCAGACAAAAACGGAGAAAAGAGAGCTCACCGGCAGTGGAGGAAAATCACCGTAAACCCCAAAACACAGGTTCTCAACCCCTAGGTAAAAGAGGCAAGAACCTAGGCAAAATAGGCGAAAACTGCAACCAGACAGAGGCTCCGGACCAGAAGAAACTGAGCCACCGGACTATAGCGAGTAGTCCGGAGCTCAGGTCCGACGCTCTGTCCAGCCGAAACAGCGCAACACAGTGAGGAACTGACCTCCGGACTAGGGGCTTCGGACTAGACCGACGTCACCTCTGGACCAAGGAGGGTGGTCCGGTGCTCACTTCTGCCTTCGCCCAAAATAGTCCAGTAAGGACCCGACCTCCGGACCAGACCACCGGACTACCCCGTCGGACCAAGGAGAGTGGTCCGACGCGTGGTAGTGTTTCTCAGCAGAGCCACCAGACCACTCATCAAAGGTCCGATGCTCAAAAACCGGGAGGTCCGGAGGGTGGTCCGACGCCTCTTGCTTCTTGAAACGAGGAAGGTCAAGACCACCGGACCACTTGCTATGGTCCGGAGCTTAAGGCAAAGTGGTCCGACGCTCACAGGAGAAAAACTGTTCCTTGCGAAAATCGTTTTCACTCCGCCAAATCTTCTCAAAACTCAACCAAATGATCACCAACTGCAACCAAACTTTGTAGGCATGATCCTAGTGCAGTTGGGGAGCTATCCCGATGAAATCATCGCTCAATTTGGGGAGGATAAACGAGAACACTCAGATTTGGGGGAGAAAGAGGAAAACGAAGAACACCACAAAGAAATCGCCCGATCTACGCACTCGTGAGGTTTGAGGAGAAATCCTTCGGTGCAAAGAAGCTCCTCACGATTACGAACAACTTGTATGAAGTCGATTTTGCAAGGCTACTCTCAACAAAGAGAAATCATCTCGGGAAAAAGAGAGAGCAAAAGCAAAATGAGAAGAACAGAAGCAAACCGGAGACACAATCCAGAAATCAAAGCCACCATGGCTTACGGAGGTTACGGCCTCCGATTCCTCGCAACAATCACAAGTTCTTACACTGGTGACATGGTGGATCTCAAGCAAGAAGAAGCTAGGGAAGGGAAAACCTAGGAATAGGTGGAAGAAAGAGTAATGCAAGAGATGAGAATGAGGATACCCCTTCATCCTCTATTTAATAGGGCTTTGGCTATTTCCCAAAGACCCCCCTAGATACATGAGTGAAATACCTAGCCTAAGCATTGCAGTCCAAGCTCCGGAAAATATCTTCCTCGATTTGAATGGACGGCCCCGCTTCGTACCGGGAGTTGTCGTCGCCTCGACGCAACCTCCAAGATTCTGCCACATGCCATCCCTGCTTCCTCGGAAGCTCCGCCTAGGTTTTGAGGCCCAAACCCAGGAAACCCGCCACCGGTAGCTTTGGGCTCAACTATCGAACCCCGAGTTTTGCGGCCCAAACTCGGAAACCGACGCAGATGGTTTTGAGGCCCAAACCACCAAACCACTCGATGCAAGCCACCTTGTCTTCGCCCGGTCAGACTCCGAGTCCCCTGAGCCTCCGCTCGACTCGCGCGTCCACCGTCTTGACTCGGCCGACTCGGTCTACCTCCATGTCTTCTCGCACTTGCTGGTGCCCATGGTCCCTCAGTCCGAGCCCCGCTTCCACCCTTCACCGCTCTCAGTCCATCGGCACGGCAAGCCTCTACTCGACCTTCTCCACGCCATTGACCACTGTCACTAGGCATAGCACCTGCACACCACAAGCCGATAGACAAGCACATGTTTCTGCTTTCGTAGAGGTTAGGGTAAGCCACTCAAACTGAAACACTCATGTGTTGATCAATCACTCATCATCAAAGTTGAACATACATGGGTACTTATCCACCATGTGTTCGAAGACACCATGGATCTCAAGCAAGAAGTCTAGAGGTAGGGGAGGACCTAGGAGGTGGGAGGTGGAAGAAGAAGTGTGCAAGAGATAAGGAGAAGATAACCCTTCATCCCCCTAAGTAATGGAGGTCTAAGTGGACATTTTAACTTAGCCCCTCGATACATAGAGAGAACCACCTAGCCTAGGCATGGTGACAAAACGCCTCGAAGATATTTTCTTCGAATTGATTGGACGACCCCGCTTCCTGCCTGGACTTGTCGTCGCCTCGACGCAACCTCCATGATTCCACCACGTGCCGCCCCCGCTTCCTTGGAAGCTCCACCCGGGTTTTGAGGGCTAAACCCGCAAAACCCGCCACCAGTAGCTTTGGGCTCAACTACCGAACCTCAAGTTTTGAGGCCCAAACTCGGAAACCGTCCACCGGTGGTTTTGAGGCCCAAACCAGCAAACCGTTCGACTCGTGCCACCTTGTCCTCGCCTAGCCCGACTCCGAGTTCCCTAAGCCTCCTGCTCAACTCACTCGCCGGTCGTCTTGACTTGGTCAACACAGTCTACCTCTGTGTCTTCTCACACTCGTCGGTGCCAAGTACTAGCAACCATAGCTATTAGCTAGCAGTAACACCTAAAAAAGGTTTTCAAAAAGAAAAAAGCTATGAAAATTGATTTACTTATTTGCAATTTTCATGACAGTTAGAATAATCAAGTAATTCATTTTAACAATATAAAATCAATTTAGAGTTTTACAAATCTTTTGTTGCATTCATGCTGGTGCATGGTTTTTATGCTTGAGTGTAGGGTAGGTTTGTGTGGCTAGAATTCAAACCTTGTTTGAATTCGAGTTTGTTTTCTTTTGTAAAAGAAAAAGCTCTTTTATCTCTCTCCTTCCTTCCTCTCTATTTTTGGCCCACCCAGCTGAACCGGCCCAGCCTCACCCCTCTCCTCCTTCCCGCTCGTGCCGGCCCACCCACGCCCGCACGGCCTGCTCGGCCTCCCCCGCGACCTAGTGTCCCGTTCGGGCCTCAACCCACCTCCTCGCTTGGCCTGCCAAACGCCACGCTAGCCCAACCGGCTTCCCCCGCGCGTGGCCTAGCTCGCCTCCCCGCTACCGCTGACTTCTCGTGCCCGCCTGTCGGCTTGCCCCGAGCCATGCTGCCACCCCGACCCCTCCCGTCAGGAGCACCCGCCCCCTTTCCTTTCCCCTTCCTCTGGCTGCGAGCGGATAGCACCGCCACCGCCGTTAACTCCCCTCCCTGTAACCGACGTGAGTGGCCTTAATGGCCACTCAGCCGCCCAGGCCTTGATGGCGGCACTCGCCCCGCCGTCCGTTCCCCCTCCGCGACCTATACAAGGACCCCCTCTCTCCCCCTACTCTCACCCGCATTGCCGCCATTCCTGTGCACTCGCGTCGGTGTCGTCTTGGCTCTAGTAAGGCTCCGCCGCCGCATTCAGGCCACGTCCGTGTCCGTCGCGCCCGTCCGCATCCCCTTGGCTCCTCGCCTCAGCGCAAACGCCGACCGAGCGCCCCCGTCCCCGTGCCGGCGAGCTCCGCGCGGCGCATACAGAACTCCATTGTGGCCACGCTGCGCCACGCGCCCACCGGCCTCGCCAAGGCCGCAAGTGCATCCACCAACGGCTCCACATCCCCCTCGACCGTTCGGCTTCGCCCGAATTCCACCGCAGTGTCGCTCACCCGTGCGGCCACGAAGCTCCATGCAGTACCCATGGTGACCATCGCGGTGACCCACCCGCATCCTCGCCATCGACCCGCCGACCTCCCACGTGGACCCGCGCCGTCACCCGCGTTGCTCCGGTGGCCTCGCCACGACCACCCAAGGCTCCGACGCCACCCATCGCCCTCGTCGGCGAGCCAGAGGCCCTCCCAATGGTGCTTCGCCGTAGCCAAGCCGCCTCACTGCCCCTCCATCCTCGCCAAGCCCCTGGACCGCCTCACCGATGTCCCCGCAACCTCTCGATGGCCCCACCCTCGCCCCCGAGGCTCGACAGCGTCGCCCCGACCCCGCGCCGGTGAACCCGAGCGGGGCCCATGGCGCGACGCCGCACACTCGCGCCGTCTCGTTGTCCTAACGTCGCACATCCACCCTGCGCCGTCCGATCTGGCCACGAGCGGCTTTGATTAGAAGGAGCGAATGGGTATCCCCCTCGGTCAACCGTGGACCAGTGGACCAGCGCCCGTGCGCGGTCCACACTACGCCCGTGGACCCGGCCACTCCCGCACCGCCACCTGGCACCTGTCGGCCACCGCACCGACAGCATTGGCTTTTTTGCACCCAGGCCCCTGTGTTTTAGGATAATCATGTTTCAGTTTTAAACAGTTTCAAAATCCTTTGTTTTAAGTCTTGTTTTTATCCTTTTTAACCCCTGTTTTTCTCTGTTTTCAGACCAACAGGACCAACAACCTTAGATCAACATTCTAACCCTTTTAGACTTGCTTTATCTACATTTAAGTCCTCAGGTTTAGTTATAGTACCTTAGAAAAATGTTTTCTATTTACTAAAAGGTCCCCAAAACTTGTTTCGTTTATAACTTTCTCGTTTTAAGTCCGATTAGAGTGATTCTCGCGCTCATGTGTTCCTAGTAACGTGTAGATTAGTTTTATACATGTTTATCTTTATGTTTCCATTGTATGGTGTAATGTTCTAATAGTTGTTTTTCTCTTTGCATGTGATGATTGTATGGATATCTGTTTGGTGATTGTTTCCGCGAATAGAAAGCGAGGCTTTTGAGGAGCAGGAGTTCCAGGAGCAGTATTAGGACTAGGACTTTGAGCAAGGAAAGTATAACTTATGTTATACTTGTACCTAGCAACTCAAATTAATCATCATAATGTAAATGCATGTGTCTATTTTACTACAACCTTAGAGACTTACTTAGATATTCTTGAACCACAACCTTGTCACCTATGGGGGGTTTAAGCATGATAAGTTTATTTGTATAGCTATGCTACGCTCAACTTTATGCTATGAAACTTGTATAATGGAAGGTTGGAACCTGTGATCAAATAAAAATGATAACTTTTAAATTGACAAGGAGGGAGGCTGGAGATGCATTTTATTCCCATATGCTCCAGTACCTCTCTATAAGGTTTGTATTTGGGACAGACAACCCAGGAAGTCCGTACAACCTTGAGGATCACATGGCTCTGATCTTAGTCGTAAAACTAGTTTGCTCTAGCTTGTTAGTAGTTACTGTAACACCCTCGGTCTTAATCACAGGTTAAAAAGTGATTAAGCCTAATTCTATCGGATCAATCGATAATCAGAGACTATAGTTCATACAACAGGAAATTATGATAAGGTATTTATTCTACGTGCCTCATATCTATTTCTACCTATATGAACTATTGGAGAAGTTTCGTGAACTTTGGAATTAAAACGTCACATGGAATGACGACTTTTATAATTACCCGGTTTATTTTATGAAGCAGAAATAATTATACGAGTTCAACCAAGTCTCCCTACCTTGTCAGGAATACTCCAGTCGAACTATACAACAAAAGTTGTGAAAGGTTCGTGTTGCCCGGAAACAGAGAAAATGCCTAGAAAATATTCCGAGCCCTGACCCGAGCGCAACCGACTACATGTTTTACCGGCATTGATCGACATTTTGGAGATCTCGCATGTCGACGCAACGTGAAGGTAAGTTGTAGATAGGATCGAGACGAACAAAACTCGTTCAACCCGCCATGACCTGAATCAGAGCCGAAAATAGCGAAACAGATGCCTGAAGATCGTCAGATTGCCAGTTTTCGGTACCTGTGAGATTTTCTCTGGAAACTCGTAATTCGCAAACCATTTGGAATTTGACTGTGGCGTTTAAAGAGAATTGCTCTATTCGTCGAGACCTTCGGATCGATACCTTCGGATTCGCGATTGAACGAACGGTTGAAAAAGTGGAAAAATGCGACAGTGGCAATTAATGGATTTGGTGGAGAAGGAAAAAGGAAAGAAATAAAATATCGGCCGACAGACCACTGTCCATCCTGCCGCGTGGCGCCCTTCCCCAGCCCTCCCGCGCCACCTGCGCGACGCCCCCTGCCTCAGCAGAAAAAGGGAACCGAGCCCCCTTCCGTCTCCTAGTTCCCCCTCGCCTCCCTCCTCTCTCCCGGGAGGAAACTCCTCTCCTCTCCTCCTCCTCCTCCTCCTCCTCGCTGCTTCCTCCCATGGCCGAGCAGAGGAGCTGCTCGCCCCCAGCAGCAGGAAGGCTAGCCGAGCCTCGCGGCTCTACACGCCCGGCCCAGGCACGCTCGCGCCCCCGCGCACCTCCCCGCTCCCGGCGCAGCATCCCTGGCCGCTCGCCTCGCGGCAAGCCGCGCTGGCGCCCTCGGCGCTGCTCGCTCGAGCGGACCCCAGCCGTCGCCGCGCCGCGCCTCGCGTGCCTCCCGCATAACCTGCGCGCCCGCGTGAGGCCGGGCACGCCGCCCCGCGCTCCCTCAGCCAAGGCCGAGCGCCTGCTAGGCCCGCGCACGCGTCGCCCTGCCCGCTCGCGGCTTCTGCTGCGCCGCGGCCTCCTGCCGAGGGCCGAGCAGGGCGCTGCTGCCCGGCGTGCCTGGCTGGGCCGAGCAGGCCAGCTGCTCGCCTGTAGGCCGTCGTCCCCTGTCCCGGCCGCCTCAGTTCCGTCCTCCACCGCCGAGTTCCGCCGTCGTCGCCATCGTTTCTCTGTTCAGAGGAAGAGGAAGGGTCAATCCGCAAGCAGAAGCTCTTCGCGGGGTTTATTTGCAAATATTCTTGTGACTCACATATTTGCTAATATGGGTTTAGTTAATTACTCACTAACTGTAGGGTTTTGGATGCAAATAATTATTCCTGAAATTAATCCCCTTTCCTGCAGCAAACTTTGGAAAATCGTAGTAAATAATTTCTGGAATCCTTGATAAATTCTCTACACACTAGATCAATTGCATGTTAGGTTTGAGTTTGTTTTAATTGCTGTAAAAATAATTCTTGTGCTGCTGTTTTGGAAGCTTTGTTGTGTAGATTAAATATTTGTTGCCGTTAAGGAGTGCTCCAAAAATCATGAAATAATTGTGGTATGTTCCTTATATGATGTATGGTGCCTGGTTAAAATTTCATGACTGTTTGATGAATGGTTTGTGAGTTATAAAAATAACAAATGACTGTTGGCTGCATGCATAGTGTTTAATAAATAAATATTATCATGTTCTAAATTGTGTTTTCTGTTGGTAAGTTGAATACCAAAGTTGTATATAATAGTACTATCTATATTGTGCTAAAATTTGGTGGCCATATCCCCATTATTTTGGGAGATATGCATTTTCTAAGTTGGAAGTTGAATCTGCCCATCTCTCTGGACAGATCTATTCATAAGTGATGTTTGACTAACTTAAAATGTGAATCAGGAATTGCTAATGTGGAATGAAGTGTAGAACTTTTCTTAAGCTTTCCATATTGTCTTGATTCATATTTTTAGGAGTTGTAGATCTTGAGTTATAGCTGTTTTAAGAAGAGATGTCAAATCTGTCCACCTTTTGGACAGAGTTGCCTTCTTCTTTAAATTCGAGTTATTTAACTATTAAATCACTCTTGCATGTTAAAAGTAAGTTGTAGACAATTTAATTATCTTTACAAATATGTAAGAATCATGTTTGATGGATTAGTATAACTCCACTTATGATTAAAACCGTAGCTACATGTTGTTGTCCTGAACTTGCATGTGTAAGTTAAATACTTTAACTTGTTCTTGCTAGTTTATTATGCTAAGTAAACTTAATAGATAAATACTTGCCATGGTTTAACTTGATATTAATAGTGTATCATGCTTGGTGTGCTTTCTATCTTCCATGTTAAGATGTGATGATAATTAGCTAACTAGTTATCAGTAACTCTAAGTGCTTATGTGTGTGTCTGGTATAAACGTGTGCTTGTTTTGAATTGTTTGTAATACTATCTTGTGTTACTATTTCCCCGCATTCATGCACATGCATCGGCATTTCATTTAGGTACGATAAGTACATACGTGAAGGACGTGACGCTTGGAGCTAACCCGAAGGTGGTGTTGATGGACGAACTCGGAAGATGGAAGTGTCTTCGAAGGTGCTCGCAAAGCAAGTGACCTCTAACGAACACTGACTTAGTGTTTGTCCCAGGCAAGCCCCGGTGCATTTTAACCGTACCTAATGATATCAATTTACTATGTTATACTATGTTGTTGCATTAAGTATAGGAGTTGGGTGAACCTAATTGTTGCATACTACCTCCTTGCTTTTGATATCCTTATATCCTTGTTAGCCTGTTAGTATAGCAAAGATAGATGCTTAGCCTTGCTAATTAAAGATGACTTCCTCAGTAACACAAGTCACATATTGCTCTACATGGCGAAGCCGAGGGTATGAAAAATATCATGAATGGAAAGGCAACTGGGAAGGTTGGTAAATTGTCCGTACGTCTGATACTGGCAACATCTAGGTTAAGTGCACGCCCTAGGCCGGTATTTTGCGTATGTGTCTGCCGTTTTGACGGGCCGATCAGGTGGTGTCCCTCTTGTCATGTTGAACACATGCCTCCACCTTTAGCTGGCAAGATAACTCGTTCGAGCCGCGAAACCTACCTACTGGCCGAACCAAGGACGAAGCGAATCGCAAGCTGTTGCGGGGTGACGAGGACGCGGAGTGTAAGGCCGAGGCCAGCTAGTTGATCACTAGGCTGGACGTACGGGGTGCCGGGCAGTCCTTGGGCTTGTTGAGTATGATTCTGAATCGACCTTGGTTTGAATGGTAGACTAGGCGACTGTCGCGTCCCTTGGTACAGGGACTGCGAGGTTTGGGTGAGGAATAAACCCTCCAGCTGGATAGGAATTCGATTTGAATTGCGGTCTCTCCCCGTTAGTGAGAACTTGACAATTGCTACACTAGCGTGGGAACAATAATCTACTTGAATGGTTACGATGAAAATGATATGATGGACCAGAAGGGTGAACTGGTTACTATTGCTTGTTTAATTAAGTGTATTGCTTAGTACAGGTGCTAATCTAGATATCAGGTAATTATTACTAAAATATGGCAGAGCTCTAGTGAAGTACTTGTAAGTTGCATTAATGCTTTTATACAAAAGATAGTCCAAGCTACTCTACCACCATAAAGCCTGCATAATCCTTGGTGTCATTTATTTCTGGTTTATGACGGGTAAGTCTAGCTGAGTACATTCGAGTACTCAGGGTTTATCCCACCTTGTTGCAGGTGAAGGTCCCATGTTGCTGAAGGTGTGGCTAACCACTGGTGGGCACGGTGATTCTATATTATCTCTTCTCTCGATGTTGTTGTTGGAGGATGACACTAAAGCTAGCAATGTATTTCCACTTATACTATTACAATGATTTCAAAGCTATGTTCTTTTACAAAAAGGGTTTTTGAACTTAAACTTGTATTATTATTTGTAAACTCAAATGTGATTTTATTCCGCTGCAAACTCTGAGCTTAGTGATTTGTATTTACTTGATCTAACGATTCTCGGGTGTGACGTTAATTGACCGAGGTCTTTCGGGACACTCGGCGGACTACCGGGATTATGAAAGCCTAAGGACAAAGGTTGTCGCGTTGGCGATGATTTTTGGACTTAAGTTTTTGTAATTTGGGCGGTTCTGTTATAGTTACCAACTCGTGGTGCAAGAGGGGGGCTTCGGTTTAAGAATGGTTCTCTTGCCTGTCTTGATGTGTGCTAGGCTGCGGTCTCTTTAGAGTGCCATCTCGAATGGGGGCCCCATTCGCCTAAGTTTGAAACCTCATGGCTACTAACTTGTTAGAGTGACTAGTGTAAGGCTTCATAGTGAACCCTGTCGGCTTACCTTGGTAGTGAGCTAAGAGGCTAGATATCTCAGGCAAAGGGGTAACATGACTCAGGGGTAAATTTGTACAAACTCTGCAGAGTTCTAAAATCTATCATGATAGTCGTGCTCATGGATACGAGCAGTCTGGATCTTTCCAATTATATTACCCGTCTTTACATTAAAATGGAAATGATCTTAACATGGAAAACTAATGCTTATGCTTATTCATTGGGAAAGGGTTAAACTTATGTTTTATATGTTATGTACTCAATAAAATTTGATCAACTAAAATTGCTTATCACTTAAACCAGAGTCAGCCTTTTGAGCTTGCATCCCCATAGATATACTTGCTGAGCATGGTGAGCTGACGCTTGTTGTCACCACCTTTTGTATAAAAATCTCGGATGGTTACCAGATGTTGGAGGCTATGAGGAGTTCCCCGAGGATGCCCGTGACTTCTGAGGAGGGTGTACCCCGAGTTGGTGTCCCTGTGGTGGGAGTCTTTGTTTTACTATGTATTCCGTTGTAATAAACATTGTCGTTGTCTATGATGTGATGAACACCATGTGATGTAATAAAGATAATAATTGTTCGTATGATGATATTGTAATTTGTAAGATATATGTGAATCAAGACATCCTAGGTTCACATATATTTGGCTTCCAATTTATTATTATAAATTGGGGTGTTACAAATTGGTATCAAAGTTGAACTGACTGTAGGACACTCCCCTTAGATAGAATGGACATCCTCTTAGGTTTATTTATGAAAATTTTATTGCTTTTGGTATTTTACAAACTTTGTCACTCCTTCACTTGTTCTTTACAAAATTCTCATCTCATATTATAAATTTTGTGTAGATGGCCCGCACCAAGGACACGGCTCGGAACTCGACCAGAGGGCGCATCCCGGTCCGCTTAGCCTACGTTGCTCCTGAGGCTAAGGAAGAGGCTAAGGAAGAAGTGGAGGAGTATGTCCTTGTTGCTGCGTCCGGAGCAGCCGGTGACCCCAGCGATGACTCTAGAGACTCAAGCAAGTCATCGGAGTGCACCCATAGTTCTGACCAAGATGAGGAGGGTCATGACAATGAGAAGGTGTGCGACCACGCCTTGGGTGACGAGGTTGAGGAGGTCCCACGCCCCAAGTGGACCAGGGAGACTTTCTCCACTGACTTCGACGACAACGTGTACCACTCCCGACTCTTCGACATGGCTACGATGCAGTACGTCCTGGTTCCGGTGAAGATCAAGTACTGCAGTCGCAAGTACTCCCATCCAGTGCATAACGCATACTGGATCACCAAGATCTACATGAAGACTTGGAGTGCTCTGGAGAACTCTTGGGAGATCCGTACCTCTCACTGCTCCATGACTCCCACTCTCACCAAGGAGACTAGAGCGGAGGAAGCTACGCGGCAGGCTCTGTACCACCACTGCGACCTGATGTTTCCAGAGATCCAGGAGGAGGACGACCACTACTTTCCACGCTGTTGTGGCTCAGGCAACGGTTGTAAGGTGGCAAAGCTACAAGATGGAGAGAGTGTCCGGTTGGGCGAGACTGTTTCACTAGTGGTCTTGCTTAACACGGCACTCGACAGAGCGATGCTGGACCAGAGGACCCTTTGGATCGAGGTGGAGACGCTTCAGTCTCGCCTTCTAGAGATGGAGCGCCAGAGAGACAAGGGTGTTCATCCATATGAGCCTCCACCGCCACTGATGGCCTGTGACCCTGCTATCATCGTCTCTCGCAAGAGGCACCACCCGAGCTGCTCCTGCATCCACACCACCGTCGACCCTTAGGACCCGCCTTAGCCATGAGATGGAGAGTGTTACATGCGCGTCAGTCAGTCAGTAAGTCAGTCAGTCAGCCAGTCTTGTCATGTCATGTTGGAGTCATAGAGTCTGTATGAACTCCTAATTTAATAATGTGCATGGATGCTTGTCATGACGATCTTGAATGATTTGGATCTTTTCATGATTAATATGAGTTGTGGGGCTTGTCCACAACCATCTTGTTTTATGTTATATATGTGGGGTTAATAAAAGATTTTGTTGGGTTCTTCTCTATCTATCTCAATCTGTTCTATGAGTACCATGTTATCTCTGATCTTGCCTCTCTATCAGCAAAATAGGCATATGTCTCATACGATACATGGAATATAGATGGTTGACACCAGGAGGTCTGGATCAGGTGGAGCACCACCTCCACCACCCCTGCCAGCAACCATTGAGCAGCTGCTGGCGATGCAAACACAACTGCTTCAGCATATGGCACAAAATATGCGAAATCAGCAGAACAACCCGCCACCTCCTCCTTACCAACCAGCTCGTGACAAGAGGGGTGAATTCTTGAAAGGTCGCCTCCTACATTTGATAACACCTCTGACCCCCTCCAAGTAGATGATTGGCTTCGTGTAGTGGAGCGCCAGCTAGACATTGCCCAGTGCAATGACAGAGAGAAGGTCATGTATGCTTCAGGATAGTTTCAGGGAGTAGCGCTTGATTGGTGGGAATCATTTCAGCATGCTCACCCTAATGCTAACCAGATCTCTTGGCAGTTTTTCAGGGATGGCTTCCGTACACACCATGTACCTACAGGATTGGTCAGACTTAAGAGGAAGGAATTTCTCGCTCTTAAGCAAGGTAGTATGTCTGTGAGTGGATACAGGGATAAGTTCACTCAACTCTCTCGCTATGCCTAGCACGATGTTGTAGAAGACCTTGACAAGCAAGAGCTCTTCATGGAAGGGCTAAATGATGGAATTCAGTACCAACTACTTTCGCATACCTTTGCGAATTTTCAGCTTCTTGTTGACAAGGCCCTTGTTATTGAGAGCAAGAGGCGTGATATGGAGGTGAAGAAGCGGAAGTTTCAAAACCAGAACCAGTAGATGGGTAGTGGTAGTCGCCCTTGTTTCTCCCAGAACCAGCAAAAAAGGTACCAGGGGCAGTCCAATGCCGCCCACCGTTCTCAGTTCCAGTAGAGGACCCCACACCAGCAGCAGCAAGGTCAGTACCGTGCCCAAGCTCCCCGTCAAGTGCAGGTAGCAAATACCCCGATGAAGAACATCACCCTCAACACCCCCAATGCGATCAACAACAACAAGTGCTTCGTCTGTGGCGAGGTAGGTCACCTCTCCTACAACTATCCCAAGAAGATGACCCCAGGTCATTCTAGTGGACAAAAGGTGTTCCCCAACACCCCTAACAAGCAAGGACAACAAAATTATGTCCGAGGCAAGGTGCACCATGTGACAGCTGAGTCTGCACAGGAGTCGACTGAGGTTGTGATCGGTACGTTCCTGGTCAACTCTCATTTTGCTTTAGTTTTGTTTGATTCTGGAGCATCTCATTCTTTCATATCCGCACCTTTTGTTAAGAAGCACACTCTACTCATGCATGCTGTGAGATACACCCTGTTAGTAAACTCACCAGGAGGTGAAATGAAAGCTACATTACTTTGTCTTAATGTTAGAATTAACATAAGGGGATAGAATTTCTCACTGATCTATTAGTCTTGAATACCACGGGTATCGATGTGATTCTCGGAATGAACTGGCTTACTGCTCATGATGCCGTGATACACTATGCCAATATAACCATTTAGTTGAAAACAACTTCTGGATAGAATATTGAATTCAAAATCAAACTGTCAGTCTCAGATGATGGGCAAGTCAATCATGTGAAAGAGATGACTGTGGCTGATATTCCTATTGTGCAAGAGTATCCAGATGTCTTTCCCGACGATTTACCAAGTATGCCACCTGAACGTGATGTTGAATTCATTATAGATCTTTTACCAGGCACTGCACCTATAGCAAAAATACCTTATAGAATGGGGGTTAATGAATTAGAAGAGTTAAAGAAACAGATACGAGAGTTACAGAAAAGGGTTATATTCGGCCTAGTTCCTCACCATGGGGGACACCAGTCTTGTTTGTTGAAAAGAAAGATGGATCACAGAGAATGTGTATTGACTATAAATCTCTTAATGAAGTGACAATAAAGAGTAAGTATTTGTTACTAAGAATAGATAATCTATTTGACCAGCTGAGAGGTTATTGTGTTTTCTCCAAGATAGATCTCCGCTCTGGGTATCACCAGCTGAGAATACGATCTTTTGACATACCAAAGAATGCTTTCACTACTAGATATGGCTTGTAAGAGTTTACAATGATGTCTTTTGGTTTAACAAATGCACCTGCATACTTCATGTATTTGATGAACAGTGTCTTTATGGAATACCTAGACAAGTTTGTGGTGGTATTCATAGATGACATTTTAGTGTACTCGAAGAATGAATAAGACATGAGGGGCATCTGAGATTACTTCTACAGAAGCTCAGAGAACATCAAATTTATGCAAAGTTCAGTAAATGTGAGTTCTAGTTGAAGGAAGTTTCTTTCCTTGGTCATATCATATCAAATGGTGGAGTAGCCGTGGACCCTAAGAAAGTCCAAGATGTGTTGAGTTGGAATCCACCTAAAGCTGTCAGTGAAATCCGTAGTTTCTTGGGTCTAGCTGGTTACTATCGAAGATTCATAGAAGGGTTTTCTAAACTTACAAAACCAATGATAGCTTTGCTTGAGAAGGGTACCAAATTTGTCTGGTCAGAGAAGTGTCAGGCTAACTTTGAAGAGTTGAAGCGGAGGTTAACCACAACTCTGGTGCTAGTGTTGCCAGATATCACAAAAAGTTTGTCCATATATTGTGATGCATCGAGGCAAGGTTTGGGTTGCGTTCTCATGCAAGAAGGGAAGGTAGTAGCTTATGCTTCCAGATAGCTGAAGAAACATGAGTTGAATTATCCAACCCATGATCTAGAGTTGGCAGCAGTGGTACATGCCCTCAAGATATGAAGACATTGTCTGATTGGACACAGGTGTGAGATTTACACAGATCATAAAAGTCTAAAGTATATCTTTGCACAATCAGATCTGAACTTGAGGCAGCATAGATGGCTCGAGCTGATTAAAGATTCTGACCTTGAGGTACATTATCACCCTGGGAAAGCAAACGTTGTTGCTGATGCACTCAATAGAAAGAGTCATGTGCACACAACTTGTGTGTCTCAGTTTCCAGAAGAATTAAGGAAAGAATTTGCAAGTCTGAATCTATCGATTGTGGCTAACTGAGTGGAGACTGAAGTAGAACCAACTCTTGAACAAGAGATTTGCCAAGGACAGTTGCAAGATGAGCATATGGTGTCTATCATAGAACAAATAGTGATTGGAAAGGCACCAGGCTTTAGAATGTATGATCAGGGTACCCTTTGGTATGGTAAGAGAATTTGTGTTCCTGATTCAAAGCCTATCAAAGAGTTGATCCTGAATGAGGCTCACAATTCAGCATACTCCATTCATCCAGGCAGTACAAAGATGTATCTTGACCTTAAGGAGAAGTATTGGTGGCATGGCATGAAACATGATGTGGCAGAATGGGTGGCTATATGTGATACTTGTCAGAGAGTGAAAGCGGAACACTAGAGACCCGCAGGGTTACTACAACCTATGAAAATCCCTGAGTGGAAATGGGAAGAAGTGGGAATGGACTTTATAGTGGGTTTACCTCGTACCCAGAGAGGATATGACTCTATCTAGGTAATCACGGATCGTTTGACTAAGGTAGCTCATTTTCTACCTGTTAAAACTATTTACTCGGGAGCAAAGCTAGCTGAGTTGTATATGGAAAGGATTGTGTGTTTGCATGGAGTTCCAAAGAAGATAGTGTCAGATAGAGGGACACAGTTCACATAGCATTTTTGGAAGAAACTTCATGAGTCCCTTGGGACAAAGTTGAATTTCAGCTCAGCATATCATCCTTAGACAGATGGGCAGACAGAAAGAACAAACCAAGTACTTAAGGATATGTTGAGAGCCTGCGCGTTGCAGTATAGCACTAGTTGGGATAAAAATCTAGTTTACGCAGAGTTTTCTTACAATAATAGTCATCATAAGAGTTTGAAGATGTCCCCTTTTGAGGCTTTATATGGTAGAAAGTGCAGAACACCCTTGTTCTAGAATCAGACAGGGGAGACACAAGTGTTTGGTCCTGATGTGATAAAAGATGCAGAAGAACAAGTCTGAACCATCAGGCAGAACCTAAGAATAGCTCAATCAAGACACAAGAGCTATGTTGATGTTAGAAGAAGAAGTTTAGAATTCAAAGTAGGAGATTATGTATATCTCAAGGTATCACCAATGAGAGGAGTTAAAAGATTCATTGGTAGAGGGAAGTTATCACCAAGATATCAGCTTGAGTTGCCTGAGAACTTATCTAGTGTACACGATGTGTTCCATGTGTCATAGCTTAAGAAGTGCTTACAAGTACCTGAAGAGCAGTTGCCTTTAGAAGAGGTTAACTTACAAGATGATCTCACTTATACAGAATACTCGATCAAAATCTTGGATATGGCAGAACGTTTTACATGGAGTAAAGTCATCAGAATGTTCAAGGTTTAGTGGAACAGACACTCTGAGGATGAGGCAACATGGGAAAGAGAAGAGAATCTCAGATCAGAATATCCCAATCTCTTTTCATCATCCGAATCTCGAGGACGAGATTCTTTTTAAGGGGGGTAGGTTTGTAACACCCTAAAAATCATTTTCAGAAAAATATATGAAAATTGATTTACTTATATGCAATTTTCATGACATTTGGAATAATCAAGTAATTCATTTTACAAATATAAAATTAATTTAGTTTTACAAATCTTTTGTTGCATTCATGTCGGTGCATGGTTTTTATGCTTGAGTGCAGGGTAGTTCTGTGTGACTAGAATTCAAACGTTGTTTGAATTCGAGTTTGTTTTCTTTTGTTTTAAAGAAAAAGCTCTTTTCTCTCTCTCCTTCCTTCCTCTGTGTTTTTGGCCCACCTAGCTGAACCAGCCCAGCCTCGCCCCTCTCCTCCTTCCCACTCGTGTCGGACCACCCGCACCCGCACGGCCTGCTCGGCCTCTCCCACGAGCCAGAGTCCCGCTTAGGCCTCGGCCCAGCTCCTCGCTCGGCCTACCAAGCGCCGCACCAACCCAGCCGGCTACCCCCGCGCGTGGTCTAGCTCGCCTCCCCGCTACCGCTGACTGCTCGGGCCCTCATGTCGACTCGCCCCAAGCCACTGCCACCCCGACCCCACCCGTCAGCGGCACCTACCCCTTTCCCCTTCCGTTTCCTCTGGCTGGGAGCGGATAGCGCCGCCACCGCCGCTGTTCCCTCCCCTCCCTGTAACCGACATGAGTGGCCTTAATGGCCACTCAACCGCCCGTGCCTTGATGGCAGCACTCGCGTCGCCGTCTTTTCCCCCTCCACAACCTATAAAAGGACACCGCCATTGACCCACCTGCGTCCTCGCCATCGACCCGCCGACCTCCCGCGCGGAACCGCACCGTCACCCGCGTCGCTCCAGTGGCCTCGCCACGGCCACCCAAGTCTCCGGTGCCACCCAGCGCCCTCGTCGGTGAGCCAGAGGCCATCCCCATGGCGCTCCACAGTAGCCGAGCCACCACACCGCCCCTTCGTCCTCACCAAGCCCCTGGACCGCCTCGCCGATTGTTGACATTTCTAACATCGTTACCAAAAGTAGATTAATTTCTATTCCTGGTAACGACGCCAAAAATGGTTAACCACCTCTCATGCCACTTAAGCCAGTTGTCATCCCCAGCATGGCACAGAGATGCAGTATTGAAATATGCAATTGATCCTAAATATAAATGTGTATCTGCAAGCGCACAGATAATACCAATGTAGAACTTTAACCAGGAGTATTCCACGTATCGTTATTTATATTTTTACCACTGGGAAGGGAATTCTAAGGAATAAATGAGTAATAAGTATCACTACATGTGTAATGGAGAGTTTCCATGTATCTCTCTCAATACAGGGTAAGTGTCACATAAAATATAGATAATGAATGAATGGTGCCAAAAGATAAATATACTGATCAGCATATATAGCCACATAAAATAATGATAAGCACCTCAACAGATATTCTAGCAAGTCATTATCATGGAATTAGGATGAACTACAAGAATATTTCTTAAGTTATTCTAACTATAAAGTCTAGCATATTATGATTAGTGCAATTATACATGGCAATCATGGCGAGATAAGAAGATTACACTCACGCATAGTGAGATTACTAAGGAAGATGAGAAACTTAGCAATCACTTCCCCATAATGGTTCCGCTCTGCCTGCCCTATAAACAGGAGGAGGACTACAAAGGACTCAACAGGACTGTCACTCCCGCGATCTACCTCATGATCCGGAATATAGGGTACAATCGCAGATAAATACGGTATAGGCACCACGCCTACACAATATTTATCATTTACCCATAGTACTGATGGATAAACGCTATACGATCCTAAACATGAATATAACTCAGATCTAACTAAGCCAAGCATATAATCATAATAAACTAAGAACAATATAATTGAGAACATAATCGAATAGAATAAAGTCATAATTAATATAATGAAATAGAGCAAAGTCATATCCATAATATTGTGACCGAATATAAAGGCTAAAACCAAGGATACATAAGGTCTACCACCAAAGAAGACCCAGCACCTAGTCAAGACCATATTGGATAAAACAATCCAGAACCTCCACACAACATGAGGAAAGTTCTGGTTTGTATGCAGAAAGCCACTCCCAACAAATGAGATTGGAAAACTCCAACTCTAGCCTTTCCAACAGGAGTTCGACGCAAACATGGACGACCAAGTAGATGAAGCACGCCGCATCAACTAACTCGGGAGCGGCAACGGTGACGGTCCGAAGTGTGACACCCTATGTCAAGCTTGCATTAGGATCATCATTAACCACTAAGCATAAGCATTTCATTGCATTCATGTTTGCATATGCTATCATTTCATGTGTGTGTTATAATGTTTTGAAACTAGAATTATATAGGTGTTTTGTGCTCAACCTTGTGATCAACCTGTTTAGCTAAACCTTGCTATGCTTAGAGTAAAGTATGGTTTGCTTTATGTTTAATTACCCTGCTTAATTTGAGCTCAGTTTATTTGTTAAAGAATTAAAGTAATTCTTTTCTTAAATAGCTTAAATAAGTTTTTAATCCTCAACCCTTGAACTAATGGTTTTCAGAATTTATGACCTACATGAAAAAGGTAGAGAATAATATTATGAACAACTTTGGTTTAAGTGTCAAAACTTAGTTTGGAGTTTTTTGAAATTGTTTTGAAGCAAATTCAGTTTGAATCAAATAAAAGAAAATGGAAAAAGGAAATCAGACCTGAAGCGGGCCGAGTTACCGCTTTCGGCCCACTCAGCCTCGCCCGCCGACCCAGCTCGCCGCGCGCGCTGCCGCTCACCCGTGCGCCTGCGCTGCACGCGCAACACATGTGCCCGCACGCACGCCCCCGTGCACGCACGCCGCATGCCTGCGCGCACCCGCCCGACCTCGGCTGAGCCGTACATCGGCGTCGCCTGCCGCGTGGCCACCGGTGCCTGACCGCGGATGTCGAACACGCCATGCCGCTCGCTGTCGCTCTGCGCTGTGCCGCGCCGCGCCGTTAGCACTACCACTGCCGCCCTGCGCCGTGCCGTCGCGTCGCATTCACGCTGCCGCAGCGCCTACCGCCGGCCAGCTCCACGCCTCGCCTCGTCGCACTCGCAATCAAATGCGGACCAGCGCTAGGACCAAGCCGCGCCCTATCCCGCGCGCTGCCGCCCCTGCTCCCGCGCGCGCAGACACGCCAGCGCCGCTGCCACCGCCGCACCATCGCGTCACGGCCCCCACTGGTCGCGCCGGTCGGCCATGACCGTGCAAAAGGGAGCACCTACACCTCCTCTACCTCCCACACTCGTCAGCACTCATCCTCACTCGCTCACTCGCGCGCATTGCCTCTGCTCTCGCCGTGTCGAGCGCAAACCGCACCGCAACACCCCCTTTTTGAATCCGCCACCACCCTAGCTCCTCTGTTCGATCCACCTCGCACGGCAGTTCACCTTGGAGTGGCACACGCCCTGCTCGCCTCACCTTCACTCGCCGAGCACTCCAGTCGCCGGAACGCCTCCGCCGTTCCTCGGCCCAGAGTCGCCACCGCACCGACCAAACGGTGTTCACCCCTCACCGTCTCGCCTCCGACGCCTCCATCTTCGTGGGAGCTTCATCGGAGCTAGCAGAGGTGAGAACACCTTTCCCCTAGCTCTAGTTCGCCCTGAATCAACACCGCACCGTTGGCCGAGCGCCATTGCCGCCGCGGCGGAGCTTGCACGTGGTCAGGGTTCCACAGAGCCCCTCCGGCTCAACCAACCCTTGCACTGCACTCACCACATCACCATGATGCTCACGCAACCCTGCGCCGAGCCTCGCATCGCCGGTGATCACCTCGCCGCGTCGCACCGCCGTGCTGCACCGCCACCGCACGCCACCGGCCACTTTCACAGTCGCGTCGGTTCAACCAACCCCACCAGTGGATGCGCGTCATCACCCCGAGCCTACCACACCCAACCCCACCGCCGGAGACCTCACCGCCGGCGAGAATGCGCCGGTCAGCGCCGTCCTCTGCTCCCTGCTCACTGGCAGGTGGGCCAGAGTTGACCGCGGGCCCCGCTTGTCAGCTCTCTCCCGCCTGCGTGTATTGGGCCAAGCCCAGTACTGTTTCCCCACGGGCCGGATTCCGAAATGAAATTCTTTTTTCCTATTTTCAGTAATATGTTAATACTTGTTTGTTTTATATCTAGAGTTTGGTAAATCCTAAAATGGTGAAATCAATTTTGTTAGACTCTATAAATAATGATCTTTCTGTTAAAAATATAAAAGTGATTTTTGGAGAATGTCTTCAGTACTAATGTTTATTTAGTTGTTTTCTGCATTTATCAAAGTTAAATGTGTTCCTGCTTAATATGGTCAAATAAAAATGTAAGGTTTTTATGTTAGCTCTATTGTCCTGTGTAGAAGCTAGGAAAAATATAACATGTCATGTTTCTGTGTAAGTTTTATTTATCACCTATTAAAATGTGTTTCTGCTGTTTTCTTAGATTAATTCCTGTGGTAAATATGTGCATGTATAAATCATGAAACTTTTTGTGGAGTCTCTGTATGTCATTCTCTATCTAAGAAAAATATAAAATGTGGTATGTTGTATGGCAGAAAAGATACTTGTAGTTCAAGTGCCCTTTTCTAGGGTTTTCTTGGAAAATCTATATAGAAAATAATCTGGTAGTGTTGATCATGAAACTTTCTTGATAAATATTTTTTTAAGTATAGGTTCTGCTAAAAATAAGTTATAGCATGTTTCACCCTGTTATCTAGTAGCTCTAGTTCTAAGTGTTTTTTCTGCATTTAATTTCATCTTTTTGTATCTGCTAGCCGGTAGCCTTGCTATATTTAATTTTTCTGCAGTAGCATCCAATAGACATGATCTACCCTCTGTAATTTTGGTAGATGTTTCTGAGAAGTTTATAATAGGGTTGCTGTGTAAAGTGGAATTAGAATAAAACACTTAGAGCACTTCTAAAAGCCATCTTTGAGTGTTTAATTCTTGTTTATGCATCATCCCTGCACCATCAAGTTACTTATGTATGCATTGCAATCATTTAGGATCAGTGGAGGAACACCAGGAGCCAAACCCAGAGACAGAAGTCCAGGAGGTGGACGAGCTAAACGAGGAGTACCACGAGCTCGACACTAACCTCCCCGAGTGCCCTGACCACCAGCCCTCCACCTTCACTCAAGGCAAGCCCCGGAGCATTCTTAAGCCTCCCAATATTTACAATTAATCTACTTGAGTATTTTATACTGTGATGCATTAGGTGACAGGAGTTGTTTGAATCCCAAATTGATGCATTACCATCCTTGATTATTGTTTTACCTACCTTGTTACCCTGTTAACAAAAGCAAAAAAAACCACTTAGCCTGCTTAGAATAGATGGTTACATTTATATTTATGTTTCGTGTTATCCCATGGGGGTAATACTATCACGATTAGCTATATTTGCTATCGTGGAAAGAATCAATGGTAGTAATGAAATGCGGTCAACTGGAAGGAAGAGGCACCAAGTGGTTTAGACTTGGGGGCAGTCCGTCCGTTGGATCGTATAGGTTTGTATACGATGGTGGCTCTCTTACATCTTTGAATGCGCCCTTTCACATAGGGGCCGTTGCGAGTATCGACCCTGAAGTCGAGTAAACACTGTCCGGGCCGGCGCTCAATCTGCTGTGAGCACCCTCTAGTTTGTAGATACGATCTGCCCCATGGTGGCCAACTGATTTCTACAATTGGGTGGACCAATGCGAGCCCGCGACGATACTACCTGGACTTTGTTGAGCGGTGACCCAATGCATGGACCCGACGGGGAATGTGTGGGCGTGTGTTGAAGGTAATCTTGCCAGCTGGTTGTATATCCATTCAAATTGCCGCCCCCCACTGGATATGGGGGATTATGCTGAGCTTCACCATGGTACAACTCCATGTGACATCGTAATGGTTCTACTAAAATGTTGATAAAGGAATTGGATATGTTATTATATTGTTTGATTAGATCAAGTGAGTGCTCTAGTACAGGTGCAATAACCTAGAGATAAATAGAAGGATAAAAGATGACTGCTCTTTTATTCATTAAAGTGAACTCCTTTAATTAAGCATTTCCGCAAAGCAGAGCTTACCCAACTCCAGATAAAGCCATGCATATCCTTGGAGTCCTTATTTTCAGTTAGACGGGTAAGTCTAGCTGAGTACATTCCCGTACTCAGGGTTTATTCCGTTTGTTGAAGATGGTCAAGTATACTTTGACTATTGTAAGCATTGTCTCTATCCTGTCGAAGGAGAAGAGGAGTAGGCCTTGGGCAAGGTCTTCTACGAGCTCATCTTTTGTTGTTGTCGGACATGACCTCGTGGGCACCCTTATCTTTTAACGATATTAGTGTGGAGTAAAACTTTGGGTTCAACTTCAAACAATGTTCTATTTGGCCATAGGTGTCGTGGCGTAAGTACTACTTTTATTTGGAACAAAGTGTTGTAATAACTTTATTCGTCCTTCCAGTATTTTCGATTTAAAGTGTGGCTCGTTCGAATGTGCATACCTAAGTTTGTGCGATCTTGGTTGGAGATACGATTGTTAGAAATCCTTCGAGATTTCTGGACTACCGGGATTATATGGGCTCAAGTGCTTTAAGTGGCAGTTAAATCAGCTACTTTGGTACTTGATCTCTTATAATTTGGACGGTTCTATCACACGAAGTTCAGTAAACAAATAGAGAAAGCATGGAAGCCAGAACTCGGAGAAGGCTCGAGGGCTGGAAATACCTACCCTATAAAACTTTTTTTCAGATCCTCCGGATACTTGTACCAAGTAACCAAAGGCTCGGAGGCTACACTTGTTGGGGATATAACCTCGGCATATCCCTAGGGAACTTCTTGGGCCTGCCGACCAGGAGACGGCCCAGCCTACGAGGCCTTGCGGCACGCGACAAAGCCCGTCGTGCTCACCAAGGACTCCGAAGAAGCCTTGCTCGCCCAGAAGAATCCTAGAAGATAGGCTCGGATCCCTTACCTAAAGGGACCGATCGTAATCTGTTAGGATATGTAACTGTAACCCTGCTCCCCGGCTATATAAGGCGAGCAGGGACCCCCTCCAAAACGATCCCTCTACAATCCCCTAGATCACCTCTACGGATCTTGTAACCTAATACTCACATCAATCCAACCACCAAAACACAGGACGTAGGGTATTACGGTGATTTGTCGGCCCGAACCTGTCTAAATCGTTGTGTCTATGCTCTTTGTGTTACGCTTGATCGTCGTCGCCACACCTCCACCTACAATCTACTACCGTGGGGTTCCCCCTAGGTAGACTACGACGCGTATTCCATCGACAGTTGGCGCGCCAGGTAGGGGGTGTGTGCATCGACGTCATGGCTCATTAAGCGGTTACGTTCCCGGATTCGATGGTCCTACCGACAGCCAGCACCGTACTCCAGATCGGATTCATCTCTTGGACCATCGGATCTACTCCGCGAGGGGCCGATACGCCAACACTCACGCGACGTCCCACCACGCCAATACATTGTCCGCGAAAGAATATCAGCGTCGATGATCTAGTTGATGCCATTGACCGCTCCAACGCCAGCATCACCGGGTGCATCGACCTCATTCAGGCGGTGCGACGCCGACTCCCTGGCCATCGCGGCCGCCAACCACGAAGCCACCGACCCACAAAGGCGACGACTGTCGCGACCAGAGACGTCCACCTTTGTACGACGATGCCCTACGGGCTCAACAATCAGGCGGCACTCCTCCAGAAACAGGTATCCCGATCGGTCTTTGACCAGATCTCCGCACCTCCCGTCGTGAACACTATTATCATCTCCACAATCGACAGCGACTCCGAGCAGGCAGCATCTCTCGATGGTGCCACCTCCCCAGGTTCGACCACCAACGCAGGGACCAAAGCCGCAAACCCATCTAGATCGACCGACAGCTGCGAGTGATCGAGTCCTCGGGTCAGTCCCAAAGTAGGAACCACTCAAGAAGCCCTCCAAGAGAGCACCAAGGAGGATCCCCAAGACACGATGATGAAGACCACGACGAGGCTCGCCATGGCCGAACACCGAAACCTGTGTACCGGAGCCCTCTGAGAGATCGAAGACGGAGACCTCCGCGGTACAATGACAGAGAGGACGACCAAATCCGGTGTTACCATTCACCAACCCCGCCACGTCGAAGCCCTCCGAGACAACACTGACGAAGATCACCGAGGTACGACAATGACGAGTATCACAACCCCAGATACAATCGAGCGCAAGCTCCCAGAGCTACCGGGGACTACGCCTCTTCTCAGCCCGCCTGTGCCAGTAATGTTGTCAGTATCTACCATCAGCTGGCTCCAGAAGATCCCAGAAGGCACCATCGATAATTGGGAAGACCTCAGGCAAATCTTCGTCGAAACATACAAAGCCACATGCATCCAACCAGGAACACGTTACAACTTGGAAACCGTCCGCCAGAGAAGCAATGAGAGCCTCCGAGAATACATCAGGCGTTTCTCCAACAAGCGCCTGAGCATAACAGAGATTTCCGACCCAGAAGCTATCGCCATCTTCTCCAACGGCCTGCGAATGGACGACCTCCGAAACAAGCTAGCCCGGAACAACGTAAAGACCATAGAGCAAATGATGATGATTGCGAACCCCTACGCCAACCAAGACGACGCCACTCGCAGCAGAGAGAACAGAAGCGCCATTCCCACTCTCCGGAACGCGCAGGGGAGAACAACCGACAACCAGACTACCGGAACGAGAAAGGGTCCATCGACCATCGCGACCACCGATCAGGTAACTCCGAACGCCGACCGCAGAGGTACGACCACAGGAAAAATAATCGTTACGTCGCAAGCACGGACGCCCGCCCAAAGAAGAGTTACTACGAAAGCTATGAGAAGATCCTAGACGAACAATATCCCATACATAAGAACTTCAAGCACTCTCTGCGAAATTGCGAACTCATAGAGACCACAATGAAGGACAAATCATAGAAGCGACAGAAGAAGGACGGCGAAGACAAAGGCAAGGACCAAGGACCATCAGCACCAGAGTTCCGACCAGCCTCGACGACGTACTCCATATTTGGGGGTAGCGTGCTCGTCGAAGGGGAAAGAAGATGCCGCCAAACTCGATAGAACGTGTACTCCCTCGCTGCCACAGGAGGAAACACAGTCGAAGACCGCCCCCTCCACTGGTTGGACCAACCAATCAGTTTCTCCGGAGAAGATGAGTGGACGGATTATAGATATCCAGGTCGCTTCCCGCTGATCATTAATCCCACCATCGCAACGTGCTGCTTCAGGAAGGTACTGGTCGACGATGGCAGTGCCATCAACATTATCTTCGCCGACGCATTCCGCCAGCTCGACTACTCAAAGAAAGATCTCCTCCCAGCAAAATTCTCCTTCTGGGGCATCATCCCAGACAAAGCATCAACACCAATAGGGCAGATCACCCTACTTGTGCAATTCGGCGACAAGAACCACTTCAGAGTCGAGAACATTAACTTTGTCGTTGCCGACTTTGAGACAGCCTACCACGCGATATTGGGGCGTCCGGCACTTGCCAAGCTAATGGCAGTCCCACATTACACATACATGGTGTTGAAGATCCCGACACCACAAGGCATCCTTAGCCTCCGAACCAATCTGAAGATAGCGTACGAGTGCGAGCAGCAGACAATCAGCGCCATTGAGAAGACCTGCGCCAACATCCCCAGCGACAACGACAGAACCCCCACCAAGAAACAGAAAGAAGCAGAATCAACTACGACCACCGCCGACCACATCCGTGATCAGATGCAGAAGCTACCACCACTCGAAGGAATGTAAGGATTTCCAAATGTAACAATAAATTTTGTACTAGGTGTTCCCTCATCAATAAATAAAAGGTGCCTCATCTCCTACATGTCCCGCATAACGACATTGACTTGTGTAAAACGCCCACGGCGTGACAACTACAACTGCACAAACGCCCACGGCGTACGACGACTTGTGCAAAACGCCCACGGCGTGACGACGACCCCCCCCCCCCACAAACGCCCACGGCGTACAACGGCTTATGCAAGACGCCCACGGCGCACGACGCTGCGCACGACCAAGGCCATAACGTTCGACGACCTCACCACAAAACGCAATAAGGTGTTTCTCCAAACAGCCTGGCCACAATTAGAAAGCTTCTGAAGCTGGCCTGTCGGTTAACCATAGCGAGTAGAAGTAGCTACCCTAAGCACTATGATTACATAGACAGGCCTCCCTAGCAGCATTTACCCAGAAGTCGGGCGATACTGCTAGGGTCGGTAGCCACGAGGTCGCGCGCCCAGAATCTGTACACGACCACGATACGGTCGACGACTCTACAAGCAGCCTGGCTCGCCCAGCGTCTGCAGGAACGATCTCCACAGGCCCAAAGTCACGCCATGACGGAGCCTCTCGATAAAAGGCCCTGTCCATGGCATCTCCCTAAGCGTGCATGAGTTGTTCGCCCTCTGCGCCGCGGGTTGTCACTGCGTGCCTCCTTGGGAATCCTTATGTATCCTACGCGTGCAGTGGCGCTAGCCCTACGATATGGACCATTTGAGAACCAAGGTCGAACGTTAATCGCTACGGCTCACTACTTAGTAAGCAATAAAGGACATACAAGTGAAACAAAAGCTCACCGCCCAGATATATAACAACTTTGCAGATTTCACTTACACGTCCAACCACCAGCATCTCAGCGACAAGTCATAGCTGCCCCGTAGCAAAGTAACCGATGACAAAACGCCTCGACACACCCAAAGACAAAAGGCAATGCTTCTATAAAGCACCTGATAACTACAACCTCATCCTACTGATGCGATAAGCAACCACCTCACTAATGTTCCTAGTCCATAGATCGAACTCATGCCGAACCTAGCATTGAAGACTGCAGTACATAATGATCCCAGACATGTTGCTACCATCCGGACCAAAGCGACGACACCCCTCCTAGACGCAAACATGAGGCTCGACGATGACAACCAAGTTCGGAACATCCTCTAGGGCATGAATCCACCGCCGCCTCCGGATGACATGTAGATCATTACGAGAACGCTGCCGAAGACTGCGAAGTCCCTTGTCGCAAAATCGACCATCAGGAAGGGCACCACCGCCAAGACGATTGATGAGGGCAGGCGTCTCCAAGTTCAATGAATCTGCATAATATAGCATCATGGCTCTAAAGTACATCGCGACACCATCGCCAGCTGCGACCGCCCTACCAATCAACGATCGCCCAACAAGATCTTGTCCCCACAGCATTAGTAACTCCAGGCCACGGAAGAACAGAGCTTCTCGGTGGTCGGCATCAAGAAAACGTTGCTCGAAGGCAGTCTCCAGAAAAGGGTAGTAGGGCCGACAATAGTCCTGGACACGCCGAAGGGACACAAGACGAATCATCGACGGATCATCACAGAAGTCGCAGAAGAAGCGGCAGATTGGGCGAATCTTCACATACTAACGCACATTGTTGCCACCATCGATCACATGAAGAAGGATCCGAAACGCCAAGTCTTCCGGCAGGGCCATCATGACGGCTAGATCCATCGAAGGATGCGCGCCACCAGCCTCAACCAAACCTGTACGGACTACGCGCCAAAAAAACCCTCTCAAGATCTTGCGGCTAAACAAAGCAAAAGAAGTCCACACAATAGGAGTCGGTACTCACCCGGATTGTCACGGGGATATATAGTCGAATCTCCGCTCAGATCGAATATCCTGAACAACGAAGTAGCGCCTCCTCGAATCCTACACACACTCGGGTGAAGACCAAAAGACGCGACCGTTCCCGTTCCACCGCGGATTCATCCTTTATACAAGCGGCGCGACGCTTTGCCTTCCAGAGTTTTTGGGAAACCACAACGGCCAAATACGGAACCGCCACAACACCAATTCCTCACGCCGCGTTTTGGGCCGTTAACCGCATGGTTAATACGGCCCAACAACCCACCTTACTTCAATTTCGTATTCTGCTTCAGATAATTTCCATGATTTTTTGGCTAATTCTTCCTAAAAACTACTAACACCACAGTCTCAGGGCTGGCACCACGATCTTGTTATGATTTCTTTTAAGCAGGCACAGTAACACAGTTATAGTACACCAGTCAAACAAGTCTTGCAGGACATCCGCTACAACACCACTCGGGGACTTCGCCGACATGAAGCAACGACTCAGCCACCTGCTCGCAGACTCAACCAGGCTCGGGGACTCCATCCATGGATACAGCACCAAAAGGAGACTCAACCAAGCTCGGGGACTCCATCCATGGATACAGCAAGGTTCGGGGACCGCCTCAACAACGAAGCAAAGACAGCACCAAAATAGCAAAACACCGGGGGACTGCGAATAAAGCAACATAATCCTGATACAAGAACCTTACAAGTCTCTTACATCAGCCTCGGGGACTACGGGTATTCGCAGTCGTTTCTACTAAACTCATATTCTAGCATTTTTTCTATAACACTGATACAAGATCCCTACAGTTCCTTCCATCAGGCTCGGGGATTGCGTGTATTCGCAGTCATTTTTTTGCAAAACTCATGCCTTACTCATTACCTATATTCCCTAACGCATCCTTTATCTTTATAAAGCTTGGCACCAAGTCCATACTTAACCTACTACCAAGCTCGGGGACTAAGTGGGTACACTTCACCTTGCGGTGAATGTACTTGTTTTCTTTCTCGACAAACCTCTGCTATTTCCTGTTGTCTTTTTGCAGAGCTTAAGTTGGTACACTTCACCAGGGAACAGGTCGTTCAAAAGTTTTTTCTTCTTCAGCACGCCACATCCTCCTGACGAGCAGCCGCAGCATCCACCGAAGGCAATCCGCTCGCTCATAGGGCCATGACGCTCTCGACCAGCTCGACCTGGTCGGGAGGCTTCTCCGACCACCGCCCCGGCAGGGTAACCTGGTCGAATTCCTACAGCGACGACCTCACGCGATGGCGACCAGATATACATCTCCAAGACGATGTTGCTAACTCACCGGAAGAATATAACGTGCTCGGGGACTTGTTGGGGATATTACCTCAGCATATCCCTAGGGACCTTATGGGCCTACCGAATAGAGGACGGCCCAGCTCACGAGGCCTTGCGGCACGCGACCAAGCCCGTCGTGCTCGCCAAGGAATCTGAAGAAGCCTTACTTGCTAACAAGAATCCTAGAAGATAGGCTCGGATCCCTTACCTAAGGGACCGATCGTAATATGTTAGGATATTGAAACTATAACCCTACTCCCCGGCTATATAAGGCGAGCAGGGACCCCCTCCAAAACGATCCCTCTACAATCTCCTAGATCACCTCTACGGGTCTTGTAACCTAATACTCACATCAATCCAACCACCAAAACACAGGACGTAGGGTATTACGGTGATTTGCCGGCCCGAACCTATCTAAATCGCCGTATCTACGCTCTCTGTGTTACGCTTGATCGTCATCGCCACACCTCCGCCTACAATCTACTACCGTGGGGTACCCCCTAGGTAGACTGCGATGCGTATTTCATCGACAACACTCAAGGAGTGCACTTTTTGCCCAAAAACAAAAAGTGCAGGAAGACCACCAGAAGGAGACACAAAAGATCATCCCATGATTTTACTTCAAAAAGAACTCGGCTTACCCTCAAACAACCCGACGCTTTGAAGAAACATCATGAGATGCTCGGGGGCTTGTCGATGGGATATCCTACGGAGTACCCATGGACCGGCCTGCCGGAGTCTTGGGCCTTGATCACACAGCCCACGAAGGAAGACAAGCACGCAAACTCGGATTGTACTCGGATACAACAGCAAGACCGAAGCGTAGCTTAGGACTCTAAATTTGTAACCGAGTAGGACTAGAAGCAACTCTCGGTCAGTCCCTGGACTATAAAGGGTTGATGAGGGTACCACCCAAAATCATCTCAACACACTACATAACACCTGATACGTAGAGCGACACGCAACACCTTGTATTACGAGATCAGAATAACAACAAGCGACCTAACTAGACGTAGGGCTATTACTCGACTGTGTCGAGGGACTGAAACAGTATAAACCGTGTGTCCCTACGTGTCCAACCACCAAGGTTTCACTATTCACCGAGGCACGAACAACTGTCTTGGGTAACCCTGTGGCAGGCTATCGGTGGTAAAACATCGACAACATCATATGAATGTGTATGACTTTACAGAATGATTAACCACATCTAGCAGTTATATGGTATTGGTTTGACTAAATCACCTTCAATTATTTATGAAGATGCAAATAGGTTACATAAAGAGCAATATCACTAAGAACATTGTTCCTAAGTTGTTTTAGCCCTATAAATTACAAGAAAGTGGAAAAATAAACATCTTGCAAATCAAATCATATGATAATGTCGCTAACCTTTATAGTAAGTCCTTACCAACTTTTGTGTTTCAAAAATTAATACATGGAATTGGTACACGACGACTTTGAGATTAGTAAGAATCAGTGGAAGACATCATTTAGATGTTATCCGTACCAACATCATATTACACTCTTCTTTCACAAGTTTTACTTACATAGTTTCATGTTAAAGTTTTTAATAGATAATATTAACATAAGAATGTGTCATATTTTTTATTTTTCACACTAGAATTTCTTAGGAAATATCATATATATATATATATATATATATATATATATATATATATATATATATATATATATATATATATATTGCCCTCACAACTCATCTATGATTTTTTTCTTAAAAAGTTTTTTCATATGAGTTATCTAAGAGGCAATACCAATAATATATCGTTATATTTTCTCTTAATTTTTCTACTAGATTTTTTACAAGAGTTTTAGTGTCATATCTCTTAATAATGCTCCTCACATTTCTCCTAAAAGGTTTTTAGGTGAGTTATCTTTATGTCGTGTCTCCAATATTTTTTTCTCTACTGGAGTTTTTAGTGGTATACTAATGACACAATGATTTATTTAAATCACATACATATATGATATTTTCTCCTTATTTTTTCAATAAATTCTAAAGGAGTTTTTATGGCATATCATATATTTCTCAGATTTTGTCGGCTTACAGCTGCATTGAATCTCAAGAAAAATTCAATCAAGGAGTGTTATGAAATGACACCTCTTTACCAGCAAAAACATATGCCTATTCACGAGATGATTTCATCCATTGAAGCAAAGATTAGTGAATACGAGTAGACAATTAATTTTACCTTTAAGGACATATCCTTTGACAACAGTCATGTTTATTCAGTGGTTACTTTTGGGAATAGTCAGGTGTCCTCCGGGTATCCCTTCACACACACACACACACGCACGCACACACACACACTCCTTCCGTTCTAATATATAAGGTGTAACCACTTTTTGTCCATGTCCTATAATATAAGGCGTGCTCTCTCTAAACGCATATACATCGATGCAGTGCTGTGAAAGAGAATTAAATGTATTCTTGGTCTTTGAACCAGAGGTGGTTACGCCTTATATACTAGGACGGAGAGAGTACAAGAGATCAATAAAACAATATAGTTCTTTTAGATCACTTATAAAAAATGAGAGAGGGATAAGAGAAGATATAAAATAAAATAAAAAAATTTACATGTGAGGTCTATATAATGAGGTGACACTTACGTATGAAAAGGACGACCTTGGATTTCCAAGAGAAAGAAATTGTTGGAGAGTTTTACTTTTCTATACGTGCTTGCTATTCGACTTCCACGTAAAGCCATGGTATATCTAGCAACTAACCCTACAGTAATTTGTGGGAGGCCAGCAGAACGTGATTTTTTTGCCCTTAAGGGAATGTGCCCTTAACACATCAATCATTGGATTTGCATTGAGATATGTGTATACCAATGCGAATTCAATGGTTGCATGTGCTAGGAGCACATGCCCTCAAGGGCAAGTTTAACTTTTTCGAGGCCAGCAGCCTACTTTTTACGCTCTGAATCCTAAACCACATTTTTATAGAAGGCCCGGTTTGTATCCTTAAAATCAAGTTCATTTTAATAATCATGATTTAAACACATATTAGTTAAACTAATGATTGCATATGGATTACATTTATATACTACTCTACTCTTCATTATATGAGAGATATATTTATTTGTTATATTTCTATTATAAAAGAACGAGTTTAAAGAATGTGTTATAAATTACAAAGTAGAAATATAATTATGATCTGCAAAATCAATTTTTATCTTCTACCCTATGATTTTAAGATAGGTTTATATATGACCTTTGAAACATGATAGAATGTCAAATTTCAAGTCAAATAGGTTAATTTATTAAAGCAGATTTTAATTCTTCCAATTGAAAGGATCCAAACAGCCCCAAAATATTTTTTTCCAAAAAAAAGAACTTTGGTTAGTTGGAAGTTGGAACATGGAGAGAAATCAACCAGCACTGAAGAACATACAGTGCACAGTTTCAGTGAGTTGCAATCAAGCTCTGCGCTTGCTAAGACGCCAAGAGTTGGGCTCGTGGTATCTATCATACAGAGGCTCGATCCTCTCCTGCCTTTTCCTCTTGCTCATCTTGGTGGGGTCAGCACCCTTGTAAAACCTTGGCGCCAGCTCAACCAGCCATTTTGGATCGATCACGGTCACCTCCCTCATGTACTCCTTCGTTGTCATCACAAGCTCATGATAGATGACCCAGTCTGGCTGGCGCTGGAACAGTGCGCTGCTTGGGTGGATGTACACTGGCTGGTTTTCGACCAAGGTTCTGTATCCTTCCTGGGGATCCTTCCTGGCGGCGTGGAAAAAGAAGCCTGTAGTGATCGCTTTCCTTATCTTTGTGAAGTTTTTCCCAGCGGAGACAACATCAAGTTTATATCTGCACACACAAGAGTGACATATGTTAGGAAATAGATAGACCTCAAAGAAAGGGTTGTCTAGTCAATGCCGTATAGATCCAACACTGAAAATAGTCATGGGAACAATAATAACAAGATGAATTTAGAAGAAAAAATGACATGATGTACAGGCATAGCCAGGGTCCAAACACGGACACATAAGTCCAGAACAGTCTCAACGCTAAACCATGTAGATAGACTTCAAAGAAAAGATTGTCTAATCAATGAAGCATACATCTCATTGAAAATAGCCATGAGAATAAGAATAACAAGCTGACATTAGAAGAGAAAACAACAGAAAGTACAGACACAAAGGAGACAGGATAATGCACAACCATCTTAATGCTAAACCAGGTAGTCATTTTCAGTTACTTAGACTACTAAAAGGATGTTTGGTTTGATTGGAAGGTTGGTGATGACGATAGAAGAAAACTGATCCCTTTAAAAAAACATCAAGGAGAAAGATCCTTCAAGCACAAAACTAAACAGAATAAACAAAAAACAAAGAAGACAGGGGGAGCCTCTCAAGCAAAAGATGGGAACAAAAAAGATATCTAGTGCTACAGTGGCAGACCTAGGATTTCACCAAGGGTATGCCATATCAAAAAATTTACATGCAATTCGTTAAATTTCATTTACAAATTCAATAAATAATTATAAAATTGCTCCATAATTACTAAATAACATAATACGTCCTAAATTCAACAATTAAGTTCCATTTTTTCATAAATTAAAATATAAATAGTACAAACACTAATATTACTTCCCGATTAGAATTGGGCTTCATCAAGGGTCAGCCTTGAGCCCGTATCTCTTTGCCTTGGTAATGGACAAGATTACAAGGGACATTCAAGGGGACATCCCTTGGTGCATGCTCTTTGCCGATGATGTAGTGTTAGTTGATGAAAGCTTGGCGGGAGTAAATAGGAAACTTGAGCTGTGGCGGCAGACCCTTGAGTCTAAAGGTTTTAGACTAAGTCGGACTAAAACCGAGTATATGAAATGCGACTTTGGCACAACGGCTCAGGATGAGGGAGATGTGAGTTTGGAAGGTCAAGTCGTGCCTAAAAAGGACACCTTCCGATATCTGGGATCGATGCTACAAAGGGATGGAGATATTGATGCAGACGTTAGCCATAGAATCAAAGCAGGGTGGATCAAGTGGCGTCAAGCTTCTGGCATTCTATGTGACAAGAGGGTACCCCAAAAGCTAAAAGGCAAGTTCTATAGGACAACAATTAGACCTGCGATGTTGTATGGAGCCGAATGTTGGCCCACAAAGGCTCGACATGTTCAACAAATGAGTGTTGCAGAAATGCGCATGTTGCGTTGGATCTGTGGTCACACAAGAATGGACCGAGTTCGGAATGATGATATACGTGATCGCCTAGGGGTGGCACCAATTGAAGAAAAGCTTGTCCAACATCGGTTGAGATGGTTTGGCCATGTCCAGAGGAGACCGCCAGATGCACCAGTGCGCTGTGGAGTCCCAAGCCAAGCTAATAATATAAGGAGAGGCAGAGGAAGGCCGAAGTTGACATGGGCGGAGGCGGTGAATAGGGATTTAAAAGCTTGGGATATATCTAGAGATCTATGTTTGGATAGGATTGCCTGGAAAGCAGCTATTGAAGTGCCGGAACCATGACTTGGGTATCTTGTTGGGTTTCAACTCTAGCCTACCTCAACTTGCTTGGGACTACAGGCTTTGTTGATGTTGTTGATGTTGACAAACACTAATATTAGGAGTTTCTAGAGATATTAGGAGTTTGGGCTGCAATATATTATCCCCGAACCACCTCAGAATTTACCGGATGATACAATAAGAGAGGATAAAATTATCTATAGTTATTAACTCCTAGGGAGATAAATAACTGGAAAGTGAAAACTGAAACTGTTAAGAGTACGTCATGGGCCTAATGGCCTGGTCTGACGGTATGGCCCGTTAGTGTTAATTAAGGTTAATTAGAGATATAAGGGTCACTTACTTAGGGGTCAAGTAAAGAGATGTATCAATCTAATCAAGTAAGAATTAAGAAGGAAATCCCTTCCATCTTGCCTGGCCGTGGGCAAAGGCCCTCGGCCGGCCTTCTCACCCGCAGCCCTAGCCACCGCCACACTGTGAACAGCACCCGTGGGACCTGTAGTGCCGTGGGTACTGTAGCACAGCAGCCGCCATCGATCCCTCAATCATCTCTTCTCAACTCCTAACATCCATAACAATCTGGTAAGGAAGACAGCAGTCGTGAGGAAGGAACGAGTCGACGAGGAAGACGCGCAACGAGGAAGAAGACGCGCGACGAGGAAGACGACAGCGGCCGCAGCTAAGACAGCGTGCTCGAGTGTGCTGGCCAACCTCGCCCCACTGCAGAATCCCATGGCCAAGGTGGTATCCGACCTTGCCTGGTAGGTGGCTGCCCTCAACTCGAGGCTGACCACAATGGAGAGGCGCCAGGAGACGTTTGAGCGCTAGGTGTCGGCGGCGGTGCGGCTGCAGGGGGCGGCACAAGGCGTCTTGGCACCCCAGCGTGTGCGGCGGTTGTGCGATCTGCAGTTGATTCAGCCCGGCACCCCTTCGCAGTTCCTCCAAGTTGTGCATCGCATTCGCCGCGCCAAGGTGGACACCAGGTCAGCGCTGCATCCAATGATGCTTGAGCGACAGGCATCGGTAGCGGTGCGGCTTCAGGAGAGGTGCCAGGCAACGCGGGACTAGGAGGCAGCCCTAGCAGCAGTCGACCTCGGTGTGGGAAACCACAACCTCAAGCAGAGCGGTGACGGACATGCTGTTTTTCAAGCGGGCGGTGAACTCAAACTCTTCGCTGGTGGGGAGGCGCTCCCCTCCTTGTCGTTCTCCATCAAATGCCCTCCACTAAGCAGCTGTCCAGCAGGGAGAAGGCACGGGGTCGCCGGCAGGAGCGCACTACCTAGCGCCGCCACATTCCGCAAACGGCCGCAGCGAGGGCACCTCCGTTGGTCGTTGTTGCGACCAATTCCAGGTGGCCATACAAGTGCGCCCCTTTCGTCCACTGCACACGTGCAGGTACGACACACGGAGGGTGTCCACTTTCAATGCAGAGTGCAATTCAAGTTGAGAATAATAAAATAAGCCGAGATACAAAAGTCTTGTTTTTAGGTGGTAGATTTGTGTCGAGTCAAGTCATTGTTATAAGTTGGTTAGGTTACAGCTCGAGGACGAGCTGCATCTCCAGGTGGGGTGTAGACACACGGAGGGTGTCCACTTTCAATGCAGAGTGCAATTCAAGTTGAGAATAATAAAATAAGCCGAGATACAAAAGTCTTGTTTTTAGGTGGTAGATTTGTGTCGAGTCAAGTCATTGTTATAAGTTGGTTAGGTTACAGCTCGAGGACGAGATGGCTCTAGGTGGGGTGTAGTGTTAGAGTACGTCATGGTCTCCAAAATCCCAAAACTTTACAAGATTCCCCATCACATCGAATCTTTAAACGCATGCATGGAGTATTAAATATAAGTAAAAATATAACTAATTACATAGTTTGTCTGTAAATCCCGAGACGAATCTTTTGAACCTAGTTGCGTCATAGTTGGACAATAATTACCAAATAAAGCCGAAAGTGCTACAGTGCCCAGATTCCAAATGTTTTTGGAACTAAACAGGCCGGGTCGCTTGCTTAGTGTCAAGTAAAGAGATGTATCATTCTAATCAAGCAAGAATTAATTAAGAAGGAAATCCCTTCCATCTTGCCCGGCCGTGGGCAAAGGCCCTCGACCGGCCTTCTCTCGCCCGCAACCTGAGAAGCCGCCACACTATAAACAGTACCCACAGGTACTGTAGTGCTGTGGGTACTGCAGCACAGCAACCGCCATTGCCTCGACCATCTCTTCTCAATTCCTAACATCCATAACAGAAACAGAGGTGGCGAGATCTCACAGCAAACAACAAAGATGGGAAAAAGGTTGGAAAATAAGGTGAGATCTCACAGGGCAAAACAAAGAGGGAACTAAAAATTGGAAAATAAAAAATAAAGTCAGCTAAGGAGCCCTCTTAGTTAGAAATGAAGGAGCATACCACTGGACCATTGTAACATTTAATTATTTATTGTTTGTAAATTTATATTTTCAAGTGTGATAGGCATGTGTCATATAAGACCTGAGCTAGGCGCTAGGCGACTTCTAGGCGATGACCCATAGCCTAGAGCCTAAGCGAGCCTAGGCGTTTTAAGGCGTTTTATATATATACTAATATACATAGACTATCTTTGAAAGAAAAAATAAACAGCTGAATAGTGGGCTTAGATAGATAGATAGAAATGCTGGCTTAGAGAGATAGAAAGGCCCAAGAGGCAACAGTCCAGCCCACTATTCCATCCGTATCCCACTCCAGTCTCCAACCTTATGCCCTCCCTCCCTCCCTCCTCTAGTGCGCCCAATCCCGTCGCCTGCGCCCGCCACCACCCCCGCACGCTCACGCCCGTGCCCGTAGCTCATCCTCCACCAAACGCTCCTCCTCCCCCACCAGCGCTGCAACGAGCAGGCGCCGCCTAGGGGTCCGCCTACCCTTAAGCCAGGCGGAACCCCCTCGCCTAGTGCCTAGTCGCGCCTTTGGCTGGTCCACAAGGTCTGCCGTGGCCCCTAGGTTCTATCATCGATAGCTACAATGGTTCCGCCTTATTTGATGAAAAATACTAAAAGCAGGAAAATTTTCATCTGAACCAATACAGAAGAAAAATGCTACATATAACATTTAAACAGGAAAAAATTTGTAATGATTGTTGTATGTAAAAATCCAGTGGAGTTAGTGGATGTATGCAGGAAAATAGGCTGCCCAAGAGCATCATAAAGATATAGAATATATATGCAAGAGCACAAAGAAACATAAGATGGGCGAAAAGGTGCATAACTAATGCAAATGCTGCATGTTTCTAGTTCAAACAGCTAAAAATAACAGTTACCTGTCCATGATAGTGAGAAGTTGTTTCCTCACATCCTGGGCTCTCCTCAATGATCTTGATTGAACAAAGTTCTCGAAACACCAGGGCCCTGAAAAGTTCTTTGCCTTCCAGGCCTCATATACAGCAAGTAGAGTAAGATGGTCTCCCTCTGGCTGAAAAAATTTAGCCCTCTTTTGATCAGCTTGAGCCTGTTTTTCTCGTGGCCTATAGAATATATTCCCTGTTTGAATCATAGCTATGATAGTCAGTATCTCATCACTGCATCCAAGGTCAACACTGGCTAGCAGCATCTTTGAAAGTGGTGGATCCAATGGAAATTCTGCCATTTTTCTCCCCAGTTTGGTTAGAAGGCCCTCTTCATCAAGAGCGCCAAGGCTGTACAACTGTTCCATGGCAGAAATCAATGCTTGAGGTGCTGGGGGGTCCATAAAATCAAAAGATAACAGGTCATTTATTCCCATCGCCTTCATATTAAGAACTGTAGATCCCAAGTTGATCCTCTGTATTTCTGGAATCGTTGTAGGGGACATCTCATTTCGGTAAGCACTTTCAGTGTATAGACGATAGCACTTGCCCGGTCCAGTACGCCCTGCGCGCCCTGCTCTTTGTTTCGCGGACGCTTGCGATATTGGAGTGATGACCAATGAATCAAGCCCTTGTTTTGAATTGTATACATTGATTTTGGCAAAACCAGGATCTACAACATAGTATATTCCGTCAATTGTCAAAGAAGCTTCAGCAATATTGGTCGCCACCACAACTTTCCTCTTACCAGGTGGAGCTGGGTCAAAGATCTTTGATTGCATCTCACTAGGAAGGGCACTATACACAGGCAAGATTATAAGCTCAGGAACATCCTTTCCTAGCCCCTTCATCCTCTCATAAAGACATTGGCAGGCATGATCAATTTCCTCCTGCCCAGTGAGGAAAACAAGGATGTCTCCTTCTGGCTCCGTCAAGTGAATCTGCAGCACAGTAATCAATGCTGCATCCAAGTAATCACTTTCAGGTTGTTTAGTGTACAGTATCTCTACTGGGAATGTTCTTCCAGGAATTGTGAAGATGTTACAGTTAAAGAAATATCCTGAAAACTTCTCAGCATCAAGGGTGGCAGAAGTAACAATAAGTCTCATATCAGATCTGCGGTTAATAAGTTGTTTCAGCAAACCAAAGAGCACATCAGTGTGGATGGTCCTTTCATGGGCTTCATCAAGCATGATAACAGAATACTGGGAAAGGTTCTCATCAACAAGAATTTCACGCAGAAGCATACCATCAGTCATGTATTTAATCACTGTGTCCGGACCAGTACAGTCCTCAAAACGGATAGCATAACCAACTTCCTCTCCCAGCCGACAACCAAACTCTTCTGCCACTCTCTTTGCAACAGACATTGCAGCAACCCTACGAGGCTGAGTACACCCGATTTTACCCCGTGTTGTATAACCTGCCTCAGCCAAATATTGTGTCACCTGTGTCGTCTTCCCAGAACCAGTCTCTCCAATAACAACCAAAACTTGATTATCATGTACAGCTTGTATAAGCTCTTTCTTCAATTTGTAAATAGGAAGAGACTGCCTCTGCTCTTGTATTGAAAGCTTTGACCTTTGCCCAAAAGTTAAAGCTTTTCCATACGCCTCCTTCTTCCATTCAGGCATGTCATAAGCTGAAAGGCCAACACCTCGCAACTCCTGTGCAAGGTGCCGCTCACCTGTATCAGGCATTGGGTCTTCCCAAGGTCGATTCAGATCCTTGGGAATCGAATCTAACATGGCTCTCTGCTCCTGTTCTCGAACCTCACGACGCTCCTTTATGAGAGCAGTCTGTAGGGCTGCTGCTCGGCTCAGTGAGCCCTCAGGATTCTTAAAGATCTTCACAGGTGACATGTCAATTGAAAACCTGCTCTGCCCCTGCAAGAATGCTGGTTCATCCTCATTTAGCTCAATTTCAAGCTCTTCCTCTGCACCTTCCTCCTGGTACATCATACCATCCCCATCCTCATCAAACATTGGATAATCCCTCACATCCAGCACACCCGAGGCAATAAGCTGTTTTGCTTCCCACCTCTCTGGCGAGCTCATTCGCTTGAGTGGTCGCCTTGACGTTGGGGCTGCCTCATCCTCCTCTGTGATCACAATACCTGACAAACCCAACCTCTTGCCAGACCCCATGCCACTGCCACTGCCACTGCCACCTGATGGGTTCACCCTTGGTGCATCATCCCCGCCACGTTGCATCGGCAGGAGGTCCTTCCCAGTATCCTGATCCACATCCCGCATCGACAAACTCAACTTCTGCGCCTTCACCGAAACTACCTTCACATACACCTCCTGATCACGCTTCACCACATCCTTTGCATTGGCCACCCGCCTGCTTGCCATCTGTGATACATGAACAAGTCCTTCGCGGCCACCGCGGACATCCTCCAGCCTGACAAAGCATCCAGTGTCCATCACCCGGGTAACCGTCCCTCGGTACACCTGGTACAGCTCTGGCTGGGGATTTGAAGCAGCAACCTCCCTTCCCCTTCCCCTTCCTCCATCACCCCTCTCCTCTTCCTCATCATATGCATACCTCCTGCTCCTCCCCCAGTCCCTATCTCTGTCCCTTCCTCGGTCTCTATCCTGATGTCGGTCCCCATCAGGATCTCGGCCACGGTCCCGATCCCTATCACGGCCATACTCATGGTCGCGCCCTCGTTCCCTGTCGCGGCCGCCACGGTCACGGTCGTGGTCACGGCCGCCGCGGCCGTAGTCCCGGTCGCCCCGGTCTCGGCCTCTCCCATCCCAGCGGCGGTCGCGGTCGTCCCTCGCCGGAGCAGGAGCGGACGCATCAGCATCCCGCTCGAGCTCGAGGCGGAGGTTGCGAGCGTGGTCGGGGTCGTCGGGCGGGCGAGCCCGGGGAACTTGGCCGCCTCGGCGCCAGCGGGGCCCGCGGCGACGACAGCAGAGCTAGGATTGGAGGCGGTCAGCGGGAGGATGGCATGGATGATGGTGAGGAGCGTACGGACGAAGTAGTCGGGGAAGTCGGCGCCCTTCTCCTTGAGCCGAGCGTCGAACTCGGAGACGGTTGTGGAATCGCGGCCGAGCTCGGTGATGAACTCGGCCAGCACCTTGTCGCCGACGCCGATGTGGGTCTCGAGCTCAGAGCAAACCTTTGAAACCAGGGAAAGGTATTCCAGCTTCCTAAGCCCGTCATCGCCGGGACCAGCCTCCTCCGCCGCCGCCGGCGCCATGGCTGAGGGTGGTGCTGGTGTCGGACCTAGGGTTTAGACCGCTATTCGAATTGATTCGGGTTGGGTTGGCCGGTTGGCTGGAAACGTGGTGCTGGCGGTGGGCGTCCTATCAACCTTTAGGGGATCGAGGGAAAAGTTTAGATACGTCGACATACTCTAAAAAGTTGAAACTATTAGGAATATTCAAGTTCAAAAGTTTTTTCACTCTTGTGACCTGTCCGCCTTCTGATTTGTATCGTTTGGGTGTCCTGACGAGTGGGTCCCGCTGTGAAAAATGACGAGTGGGTTCTGCTGTGAAAAATGACCTCAGTTGGCCCTTGTCTGGCATTAGAGGTGGAGGTCATGTTGACCGCTCTCACTCATCTCTCTCGACTCGTCCGCTCCCTCCTCCTCTATCCTCACCGAAACCCAAACCCGGGAAGCCATTGCTGGCGGTGGCATCGGGCGACTAAGCGGCAGCAGGCTGCGACGGCTGAGGGGAGACAAGAATCACATCCCTGCTTGCGGCGGAGACGGCGGCGTCATGGGATAATGGAGGGAGGTACCGTGGGCGGCGAATATGGCGGCGACCGAGCACCTTCCTGGTTTCGAGAAGGGTAAGTTTCTCTTCTCCTTTACTTGGTTGGTGTTGGTGATTATGTAGATCGGATTGTTGCTTGCTCTAGTTTGTTTCCCCTTTGTGATTGCTATTGTTAATATGTAGGATGGACCCAATTAGTAGCTACAATCTAGAGTTTCGGATTATATCTGAAAATATGTGGGGGGGGGAGTGGTATGGCGTGAGTGAAGTTGTGGATGCTGATGTTGCAAACTACAGAAATGTGGTTGAAGGTATTGTGGATAAGTATCCTGGGCACTATGGGGATGCTTACAGTGTATTTTACTGGTGTCATGATACAAAGATGAACATCCCCCTCCAATGACCATGACTTAGTTCAAATGTTTGCCAAAAATAAAACTTCTAAGTGTTGTTGGATTAGTTTAGTCTACTATAAACCCACCTCTGTGCCTCCTCTCATCCCTTCTTGAGATCCAATTACTGAGAAATCTGTTGAACCACCAATTACTCCTTCAATGGTCACTCCTTCCATTGCTCCTTCAATTGCCATTCCTTCCATTGCTTGTCATTCCAATGCACCTCCTAGTCCACAGAGCCCAATAGCTGCAGATGATGATATTTTGGCAAACCCAAACCCAGATTATGAGCATGTGGGTGTTGATGATGAAGGGTTGTACCTTGACCTACCACCACCTCCAAAGCCACAGTAACCAACACCTCCCAAAACACATGTCCAAGAACCTTCAGAAGATCAGGTCCAAACTGAAAGGTGTCCAAGTCCTGAGCCAAATGAATCTGAAACTGACAGTGATGCTAGTTCAGGTTCTGATGATGATGATTTTGAAACTGAAATGGTTAAGGACCATGAGCCTGACTACATAGCACCTCTTGATTATGACAAAAATGACCCCCCATGTGTGTTGGAAACATGTATGCAGACATCTTTGAATCTAAGATGGCTTTAGCTACTCATGACATAATAAAAGAGAATCGGTATTTCATTCAAAAGAGTGATACAAGAATGTATCAAGTATTCTGCCTATGGAGGAATGAAGGATGCCCTTGGAGACTCCATGCATCAACCATGAAGGATGGCAAAACAATTCAGGTGATTTAGGCTTCTAAGTTCAAATTGGTGCTTCCATTGTTACATATTTGAACTTGGTGTTTTCATTGATGTTTGCATGTTGTCTTTATTGTTAGGTTAAGAATAATCCATCTATCCATGAATGTTAGATCCAGAAGAGGACTGCTACACCTGTCGGTTGCACCAAGTAGTGGGTCTGTGAGAGAGTTATTGACTGGTTGAAAGAAGATGGTACTTTGGGTGCTACTGAGTTGATCAAGAAGCTCAAGGAACATTTCAAAGTGGATATGCATGTTGACGAAATATGCGTCGTGGTCTACCTAGGGGGTACCTCAAGGTAGTAGATTGTTAGACGGAGGTGTGGCAATGACAGTCAAGCGTGACACAGAGAGCGTAGACACGACGATTTATATATGTTCAGGCCGACAAATCGTCTAATACCCTACATCATGTGTTCTGGTGGCTAGATTGATCTGAGAGATAGGTTACAAGATGTGTAGATGTGAGAGATTGTGTTTGGGGGTCCCTACCCCTCCTTATATGTTTTGAAGGGACATAGTTACAAGTAAAGTAGCCAAATATGGTACAATTCGTGCGGTGCACGTCTTCATCTTGTGGGTTGGACCATTAATGGTGTGGCCCATGTATAGCCGCGAGGGTATATGGGGTCATATCCCCAACAAGTCCCCGAGCATGTTGCATCCTTCTAGCTAGCTACCCTGAAGCCTTCCGAGGAGATGTGGCCTGGTCGCCTTCCTTTATCAGCATATTCGAAGTGCTCCGACCAGGTGGCCTGGTCAGGATACAGTTCAGAGAGGCCTTTTGACCAGGTTGAGCTGGTCGAAAGTGTTGGGGATATTACCTCGGCATATCCCTAGGAACCTTATGGGCCTACCGACCAGAAGACGGCCCAGCTCGCGAGGCCCTAAGGCACGCGACCAGCCCGTCGTGCTCGCCAGGGACTCCGAAGAGCCTTTATCGTCAAGGAAGATCATAATAGATAGACTCGGATCTCTTGCCTTAAGGGACCGATCGCAATCAGTTAGGATATGGAAACTGTAACCCTGCGCCCTGGCTATATAAGGCGAACAAGGACCCCCTCGAAAGGCATCTAATCTACAACTTGTGTAACCTAACATTCATATCGATCCAGCCACTAAAACATAGGACGTAGGGTATTACGGTGATTTGCTGGCTTGAACCTGTCTAAATCCCCGTGTCTACGCTCTCTATGTTACGCTTGATCGTCGTCGCCACACCTCCGTCTACAATCTACTACCGTAGGGTATCCCCTAGGTAGACTGTGATGCATATTTCGTCGACAGTTGGCGCGTCAGGTATGGGGTGCGTGCAACGACTTCATGGCTCGTCAAGCGGTTACCTTCCCTGATTCAATAGTCCTCCCGACAGCCGGCACCATGCTCCAGATCGGATCCATATCCTGGACCATCGGATCTATGCCTCACGGGTCTGACGCGACACCACCCGCACGTCGCTCTGCCATGCCGAAGTGTCACCCGCGAAAGGTTATCAGCATCTCGACAATCTGATTGACGTCATCGACCACTCCAATGTCGGCATCATCGACTGCATTGACCTCGTGCGGACTGTGCGATGCCGACTCTTCGACCATCACGGTCGCTGCTTGCGTCGTCACCGGGTTTGACAAAAGCGACGACCATGACGACCAGACGGGACTTCTGCCCTCCGTTGACGATGCCTCATGGGCTCCGCAACCAGGCGGCTACCTTCCAGCACCAAGCGCTCCGATCGATCTCCGACCACGCCCCGGCGGCGCCCGTCGTGAACAATGTCGTCATCTCCACAATCCCTAGCAGCTCCGAGCAGGCAGTGTCCCTCGACAGCACGATCTCTTCCGATTCAGCCATCGCCGCGAGAACCGAAACCGTCGACTCCTCCGGGTCAACAAGCGATTTCCCAGAATTCCCTCCGGGCTTCGGAGGGATGATTTTTCAAGTTTCCGCCGGCAGCGTCGCCTGCGACAACGAGACGGACGCCGAACGCACCGCCCGAGAGCAGCACAACACTGAACGCGTGCAGAGGCGTGATCTGGAGCGCCACGAGCAGGAGAAGCGTGACCACGAGCGTTGCGAGCAAGAACGCCTAGCACGGGAACAAAACGAGCGCGAGCAAAGAGATCACGTTTGCCTACCATGACGCAACCTCCAGCAAGACTTCGACCAGATTGGTGACGTTCCGATGTACCCGACCCCTAGCGCCAACCTGGCGGCAGCTGCCTGCGAACTGTCCAAACTCCCCGTCACACCCAAAATTGAGAAAATCAAGGCCCACGTCAAAGCGGCTACTGTCCAGATCAACAAGAGGGGCGCCCCACTCGAGTTCTCCGACCAGTCTCACAGCAAGAACCACCCATGAATCCCTTAAAGGCAGCGCTGACCAAGGTATCCATGGTACGACGACCAGGAGTATGATAAGCCCCAGCGCGATCGAACACCGGCACCGGCACACCTAGCTACAAGGGGACCGTGTCCTTTCTCCGCTCGTCTTCGCGCCGTCTGGTGGTCCCAGAATTTCAGGGTCACATCGGTGGAGAAATATGATGGCAAGACAAACCCGGAACAATGGGCGACCACCTATGAGATCGCCGTGTACGCCACCAGAGGAAATAAAGACGTGATGACCAATTACTTACCCGTGATGTTGTTGACCTCCACGAACAGCTGGGAGGAACTCAAGGAAGTCTTCATCAAGACATACAAAGCTACGTGCGTCTAGTCGGGGACGCGGTACGACCTGGAGAATGTCCGTCAAAGGAGCAACGAAAGCCTCTGGGAGTACATCAGGCGCTTCTCCGACAAACAGTTGAGCATCAAAGATATCTCTGACCCAGAGGCCATCGCCATCTTCTCCAACAGCCTACGCACAGACGAGCTCCGAAATAAGTTGGCTCGCAAGATCATAACAACCATAGAATACCTGATGACCATCACAAACCCCTACGCCAACCAAGACGACGCTACCCGCAGTAGGGAGAATAGGTGGCGCCATTCTTGCTCCCCAAAACGTGCAAGGGATAGCGATCGCTGATACGACTACCGCAACGACAGAAGGCCCAGCGATCGGTCGGGCGACTATGAAGGCTATCAGCAGGGGTACGACTACAGGCGCGACAACTGCTATGTCGCCAACATGAGCACCCATCTGAGGAAGAACTACGATGCCAACTATGAGAAGATCCTCGACGACCGGTGCCCCATACATAAAAACTCCAAACATTCCATGTGTGAATGTGATGTCCTTGAGTCAGCAATGCAAGAAAGAGGAGATAAAAGACCGAAGAAAGATGACACCAACAAGGACAAGGACCAAGAACCGCCGACCCCAGAGTTCCGAACAGCCTCAAGAACGTACTCCATCTTTGGAGGTAGCGTGGTCGTTGAAGGAGAGAGACGACACCGCCAAGTACACAAGGACGTCTTCTCGGTCGCCGTTCCAGGAGACGACACGACCAATGGTTGCTACCTTGACTGGTCGGAGCAGCCCATCAGCTTCTCCGGGGAAGATGAATGGACATATTACAGATACCATGGTCGTTTCCCCCTAATCATAAACCCAACCATTGCCACATGCTGCTTCAGAAAGGTGTTGGTGTCTAAAATGGCGGGTCTAGACGGCCAACGAGTAAATTTTTAAGCGTGTCGAAGATCGAATGGTTATGCTCGGAGAACACACGGTTTATACTGGTTCAGGCACGAACGCCCTATGTCCAGTGTGTTGCGGGGTCGTATTACCGAGCGTGGAGAGCTCATAGAGGGGAGCTACAAGAAAGGGTGAGAGAGGAAAGCGGGTTCCCAGGTCTCGTGCGTATGTGGTTCAAGGTTCGTGGTGAGAGCTCGCGTGGCTGTGAGTATGAGTGTGTGTGAATGAGTTCAGAATGTCGAGAGAGTTCAGAGAGTCGATATTAGAGGTCCATTCTCCCCCTTTATACGTAGGGAGAGATGTAGGACTACAATAGAGAGAGAGATAACGTGGGCCCAGGTTTAGACTGTTAACTTGGGGGACACTTGTGGCTCATGTTCCCCTTCCTTCCCGGGGAAGACTGCTCATGTTTGCATACCGGCTGGGTCCTGTTCGTCCTTGGTGCGACTGTAGCCACGCGCCTTGTGACCAATGATGTCCCTGTTGCCATATTTGGGTATGGGCAAAGGTTGGCAGAACAGGGTCCGACACCCCCCGTGTTCCATCGGACAGGGCCAAGTATGCCTTGATCCCTGTTCGGATGTTCGACGGAGGGATGGCAAGTGTCAACCGGCGGTCCAGTCGGTACTAGAGCGTGTCCCATAGGGATTCTACAGGGGTAGGCATGGCGTTCCATGCCTTCGACCCCCATCCCTGAGGACGAGCCTGTATTGTGGACCTTTTGACTATAGGGTAAAGTGCGCAGGGCGTTGGTAATGCTTCCGAGGGCAAGTGGCGTCAGGGATGACGGTACCATGGCTCTGACGAGGCGAAGAGCCCCGAGGGTAGATGGTGTCAGGGATGATGCCATCCAGGCTCGGATGGGGCGGAAGATCCTCCGAGGGAGTGCCATTGCCTTGGCTGTTTTGGGCGGGAAGCCCCCGAGGGTAGATGGCGTCGGGGATGGTGTCACTCTAGCTTGGGCGAGGCGGAAGAGCCTCCGAGGGTAGGTGGCGTCACGGATGACGTCGCCCTATCTCGGACGAGGCGGAAGATCCTCCGAGGGAGTGTTGTTAACTTAGGTGGTTGGGATGAAGAGCCCCCGAGGGGATGACATCACCCCTGGTCGGGCGAGGCGGAGAGCCCTCGAGGGTGTTTTTGTTTTTGCGAAGCATGAAGTTTGGGTACCCTATTCTTAGGTATCCGACAAAAGGTGTTGGTTGACGGAGGTAGCGCTATCAACATCATCTTCGCCGATGCATTCCGCCAGCTCGACTACTCGAAGAAAGACCTCCTTCCGGCAAACTTCCCCTTCTGGGGGATCATCCTAGATAAGGCATCCATACTAGTGGGGCAGATCACCCTCCCTGTGCAGTTTGGCGACCAGGACCACTTCAGGGTCGAGAACATTAACTTCATCATCGCCGACTTCGAGACAGCCTACCACGCGATACTCGGTCGCCTGGCACTCGCCAAGCTGATGGCGGTCCGGCACTACACCTACATGGCACTGAAGATTCCAACGCCACAGGGCGTCCTCAGCCTCCGCACCAACCTAAAGATCGCATACGAGTGCGAGCAATAAACAATCAACGCTATCGAGAAGCCTCGCGTCCTGGACACATACAACTTTGAACCCAGCGACAAGACCGCCGCAAAGAAGCCGAAGGAAGCAGAACCAGTAACGACCACCGCTGACTAGACATAGACTCTTAGCCCGTAGCGACACGAGAAGGTTTAGCAGTTTTAAGTATTCCAATAAAGTTTGTACTATGTACTACTCCAGTAATAAATAAAGGTGCGACACGTTTCTCCCACATTTCGAGTAAACAAAATCGACCACTACGAAACACTCACGGCGTTCGACGACCACTACAAAATGCCTACAACGTTCGGCGACCACCGCAAAACGCTTAAAAGCGTTCGATGACCTCTCCAAAACGCTCCCATAGCGTTCAACGACCTCTCCAAAAATGCTTTATGGCGTTCTCGCCAAACAGCGTGGCCACAACCAGAAAGCTTCCGAAGTTGGTCTACCAACAAAACATAGCACATAGAATTAGCCACCCTATACGCTATGACTTTGTCTATAAGCCTCCCAAGTGGTGGCTCCCCATCAATCGGGGGCCATCACTTGGGTCGGAAGCCATGAGGTTATGCGCCTAGAATCTGTACACGACCACGACACGGTCGACGACTCTAGAAGCAGCATGGCTTTTCACCCAGCGTTTGCAGGAACGGTCTCCATAGGCCCTAGTCACACCACGATCGAGCCTCTCGGAAAAAGGCCATGTCTCTGGCATCTCCCTAAGCATGCATGAGCTGCTCGCCCTTTGCGTCGCGGGTTGCCAGCAGCGCACCTCCTCGATAATCCCTATGGCGCCTACGCGTGCAGATACTTCGCGTCCTACGATCCAAGCCATAGGGAACCCAAGGCCAAACGATTCATCGCTACGGCTCACGACTTAGCTGGCACGACATGACATACAAGTGAAACAAAAGCTCACCGCCCCGGATATTATACAACTTTGTAGTTTTTCACTTACACGTCCAACAACTTGTATCCCGGATACAAACTATGGCTGTCCTGCAACAAACAAGTCTACGTCCCTGGCTACAGCCTCTGCAAACGACTCCGCTTCGACCTCCAGGCGATCCATCTCCACGACTGACGTCACTGACGCAAATCCTGTCGCCACCCAATAAATTTCCAGCTCTGGGTAAACCGACCACAACATGGCGAACCCATGGGCAGTCTCGCTCCGCTCCGTTGAGGTCGTGAACGACCAGAGCCCGCCCCAAAGGCTGCGAACCTTTGACAAGACACCCTACATGGTCACTTGATCAACATGCTTAGGAATAAGTCTGCAAATTGGAGTTGAACGTGCCCTCCGTAGGCCGCAAACACAGTAAACGCCGGATAAGCAACGACCTCCACCTCCACAAGGCGCTTCGCCTCTTCAGCCCCGAGTAGGCCCGAATCACTAAGCAATGAAGAACTGTTGACCAATACACCATCGAGTCATCGAAAGGATAAGCATGAAAACTTATGGGCGGAAAGCTCATCGATTCTCCTTCCACGAACGACATGCAAAGAAATCTCGTCCCAGAGGCTACATGGCGTGCACAAAATAAAGGACATGTATCAAACAAAAAAATCAGGGCAAACACATATCATAATAGCCCCCAGCAACCATCTCAAGCATCAAAACAGAAAAGACCACAGTTCGGGGCAATCATCCAACATTACATCCTCATTCTACTAATGCGATAGGCGACCCTATCACTAACGTTCCTAGTCCAAAGCTCAAACTCATGCCGAATGAGACACTGTGAGCTGCAGTACATGATGATTCTAGCGAGATCGCTACCCGGCGGCCCAAAACGCTGGCACTCCTCCCAAACACAAATATAAGGATCATCGAGAACCAGCTCTGGCACGTCTCCTGGGTAACAAATCCCCCTCCGTTGCGTGATGACGTGAAGATCTTCGCAGGATTGGAAACGAAGACGACCTAAGCCATGGTTGCCCCACCTTCCATCTGGATTTGCGCCGCCACTGAGTCGATCGACGATGGCGAGCGCTTCCGGGTTCGCCGGGTTTGCGCGATACAACACCATGGCTCTAAAGTACATCACACCATCATCTCCAGCCGTGACCGCCTATCCGTAAACACCTAGCCAATTGGATCTTTCCCCCATAGCATCAACCTCTCCACACCATGAAAGCACAAGGCCTCTCGGTGATTAACCTCGATGAAACATCGCTCGAAGTTGGACTCCAACACAGGGCGGTGAGGTCGACGGTATTGCTGAATCCGTTGAAGGGATAAGAGACGAATCATGATGTAGTCATCACAAATCCTCCAGAAGACATGGCACACCCGACCAAGATTCAGATACTCAAAGACGTTGTCATCTTTGTCGACGACACGAAGAAGAATCTAGAAGAGAAAGTCCTTAGGGAGCATCAATAGGGCGCCAAAGGCCATGGTAGGGCGCACGCGATCAGCACTCATCTCTCCAATGAAGTTGGCATGCCTCCCGGAGTCCTTCCTAACAGTGACGAAGCCCTCTCACCCTCGCTTCCCCTTGTGGTGGGTAAGCGTAGGGAAACTAGACAAGGTGGCCTATATTTGCTTCGGTCCAGCAAAATATATAACACGGAGAAACGTGACCGCTCGCGTTCCGCCGCCGCTAAATCTTCCTTTTATACCAAGGGGCGCGGCGCTTAGCCTTCCAGGGTTTTTGGGAAACCGCAACGGCCAAATAAGAAACCGCCACGATCTCCCCTTCTTGCATGCGAACAATGGCCTGATATTAGCATGGTTAATTCGGCCCACTTACCCCCTTTTTTATCTCATTCTATATTTATTTCCAAATAACCCCCCTTAATTTGTGGTTACTGATCTCCAAAATACCACTAACACCACAGTCCCGAGGACTAGATGCACAACTCTGTTACGAATTTTTCTCTGCAGCTACAGTAACTCGGCTACAGTAAACTGGTCGGCAAACCCCCTCAATCAACAGAAGCGCAACACCTAGGGACTTCGTTGACCACAACCATGACTCAGGTACCTGGTCACCAGCTCCCGACAAGGCTCGGGGACTTTGTCAAACTACGTATACCGAGCAAGGCTCGGGGACTGCGACCACGGTGCACGGAAGGCGATGCCCAACAGGAAATACTCGGGGACTGAAACTCGGGGACTACGTACGAAACAATATGATCCCGATGCAAGAACCTACCAGCTCCTTATATCAGGCTCGGGGACTACGGGTATTCGTAGTCATTTTTTACAAAACTTATGTTCCAGTATTTAGCTACAAGTTTTATGCATTCTCTATATTTTATAAAGCTTGGCACCACGTGCATACTTCACCTGCTAACAAGCTCGGGGACTAAGTGGGTACACTTCACCTTGCAGTGAATGTACTGATTTTCTTCTCGACAAGCTCTGTTGTTTCTATGTCCTTTTTGCAGAGCCTAAGTGGGTACACTTCACCAGGAAAGGACTTTTCAAAAGTTTTTCTCCTTCAGCACATCACATCCTCCTAACAAGTAGCCGCAATATCCGACGAGGCTACCTGTTCGCCTGTCAAGCTACGATGCTCTCGACCAGTCCGGCCTGGTCAGGAGGCCTCTCTGAGCAGTGCTTCGACTAGGCGACCTGCTCGGGCCTCGGCAACGACGACTCCATGTGAAGACGACCAGCCGAACACCTCTAAGGATGACGCTACGGGCTAGTTAGAAAATGCATCGTGCTCGGCAACTTGTTGGGGATATTACCTTGGCATATCCCCAGGGACCTTATGGGCTTACCGACCAGAAAACGACCCAGCTCGCGAGGCCCTATGGCACGCGACCAGCCCGTTGTGTTCGCCAGGGACTCCGGAGAGCCTTGCTCGCCAAGGAAGATCCTAATAGATAGACTCGGATCCCTTGCCTTAAGGGACCAATCTGTGACACCCTGTGTGAAGCTTTGCATTATGATCATCATTAGCCTAAGCATAAGCATTGCATAGCATTCATGTTTACTTATGCCATTATCTCATGTGTGTTTATTTATATTCTTCATACTAGAATTGAATAGGTGTTTGGTGCTCAATATCTTGATCAACATGTTTAGCTAAGTTTGCTATGCTTAGAATAAAGAATGGTGTGCTTTATAATTACTTACCCTGCCTAATTATGTTTAGCCTACCTTTTAAGATTAAAAGCAATTCTTTTCAAACAAATGACTTAATTAGTTTTTAATCTAGAACCTGTTGAAATAGTGGTTTTCAGAAAATATGACCTACATAGAAAATGTAGAGGATATTATTCTGAGTAACTTTGATTTATATTTCAAAACCTAGTTTTGAGTTTTTCAAACTGTTTTGAATTAAATTCAGCAGAAACAAATAAAAAGAAAAGAGAAAACGGAAACAAACCTGAAATGGGCCGGCGCCACCCATTCGGCCCGCTCGGCCTTACACTAGCCCACGCCTGCGTTCGCACCCGCGCGCCGTAGCACACGCGCACCCACGTCCGACCACGACCGCGTTGTACGCCGGTATTGCCTCCACGTGGCCGATGATGCCTGTTCGCACCCTGCCACGTGGACCACGGCCGCGTCGTACGTCGGCGTTGCCTCCACCTGCTCTACGCCACACGCGTCGCGCCGCACCCTGCCCGCACTGCACCGACCATGCTGCGTACCACTCGCCACCCCTGGCTGCGTAGAGCACCGCACAGCATGCCCCGCCGCACCGTGCCGTCGCGTCACATTGACGCCGCCGTAGTGCTGCGTCCGACCAGCCGTTCGCCCCGTCCCGCTCGCGATCAAGTGCCGCATCCGCCCTAACGGCGCTAGGACCAAGTAGCACCCTGCCCCACGCACTGCCGCCTCTACCCCGCGTGCCGCAGACACGCCACGCCCCTGCCGACCGTCGCGTCGTCGCGTCACGACCCCCACCGCCCGCGCTGGTCGGCCATGACCGCGTCAGCAGGAGCGCCTACACCCCCGCAACCCCTCGCAACCGCAAACACACCCGCTCATTCACTCTCTCGCTCGCTCTGCCTTTGCTCTCCGCGCCAAGCACCAAGAACACCGCAGTGCCCCCTTCACCCATTCACCACCGTCCGAGCGCCTCTGCTCGATCCGCCTCGCACGCTCACTCGCTTTCACCTCGCACACGCCCTGCTCGCTTCGCCTTTGCTAGCCAAGATCCACCGTTGCCAGAACGCCGCCGCCGTTCCTCGGCCCGCAGTCACCACCGCAACGACCGAACTGCGTTCACCTCTCCCCCGACCACCTCCGTCGCCTCCATCTCCGTGGAAGCTTCGCTGGAGGTAGTAGAGGTGAGAACACCCCTCCCCTAGCTCTGTCTCGCCTTGAACCAGCACAGCGTCGTTGGTCGTGCGCCATTGTCGCCGCCGCAGAGCTCGCACGTGGCCGGACCTCCTCTGGCTCAACTAGCACTTGCGCTGCACTCACCGCAACGCCGTGGTGCTCACGCACGTGCTCGCCGGGCAACATAGCGCCGGTGAGAGCCTCGCCGCGTCGCACCACCGCACCGCAACCGCCAACGCACATCGCCGGCCATTTTCACGGTCGCGCTGGCTCAACCAACACCACCAGCCGATGCACGTCATCACCTCGAGCCCAACACACCCACCCTCGCCGCCGACGAGCTCACCGTCGATGAGAACGCGCCGGTCAGCGCCAGTGCTCTGCTTTGTACTCACTGCCATGTGGACCTATCAGCTCGGCCTCCCGCGCGCACAGGGCCGAGCCCGCACACTATTCACCATGGGCCGGATTCAGAACTGCATTTCCTTTTTCCTATTTTCAGTAAATGTGATAATGCTTGTTTATTTTATATCTAAAGTTTGGTGAATCTTTAAATGGTGAAATAAACTGTGTTAGACTCTATAAATGAAGATATTTCTGTTAAAAATATAAAAGTAATTTTTGGAGAATGTCTTTAATACTAATATTTAAATAGTTCTTTTCTGCATTTGTCAAAGTTAAATGTGTTCCTGCATGAAATATTTAAATAAAAATGTGAAGTTTTTATGCTAGCTCTTTTGTCCTGTGTAGAAGCTAGGAAAAATATCTTATGCCATGTTTCTGTGTAGAAATTAATTATCACCTATTAAAATATCTTTCTGTTGCTTTCTTAGTTTAATTCCTATGGTAAATCTGTGCATGGTTAAATCATGAAACTTTTTGTGTAGTCTCAGTATACCATGATCTGTCTAGGAAAAATATAACATGTGGTACGTTGTATGGCAGAAAAGATACTTGTAGTTCAAGTGTTCTTTTCTAGGGTTTTATTTGGAAATCTATATAGAAAATAATCTGATAGTGTTGATCATGGAACTTTCTTGATAAATATGTTTCTAAGTAAAGAACCTGTTAAAAATAAGATATAGCGTCTTTCACCCTGTTAGCCAGTAGGTCTAGTTCTAAGTGCTTTTTCTGCATTTAAATTCATCTTTTTGTATCTGCTAGTTGGTTGTTTTTCTTTGGGTGAATTTTCTGCAGTAGCATCCAGTAGGCTTGTTCTGTCCTCTGTAATTTTTGTAGATTTTTCTGAGGAGTTTATAATAGGCTTGATGTGTAAAGTGGAACTAGCATGAATACTTAGGTTAATTCTAAAAGCAATCTTTGAGTGTTTAATTCTTGTTCAAGCATCATCCCTGCACCATCAAGTTTACTTATATGCATTGCAAACATCCAGGATTAGTAGAGGAACCCCCGGTGCCACTTCCAGAAGCAGAAGTCCAGGAGGTGTAGGAGCTGAACGAGGAGTACCACGAGCTCGACGCTAACCTCCCCGAGTGCCCTAACCACCAGCCCTCCACCTTCACTCAAGGCAAGCCCCGGAGCATCCTTAAGCCTCCCAGTATTTACAATTAATCTACTTGAGTATTTTCTACTGTGATGCATTAGGTGACAGGAGTTGATTGAATCCCAATTGATGCATTACCTTCCTTGATATTTCAATTATCTACCTTGTCACCCTGTTAAATAAAAGTAAAAGCAACCGCTTAGCTTGCTTAGAATAATGGTTACAGTTATATTTATATTCGTGTTGATCATGATTGGCTATATTTTACTATCGTGGGAAAGAACCAATGGTAGTAATGAAATGCGGTCAACTGGAAGGCAAGGGCACCAAGTGGTTTAGACTTGGGGGCAGTCTGTTCGTTGGATCGTATAGGTTTGTATACGATGGTGGCCCTCTTACATCTTTGAATGCGCCCTTTCACATAGGGGTCGTTGCAAGTATCGACCCCGAAGCCGAGTAAACACTGTCCGGGCCGACTCTCAGCCTACTGTGAGCACCCTCTAGTTTGGAGATACGACCTGCCCCGTGGTGGCCAACTGATTTCTCCAATTGGGTGGACTACTCTGAGATCGCGGCGGTACTACCTGGATTTTGTTGAGCGGTAACCCAATGCATGGACCCGACGGGGAAAGTGTCGGCGTGTGTTAAAGATAATCTTGCCAGCTGGTTGTATATCGATTCGAGTCGCCGCCTCCCACCGAATAGTGGATGATTATGCTGAGTTTCACCATGGTACAACTCCATGCAACATCGATGATGGTTCTACTAAAATATTGACAATGAAATATGATATGGTATTATTATATTGATTGATTAGATCAAGTGAGTGCTCTAGAACAGGTGCATAACCTAGATATAAATAATAGGATGGGAAATGGTTGTTCTCTAATATTTAAAGTTGTTTCATCTTTCTCACGTTTCTGCAAAAGCAAAGATTATCCAGATCCACATAAATAGCCATGCATATCCTTGGAGTCTTTATTTCCAGTTAGACGGGTAAGTCTAGCTGAGTATATTCCCGTACTCAGGGTTTATCCTGTTTGTTGCAGATGGCCAAGTATACTTTGGCTATTGTAAGCATTGTCTCTATCCTGTCGAAGGAGAAGAGGAGTAGGCTTTGGGCAAGGTCTTCTACGAGCTCATCTTTTACTGTTGTGGACATGATCTCGTGGGCACCCCTATTTATTAATGGTACTAGTGTGGAGTGAAAACTTTGGGTTCGAGTTTTAAAACAATGTTTCATTTGGCCACATGTGTTGTGGCGTGAGTACTACTTTAATTGGAACAAAGTGTTGTAATAACATTATTTTGTACTTCAAGTATTTCGTTTTAATTATTGGTTCGTTCGAATGTGCATACCTGAGTTTACGCGATCTTGGTTGAAGATACGATTGTTAGAAATCCTTCGAGATTTCCGGACTACCGGGATTATATGGGCTCAAGTGTTTAAAGTGGTCGTTAAATCAGCTACTTTGGTACTTGATCTCTTATAATTTGGGCGGTTCTGCCACAGTTGGTATCGGAGCTGAGTTCAGGTATCCTCATTCGTTTGAGCAACTTTTAAACAAAATGGGTATTTCAAAACTATTTTTATAAACTAAGTTTGAAAACTTAGGGTGCCCGAGTCTAGTCCTTAGCCCTATACTAGGAAAATTAGGTGGCTTAGGAATACTAACTTGGTTCAGGGTTTTGCTCATGCTGGATCTTTAAAAGGTGTCAGGGTATCATTCTTTGGAAGGATGATACAAGTTTCGAAAATTGCATTGAAAACTATTTGTGAGAAGTGAGAGTAGACCTTCCAACCATTGGGCAAACATATCCGAGAAGTATAAAATGCTGGGTGGGTTTTCCGAGCTTGGTGCATAAGGTTTTGGTAACTAATTGATGTGTACTTAGTACGTATCAGGAAAGTGCCCGGTGATTTTCTACATTGGGATTTGTTCTTTTGGGCTGAAATGAATTTTCTACAGGTACACTAACTACGTATCCGTGTAGAACGAATAACTGCGTAATGAGAGATCGTCTTGCCACCGACTAGAACATTAGGACTTGCGAGTCATTCTAGTTGAGTGAGAACGTAATTACGATCACGCATCATGTTTACATTCTTGCACCATGTCATACCTCCCCTTAAATTGTAAATTGTTCCTTTTTGATAAAATTTACAAACTTAATATCTGTCTCACGAGAGTTCGAAACCCATTTTTCTACAGATGCCTCGCACCCGTCTGACCGCCAGGAAGGCAACCGGAGGATCAGGAGTTCCTCGTTTCCCTTTGGCAAGGAAGATGACCCAGGGGAAGTTTTTGACGTACTTTGGGCTGCCGACTATCCTTTGGCGGGTTTTGCACGCCATTGGGTATCCTGAGGGCAGGGAGCCCAAGTACTCTTGGCAGAAGCAGCAATATGGTCAGGATGCTCTGGTTCATGTTCAGGTCGAGGTAAAGGCTTTGGAAGGAAGGCCAGATTGGCCTGGCTGGACAATCATCACCAAGGGAGCTTGCGCTAAGGATGGTGCCAATAGGGCAGCATACCTGGTGCTAAAGGAGATCATCGCTCGTTTCCCCACAGACCTTGTAGCAGCTTGCCCTAGAGTGTTTCCCCATGGATAGGCTTTTCCTGTGGTCTGGACACATGCAGAGGGGATAGCACTAGCAGGGGATGAGGAGGAGCTTTTCTTCTGCGAGACCCCAGCCATGGGTGCCACTGGAGCTTTGATTGGCACTTGTGAGAGTTTGGAGCGCAGTCTTGAAGATGTGGCAGAGATCCACAACGCTACTCTTGAGAGCAAGCGCCAGTTGTAGCAGGAGTTCAAGACAGCCGTCGCCACCCTTTAGGTAGAGTTGGCTCAGATGACTCTGGAGCGTGACTAGGCTTAGACCAGCGTGGGAGAGGAGATTGCTGCTCGCATGGTTGGTGAGCAGTTACTCCTCGATGCCACCAACTCCAGGAATGAAGCTTGGACCGAGTCAGAGGGCCTACAGGAGAGGGTCACAGAGTTAGAGGGTCACCTCAATGAGCAGCAGGAGTACATCAACAACTTGCACGAGGCTTTTCACGCTCTTCACCAGCAACAGTAGGCAGCACCTGCACCGGAGGAGCCCGAGCCACAAGACGGAGTGATCCTTGGTCCTGACCCACCAGAGGAGGACTTGGCGCCGAACGAGGCTTTCGTCGACGAGCCCTACCTCGACACCGACGGGGAGCACTCCTACTCCGACAACGACTGAGCGTTAGATTAGGAGTTTGATCTTTCATGTTGGGAGCTCTTGTATGAAGTTGTTTAAGACTCTACTTAATTTGGATTTTCGTTATGTGTAAGCCGAATTTGGAATTAAGTCCAGAAGTTGTTCTGGCAAAGAACGTGGAATGTTATTTGTATGCTTATGATGAGTAATTAATTCTGTGATGTTATGTGGAAATATGAGTAATTATATCTAGTTGTGTGCTTAATATTACATTTTGTACAACACGGTATTTATTCATTGTTCAATATAACATCACCTAATTGTTGCGGGGAGCAAGCCCATGAATAAAGTTGTTGCATATCTTTGTGCATTCATAAGTGCTTGCTTGCATATGTACTCATATTCATGACATGCTTGTGTGGTGAATACTAGAAACTTAAATTGTCTTGATGCTTGAAGTACTAGCATGTTTAGGTCTTAGCCTAATTCTACTTAAGCTATGCTTTCCAAGTGGTATTTCAAGTTTGTTCTCACGTGCTTTCTAGGCATTCATGGTGCTAAGGATGGTATAACATTGCACTCCGATTGGTATCACGCTTCAAAGGTCCATCCCTTATACCTTAGCATCATTTTGGTAGCATTCACTCTCCCATAATTCTTATTCATGCATATGCGATCAAAATGAACCAAACTCATATATCACATATGTAGGGGGAGCTAATACTACCAAAGTTGAAATTTTCATTACATATATTCCATTTGTGAAAGGTTGTCATCAATTACCAAAAAGGGGGAGATTGAAAGCCCAAGTTTGGTTTTGATTAATTGATAAAACCTATGGATTAACCCTATTGCTAAATGCATGATCAAGATAGGGTAATCCACCTTAATGCATGGAGCTAGATGGATGATCATGATGAATCAAGTGCTCCATGGATAAGGAAAAGAAGAAAGAGAAAAAAAATGGGCTCAAGGCAAAGGTATATCATAGGGCCATTTTTGGTTTAGTGATCAAGACACTATAGAGAGTGTGATCACATTTAGGATAGATAGCCGTACTATCAAGAAGGGAAAAGCGTGTTGTGATTGCGGTTATCAAGTGCTACTAGGTGTTGTCACTCATGCATGTGCATTAATTCACCTAGTAACATAGCCTTGCTTAAAAGATATAAAATATATGCTAAACATCTGCTCTAAAGAAGTACCATAAGTGTTTGGCATAATGGAGCAAGGTTGGAAAAGAAAGAAACAAAGAAGGAGCAAGATAGGGGCGACGGACGCTGGTTCTAGGTGTCGGACGCGTCCGACGGATTCTCTTCAGCCCAGGCATCTTCAGGCAGAGCGACGGATGCTAAGGAGCGTCTGTTGACAAGGCGACAGATCCGTCCTTCGGTTTTGGGAGCTCTCTGGATGCTCTCTGCTCGCGCGATGGATGACGTCGACAGATGCTGAGAAAAACGCAACGGACGCTGAGCCACAGACAAAGATGCATCTGTCAGTTTGAAGAACTCAACGACACAAGCGATGAACGCTGCCAAGCGTTCAGCGGAAAGGCAACAGACGCGTCCGATGCACAGGGGTGCTCTCTGGATGCTCTCTGTGTTGGCGCCGGATGCTGGCGTCGGAGCGTCCGACGCCCCCGACACAGTTATAATGGTTAGTTTTTGAGGGGTGGCTATTTAAGGGCATGTGGCCGGTTGGAGCTCTCTCACTCGAATCTTTCACTTGTTATACATTCTTGTGAGCTCTCAAGCACCTCTCCCACTCATCTCTTTGATCCTTTGCTCATCCCAAAAGAGATAGAGTGCATCCAAGTGCATTGCTTAGTGATTTGCATCTAGAAGCACTTGATGATTGTTCTTGCTGCGGTTTTCTTGTTATTCTTGGTGTTTGCCAACACCTAGACGGCTTGGAGCAAGGAGGAGTCAACACGAGTTGGTGATTGTTCGTGGTTGATCCCAGTGATTGTGAGAGGGCTTGTACCCACCTCGGTGGAGCGCCAAAGGGTAACTCTAGTAAATTACTCGTGTCATTGAGTTACTCTCATTTGGGTGGATTCTTGTGGCGCTCAAGTTGTGAGCTAGGCTTGTCATTTCCTATTAGCCATCGAATCACCATTTGAGTAGTCGACACAACGGGGACTAGCTTGGTGGCAACCAAGTGAACCCCGGGGGAAAAATCATTGTGTCAATCTTGTCTCCCGGCTACTCTTGGTGATCTTATTGTGATTGTTCTCCACATTGGTATATTCTCTTCACAAGGCATCGGTATAACAATCATTCTCCTCCTAGCTTTTGCATTCTTTCATATCTTGTCTAGTTAGCTTAGATTGTTAGTTGTTCTTGCTAGCTCAAGTTAAGTGCCTTAGGTTCTTGCTATTGTGTGAAAGGCACTTAATCAACTAGAATTGCTTGGATAGGTGGATTTGCACCCCTAGTAGAGCTAGAGCAATAAGCTTCGCTTAAGTGTTATCTAACCTTTGCTCTAGTGGTTTGTAGAATTTTTATTAGGCTATTCACCCCCCTCTAGCCATCTAGGACCTTTCAGTTGCGTTAAAGATTGAGGCCCAAGACATCCAAGTTTCCTTATTTCAGTTAGCAGCCGATTCAAGCTAGGGTTATGCTATGGTCTATAAATAGCGAGGTCTGGAGAGTTGTAGAGGACATCCAATCAATCAAATACACAACTAGTACTTAGTTTCCGGCCTCCGGCCACCCCTAGGAATAGGAGTAGAGTAGATTTCGGTAAACCTTCGACGAATTGGGCTGCATTGACTAGATCGACCTCCGATTTGCTTGTAAGTCTAGCCTTGGTTCATGTCTCGTTTATACGAACTAGATCGACCTACGGTTTCCTTGTAAGTCTAGCCTTGGTTCATGTCTCGTTTGTACGGCTGTATTGTGTAACTAGTGCAAGCTCGGTATGAGCTAGTTATCAGTTGGAATCTATTGTTCATGGGGTTGCATTGCTTCAATCTCACATGAATTGTGGCTTCAAGCTAGTTATCGGCTCTATTAGATTGGCGATATAATAGATTCATTAAGTTATCGATATTGTCTGTTATGTTTTGTTCAATCTATTGCTACAATATCATGCCCAATCTCATCTGATAGATTGGCCTGCACTTTATTTTCTATCTAGATCTATTGCCTTCGATACATCTGGTTTTATACTTAGAGAGGCAATAGATCTAAGATCATATCGGCTAATCCATTGGTTGTGATTGTCACATGTTGCGGGTTCGAGACATGTATTTGGTTATTAGATTGGTTTGAGTGTGGTTGGATCTGGTTCAACATACGTGGTACGACTGCATCTACCGGACCCCACTGCCATGTGTGTTGGGTTATGTCTGTCCAGACTTAGATCCATCCGAGGCTGGATGTATGGATCTTGTTCAAGCTTCATGGATATCATATCGGCTAACGTAGCCGATCTGGTTATGCTTCAATCATACGATACATGTACTTTATCACTTTAATCTGTTAAATCTATTGAGTGTACTAGGCGTGGCTTGGCTTGTTTACTTTTATGGCTGCATGGAAACACCCCAATGCTAGTAAATCGGTCAGGTTATCAGGTTAATTGTCATCATGGCTGCATGGGAACACACCTCTATTGATGGTTAATCTTTATCTGATATGTTTGGTAGATCTTGTAGTTTGATGTCAATAATGTTATGTGTGTCGCATCTTTACTTTATTCTTGTCATATGATCGACTAATTATATACTTCATGTCTGATGTCCCGTGACAACCGTTTGTATACCATTATTATGTTTCATACTATCCGGAGTTGACTCTTTAGTCAATATCATATATTCATCGGCTATATGAGAGCCGCACATTCATGGAACTGTTTGGCAACAACTGTCAGGATCCATAATTTGACGTTTCATCTCCTTGTCAATTGCAGGTCAAATTGACTAGCACGCCTGAAATCGATCATCGAAGTGGCCTAAGCCGCTTTAGAGGTTTTAGGAGATCAAGCTCTGTTGCTGCACGGTCTCCGCAGGCCTTACGTAGTGCTGACGCCAGAAGCTCCATTTTTGGCATCAACACATTTTAGCACGCTCGCTGGGACCACAATTGTCAAACTTGAACAATGATCATGTGTTCAACGTGACTGAGGATATGTTCAATGAGGAACAGAAGATGTCGCTCCAGGAAGCGCTGGATTCCTTCAGGGGCAGTTGCTTGTTGTCCTTCAGTAAGACCACGGATGGCGCAAGGCAAGCGAGACCTTTCCCGTACATACTCACGTATGGGGACGACAACCCATGAGTCAACCTCCAACATCACCTTATGCAGGAGACCATCCACAAGTCTATGGCTTCCACGTTCACTAGCCATGGCGAACTGCTCGCTAGCTGTCTGCAGAATGCTATAGCGAGAGCCCTTGGTCTTCAAGGGAGGCGCTAGGCTTTCTCCTTACCAGAAGGTGGGGATCATACTTCAACAAGAAAGCTATGGAAGGTCTGCTCTCCGGATCCCTCGGAGCCAGCAGTGCACCTGCTAGCGGAGGAGGCAACTTGCAAAACGGACCGCAACAGCCGGTGGTAAACCCCAATGGGGGCGCGTTGGCTACACAGTACGCCTCTTATGGCGCAAGATTGGCTCTAGATTTTGGCGCACCACCATTCTCTGGGAGTGCGGCGCCTGGCGAGATCCCTTCAGGACACCACCATGTTCCCCACCAGTACGCAACAGGCGTCCAAGGGGGACTGGGATACCAGAATCCTTTCGGATATCTCAATGGTCAGCAAGGTCAAGGGGGCCCAGCTCATCATTAGCAAACGCCGCCTCAGATTGATTAGCTGATGAACCAGGTAGCCAATATGGTACAACGCCAATTCAGTTTGAAGCCCAGGAATCAGTCCATCGCCTACCGAAAGCCATACCCTGAATGGTATGACCGAGTGGCTTTGCCCTACAGATACAGGGTGCCTGAGTTCACTAATTTCACTGGGACTAGCTAGATATCAACCATGGAGCACATCAGCTAATACCTAGTGCAGATGGGCGAGATAACCGATGACCAGACACTCAGGGTTCGGTTCTTTCCTCTGTCCTTGTCTGGTTCGGCCTTTTCTTTGTTTGCTTCCTTGCCATATCAATCCATCACTAGGTGGAAGGACTTGGAGAATAAGTTCCATCAGTACTTTGACTTTGGTAACACAGAGAAAGGGGTCATGGACTTGGTCGATGTCAGGAAAGGGAACAATGAGCCCAGGGGCAGCTACCTCTAGAGGTTTAGAGAGGTGAGGAATCAATGCTACCGACTAACACTGTCTGACGCGGAGGTCGTCAGCATTGTTATTCGGGGTCTGGCCCCGACGATCAGAGAGAAGATCTGGATGGATTGCTCAAGCCTATCGGAGTTGGCCATCAAGATCACTAACATCGAGGCCAACTATCGGTATCCACGTTACAGCGGCAAGGCTCAGAAAGCTGGCAGCGTAGAACTAATCACGGTGGAAGGTATTACTGGAACCATCAACAGTGACGATGAGTCCAATGAGATCGCTGTCGTGGAATGGGTATGTATGAACTTAGAGTACATGCTGTGGGCGAAGGCCAAAGCCGTCAAAGTAGCAAAGAAATACAACTTCGACGTTACGAAGGCCGACAAGATCTTTGATTATCTGCTTGACAAGGGGCAGATTAAATTAATTGGAGGCTACAAGATCCCCTCGGCCGAAGAAACTAAATCCAGGAAGTTTCTAAAGTTCCATGGCATGTACACCCATAGCATCAACGACTGCAGGGTGTTCTGGGACATGATCCAGAAGGCCATCACCACAGGGAGGATTGGCCTGGAGAAAACAAAGGGGGCCATGGGTATAGACGTTAACCCATTCCCCGCAAACATGGTGGCACTATCCTTTTCGGTGAACATGGTCTCTATGAGGACCAAGGCACCCGAGGGAGGTGAAGTGGCTGAAGAGCACGAGGGAGACAAGGCGAAGCAGGACCTTCCCGTCGAACGACGCCCCACCATCAGGATCCTGTTGAACAAATGGGAGCGTCAGAAGGAGAAAAAAAGAAGAGCAACAGGAGAGGAAGCGTTGGGATCTGCTCGAACAAGAAGAGGAGAGGAGGATCCAAGAATAAAACAGGTATCACTGGGACTGTCCTTTCTTCGTACATTGCTAGAACACTGGACTCAGGCTTCCTTCCCCAAACGATTATCAGTACTGGGGGTACATGCAGTCGAGAGACAACCGTCGGTCTGTACATCACAGGTTGAGCTACAAAACGGATCGGCGCCAAAAAATGGAGGACCTCCACAATCGGTCTGAGAAAGGATTGACTGATGCAGAAGCCATGAGTTAGAAACATGCACCGCAAGAGGGCCAATGGTGTCCTGGAGGATTGACTAAGATCCAGAAGCGTCAGGTCCAACGCCTAAGAAATGACTAGTTACAAGGGAAAAAGCCCAATGTATGGCGAGTCAAGCAAGCTAGAGAGAAAGGGCAAGGCGACAACGTCCATCTCCGTATTCATGCTGCATGACGAATTCAGACTCGACCATCAACATGAATGGTCTGACAGCGAAGAGACGAAGGTGGCCGTGGCCCAATGGATCTATCAGACAAACATCGCTACCTTCGAGAAGCTAGAAAAGTATCAGCATCTGAAGGCTCTCTACGTGAAGGGGTTCGTGAATGGGAAACCCCTAACTAAGATGTTAGTCAATGGAGGAGCAGCCGTCAACCTCATGCCATACTCGACATTCAGAAAGTTGGGGAGAATAATGGAATATTTGAGCCCCACCAATATGGAGCTGACAGATTTAAAGGCAACACATCGGCCACGAAGGGGGTTATATGCGTCAAGTTGACCGTCGGGAGCAAGAGCATGCTCACTACCTTATTCGTGGTGGATGCCAAAGGCACATACAACCTACTCCTCAGAAGGGATTGGATTCACGCCAACTGCTGCATCCCATCCACCATGCATCAAAGCCTCATCCAGTGGATCGAAGACACCATGGAGATAGTACCAGCTGACTCGTCGACCAGCATCGCCAACGCGGGGCGAAATAGGTGGAGCTTCGAGGACATGGAATGCTTCTCCAGGAAGGTGCGCGATGGGGACGTCTTTAGGATGAACGAAGACGGTCGACAGCCGATTCAGGTGATCGGCTCCGAGAGCGTAAATTAGTATCACCACAGACGTGGCCACAGATAGCCGATGTAATACGCATCGCCCTTAGCAGAAAAATAGCCGACAAACAGTTGATAATAGCCGATGTGACACACATCACCTTTAGAGCAAAAATAATAAAAAGAAAAAAGATATGTGCGCATAGCATTGAGTATTTGCATATATTAGGAATGGCCAAACAATACAAAAGAAGTCGGCATTTCTAGATATAGAATGCTGTCGGCTAAATCATTCAAGGCCAAATCTATCTACAAGCGGATCACGTTCTACTCCAAAGATAGACGAGCCAGCAGCTCGTCTGCAGGCACCACCTCGGTGACCGCCCTCCCCATCGACCCAAAACTATATAAAGCATCAGGGAAGATGTCCCTGGTATGGGCATTGATGAAGTGGGAAGTTATCACATCATAGAACTCCACGCCGGTGACCTCTGCTGCGGCCAAGGCGAAGGAGGCTCCATGAGAGACAGACTGAAAGATTAGCTCCTGAATACATGTCGGAATGTCATTTAGGCGTTCCTCTGGCGTTGACCTCCGAGCGTGAAGGAAGTCTGCCACTACGGTGATGACGGACGCCAGATTTGCCATAAATGAAGGGTTCAAGTGGTAGAGGAGAAGGTCATAGAGCAGTAGTTAAGGTAGTCGAGACAAATAAAATGGATTGATCGGCTAACCAATCAAATCCGGAATCAAGAGGCATACCATCAGCTTTGACCAGAGAGGACCCAAGAAACATCTTGGCATGATGAATAGAAGCCTTTGTAGACGCCAGCTCCTCCTCTAGGCGAGCACGTTCCCGACATTCCTCCGAGAGGAGACGCTCAAAATGGGTGGCACCCCTTGGACCATCATCAACTGCCGGTGAGTTGACACTCGGCTCAGCTGCCATGGAAGAACTAAAAGAGAGTGGTTAGGGTTTCTCCTCGGATCGAACTAGGCAAGGAGGACGGGACCGTATGGCCATTTACCACAGGAAACGATGCCACGACGGCTGAGAGACGCTATCAGCGAAGCTGAACGTCGAGTGATGTCCAAGATCCGCCATGGATTAGACTACTACTGTAGACACGGGGGCAGTTTGGCAAAGAGGTGGAAAAGATGGACACAAAACACACTGACTGTCGTTATGGGAAACCCAGTCACTATTTAAAGGTGCTAGTACGAATAGGCGCACGGGTGGTGGTTTGGAGGACTGAAGTAAAGTCCACCATAGTGTGAATCTTCTAAAGTGGCCGATTGAATCCATGTGCAGACGACTAAAAACGATTGGTTGGCTATGCAAGCGGATGGTACAACCAGCGAACGGATGTTGCGGAAGCAGTCAATAATTATTCAGGGTCGCCACAGTCACAAGGTACAATGTTACAAGATAAGTTCACATATTTAAGGATAGTTTGACAGCCTCCAGAGCATCTAGGAGGAATTGGTCCACCTCAGCCCGTACTTGACAATCATCTTCTGCGGAACCTGATATCGGGCGCTGCCTGTATCGAAGAGCTTAGAGCCTCAAAGAGAGGAGCATCATCTTCTGTCGATGATCGTGCAGGTCAGCGGGAATCCTAGCCAAGTTATTCTCCTCCCGGGCGATGGTGTCGTCAACAACTCTGAGTCGGGACGATAGCTGCTCCTATTCAGCCCTCAATTCTGCCAAGGTGCGATTGGTGCCATCAGGGAGAACCCTCAGCTGGTCTATTGCATTCTTCTCCTCTAGCATGTCAGAAAAGCAAAGTCGCTCTTCCTTAGGCAGGCCGATTTGAGCCTCGCGATCTGCGAGTCTGGATCGAGCTTGGAGGAAAGCCGGTTTGCGCTATTCTATGTAAGCAACGATGGTCAATGCATCCCTCAGGTCGGGTAGCAAGATATCTTCGATGGAGTGAAAGATTTTCTGAACTCCTTCTGCATCACATATTAAGGATGAGGTATTCACTAACAAAAGGGGGACCAATAACCTGAGTTGAGTCTTCACGTCGTCGGGGAGGAAAACAACATGCGCCGACTGTGAGGTATCGGCTCCTTCGGAAAGGATATAGTCATCCAGATGAAAAGGGGTCGGGATATGATAGGACTATCCTTGTAATGACACACGGAGAATCATTATCAATAGGTTGTGCAGCGGGATAGTGAGGCTTGCATCATACCTGACCGGGTAAAGCGGCCTTTGAGGCAAGAATAGCCGACAGGTCTTCAGGGAAGTGTCCTGAAGATTATGTAGATTGGTAAAATAATCATATTAAAGGGTTATCGGCTAAAGATACAGAGTACCTTGGCCGACATCGGATTAGAGACATTGTTCCCATATCTACACTGAGTTTGGCCTAGAGACGGCTAGTTCTTTCCTCGTCATGCAGGATCAGAAAAACATCAGCTATGGTTTCAGCAAAAGGGACGAGCAAAAGCCAGAATACCTATATAGCAACAACGTCGGTTAGTATGCCCAAACGACCATGAACTGGTTTTGTCACCACCTTGGCTTTGGTTTTAGTAGTTCTAGGCTTCTTGGACCTTACAAAGTTCCGGGAGCTGACATTTTTTGCGAACACATGGTGGATAAGTACCCATGATGTTTAGTTCTGTGATGAGTGATTGCCCAACATTTGAGCGGTTCAGTTTGAGTGGCTTACATCTAATCCTTGCGAAAGCAAGTGTGTGCTTGTCTATCGGCTTGTGGTGTGCAGGTACTATTCCTAGTGACAGTGGTCAGTGGCGTGGAGAAGGCGAGTAGAGGCTTGCCATGCCGATGGACTTTGAGCGGTGAAGGGCGGAAGCGGGGCTAGGACTGAGGGACCATGGGCACCGACAGACTAGCTGTGGTGGCTAGTGCTTGGCACCGGCGAGTGCGAGAAGACATGGAGGTAGACCGAGTCGACCGAGTCAAGACGGTGGATGCGCGAGTCGAGCGGAGGCTCAGGGGACTCGGAGTCTGACCGGGCGAGGACAAGGTGGCTCGTGTCAAGCGGTTTGGTGGTTTGGGCCTCAAAACCATCCGAGGACGGTTTCCGAGTTTGGGCCTCAAAACTCGGGGTTCGGTAGTTGAGCCCAAAGCTACCGGTGGCGGGTTTCATGGGTTTGGGCCTCAAAACCTAGGCGGAGCTTCCGAGGAAGCGGGGATGGCACGTGACGGAATCCTGGAGGTTGCGTCGAGGCGACGACAACTCTCGGCAGGAAGCGGGGCCGTCCATTCAAAATGTGGGAGATATTTTCTAGAGCTTGGACTGCAATGCTTAGGCTAGGTAGTTCACTCAATGTATGTAGGGGGTCTTTGGGAAATAGCCAAAGCTCGTTAAGTAGGGGATGAAGGGCTATCCCTTATCCCACCTCTTGAACACTTTTCATTTGCCCCAACTCTCTCTCTACCCTCTTTCTAGTTGATGAGGTCTCTAGGTTGATCTCTCCAACCTTTGTAAGGATTTGCACTTTGTTTTTCGATGGGAATCGGAGGCCTTACCCTCCGTAAGCCATGGTGGCTTTGATTTCTTGATCGAGTCTCCGGTTTGCTTGTGTTCTTCGCGTTTTGCTTTTTGCTCTCCTTTGATCCCGAGTTGAGATTTTTCTCTATGGAGTATGCAAAACCGTTTTTAACCAAGTTGTTCGTAATCGTGAGGAGCAACTTTGCACCGAAGGGTTTCTTCTCAAACCTCACGAGTACGTAGATCGGGCGATTTCTTTGCGGTGTTTTTCGTTCTTGAGCTTTTCCCCAAATTTCTTCTCCCCCCATTGCTCTAAGCCAAATTGAGCGATGATTTCTTGAGGATAGTGCCCCAACTGTACAAGGATCATGCCTATAAAGTTTGGTTGCAGTTGGAGTTCATTTGGTTGAGTTTTGGTAAGATTTGGCAGAGTGAAATCGGTTTTCGCGGGTTTTCTCTGCTCTGTTCGTGAGCTCTGGACCACCCTCCAGACCACTTTGGACAGGCTCCGGACCCTAGGCAAGTGGTCCTGTGGTCTGGCCAAAAGTCTGCAGAGCAGCCCCTAGCTCCGGACTAGTCCTGTGGTACCGTCGGACCACATGTCCGGAGGTTGGGTGCTCACTGAGTTGGCTGATTTTTGAGAAGAAATTCCGTCGGACCATCCGTCGGACCACCCTCCGGACCATAGCACCGGACCATAGCGAGTGGTCTTGAGGTGCTCAGCAGAGCAACACCTAGCTCCGGACCAAGCTCCGGACTAGTCCTGAGGTAGCTTAGGACTAAGCGTCGGACCACTCTGCACTGGTCCTACGGTCCTGACTAAGTGGTCCTAAGCTCGTTTCTGTCTCGTCCGGACTCCGAATCAAGTTCCGTTTGTTGCGTTGGATTCGTATTCACGTAAGGAACATGATTAGGTACTTTTGAGACCAGTTCTCATAAGTATTTTTGGGTGTGCTCTTTCCTCTTCTCTCTAGGGGTTGAGAGTACCACTCTCGGTGTATCAGTTTCGAGTTCGTGGCTTCGATCGTTATCCATCTTCTCCGATCGCTCCACTGCACCTTTAGGGGTCTTCCTAAGGTGTCCACCTACTTGTTAGGTCGTGTGCGAGTCGGTTCTTCCGAGGTCAAGTTTTGGGTGTGATTTTGGGACAAGGGCCAAGTCTTTGAGTTGATGCGAACACATGGTGGATAAGTACCCATGTAGTTCAGTTTTGTGATGAGTGATTGCCCAACACTTGAGTGGTTCAGTTTGAGTGGCTTGATTCTAACCCTTTGCAAAAGCAAATGTGTGCCTGTCTATCGGCTTTTTCCTTTGGAAATGAGAATGTTGATAGTATTTTGATGGTGAAAAAATAACTCTTAATTACCGTCAATAGTTACCTTAGACATGATGTTGACACCCGATCCAAGATCGTAGAAAGCGTTGTGGAATGTCTGTTGTCCGATTGAGCATTTGATCGTCGGGTGGCCTGGATCTTCCTTCTTCATGATGAAAGGAGGATCGAGAAGATAGCCCCAATAGGAGCAAAGTGGAGGCTTACCGAACCTCATTGTGACCATATTCACATGCTCAATCGAATCATCTGGTTTCCCAAGAATCTTACCTTGTTCCATAGATGGCATAGCTGCTGCTAATTGAGCTAATTGGGTTTCTAGCATTTTATTAAAGCTCAATTGATTTTTCATGGCAGTTGTGAAGCTATCCATTTTCTCACCAAAGTTTTCAAGAATGTTATCAGTATTAATCATGTTTTTATTTATACCATCATTAATCTTAGATTGCCCAAGAACAAGATCTTTTAATGAAGGTTGGTTATTGTAGGAATTGTAATTATTGTAATTGCTATTACCTCCATTACCTTGGTAGAAGGGGCGTGAATTCTAGCTTCCCTGTTGTTGGGGTCGATACTCGTTGTTGTTGTTGCTGATGAAGTACACGTCCTCCTTCGATGTCTCAGGGCAATTGTTGACCGAGTGATCATTTCCTCCGCACACCTCGCACCATAGATCAGCTTCAATAGCTTGTGCGGCGACGATGGGGTAGATGGCCTCTTGTTCCTTCTTGGAACCTTCTTCTCTCTTCTTCATCAAGAGATCCATCTTCCAGGTGTTGGCTTCTTCTTTGTGAACGTAGAACCATTGCTTCGCCTTCCCCAACAATGAGAATGGGAAAAGGCGAAGACAAATGGTGACAAACGCCACTCCTTTGATCATACCACACACCTCCATGAAGTGTTGAGATGGGAAGTAACATCCTTATGGGACTTCCCACTAAATGGGTTGGCATGCACTAGGTTAGTCAAGGCTGGCTTCAACTCGAGGGTAGCACTCCCTATATTAACTTCAGGTCCTCGCGCCACGTGAGCGACTGACAGGACCAAAAAGTCGGAAATAGCCTCCTGAGCCATAGCTTGCTTGATATACGAAGTGTACCTCCTTCTTGAGTGATCCAAATTCAGATGAAATCTTTGAGGGGAACTGAACGTGTCTAGGTTCCTTCGGAAGCTCTCAAGATTTTCTAATATGGTTGCTCAAAAGTGGAACTCACTCATACAATGCATTGCTTCACAATTAAGAGAAACAAAGGCAAGGGATAAACCCCTATAGCTAATTGATAACTAAGTTAACGAGAATCTCAAGATTCAATCTAATTAAAATTTCTTGGCTAAGCTTTCCCCGACAACGGCGCCATAAATGCTTGTTGGTATTTCTTATGACTATTGGATAAATCCGCAAGCGCACAGATTATACCGTTATAGCACTGCACCTAGAGGTATTCCAAGGTATCGTAATTTATATTTTCTCAAGGGAAAGCTGGGCTAGAAATGATAATTGGATAGAGATCCTAGAGAGCACCTCAACTTAGTACCAAACTAGTATAGAAGGGTAAACGATATATGTGATAGGAATGGGTTGATGAATGAAGAAGCTACGGTAAATGATACTTAGAACGGACTAGATAGATTAGCTAGGTGGGAGGACAACGAGAGAGTAAAAGGGACTCCTATGCAATTCATTCTACTTCAATATACTGTCACACACCAAAAATTTTCACTTTGGGTTGTGAATAGAAAACACTAAATAAAATAAGAAGATTTATGGTTTTCCTAAAAATATAAGATTTAATTAGGCTTTTAGTAACTAAGAATGTGTAAAACGTGATTTTTTAAAAATTGTTTTTAATATAATATGGAAGGGGTGTTACATTCATGTCGTCTACGTTAAATTTTATTGACTAAAAATAATTTAGTAAAACTCGATTTAGGTTCGAAATTGATTTTTGTTCTATTTGTAAAGTAAATAAAAATTTCTTAAAAAAAGAGTTGATCTTAAAACAAGTTTAAAGTTTTTATTTCCAAAATTTAGAAATGAATTATAATTTATTTGGTTTTCAAATAGACCCAGCTCTCTTGGCCTGCTCCCGCGTCAGCCCAGCAAGCCAAGCAAACCAACCCATCGCCTCCTCCTTCTCTGTCTCAGTGCCATGAGGGCCCAGCAGGTTTGGTCGTCTCCCACCTGCAGTAAGCCGACCACACACCCTCTTCTCCATTGATGATGCCGGCGAACTCTTTTATGTCTCCTCTTTCACTCCTGCATGCTGCAGTTAAGCACCATCAACTCGTAACTCTAACGCCCCTCTTCACTGTGCTCTCTTCAAGCGCTGGAATGAAGGCCCTAATGGCATTGAAGTATTAAACTGCCGGCGTCCATTGATGTCCGTGAATGGAGCTCCAAATACGTCCATGTTCCTCAGCCTTTCTCCTATAAAACCAGAGGTCGACATCTTCTTCCTCCCCTTTCCACCACAGGCACGCTCCTCTCCTCTCTAATAATTGCACTCCCCTCTTTTACTTTCTCCCTACAGAGCTCTGGGACGCCATTGCTGAGCTCCATCCTTGGTCGTCGTTCCCCACGGACCCGTGCCCGCTGGAGTTCCTAGATGCCACCGTCTCCGCCCAACACCATCACCCTGCCTCTTTGTGCCTTAATCATCGATGAGTTTCCCGGCCATCATCTGAGGTCATGTTGAGATCCTCTATCTTATGAGCATCCACTAGTAGAAAAATTCACTACGTCAACCGTGGGAGAAATTTTTTTCCAAGCGGTTTTTTTACCAAACGTCTGCGGAAATGAAACAGCGGGCTGGACTCGTGAACCGCCTGTGAAAACATATATCCACAGGCGGTTCACTTAATCCAACCGCCTGTGAAAAGGCTACATTTTCACAGGCGGTTTGGTTAAGTGAACCACCTGTGTAAATATGTTTTTATAGGCGGTTCACGTAACCAAACCGTCTGTGAAAATGGAACCTTTTCACAGGCGGTTGGATTAAGTGAACCGCATGTGGTTACATGTTTTCACAGGCAAGGATTAAGTGAACCGCCTGTGAAAAAACTGTCATAAGTGGCTTTCTCTCCTCCTCTTTTTCCTCCTCCCGACAGACTGACTGTTCATCGAACAGTAGCCATTTGTGGCGATTTGGAGGTCCAGTTTTTCACCAAATAGAAAGGAGGAGGTTTTGATCTTCATTTCTTCGAAGGAGGTTGCTAAGAAAGGTTAGTTTATGTATTTTTTACGTATTTTCAATCATTCATTCTCATTTTGAGCCACACACTTTTTGGATCTAGGGTTTCTCTTCTCTCTCTCCTCTTTATCCTCTATTCTCTCTCCTCTATTCTCATGATTAAATAATTATTAGTATAGGTATTATTAGTTTTTTTTAATTATATGACTATAGAGAATTTAGTGAGTTATTTATCTATGTTAATTAGGTTATTATTTTTATTCCTTAAAATGAGGTTGCTTATATGATGGTTAGATAATTTTGTTACTTATTATTAGATAGTTTTGTTAGTTTTTTTAATTATGTTAAGTTTTTTTACGCATTTGTAATCATTCTTTCTAAATTTGAGCCACACACTTCATGCACAGTAGCCATTTGTGGCGATTTGGAGATCCAGTTTTTCACCAAATAGAAGGGAGAGGTTTTGATCTTCATTTCTTTGAAGGAGGTTGCTAAGAAAGGTTAGTTTGTGGATTTTTTACTTATTTGTAATCATTCTTTCTAAATTGGAGTCACACACTTTTTGGATCTAGGGTTTCAACATGTGTAATTAGGTTCCTATCTAGGTTTTTCCTTTTTATTCCTTAAAATGAGGTTGCTGTATAATTAGGTTGCTTATCTTAGTTTTTTAATTATGTTATGTTTAGAACTATTCATGTGGACACCTATTATTGGAGGTCCAGATTTCACCAAATACATGGGGAGAGGTTTTCATCTTTATTTCTTTGAAGGAGAGGTTGCTAAGAAAGGTTAGTTTATGTCTTTTTTACCTATTTATATTCATGTGGTTTTTTACGTATTTGTAATCATTCCTTCTCGATTGGAGCCACACACTTTTTGGATCTAGGGTTTTACCATGTGTTGAATGCAATAATATATATCTAGGTTTTTCCTTTTTATTCCTTAAAATGAGGTTTCACCATGCATTTTTGACAGTTAGTGATGGAAAGGTCTTTCTAGATGTATAACTTGTCAAGACTAGATCCAACATACATACCAGAGGTCCATAAGTTTATTGACGCTGCTAAGAACCATGCTTGGAGATCAAAGAGGAAGCACATATAATGTCGATGGATAGACTACAAGAATGTTGTTGTATTTGATGACACAGAACCAATCATTTGTCATCTGATATGCCGGAGATTTATGGAGGATTACTTGATTTGGACAAAGCATGGAGAGGGTAGCTCTGCGCCTTATACAACAGGAAACCCTACAAACATTGCTGATGATCTAGACATTCTTCATGATGGTAATCAGTTCATAGACTGCACTCACCGATCTTACCGAACAGGCTATCGTCCTTCCCACCTATAGCAAAGCCTACTCCCGTGCTGCCAGCCCTTTTGCATTGGCTAAGCATCATCCCCAACTGCGGCTCTCGGCAAGACACCCAGCTCAAGTTGGACCGAAGGTATGTGTTTTCTTCCTCGGTTCGCATCTTGTCGTGTCTGCACGACGCGATCTCAAGCTCCAAAGCCTCAAAGCGATCCGACTCTCTAGTGCTATCTGAGCTGACCTTCTTTAACACAGAGATCTTAGCATCCTTCTGTACCAGCTCAGAACGCAAGCCTAAGCAAGACTTGCACGCACCAAGTAAGCTAGGCCTAGCCTTAATTTTGGACAGACCTTTGCCCCGGTTGCAAGACTTGAAGCCATCCATATCCTTTTGGCGTATGCTTCACATCACAAAATGAAACTCTAATCTATCCCCTCGCCTAGCATACATGTATTGAGGAATCAATCGATGTTTGTCTCATCTAAGTGTCATAGTTAAATCAACAGAGGTAGAGTTGGAATCACTGGAGTCCTTTTACTCTCTCGTTGTCCTCCCGCATAGTTATACTCACTAGTCATCTCTTCCTTATCCTTACTGGTTTGTTGCATCATCACCTTCCTATCATTATAGCAATTACCCCCTTACACTAGTTGGTACTAAATTGAGGTGATCTCTAGGATCTCTCTTTTATTATGATTTCTAGCTCTGCTTTCCTTGGGAGAATATAAATTACGATACCCTAGAATACTCCTGGGTGAAGTGCTACAACGGTATAATCTGTGCGCTTACGAATTTATCCAATAGTCATAAGAAATACCAACAAGCATTTCTGGCGTCGTTGCCGGGGAAAGCGTAGCCTAGAAATTTTAATAGAATTGAATCGAGAGTTTACTATCAAATTAGTTATCAAATAGTTGTAGGAGCTTACCCCTTGCCTTTGTCTTTCTTAATTGTGAAGCAAGGCATTGTATGAGTGAGTTCCAGTTTCGAGCAACCACATTTGAAAATCCTAAAAGTTTTCGAAGAAACTCTAGACATCGTCTAGTGTCTCCTCGAAGGCCCGACTCAAACTCAGAACCACTCAAGGTAGGAGGTTACACTTCGTTTGGCAAGCAAGCTATGGCTCAAGAGGCTATTTCTGACTTCTCGGCTCCTTCAGTGGCTCACGTGGCCCAAGGACCAGACGTTAATACAGGGGGTGCTACCTTCGAGCTCCAGCTAGCTTTGATCAACCTAGTGCAAGCCAACCCTTTTTGCGGGAAGTCCCATGAGGATGCCAATGCACATCTCCAACACTTCTTAGAGGTAAGTGGCACCATTTTCATTAAGAATGTAGCACCAGATATCATTCGTCTCTGCCTTTTCCGATTCTCGTTACTCGGGAAGGTGAAGCAATGGTTCTATGCTTGTTCTGAGGAAGTTGCCACTTGGGAGTAGTGTACCAATGCATTTCTCAAGAAGTTCTTCCTGATGGGAAAAACCACCACCCTTCGTGGAAGAATTTCAAGATTCCAACAGCAAGCGGACGATATTATTCCCGAAGCATGTGAACGTCTCCAGGAGTACATTCGGGAATGCCCTCATCATGGAATTCAAGATTGGCTCCTGATTTAAGGCTTCTACTATGGGTTAACACCAATAACCCGTAGTCACCTTGATGCAGCCGCAAGAGAAGCATTCACTTCACTCAATGTCACACAAGCCAAAGATCTTATTGAGAAGATAGTGACGAATCAAGGATGGAAAGATGAAAGGCTCCAAGTCAAGAAGAAGAGTGTAGAAACTGTTAATGCACTCTCCACAAGTATGGATCTCTTGATGAAGAAACTCGAAGAACGAGCCAACTTCAAGAAGGATAGAGAAGCCATCCAACACTATGCCTCCACACGGGCTAACAAGGCAAAGCAATGGTGTGAGGTATGTGGTGGAAATCATTTGGGAAACAATTGCCCCGAAACAAATGAAGGCGTGAGCTTCGTCAAGAACAATAAGAGTCGACCTCAACAATCTGGATCGAAGCCTCGACCCTTCTATCAAGGTAATGAAGGTAAAAGCTTTAATAATTCTAATCAGCCTTCATTTAAAGATCTTGTCTTAAGCCAAGCTAGGATTAATGAAAGTTTAAACAACAAACTATCCACCAATGACAAGACCCTTGAATCTTTAAACAATAAAATGAATGACTTTGCTTCTGTTGTAAAGAATCAATTGAATTTCAATAATATGATAGAAAGGAAATTATGTCAATTGATATCTTCTGCTCCATATCTTGGTAAATCCGAAAAAGTCTCTAGTATAAATGCGGTGACCATGAGAGGGGGTAAGACCACTCGTGATCCACCGCATCCTAACACTTCAGGAAAAACAACAAAGGAAAAAGAAGTTGAAGTAGAAGAACAACAAGAAGAAGAAGACGAAGAACTTGCACCACTTCAGGACTCTGTCAAGTTCCATGGGAAAACAGCCCCACATGAGTATTACGATACAAACGTACTACTACCATTTCCACGCAAGCCAAAAAGACAAACTTCAGATGATCACTTCGGGAAATTCGTTGAGGTAATTCGTCAATTATATGTCCATATACCCCTACTTGATGCAATGCAAGTCCCTACCTATGCCAAGTATTTGCGGGATATTCTCAACAACAAAAGGCCGTTACCCACCACTGAAGTAATCAAGTTGACAGAGGAGTGTAGCGTAGCTATACTCAACCAGCTACCTTTGAAGAAGAAGGATTCATGGTGCCCTACCATTGATTTCTCCATCGGGACTCAACAATTTGGGCATGCCCTCTGCTACTTGGGAGCAAGCGTCAGCGTCATGCCAAAGGTAGTCTTTGATAAACTAACGCATACTACCTTGTCCCCTACACCAATGTGTTTGCAGTTAGCGGATCAATCAATTCGCTACCCTGCGGGGATTGCTGAAAATATTCCCGTCAAGATATGAGAATTTTCATCCTCGTGGATTTCGTGGTGTTGGATATGGAGGTAGACAAGAAAACTCCACTCATCCTAGGAAGACTGTTCCTCAGCACCGCCAATGCACACGTCGATGTAGGAGCGGGAGAAATTGAATTCAACATCAATGGAACAAAGGAGACATTTCACTTCAAGCCAAAAATCGAGCAATGCTCCATAGTCAAGGTATTTGAAATCGATCCCTATGTCAATTATACCTACCTGAAAAAAGTGAAGCAACAACCTCGGGTGAAACCCAAACTAGTATGGCAAAATAAGGTGATCAAGCCATGCACTACTCCACCTCCAAAACCACGTAAGCAAATCCAACGGGCAAATGAGGAGGACGACCCTACTTCAAATAATTAAAAGCACGACATCTCGAAAAGGTAAGTTTCTTCTATCATTTTCTTTAAATTTTCTAAAATCTTTTCATTACATAGTCATCCCCTTTAGTTAAATTCAAATCATAATCGTGTTTAACCATAATAAACATTGAAAACATAAAAACAATAAAATCTTGAAACTTTTCTTGTCCACAACTAGCTGCATTGCACCTTAATTAGCATAGGAGGTTTAGTATCACAAATCTAGGTCCTGTAGTGGACCCAGTGGGGTCGGCCGACCAGGCCCTGGGCCCCACTGCCTCTGTCTTACCCTACCTCGTGATTCCCTACGTTGGGGCAGTGTACCACGGCCTTCTGATCACCACAGTGATTGGCCGATCACCTCTCTCCCTCTCTTCCTCACCTCCTTTCTCTACCTCGAGATGCTTCATGTTTTATTCCCAAACAAACTAAGCTAGGAGCCAAGGAGGGCATGTCTTGACTCCTCCCATCATCTCCTTGCTCCCCTCCATCTCTCTTTGCATACCATTCAAAAAATTTGTCCTTTGCAAAATCACTCCACCGAGAAGCATCCTGGCAAGAGAAATTTCACTAATCACTACACTCCACACTACCACTCATCTCTTCCAAAATAAAAAGACTGTTATCACCATGACTCTTCCTATAATCAATCTTATTATTCTTCATCATTAATCTCAAGAAGCTTGTCGCTAATCGTTAGGAGCCTAAACACTCCTATCATCACCATAACTTCTTGATCATTTCACACTAGCAAATAACCATGCCATTCTCTCTAATCACTCAAAGCCAAGAGGGGGAGCATCTCTGGCCATTTATCAGGCATAGCCACATGACCCTTGTCCTCTCCGTGCTCCCCACTACCATTCATTTTGGCATTGTGCAAAACCATCACCAAAGCATCCAAAGATGCGGTCGGCCGATGCAGTAGGAGTCCCCTCCGATCAAATCCTTGTTGGGCATCTCCTTTTGCACCATCCTCTACGCAGCAGAGGGCTCAGAGGCCATGGGTGGTGGTCGTCAACCCAGGCCCACACCCTAATCACTCTTCCTTCCCTTTGCTATATGAACACAGGCATACCAATTCTCTCAAAACACACACTCTCAACCACAACAGCTCACAAAGCCAAAATCCCTTGCCATCTTTTCGTTTAGCTCCACCGCTAAGCAAGCAAAGGATTCTAGCTTAGTTAGAGTGATAATGAAGTCATTCAAGAAGGCATTCCAGAAGGCTCGCAACTCAGTGAGTGGGAGTTCTTCCAAAAATTCTTAGAGAGGAAGCTCATCACAAGGCACAGACATCATGTCTATTGATTCAGCACACGAGTCAGTGCATGGTTCGGATGCCATCAAGATCATGGCCAGCAGTGCTAGCCATGATGAGCATGAGCAAGCACAGCAGAGTGCCGGTAAGCACGAACTGGCTGATAACTCAGGAGGTCAATCATCATCACCGACCCGAAAACCGGCATCCGGCTCATACCGCATGAGATGGCCATTTTCAACACCTTGAAGGAACGCGACTTTCAGCATACCAAGGTAATTGATCCTGACCTTTTAGCTAAAACAGGATTGGACGCAGACTTTAAGGAAGTTTTTAAAGCTATAGGTTGGACCAGTGAGTTTTGGGATATCACGAACGACCCAGGAAGTAAACTGTTAACTCTAGGAATCTTAAGTACGGTTAATACTAGTGCCCAAAGAATTACTTTCTAGCTGCTTAATCATCTGCTATCTTTAACATGGAAAGAGTTTAGTCATGTTCTTGGGTGTAAAGAGAAATGTGCCATTAATATTGAGCATGCTACCCTTGGGTATGATAGAAAGGAGTTTTGGAAACACATCTATGGAAAAGATAATGTTAGATACCCACTGTCGGATACCTAGAAATAGGGTACCCAATTTACAAGAATCCACAAAAACAAAATCACCATCAGGAGCTCTTCCGCCTCGCCCAAGCCAGGGTGGCATCATCCGTGACGTCATCAACCCTCGGGGGCTCTTCCACCTTGCCCGAGCCAAGGTGGCATCATCCGTGATGTCATCAATCCTCGGGGCTCTTCCGCCTCGTCCGAGCCAAGGTGGCGTCATCTACGATGTCATCAACCCTTGGGGGCTCTTCCGCCTCGCCCGAGCTAAGGTGGCGACATCCGTGACATCATCAATCCTCGGGGGCTCTTCCGCCTCGCCCGAGCTAAGGTGGCGACATCCGTGACGTCATCAATCCTCGGGGGCTCTTCCGCCTCGCCCAAGCCAAGGAGGCGTCATCTGTGACGTCATCAACCCTCGGGGGCTCTTCTGTCCCGCCCGAGCTAGGGAGACGTCATCCGTGACGCCCCTCACCATCGGAGATCTCGCCGCCATCAACAGTCAGGGATGCCCTAGTGCATATGGTCAAAAGGTCCACAGTACCCTCCATCCTCAGGGATGGGGTTCAAGACATGATCCTCCATGCCAACCTCTGTTCACCCTGCGGTACAAGGTCCAGTGCTGCCTAACCGGCAACTTCTGCGCACTACACCTTCTCCATGCCTTCGACGAACATTCCAACAGGGATTAGGGCGTCATCGACCCTATATGACGGAACGCGGGGGTGTCCGGTCCTAGGCGACCCACCCCAGCCCATGCCCAGGTAAGGGAACAACGGAGTTCTCGGTCACAGGACGCATGGCTACAGTACAACAAGGACGAACAAGACCCGTACATGTGTCTACTGGTGCAATCTTCCTCAGGAAGGAAGACAGAATGAAGACAAAGCTCCCCCTCGGCAGTAGCCAAAGCCGGGCCCACGTTCACTCCCCCTCTCTCTACTATACTCCTCCATCTCTCCTTACGTATAAAGGGAGAGAATGGACCTCCAATCTCGCTCTCTCAACATCTCAACAATCATTCACACACACTCAAACTCTCATACACACGAGCACACACCAGAACCAAGAACCTCATATGCACGAGACCTGGGAACCGCCTTCCCTCTCTCACCAAAGCTTGTAGCTCCCCTCTACGAGCTCTCCGCGCTCGGTAATACAACCCCGCAACACACTGGACGTAGGGCATTCATGCCTGAACTAGTATAAACCTCCGTGTTCTCCGAGCGTAACCATCCGAACTCCGACACGCTTAGAAATTAACTCGTTGGCCATCTAGACCCCGCCATTTTAGACACCGACAGTTGGCACGCCAGGTAGGGGACCTTTGCGTGTCACCTGTATTTTTGAGTTTCGGATGGCTGATCGCCACGTTGACTTCGCTCCAGGCTGCACCGTTTGTTTTGGTAGCCTGGACTTCCAGTGTCACGGGCAGGGGGCCGACCTAGCTCTTCGTCACCCTACGACATCCTCCGAGGTAGCCATGGATGCCATCACTGCATCCATGGCCCACCTCCATCTGTCTCCCTCCGGGGAACAAGCCGCTCGCGGGGCGGTCGCCTAGCGGGACGATTATCCTCAATTCGAGCGCCAACTCGACACTCTCGTGGGACCCCAGCCGACTTAGGAGTCCCGGCACAACCTCTACTCCATGTTCGCCAATGTGACGGCGTAGCTCGCGGGAGGGCAGTCGCTCTCTTCCAGGCACAACACACCCGTGCGCGGAATGGGAGCTCCGACGCTCACGCTGCGGGACAACCCGCGATTCCCAGACCCCCGACGTCTGAACCTCGGGAGGCCCGGCTGCTCAGGGCGGAGACCCGAGAAGGGACAGCGACGACCAGTCTACAGGCACCTCCCTGGCGTCGCCGCGACCTATACACCGGGCAGAAAGGCGATCCGCATTGCCTCCCATTCCAGCAAGGCAAAGGGCAGGCCGCGATGCGGCTGCGACGACACTCGCATCGGCAGATCGCGGGCCTCCTTTTCCTCCCCCCGGCAGGAGGAAAGAGAGGCGACTACGACGACATCCTCACCAAGTCGTGCCCATACCACAGCGTGCCGGTCAGACACACTCTTTAGTAGTGTGACAAGATGTCTAGGTACCTCTCAATCATCGAAAATGGGGGCACGGGACGCAACAACCTTCCCTCCCTGAGGACCAGTGCCTCATGATCTTTGGTGATTCGGGGACTGGACACCACGATTATCGGCAGAAGCAGGAGCGACGCGAGGTCTTCGTGGCTTCCCCGACGGCCCCTGTCTTCCTCGACTGGTCGGAGACCGACATCATGTTTGGGCAAGGTGACCACCCAAAATTCATCACTCATCCAGGACGCTATCCACTTATCGTGGACCCAATCATAGGGGGATACGCTTCACTAAGGTGTTGATGGACGGAGGCAGTGACCTCAACATCATGTTCTACAACGCCTTCGAGGCACTAAAGGTACCTCGGAAAAAACTTCGCCTCGAGGGGGTTGCCTTCCATGGAATCGTCCTCGGGAATCCTTCCATACCCCTCGGGCAGGTTGGCTTGCCCGTTACTTTTGGGGAGTCAGATAACTTCCGAACCGAGGTCCTCACCTTCGAGGTCACTCACTACCATGCGCCCTGTCACGCGGTGTTGGGAAGCTTGTGCTACGCGAAGTTCATGGCCATTCCGAACTACACCTACCTCAAGCTCAAAATTCCAGGCCCTCACGGGGTCTTCACGGTCACTTCCGTGCTTGCGGAGGCATACCAGTGCGACGTGGACAGTTGCGAGAAGGCAATGGTCACGACATGATGCCCGGAGCTGGCGGCAACCGCCGAGGCCGCGAGCAACGAGAGTGTCGACTCTAAGGACACGGTCAACTTCACCCCCCTAGAAGGGGTAAAAGAGATTTTCCTTGATCCGTCCGAGATGGATGACCGAGTGTTGCGCGTCAGCGCCTCCCTAGATCCGGAGCAAGAATCGACGCTTGTCAATTTTCTCCGCGCGAATGATGATATGTTCAAGTGGATCCCGGCGGACGTTCCGGGCATACCGAGAGACGTGGCCGAGCACGCTTTGATGATTCAATCCGAGGCCCAGCCGGGGAAGCAACGCTTGCGCCGTTTCGACGAGGAGAAGCGGCGGGCCATCGGGGAGGAGCTCCACAAACTACTGGCGGCTGGATTCATCAAAGAGGTATTCCATCCCGATTGGTTATCTAATCCAGTGCTAGTTAAGAAGAAGAGTGGAAAATGGAGAATGTGCGTAGATTACACCAGCCTGAACAAGGCATGCGGCAAGGACCCGTACCCTCTGCCGCGTATCGATCAAAACGTCGATTCCACCTCGGGGTGCGAAACACTTTTGTTCCTCGACGCATACTCCGGTTACCACAAAATCCAGATGAAGGAGTCCGATCAGCTCGCGACATCCTTCATCGCGCCGTTTGGCTCTTTCTGCTACGTCACCATGCCATTCGAACTCAGGAACGCGGGAGCCACGTACCAGTGGTGCATGCGCTCGGTTTTTGGGAAACTCATCGGCACGACAGTTGAGGCGTATGTGGACGACATCGTGGTAGAGTCCAAACAGACGGAAACCATGGTCGCAGACCTCGAGACAACATTCGGGGCCATGAGACTCAAGCGCGTCAAGCTCAATCCCGAGAAGTGCGTGTTCGGGGTGCCGCGTGGCAAGCTTCTCGGCTTCATTGTCTCCGAACGTGGCATCGAGGTCAATCCTGATAAAATCTCCGCCATTGCCAGTATGGGAGCAATCCGCAATGTAAAGGGGGTGCAGCGGGTCATGGGATGCCTCGCGTCCTTGAGCCGTGTCATCTCTCGCCTCGGCGAACGAGTACTCACCCTTTACCGACTTCTCAAGAAGACCGAACACTTCACCTGGACCCCCGAGGCGTAGGAGGCCCTTGACAAGCTCAAGGCGATCCTCACAAGAGCACCCATCCTCATTCCACCAACGCTACGCGAGGACCTCCTCCTATACATATCTGCCACCACCCAGGTGGTGAGCTCCGTCATCGTCGTCGAAAGGGAGGAGGAGGGACACGCGCTCAAGGTCCAGCAACCGGTATACTTCATCAGCGAGGTACTATCAGAGACCAAGACCAGGTACCCTCAAATCTAGAAGCTCCTTTACGCGGTTCTCATCACACGGAGAAAGCTGGCCCACTATTTCGATGGCCACCATGTCACCGTCGTGTCGTCCTACCCCCTCGGGGAGGTGACACAGAGCCACGAGGCTATGGGGAGGGTGGCGAAGTGGGGACTGGAGCTCATGGGGGAGTTTATCTCTTATGCACCACGGACGGCAATCAAATCCCAGGTCCTCGTGGAGTTCATCGTCAAGTGGACCGAGATCCAGCTGCCACCGATGGCGGAGAACCAGGAGTTCTAGGTCATGTATTTCGATGGATCGCTGATGAAAACTGGAGCCGGCGCCGGCCTAGTTTTCGTCTCCCCGCTCAGGGTTCAGCTCAAGTACATGATCTGTATGTTTTTCCCGGCGTCTAACAATGTCGTGGAATACGAGGCCCTGGTAAACGGGCTACACATAGAAATGGAGTTGGGCATCAAAAGGCTCGACGTGCGAGGCGACTCCCAGCTCATAGTCCAACAAGTTATGAAGGATTCAAACTGCCATGACCCAAAGATGACAACATACTGCCAGGCGATCCGCCGCCTGGAGGAAAAATTTGACGGTCTGGAACTCAATCACGTCGCCAGAAGATACAACGAGGCGGCGGACGAGCTCGCGAAGCTGGCTTCCAGTCGGGGTACGGTCCCGCCCGGAGTCTTCGTCAGCGACCTTCACAAGCCGTCTGTCACCTGGCATGCGGAACCCGAGGCCGAGACTCCGGATATTACCACGGCGGAGGTCATGGACATCGAGGAGCTATGCGATGCCAGGGACGACGCACCAATTGGTGACGACAACCATCCACCCAACTGGAGGGTACCCATCATGGATTGGTTGGTTCGAGAGCGCCTCCCCGATGACAGGAACAAAGGACGACGCATCGCGCGGTGCGCCAAGTCCTTCATCGTTATCGACCAAGAACTCTACAGGCGCAGCCCCACAGGAATCCTGCAGCGTTGCATTCCCACGGAGCATGGTGTGAGCCTGCTGGAGGACATACACACGGGAGACTGCGGGCACCACGCAGCCCCACGCACGATCGTCGGAAAGGCTTTCCACCAAGGTTTCTACTGGTCAACGGCCGTAGCAAACACGACGGAGGTAGTACGCGCCTGTGAAGGGTGCCAGTTCTATGCCAACAAGACTCATCTGCCCGCGCAGGCGCTACAGACCATCCCCCTTACATGGCCTTTCGTGGTCTGGGGTTTGGACATAGTGGGACCATTGTCCAGGGCGCCAGGGGGCTTCGACCACCTTCTCGTCGCCATCGACAAGTTCTCGAAGTGGATTGAGGCGCGACCCCTCGCCCGGATCAAGTCGGAATAGGCAGTCATGTTCTTCACGGACATAATATATCGATTCGGAGTGCCCAACATGATCATCACCGACAACGGCACCTAGTTCACTAGCAAGAAGTTCCTGGACTTCTACGACAGGAACCACATCCGGGTGGACTGGGCCGCCGTCGCGCACCCCCAAACGAATGGGCAGGTTGAACGCGCCAACGGTATCATCCTGCACGGGTTAAAACCAAGGATCTTCAGCCGACATAAAAAGTTTGGAAGCCGTTGGGTCGCGGAATTGCCAGCCGTCCTCTGGAGCCTCAGAATGACCCAGAGCAGAGCCACTAGCTGCTCCCCTTTCTTCATGCTCTACGGGGCGGAGGCCATGCTCCCCACCGATCTGGAGTACGGCTCCCAGCGGATCAAGGCTTACGACGAGGAGGGCAACCAAGCCAACATGGAGGACGCCGTTGACCATCTAGACGAAGCAAGGGACATCGCCCTCCTACACTCCGCAAAGTACCAGCAGACCCTTCGGAGGTACCACGACCGCTGCGTCCGCAAGCGCGAATTCAACATCGGCGACCTAGTGCTTCGGCTCAGCCAAAGCAACAAAGATAAGCACAAACTCACGCCACCGTGGGAAGGGCCATACGTCGTGGTGGAGGTCCTCCGCACCGGAAGCTACAAGATCGCCACCATAGGTCCCGACAGCCAAGTCTTCTCCAACGCCTAGAACATCGAAAAGCTACGTCGCTTCTATCCCTAAATATCTTCCCCCGAATCACATGCACCCACATGTATCTTTCCCTTAGAAAAGATTTGGCATACGCCAGGCAGCAAACGCGCAGCCCGAGCGCAAAGCAATACGCGCTCCCAGCCTATGATCGCACGTCTTACTCGGGGGCTGGATAAAAGGGCTGCTTTTCCTCGATTTTGTTTCAGTAAAATCTTGCCTCGTCCCGATCCCCTCCCCATGTTCGACCATTTCGCTCGAATTCTGTCTCCGCTCGCGCGCAAAAAACATCTTTTTCTGACATTCGCATGGACACTTGGCTCATCGCGACGCTTACCCCCAAGCGCAAGCAAGGCTCGGCCCGACCCCCGTCACGGTTCACCCAACGCATCCGGAGTTCGGACGAACGCGTACACACCAACACCAACGGGGACGGCCTCCGGGTCTAGGTAAGACCAAGGGATAAGGGCTATAGACGCCCCGACGACCTACTACGGTCCAAAGATACGAAGGCCGACCCAGCGGGGTTCGAAACGGCCATCTCAGGACAACAGAGCAAGGGGCAAATAGGGAATGGACACGCTAGCGGTCATTAGCTCGCAACTAGATGCCAAGGTCATTCCCAGATTTCGTATTTGAGTCCGTCTTCACGGATGATTGGTTCATGGTATTCCTACCGAAGGAAGGCCACCGGGACCCATCGAACGAACCCGGCTACTAGATGAAACCGATTTGGGGTGAGCCACGACATGGCCCACCAGCCGGGACCCCAGCGAACGGGAACCGAGCACCCCACTCAGATTTTCCCGTTATTACCTCGACGAGCATCCATGGTTCATCCCCCACGATGATAGCATGGATCGGCTCATATTCCCCCTTCCCTCGGAGAGAAGCGCGGGGAACGAATGAAAAGACGGCACAGACCCGAGACGTTTCTTTACATCGAGTAGAGACTCGGGGGCTGCCGCCGCACCCCTCCTACTAGTTCAAGCAACTGGATAACAAAGAGGGAGCAAGGTGCACCGAACCTCACACGTCAAAGGCCCACACAGGTAAAAAATGATAAACAGACGTCACATTCTTATAAGCTAATCCTTGCAAAGGTTACATACATTTCAGGTGCCACAAGGGCTAGACCTAATCAAACACAAGATGGACTGAAGGGGGATCCCGACCGAGGACCAAAGGAAAGCAAAATAGGGCAAGATTCAAACGCCATGCTTGCACGGGTAACATCGCTCTGAGGGCTGCCTATCAGGCGAACGCCCAACGAGCCAAACTTCCCCTGCTCCATCTCTCGATGACGGAGTGGCAACTGCACCACCATCACCCAAGACCTGCGTGGTCGATTGCGTCCCCAGAAAGAAGCATGATGAGTTGGTCAAGCATTTTTTGGGTCACGCTTCGAATGCCAGGCCACGGAACGCCCGTGGGTCCGGCGACACCCCTCGCCCGAACGCGACCAGACTCACCAGCCCGCAGGTCCACTGTCTCCCGACGATGGTGTCGCCACTAGCAGGCCCAAGGAACGTCTGGCTTATAAAACTAAGCGGGCGGACCGCACAATATTTCCACTAGACGCATCCTTGGCCCCCTGCTATGGGAGACAGGGAGGGAGCACGACCGTCCCGTGGGACGAGATGACGGGGAAGAACTACGCGTATCGCAAAGCTCCCCCTGATATCTCCCGCCCCACGACACGAGACGGTGGCGCTCCCAACGTAGAACTTCCTCTGAATCCGGTTTTGCTCTCAAAAGGCCGCTCGCCAGGGCGGTTTAGGGGACTCTCCGATGGGACCTCGGAGGAAGAATCTAGGGCAAGCCATACTGTGAGGATGTGAATCTTACCACAGGTGGCCGCCCCTATTTATAGCCCGCTAGGGAACTCACGCGGCAGCCGACCCGTGAAGCCACAACACCGCCTTCCAACCACATCGCACTGTGCGATGGCACCCACTTCTAGGGAGTGCAGCAAGGCTATAAATGGTGAAGCAGATGGTAGGCTCAGGGCGCGTTGTTCCGAGTCAGGACCACAGAGCGAGCAGTGCCCTGGCACCGCTCCTCGAACGGGAAAGACACGACACACCCACTTTTGGGATACAAGGGGAGGGGGCACATTCAGACCCCAAAATCCGACAAACATATCTTCGACCAGTCAATCGACAGTGCAGGCCGAATGATAGCACGGCGTAGAGCTGACTCGTCATTTCAAGACGTGTCAGCCTGAGCCCAACAGTGCAGCCCATGCCAGGGCTGGCGTGCGACCCGAGCTCTGGCCCTGGCATACGGAGCAGTCCGCTCCCTCCCCGCATCGTGAGGAAAGCGAAGGGTCAAGCACTGTGCAAGACTTACGAACAAGCCCATAGGAGTAAAAATCTCCCTCCTAAGGCCTCGGAGGCTACACCCGGCGGGTGCGCTCGCCCGCACCCTCTAGAATCCAAAAATCTGACCAACCACCACAAGCGCTCTTGGAAACCTCCGGTGTAGTCCTTCACTACATCGAAGGCTCGGGGGCTACTGTCGGATACCTAGAAATAGGGTACCCAATTTACCAGACTCCACAAAAACAAAATCACCATCAGGAGCTCTTCCGCCTCGCCCAAGCCAGGGTGGCGTCATCCGTGACATCATCAATCCTCAAGGGCTCTTCCGCCTCGTCCGAGCCAAGGTGGCGTCATCTGCAATGTCATCAACCCTCGGGGGCTCTTCCATCTCGCCCGAGCCAAGGTGGCGTCATCCATGACGTCATCAATCCTCGGGGGCTCTTCCGCCTCGTCCGAGCCAAGGTGGCGTCATCCGCGATGTCATCAACCCTCAGGGGCTCTTGCCTCGCCCGAGCTAAGGTGGCGACATCCGTGACGTCATCAATCCTCGGGGGCTTTTCCGCCTTGCCCGAGCCAAGGTGGCGTCATCCATGACGTCATCAACCCTCGGGGGCTCTTCCGTCTCGCCCGAGCTAGGGAGACGTCATCCGTGACGCCCCTCACAAGCGGAGATCTCGCCGCCATCAACAGTCAGGGATGCCCTAGTCCATATGATCAAAAGGTCCAAAGTACCCTCTGTCCTCAGGGATGAGGTTCAAGGCATGAGCCGCCATGCCAACCTTTGTTCACCCTGCGGTACAAGGTCCTGTGCTGCCTAACCGGCGACTTCCGTGCACTACACCCGCTCATCGGCCTTGTATGACGGAACGCGGGGGTGTCCGGTCCTGTGCGACCCGCCCCAGCCCATGCCCAGGTAAGGGAACAACGGAGTTCCCGGTCACAGGACGCATGGCTACAGTACAACAAGGACGAACAAGACCCGTACATGTGTCTACTGGTGCAATCTTCCTCAGGAAGGAAGACGGAATGAAGACAAAGCTCCCCCTCGGCAGTAGCCAAAGTCGGGCCCACGTTCACTCCCCCACTCTGTACTGTACTCGTCCATCTCTCCCTACGTATAAAGGGAGAGAATGGACCTCCAATCTCGCTCTCTCAGCATCCCAACAATCATTCACACACACTCAAACTCGCATACACGCGAGCACACACCAGAACCAAGAACCTCATATGCACGAGACCTGGGAACCGCCTTCCCTCTCTCAGCAAAGCTTGTAGCTCCCCTCTACGAGCTCTCCGTGCTCGGTAATACAACCCCGCAACACACTGGACGTAGGGCGTTCGTGCCTGAACCAGTATAAACCTCCGTGTTCTCTGAGCGTAACCATCCAAACTCTGACACACTTAGAAATTTACTCGTTGGCCGTCTAGACCCCGCCATTTTAGACACCGACACCCACGAACTAGTGAAATCCATAATCCTACTTTACGGTTCATGCATCATTGGATAGGAATAACTCTGTTCCCTAGAGATGATGTAAGGCCTGTAACAAATGTTGAGCTGAGATTACTTTTTGCCATGGTGAATAAAATTCAATTTTCTCCTGTTAGAGCCATGGTAGATCACTGGTGCTCAGCCAGTGGTAGAAAAGGACCTTTTGAGTTTACTTCCATGATCACTAAAATCATGCATAATATGGCTCAGCTCCAGGACTTTTAGTTTTACTTAACCTCACAAAGATCTGTGCTAGATATGGGATATTTTGTGCAAGGCCACAATCTAGCTCAGGGATTAAATGAGTATGTCTTATATTTGAATAATGATTCCTTAAAAAGAATTCCACTCCCTTGTGCAAGGCTTAAACTGTATAGGTGTAGGAAACTAACCTTTGATGTAGAAACACAAGAAGGGTGTAGGAGTTTTGCAGGTAGAAGGACGACACGCAGCATGACATATGCTGCGCAGGAAGAAGGCACGTCTCTGGGATCGGAGTTCATGGATGAGTCCATTAGCGCCACACAGTTCACCAGCTCGAGCAGTGGACTCCAAATATCAGCGTCGCACACCCAAAGTGCAAGGTTTTCTTTTGCTTCTTCTTCACAGGGAAGGGAGTACAATGAGTTCCGTCATGACGTGAATCTCCTCACAACTCAAGTAAATGAGCTACGAGTGAGTCATGGAATCCTCCATGAAAATGTGGTCCAAAATCAGCAACGGGTCCAAGACATGAGAGATTACCAAAATCAGCAATGGGATAGACCCAACACAATTTCATCCACAAGGACCATGAAAAGAGTAAGCTTGGGGGGAGATTCTCTCCCCCACTAAGGTAAGTTTTCATTTAAAATTTTCAATTATGCAAGTTAAATTTTCTTAATTTTAATTCCAGTATTTTATTTCTGTTCTCATCTCTAAAAAAACTGGAAAATTACGAAAGTTAACAAAAATATTTCCCTGTCAATTAATTAAGTTTAATTTTCCTTTAAATATTTTGCTCCATAATCATCCATCTTTCTTGTGGAAATGATGAATAGTTGCTCTGCTAAATGCTTCTCTAGTACTTAGTTTACATCTTGATATTTCTCTAAGTATGATTTACTCGGCTTAAAAGAAACCATCATGAACCTAAAACTTTTGTGGGTTGCAAATGCTGTAACTAAGTCTAAGTTGTTGTGAGACATGATATGACAAGATAAGAGCTGCTATAATATTGTTCTAAGCAAGAATGACTATCAAAGTTTTATTTATTAAAATGATAAAAACACTTTTTGTTCTTTAATGATGAAAATTCCTACCAAAGCGAGATATGTTCCTTCATGATATAAACTTTCTATATAAGCTGCTTACTTTGTATTGAGTTTGGTCAAGTTTTGTGACCCTTCTTGAGACATTTATCATGCTCCCAAGATCAAGATCACATGCACGCCACATATACATGCTGCTTCTACACTGGAAGTACGTAGAAACATGCCTTACATTTCCAAATAGATCATACTCCATGCTCTAAGTAGAAAAATTCTCTCCCTAGTTCGTTACTAGTAAATGAGACATAGACTATGCAAAAATATTTAGGGACATTCTGTAGTACCAATCTTTTATGAGCATTCCAAAGCTCCAAAAAAATTATTATTATTTATGATGAGAATTTTCAAAGCTCATCGAAAAATTAGAAGATAGCTATGTCTCAAAATAAAAAAAAATTAGGAAAGAGAGATCATCCAAATATATGAGTATTGATCATTCACCGTATTTCCACACACTTGCACATCTTGATCTAAGAGTATGACATTTCTCTCCTTGGGTCCGGGATTTGACTTTACAATATATGCAAGGTAAGTTTGCTACATCTTTGATCCCTACCTATAACTCCACATAAGCTTTTAGAGATAGGATAAAAGAAGGCAAACTTTGGACTATGACTTGGTGAGGAATCATACACCACATGAGCGACTTGACAGTACCATTTGAGGAACATTAATTTTTCTTTTACAAAACATTGCAAAACCTCCGATATGAAACTTGTGAAATAATGAGAAAACTAGTCCTCAAGTCAAGTTGTTCTATCTCTCAACCGCCCAAGACAAAGGATAAAGCTATAAGCCCCATGGAGGACTAAGGTAATATGGGTGAATCTTTATTGCTGAATTTTTCATACAAAAGAGAAGTATGATTGTTGTAGATTTAGTACTCTTGAAATATGAAGCATCGTAGCAACTCCTAATCCACCTTGCTAAGTTTGATTATTTGCTCGGGACGAGCAAAGGTTAAGCTTGGGGGATCTTGTTGGCACAAATTATGACCCATTTTTATATAACTAAAGTGCTGCCAATAACTCAGGATCAAGGAGAAAACAATCATCGCATGAGCATTCTTTATAAAATAACAAGTTCCACATGTCCATGAATATTTAATTGCAGATATGAAGAAATGGAACAAAAGAGACCTATTGGGACCCACATAGGGGGTCGGCCGACCACCCTATGGGCCCACCAGGTCTCCCCATCGGCCATGTTCCATGAGAAGAACATAAAAGTGAAATCCAACCCTCCGATCACTTTCTGTTTTCTCCCAACGGTTCACAAGCAATCCAGAAGGATTCATGGGCCCACACCAAAGAGATCAACACGCTAAACATTCCAGAATGAACAACCACTACGCATGACAGGTGGGTCCAACATTAGGATGGATGAGGTGGGCCAGGGACCCCTAGGGGGGTCGGACGACCACCCCCTGGGCCCACCTGGGGCCCACTCAGTCCTTGACCAGTGGGATCACACCCACAAGACCAAGGGGTGGCCCACTGTCCATAGGGGGGATTGGCCAACCATCCCCCTAGGTCAGTTGGGTCCCCCCTCAACCTCCTCATCAAGTTACACATGTTGGAAATCCAAGCCATCCATCCTAGGCGGTTGTATGACAGTTTGATCCAATGGAGGAGAATTGAAGCTCCCTGGATTGATGACGTGGTGCTGGAGTAGCCCCTACTCCACCCCGCAATATAAATAGAGGCCTAGACCTCCCTCTTTCTAATCATGTTGTAATCCATACAAGCCACTCTTGTTATCAAGTGGAGATTAGTCTAGTGGTGTTCTCTAGTGTGGGAGTTAGAGTTGAGTTGAGCTTAGCTCGGGCTTTCCAGAATTGTCTTCCTGGAGGATCTGGTATAAGCTCTTGTATCTTTTCCCTGTTGTTAGACTTTACTTATTCAATATAATATTCCTTCTTTACTTTACTTAGTCTTTACTTTGTGCAATATTATACTTGTTATAGTATTGTTGTGGTTTATCTTGTCAATTAGTTGTTATAAACTAGATTGAGATCCTTGTGGCCTTTCATGTATGCGATCATCGCCTGTTATAGGGTGCTCTAGTTGTTGTATACACGATTAGAGTAGTAAGAATAAGTTTAAGCGTGGTGCTTATACTTAATCTCACCTTTGGTTATCGCTTGTTGCATGGATTTTTTGTGGTAGGTAGCAAGAGGTGACAACCTTGTCTAGTTGTTGTATTCCGCCACGTGTTTATAGGCAAGTTCTTAAAAGATAAGGCCCCCATAAGAAGAGGGCGTGGTCCGATAGGAGTTTTGTCCTCCTACTGATCTATCCCCTGGCTTTGTATTGAGGAATCAATCGATGTTTGTCTCATCTAAGTGCCATAGTTAAATCCACAAAGGTAGAGTTGGAATCACAACAGTCCTTTTACTCTCTCATTGTCCTCCCGCATAGTTATACTCACTAGTCATCTCTTACTTATCCTTACCGGTTTGTTGCATCATCACCTTCCTATCATTATATCAATTACCCCCTTACACTAGTTGGTACTAAATTGAGGTGATCTCTAGGATCTCTCTTTTATTATTATTTCTAGCTTCGCTTTCCCTTGGGAGAATATAAATTATGATACCCCGGAATACTCCTGGGTGAGGTGCTACAACGGTGTAATATGTGCACTTGCGGATTTATCCAATAGTCATAAGAAATACCAACAGCCTTCCCGGCCTCTCATCAAAGGGATAGAATCCAAACTTGTTCTTGATCCAAGGGGTGAGTTTATGACAATCTTGCTAATAGCCATGACCCATTCAAGCCTTGATGATGACTTGAAATGTCATGAGAAAGAAAGTGCTCACCCACTCCTTGAAAAGGAGAATGATGTCAATGTGCATGGAAGTTATTTCCCGATCTTCCAATCAAATCCATGCTCAAGTGAGAAATCTCCCAAATCAATCCTTCCCTCTACCATGACTACACACATTATCTACAACCCCTTCATTCTTCTTGTTTCTAAAATCTTTGCAAGGTTGGTTGTAGATGTCTCTGTCTATCACAAATTTTGCAAGTCTCGTCGTGGTTTTGGTCTTGAGGATAGGTTCGAAAATGTTGGAGTTGAAGGGGAAACCGCTTCACCAACATGAGTTGCAACTTGAAGGTTTCCCAAAGACAAGCTTGTGTCTTAAAATTAAGCACTTTTGGAAGCTAACCCGAGCCTTTCTCTTTTCTATTAAAGTTTTCTTTAAAAAAATATAAAACAAAATAAAAATATTTTTTAGTTTCCCAAAGTTCTAGAATGAATAAAATGACTTTGTAAAATAAGATTAAGGGATTATTTATGAAAGTGTTCCTTTGGGTATTTTTGTCACTAACCATTTCAGGTTTGAACAAAAAGAATGATGGAGCAAAACACAAGGTATGTCCAACCAAACATCCTTCAATAATGAAGCACATTCAAAAGAAAATTCTGCATCCTAGACTTCGATTTGCTCATTGTCAAATGCTGCAAAATCCAAGTGTGGGGGGATTGGATTTCTCTAAAAAAATCATTACATGCTTCATTGTTTAATTCTATTTGGTTGTCTCCACCTTGCTTTCTCTTTATACCTTGATCATCTTGCTAAGTCATATAAATAATGAAAAAAAAGAAAAAAAAATATATTGGTCATCTCGTTCACCATCCATGCTCTTGTCTACTAAAATGAATCTCTTTAGTCCTTCATGATTCCTGGTTCTGTTATAAGTATGCTTTGGTTTAGGAGTAATGCGCATACTCCTATAAGCTCTTTAAATTAAGCATGGTGCTTAGGTTAAATAGCCTTCCTTAATCAAATTAGACATGGTGTCAAGTTTCATTAATGAACCAAAAGTATGCTTGTATGGAATTTGGTTATACTCTTGGACTAGCCAATGCGTGATAATTTCAAAATTTTGGTGGTTAAGTCATGAGATCTTTCAAAGAGAGAAATCAAGGGTTAAGGTAGTATGAAACAATCTTGCACATCTTTGCCTCAACCTTGCTTAACTTTTAAAGAAATTGGTGAACAATGATGGAACATCTCTTTCTGTGCTAAAATGTTAAAGCCAACTTTTCTATAGCATAGAAGATGTTCTCTATTTCAATGACAACATTGTCATTGCTTCAAAACATTTATGCATTCCTTCGGGTCTGTGTTGTCCACTAATCCTTCGTAGGAGAGAAGCAATGAATGGAGGAAATGGTCTGAGTACAACACGATGATTCACGGAAGGAAGACCATTCGTCATCATCAATGTTGTGACACATAAAATCGTCACGCTTCAAGATTACGGCTGCGACACCTTTAAAGGTAAATGGTCAATGTCTTAAAGTCTTTCATGAATTATCTGAGCATGAAATTAACATGATAGATTAACATGATAGATTTTGTCCTTAATCCAATTAAGAACTAAAATCTACTTGTTTTAATTTTTGTTCATTTTTCGTGTTCGACCCTAGAATTAGCATGTACCTAGCCTTGTCACCTCCCACACAAATTTTGGGCCCATTTGGCCCAAATATGCGGTTGGCCGAATGCATCTTGAGGCTTCTCAGCCCGACGTTGCGCGTCGTGCCTAACCTGACCCGTGGGACCTCCAATCCAGGCTCGGTCAATCCAACCCCTCCAAAAAGCGGTCAGCCGACCGTGGGTTTGGCCCTTCAGCCATGCACGTTGCTCCTGAGCATTGGACCAACACTCCTATCTTGTTTCCGGCACAATCCAAGTGAAAATAGAGGCAAAGGACATTGGTTTCTCTCTTCTTAACCTCTCCCTCTCCTTCTTCCTCCTCTTACCTTGTTCTTCTTCACCACCAGTAGAAATTCCATCTCCTCTTGCTTCCTTTCTCACCTTCCTTGACCTCACCATTATTTCACCAAGAAGAAGATCAAAATAGCCTCGATCGCCTTAGTCATCCTCTAGAGCCATTAGCACAACTTGCCTCATGGCCCTGATAGAAGAGAGCATGAAGAGATGCTTGTCATCCCTTATGCTAAGGCCATAGGACATTCTCTCTCCATCTTCTCCCTTGGATCACCTTATCCCTTTATAGCAACAAGATACTTAGGCATGATAGTCAATCACTCATGAATCAAAGAACATATGCCTAAGCTATCAATGATAAAAAGAAGATTTGGTACTGCTGGTATCTTACCCCAGCAGAATCCCTGCATTTGATCGCTTTTTGTTCTATGCTCCAGTATGTAGTGAAACAAGTATGGGGGATGTCGGTCGACACCCCAACATATTAAAACACCAGAGCGACCATGGAATTATGATGTACATGGTCATGACACGTCCCATGAAAAAAATTGGATCTCCTTGGCCACTTTTGTGCATCGGGCGATGCATGTTCGGGGCCAAATCGCAGAACGGACAGAGCAGATCAATGCTCAGAGGTAAGGGAGTCTAATGCAGAGATCGAAGTGGCCAAATGGCCCCGAAGGGCGGTCGGCCGACCGCACCTAGAAGGCCCGGGCCCACCAGCCAGTGTCCACTCAGCTTCAACATCAATCCTGACTAGTTTGCCACGTCTCTTCCCTTTTGCTTTATGTTTTTCATTTGTTTACTCATTTTCTCTTTTAATAAAAATGAAATAAAAACAATTTCTTCATGAAAGTAATCACTTAGTTAATTTCCCTTCTAAAAATAAAAATAAATAATAATAATAATAATAATATAAAAAATTAATTAAAAATAAATATATATATATATAATAATAATCATAAAATAAAATAAAATAAATTTTTATTTCTTCATGAAACTCATCACTTAGTTTACTTTCCTTTTAATGTTGAATAAAAACAAGAAGATCGCATTTGAAACTAAAATTTGAAAAGTGACATGATCTATGACGTTCTAAGGGTAAAAGCGTCATAAAGACGAATTCTTGCCTTTTCTTATGCTAGTGGGAAAATATCTTGATAGGGAACCATATTAACAAAGTTGTTGATTAATGTGATATAGTTCTCGGCTCATGATTCATACCCTATCTATTTAAAGTTCTTGGAGAATAACTTTTGAAAATGTCATAAAACCATAATGTCACTACTCTATAGTGAGAAAATTCCTACCACAACCATATATGCTTTTACATGATATAAGGTTTCTACATAAGATACTTGCTTTGTGTTGAGTTTGGTCAAGTTTTGTGACCCTTGTTGAGAGATTTATCATGCTCCCAAGATCAAGATCACGTACACGCCACATATACATGTTGCTTCTACACCGAAAGTACGCAAAAATATGCCTTACATTTTTCCACATAGTTCATGCTCCATGTTCTAATAGAAAATTATCTCTCTAGTATATTTCTAGTAAATGAGACATAGACTATGCAAAAGTATAGGGGCACATAAAGTCCCAAGTTTTAGAAAAAATGAATGATGATGAGCACATCAAAGCTCATTCAAAAAAAAAGTTGAGCATTTCCAAAGCTCATAGAAAACTACAAAGATAGCTATGTCTCAAAATAATAAGTTAGGAAAGAGAGATCATATAAAGGAGTTATGACCATTTGTCATGTTTCTACACACTTGCACATCTTGATATAAGAGTATGACATTTCTCTCCTTGGATCCAAAATTTCACTTAACTAGCAGTAGATCCTGGTTTATGAGGTCGAAAAGTTTTGTTTTCCGGCTAGCGTAGCAACCTTGTATTCCTACAGGTGCTTCTTCATCGTCACTATCATTACCACTAGAGTCACCACTATCATCATCCTCTATTTGTACCTTCTTGTCACCTTTATCCATGAGGCATAGGTGTGTAGAGGATGAGCCTGGTGATGAACAATTAGGTGGCGGTGGAAGAGAAGAACCAATCACCAAAGCGGCCACCTTCTCATCTTCACTCTCATCACCGGAGGAAGCACTAGTATCCTCAATGTCGGTGAGCCAATCACCCACAATGTAAGCCTTGCCATCCTTCTTCACCTTTTGGAAGTTGAAGTTCTTCTTCTTGTATGGCTTGTCTTGCTTCTTGTCATCATCACTAGAGTCATCATTTCCACCCTTGTACTTCTTGAACTTGTTCTTGTTCTTGAAGTTCTTGAACTTGTCTTTCTTCTCTTCGGGGCAAGAATGAGCTAGGTGAACAAGATTGCCACAATTGCAGCACTTCATTTGAGAGATTGGCTTCCTTGAGGTACTTATGAAGAATTTATTCTTCTTTGAGTCAAAGTTGACTCCACTCTTGTTTAGCCTCTTCAACATCTTGGTGGTCTTCCTCACCATGAGTGCAATGTTGTCTTCAGCATCCTCTTCTTCTCTTGCGCTCTCAATGACATATTGAATCTTGCACTTCTCCTTGGAGGATGCCTTGAGAACCAAGTCCTTCTTCTCCTCCTTTTCTTTCTTCTTGGAGGGAGAAGAGGAGCTACCATCACCAATCTTCATGGAGATCTCATGAGATTGATGTTGCCCAAGACTTGAGTTGGTGTAGCGGCGGAGAGGTCTCCTTGATGAAGCACCACGACGATGTGGCTATACTTCTCAATGGGCAAGACACACAAGATCTTGCATACCACATCAGCCGATGGCATTTGGTTGAGCCCAAGTCCATTCAACTCCTCTATAATAATATTAAGACGTGAGTATATCTCATTAGCATTCTCATTAGTAAGCATAGTAAAGGAGTTCAACTTAGCCATGACCAAATGGTAGTGTTCCTCACGCTCACACTTGGTCCCTTCATGTAGCGCACAAATGTTTGTCGAAACATCGTATGCGGTTTTGCAATTCCGCACACGATTGAACACATCCTTGCCAATGCCACAGAAAAGAATATTCTTTGCCTTGGCATTGTTCTTCTCAAAGAAGGGATTCTGGGCGAACACGGTGCCACCTATGGTAGCGGCTTTGTGCACACCGATATCCACGACCTCAAGGTAGGCCTCCATCCACACTTTCCAATACGGAAAATCATCCCCATCAAACATGGGTAGCGGTCCATCCCCATGGGACATCTTGCTCTAGGTGGTAAATCCTAAATTGAGAGCAACCTTGCTCTGATACCAATTGAAATGATCTAGATGCCCAAGAGGGGGGGGGGGGTGAATTGGGCTTCTTTTAAATTTCTAAAGCAATGTTAAAACCTAACAATGCCAATCACCCCTTAGTGCCTACCGCAATTTGTATCCTAACTAGAAAGCAATAGAATCCAATGAAAGGAAAGACAACCTAAGCAATTCTAGTAGGAATTGAAAGAACAAGGCGGAAAGTAATGCAAGTAAGTAAAGAGCTAAGGATAGAGAATTGGTGACACGCGATGTTTTCCCGAGGTATCGAGGTGTCGACACACCCCCGCTAGTCCTCGTTGGAGCACCTCGCAAGGTATAACTCCCCCTCTACCTGCGCAAGGGTAGAGTGCTCTCTACGGGCTGATTCTTCGCCACTCTGGCTCGGTGAATCGCCCACAACCGATCACAGAAGCTTGAAGAAGAGCCGCCGACAATCTTCCGGCGATCACTTCCTCCGAACACCACCAAACTGTCTAGGTGCTGTCGAACACCAAGAGTAACAAGCAAAAGACCTTCAATTGACCAACTCAAGGCTAGGAAGGTGGATGGATGCACACAAGTCACTCCTAATCACTCTAGTGGGGAAGAACAAGATGGATTCTCTCTAATCTCTCCCTCACTAGGCACTTGGCTCTCCAAGAACTCTCTTTAGGGTTCCTCAGGTGAAAAAATGTCCAAGAGAGCTCACTTGGATGAGGAGGGCAACTATAAATAGTCCCCACCTTCAAAACTAGCCGTTTCATACTTTTTCCCTTTTCTGCATGAGCACTGGACTAGTCCGGGGCCTCACCACCGGACCATTTCTTCTGGTCCGGAGCATGCAGCCTGATTAAAAATCCAAGTCAAACAGGGACCACCGGACTACTTGCATTAGTCTGGTGCCTAATCCAGAGCCTCTGGTCCGGAGCCTAGGTGCTTACTGTACTCATTTGATCTTCTACTGAGAACCGTCGGACTAGCCATCGGACTAGTCCGGAGCCCCCTTTTGGGACTCACTAAAGAACACAGTGGCCACCGGACTACTTCCAATAGTCCATTGCCCTCCGGACAGGTTGTCCGGAGCACTGTCTGAGATCCATTCAAGATCAAGTGGCCACCGGACTACCTCCAATAGTCCAGTGCCCTCCGGACATGTGGTCCGAAGCACTTTCCTCAGAACACTGCCTAAGGCAGGACCACCGGACCACTTCCATTGGTCCGGAGCCTCCTAGGAAAACTGGTCCAAAGCCTTTGTGACCTCCTTCTTCACCTTATCTCACTAAGTCTTTTGAAGAGGTTTTGCTCCTACCATCTCAAGGGCTATTAGCAGGGTCTCTAGGACTAGTTGTGACATGTGTGCATACACCAACATTCTCAAACTCTCCTAGGTCAAGCTACTAACCTCATACCCCCCTTTATAGTACGGTCAAAGGAAAAACAAAGTCCTAGTCTATACTTAGTGCCCTTCTCAACCTCATGGCACTAAGAGCTAGCCTAGTCTTCAACTTGTATCTCCATCCTTTGAAATCGAAACGATTTCCATCTTGGGGGCATGAATACCATTAAGCCCATTCATCTAACATCACTAATGACCTAACTCAAATGACTTTGCCGCTGCAAAACACATGTTAGTCATAGTGACCTAGCATTGTCGTTAATCGCCTAAACACAAGGGACCATGATTCTTCACCACCGAATTCGACACTATCTTTTCCACTGTTGGTTGGTCTGGCTTTTAGGGAATTGAGTTGCTCACCATAGAATTCCTATGCTCTCTCCAAGTCTCTAAGATTGGAATTTCCTTTCACATGTTTAACCAAAACCATAGTCTAACTTGGAGTCATCTAAATGTTGCTCTTGGTTTTGATAATTCATGCTTGCTAGATTTAGACCCTGCCATGCATAGGTTTAACAAGAGGAAATTTTGAATGTCTATCTCTGCTCTAAATGATTGCTCAAATCCTAAACCTAAGAAAATTCATAATCCAACCCTTCGTTTCATGCACCTTTGGATGAATATGAGTTTGTTTCCCGAAGTAATGCTAGCTTGATAAGTGATATGGAATTAAAATTTCTTTATGCCATGGTAAACAAAATTCAAATCTCTCCTCTAAAATTCTTAGTGGAATTTTGGCAAAGTTCAATTGAGAGTAATGAACCTATTCAATTCACATATTTAATTACTCGTCTTGTCGAATCCATGAACTTGCTAAATGACACTCAACCCTTTGTTTACATCTCTGCTCCTATAGCTGTAATCTCAGAAGAATATCTTGCAACTACTCAAATGTTAAAAAGAAATGCCAATGGTGAACTTAAAATGATTTACATTAGCCATACAAATGAGGTGCCTCTTCCAAATAGGCAACTTCAATTGTACAGGGCCCGTAAGCTAACCCTTGATTTAGATCAAGGAATTGGGAAAAGAGGTTTTGCAGGTTCAGACAGGAGAGCTCAGGAGGGGCTATACTTTGTTCATCTTGAGCAAGGTGGTCCTTCACAAGGAGCTATTGGAGAGGAGGAAGACGATGCATCTTCCAATCCGAAGCACACTTCTAGTGGCATGCCTCCTCGGCCATCATGTCCGCAAGAAGCACGAGCATCCTTCTCGTACACACAAGAAAGGGAGCATCATGAACAGCGACAACAATTTGATCATCTCACCAACACCTTTGGTGAGCTGCGTGTTGAGCACGGTGAGACAGCACGCATAGTCCAACAATCTGCTGAAGACATCCAAGCAATGCAAGAAGAACAATACCGGCAATGGGACTTGTGGCGGCAACTACATCCATATCCGCCGCATTATTGAGCAAAGGACAAACTTGGGGGAGGTTCCCTCCCCCACTAAGGTAAGTATTTAATTTCAGCATTTATATTCATGCACTTTCCTGCTTATCTTTTGTTTTTGCATCTAAAAAAAATCTGCATATGATAAAAATAATAAAAAGAATTTCTCTACTCCACTCTCACATATTCCATGAAAAATTAATATCTCCTATGGAAATGATGAATAGTTGCTCTGCTAAATGTTTCTCTAGAACTTAGTTTACAACTTGGTACTTCTTTAAGTATGGATTACTTGGATTTGAAGAAAACATCATGAGAACTTTTGTGGGTTGCAAATGTTGTAACTAAGTCTAAGTTGTTGTGAGACATGATATGACAAGATAAGAGTTGCTATAATATTGTTCTAAGCAAGAATGACTATCGGAGTTTTATTTATTAAAATGATAAAAAAAAGTATTTTTGTTCCTCAATGGTGAAAATTCCTACCAAAGCCATACATGCTCTTTTATGATATAAGCTTTCTACATAAGTTGCTTGCTTTGTGTTGAGTTTGGTCAAGTTTTGTGACCCTTGTTGAGAAATTTATCATACTTCCAAGATCAAGATCACGTACACGCCACATATACATGCTGCTTCTGTTGACACAAAAAGCGTCAGGATCTGCGAACACCTCGGGCTTATACCCGAATTCGATATCCAAACGTGTACCAGTCGATTTGACCAGTTAATCGACAAGGACGATAACTAGAACAAGGTCTAAACGAGACAACGGCGATGAGCCCGGATGTCAAGGTTCAAACTTGATCAAGATAACTAGAGTAGAGCTGAACGAGACGACAGCGATGCGCCCGGACGTCAAGGCTCAGGTTGCTCAAACGCGGAACTTGCAAGGGTTGACGGAGATCGAGGAGATGCAGCCCGTCAAGACTTGAAGAACTCGTAGGTAAATTGGAACTAATACGATAAAAGGGTAAATTGCTGGAAAAGTAAATAAGAGTAATAGATTTGTTTGATATACGATTGATTATGTTTTCTCGCGACCCCTAGGTACATATTTATACTCCGGTAAAAGGAGTTGTAGATAGACACGACTCGTACCTTTCCTAAACAAAAACTCCTATTTTTAAGGAAATAAATGACTCGTGCAAGAATCAGACTCAATCTACCATAATAATACTGGTATAAAAATCACCAGTTTCCTTATCTACTTCACGATGAAACCTTTCATTGGCAGATCCCTTCAATCCGCAACTTCCTTCTATTGCCATCGGCAGTCTTCTGCTGACATCAACTGCCACGTCACCCTGCACCCATCGACATTATCTCTTTATCGGTAATATCCTCGAATCGGCAACTCTTCACTCCCATTGGCAACTTGCTTTTACCAACCAACTTATCGGCAAAAATCGTCCAGTTTCCATCAACAACAAACTTATCTCATTTGCTGCATTCATTCTCATCGGTAATCTCAACCGATGACCTTCTGATGCCAATAGAAAACGGCTACCGACCAATGCAAGTCTTAGCTCATTTGACACATGCCAAAAAATGGTGTCAACAGCTTCTACACTGGAAGTACGCAGAAACATGCCTTACATTTCCATATAGTTCATACTCCAATCTCTAAGTAGAAAAACTCTCTCTAGTTTGTTGCTAGTAAACGAGACAAAGACTATGCAAAATTACGAAAAAAAATTCAGGGGCATTCTAAAGTCCCAAATTTATGAGCATTCCAAAGCTCTCTGAATTTTTTTTAAAAAAAGATAGCTATGTCTCGAAATAATAAGTTAGGAAAGAGAGATCATCCCAATATAGGAGTATTGATCATTTACCATGTTTCCACACACTTGCACATCTTGATCTAAGAGTATGACACTTCTCTCCTTGGATTCGGAATTTGACTTTACAATATATGCAAGGTAAGTTTGCTAGATCTTTGATCCCTACCTATAGCTCCACATAAGCTTTAGAGATAGGATAAAAGAAGGCAAACTTTGATATATGCCTTGGTGAGGAATCATACACCTTATGAGAGACTCGAGAGTACTATTTGAGGAACATTAAGTTTTCTTTTACAAAATCTTGCAAAACCTCCGATATGAAACTTGTTGCGAACACATGGTGGATAGGTACCCATGTAGTTCAGTTTTGTGATGAGTGATTGCCCAACACTTGAGAAGTTCAGTTTGAGTGGCTTACTTCTAATCCTTGCGAAAGCGTGTGTGTGTCTGTCTATCATCTTGTGGTGTGCAGGTGCTATGCCTAGTGACAGTGGTCAATGGCTTGGAGAAGGTCGAGTAGAGGCTTGCCGTGCCTATGGACTGAGAGCGGTGAAGGGCGGAAGCGGGGCTCGGACTGAGGGACCATGGGCGCCAGCAGGTTAGCTGTGGTGGCTAGTACTTGGCACCGGCGAGTGCGAGAAGACATGGAGGTAGACCGAGTCGACCGAGTCAAGACGGTGGACGCGCGGGTCGAGCAGAGGCTCATGGGACTCGGAATCCGACCGGACGAGGACGACGTGGCTCGAGTCGAGCGGTTTGGTGGTTTGGGCCTCAAAACCATCGGTGGACGGTTTTCGAGTTTGGGCCTCAAAACTCGAGGTTCGGTAGTTGAGCCGAAAGCTACCGGTGGCGGGTTTCGCGGGTTTGGGCCTCAAAACCCGGGCGGAGTTGCCGAGGAAGCGGGGGCAGCACGTAGCGGAATCCTGGAGGTTGCGTCGAGGCGACGACAAGTCTGGGCAGGAAGCGGGCCCGTCCGATGAAAACCTAGAAGATATTTCGGGAGCTTGGACTGCAGTGTCTCAGGACTAGGTATTTCACTCATGTATCGAGGGGCTAAGTGAAAATGTCCACTTAGACCTCCTTATAAGGGGATGAAGTGTTATCTTCATCCTCACCTCTTGCATTTGCCTTCCTCCCTCTCATTTCCTAGGTTTTCCCCTCCCCTAGTGATTCTTTCTTGAGGTCCACAAGTTAGTCTTTGTAAGAACTGATTTGTGTCAAGTAATGGAGGTCGTAACCTCCTCGTGTCCTCCGGGATTCAACTGATGAATTTCTTGTCTCGTGTTCTTCGCGTTTTTGCAATTCCCCTCTTCGGTGTTTTTGCTTGATCTCTGTCGTTTCTTGATCTTTTTGCAAACCACTTGTTGGAGAAGGTGCTATGATCCCATGTGAAGGTTTTGACCAAAGGAATCGGATTTGTTTGGGGGTGAGCACACAGATCGGCCGATTTTCCTTTCTCCGGTCATTCTTCTTCCCTCTCTCGGATTTTGATTTATCCTGAATTTTGTGAGGCACCAAAGGCTATGAAACTCATGGAGTAGCATCAGTACTACCTCAAGATCCAGCACACAAAATTTGGGGTCAATCGGAGTTGATTTGATCGAGTTTGGGATTTTCCAGAAATCAGCCAAAAACAGCTCGCTGATACCGGACGTGTCCGGTATGAATTCCGGACGTGTCCGGTATTTTGCCCTTGGCGTTTTGAGCTGAACATTTGTGGAGACCTGATCCTTGGTGTCTGGAACTTAGGGTTAAATTTTCAGAAGTTTTGGACATGATTGGATAGGGTTTTCGATTTTTCTCTTGAGGGCTGTCTGGGCTGAAAAACCAAACCGGACGTGTCCGGTATTGATACCGGACATATCCGGTATTCGCTGGAGCAGTTTGCTAAAATTGCTATCCTGAGCGTTTAGGCTCCGAATTGCATTTCGTCTGTTGCATTGGGTTTCTACCATGTCAAGGAACTTATCTAGGTGCTCTTGTCACTAGTTGACTTGGGTGTTTTAGATTCGAGTACTTGCTTCTCCCATATAGAAGTTGAGTGTCTCATTTTCCTTCCTTCGACTCGGATAGTGAACTTACCACTTTCGTATTGTCCAATTGTGTTCCTAGGGAACATCCACCCTCTTCATGGGTCGTGGACATCATGGTGATTAGGTTTGGCTTTTTGGAGGTGATTTTGGGACAGTGGCCAAATCTTTCGAAAGAAATTTGAGGCTCCCATTCACCCCCCCTCTGGTCGCCGTTATCGGTCCTTCACTTGTGAAAGGATGAGAAAACTAGTGCTCAAGTTAAGTTATTCTATCTCTCAACATCTCAAGACAACGGATAAAGCTAAAAACCCCATGAAGGACTAAGGTAATATGGGTGAGTCTTTATTGCTAATTTTTTCATTCAAAAGAGAAGTATGATTGTTGTAGATTTAGTACTATTGAAATATGAAGCATACTAGCAACTCTTCATCCATCGACCTAAGTTTGATTGTTTGCTCGGGACTAGCAAAGGTTAAGCCTGAGGGATCTTGTTGGCACAAAATATGGTCCACTTTTATATAACTAAAATGATGCCACCAACCTCAGGATCAAGGATAAACAAACACATCATGAGCATATTTTATCAAATAACCAGTTCCACATGTCCATGAGTGTTTGAATGCAGGAATGAATAAATGGAGCAAAGGAGAGCCAGTGGGACCCACATAGGGGGTCGGCCGACCACCATATGGGCCCACCAGCTCTCCCCCCTTGGCCATGATCCAAGAGAGGCACTCTAGAATGAAATCCAACCCTTGGATCAATCTGTGTTTTCTCTCAACGGCTCACAAGAATAGTGTTGACACAAAAAGCGTCGGATCTGCGAACACCTCGGTCTTATACCCGAATTCGATATCCATGGTGTGACAGTCAATTTGACCAGTTAATCGACAAGGATGATAAATAGAACAATGATGAACGAGATGACAGCGATGCGCCCGGACGTCAAGGCTTAGATTGCTCAAAAAAGCGGAACTCGCAAAGTAGATGGAGATCTTGTAGATGTAGCCTGCCGAGATCGTGAGAACTCATAGGTAAACTAGAACTAATGCGATAAAAGTAGATGCTGGAAAAGTAGATAAAAGTAATAGATTTGTATTTGATTGATTGTCCTTTTCACGTAAGCCCTAGGTACATATTTATACTCTGGTAGGAGGAGTTATACACAGACACGACTTATACCTAAACAAAACTCCTATTTTTAAGGAAACAAATGAATTGTGCAAGAGTCGGACTCAAACTATAAAAACAAACACTAGTATATAATCGCTAGTTTACATATCTGTCTTCGTTACGATGACACCTTCCATCGGCAGATCCTTTCAATCCGCAATTTCCTTCTATTGCCATCGGCAACTTCCTGCTGACGTCAGCCACATCAACCTGTATCCATTGGCAATACCTCCTTATCGGCAAACATATCTTCTTTCTCCCTTGACGCTTCTTCCATCAAATTCACCATCGGCGATTTCCTCTGCCTCCATCGGTAATTTGACCGGCAGCATCTTGATGTCGATGAGGAACAACGATTACCCCCTTGTCGATCAATGCACTTAGTTTAATATTGACCTGTACAAAAAACGGTGTCAACACATGCCCCCCAATTTTGTAGTATTAAATATCTTATGCACCGAAATTTGCTCTATTGTAATCTTTCCCTCCAAAAACGCCTATGCCATCATTTCGATTACCGCGCACCATCATTGTAAATTACCAATAACTCCTGCAACTGTAGCGCCAACAGTTACAACTCCTCGATCACCGCACAAATTTATCGCGATATCCTTCCATATCTCTGCTCAGTCAAAAAGAAAACTCGAAAATGCCCCTTGACCTAGGCCTATAAAGATTACTGTCAGTTCTCCTTTTCACCCCGAGCTCACATTTTCATCTTCATTCCAACGTCATCTCCTAAGAGCACTCCGGCAATCATTCCAACGGAGGCTTCTTCTCTCATCAGGAAGCGCGACCCCTTGCAAGAACTCCTGCTTCAATGGCGATCAACTTCACTGTCCCCGCAGTAATCTTTCTTCTTTCCTCGCTGGATATACTTGCAATTTTATCTTTCCACACTGTTTTACAATCCCTTCTCTCTTTCCTTCTTCGCTTTCTGGATCTAGGAAATGCGCAACAAAATAGTGATCCCTACCGATCAAGCACATCTCTACTGTTTGGGTCCAATAGGAAATCCCGATCCAACCAATCTTATCAATGCAGAAACCAATCGTATCCCCTTCAGAGCCGAATACTTTGATCTAGAGTTATGGACAGATGCATTCCATTCTTGGCCCAAACCCACCAAAGGGTGGAAAAACTGGTACCTTAGGATATCTAGGTAAGAACAAGCCTATTGGTCAGAACGCAACATCGACCAATGCATCAGACTATCTATTGTCGATATGGCCAAGAATGAAAATATGATGATTGCCGCTTCATACTTCTGGTCTGATACAATAAATGCTTTCCTATTCCGACACGGACCAGCTACCCCCACACTTGCCGATGTCTACATGCTCACAGGCCTTGATGTCTCCTTTGCCGATAATGCCACCCTCTTTTGCAAGAAGTCTGAACATCGGGTGAGCACTCGCAATATCGGCGGTTCGACTGGATATATCCAGGAATACCAATAGACTCAATCGGTAGTTCAGAGGGAGCACACCATCTTCCTAAATATGTGACTGGAAAAGTTCATTTTCTGTGGCAAGACAGTTAGACCCACCAATATGTACCTTCCGGCAGCAGAACTCTTGGTCACTGGAGGGCTTCCTCTCGGCCGATATCTTCTTAGTTCAGTTTACCAACTCCTCCACCAGGTATCGGAAAGATTACTGGTAGGCAAACCCATCGGCAAACTCGGAGGTCCTTGGTGGTTTATCAACTTATGGTTAAACGCCCATATGCACAAATGTCTCCAGTTTGACTTGTTGAGCCAACAATTTCCGAGAGACCTGCCTGAGGACTACACACCCGATGAGGATGAATCGGCAATCCGTTCTCCTCTCAACTTTCGGGAAGCTGTGATAGTGCTACCAGGAGCCGATGCCAATGAGGGCCAACTCGGTCTGTTCTTTTAGAGACTTTACTGTGGAATTCCTAATGCAGAACGGGTTTGATGTCCTTATATCGATGAGGACAACCGATTTCCACTTTCCTTCAATCCTACTGATGGAAGCATACCACAGAATGAAGGAATTATGAAAGCCATCCTTATTCCTCGGGCCATATGTTGGTATTTCTTATGACTATTGGATAAATTCGCAAGCGCACAGATTATACCGATGTAGCACTTCACCAGGAGTATTCCAGGTATCGTATTTTCCTCAGGGAACGATAGTGATCTAACTAGGATTAAAGATATGTCCTATGATGAATCAAGGGAGACTATGATAACTGGGTTGAGAGGTTCTATGTAGCAAACATATCTAACAAGGCAAAGCTGGTTATACTAGCTTTATTAACCCTTCTCTTGCAGGAGGCGATGGGATAGATCAGAAAGAGGGGAAAACTCTAACCGGACTGTGCCATCGTGTTGTATTGAGGCCTTACCTTTTAAGAACTTATCTGACACATGTGGTGGAATACAAAGACTAGATAGAGCTGTCACCTTCTACTAGCATCCACAAACAATCCGTGCAATAAGCGGTTTACAAAGGCAAGATCTAGTTTAGACACCACGTCACTATTCCTACTACTTTAACCCTACGTTAAGGCTAAAACACTCTACTTAAAGTAAAACGATGAACAAGAGCGAAAAGGTGTATAACAGCTAAACTAGATTTAGAATATTAATTGCTATAAAGAAATCGGATGTATCACTTACAAGTGTTGAACTTACAAGAGGATCGCATCCGCTGAGGTAGAGCTCCGGAGAAGATTCCTGACAGATCCGGGGCTTTCTCCAGAAGACTTCCCTCACTCTCCTCCAACTAGCATAGCACTACTACTAAGGAGTAGTTTCTCCAATGAGGCATGAGTGAGAGTGAGGGCCTAGGGGGTCTATTTATAGCTGGAGGTGGAGTAGGGGCTACTCCGGTGCCACGTTATCGATCCGCGCCACCTCCATCAGCCACTATAGGTTGAAACCATCATTGTAACCATCTTAAATCAACGGAGGAGATCAAGTGGATGCATGGCGGCATGCAGGAAGTCGGTGGGGAGCTGGAACCACCATATGGTGATTCGGCCGAACCCTATGGCAGGTGGGCCCTGCCACTTTTCTTCTAGAAGCTGACCCCACTGGTCAGGGGGCCTGTGGGTGGTCTCTGGCCCCACCTAGGCATTCGGCCGAATGCCTTTTGTGGCCAAATGGGCTCATCTTTCGCACGTGGCTTCTAGACGTAATCATGATGGTGTATGCCTTGTGCACATTTGCTATACTTGGAAATATGTCATGTTGGGCCTATGGATCCTTGTGCTGTGAATCTGGACCATTGAGAGGTGAATATACTTGGATCCAAGGGTAGAGAGTATTCTTGAGGGTGTTACATGGATCATGGGGGCTAAGGATGCCATGTGGGTCCATAGGGTGGTCGGCTGACCCCCTAAGTGTGCCCACTGGCTCCCAAAAGACCCCATTGGTCATTACCTGCATCAAATAGTCATGGGACATGTGGAACTAGTTATTGGGTAAATTATGTTCATGTTATTCTTGTTTTCCTTTGAATATGAGGATGTTGACGGTGTTTTGATGGTGATAAAATAGCTTGTAATTACCGTCAACAAGATCCCCCATACTTACCTCTTTGCTCATCCTCGAGTAAAGGTTAAAAGATAACAAGACTATGTTATTCAAAGTATAAAACAAACATAAAGATTCATTCAAGACATTTTGTCATACCAGTGGGATATGTGGTATTGGCTAACATATATCAGTGAGAAGTTGAGAAATGGAACAACTCTCAAGGAAAATTCATCTTTCCCAAATCATATTTTAGTACTCTAAGTCACTCTAAGTGTATGTTTCCTCACCAAGGCATAAAGAGGTTGCTTTCTTTGTATCTCCCTATTTCTAAATGGCTTATGTGGAGCTTAGGTAGGGATAAACAAAGTAGCATACTTACCTTGCATATATTGTAAAGTCAAACTACGGATCCAAGGAGAGAAATGTCATACTCTTAGATCAAGATGTACAAGTGTGTGGAAACATGGCAAAATATCAAAACTCCTTTATATGATCTCTCTTTCCTAACTTATTATTTTGAGACATAGCTATTTTATTTTTCTATTAACTTTGATATGCTCATCATCATTTTTTTCTATGAGCTTTGATATGCTCATCAATTTTTTTTGCTATATATATTATTATTTTTTTCATAATTTTGCATAGTCTATGTCTCATTTACTAGCACATACTAGAAAGAGGATTTTCTATTAGATCATGGAGCATGAACTATGTGGAAAATGTAAGGCATGTTTCTGCGTACTTCCAGTGTAGAAGCAGCATGTATATGTGGCGTGTACGTGATCTTGATCTTGGGAGCATGATAAGTCTCTCAACAAGGGTCACAAAACTTGACCAAACTCAACACAATGTAAGCAGCTTATGTAGAAAGCTTAAATCATGAAAGAGCATGTATGGTTTTGGTAGGAATTTTCTCAATATAGAGGAGTAGTGACATTATGGTTTTATGATGTTTTCAAAAGTTAATATCCAAGAACCTTAAATAGAAAGGGTATGAATCATGAGCCGAGAACTATATCACATTAATCAACAACTTAGTCAATATGGTTCCCTATCAAGATATTTTCCCACTAGCATAAGCAAAAGCAAGAATTCTTCTTTATGACGCTTTTACCCTTTAAATGTCATAGATCATGTCACTTTTAAAAATTTTAATTTTGGATGCATTCCTCTTGTTTTATTCAATATTAAAAGGAATTTAAACTAAGTGAAAAGTTTCATGAAGGAATTGTTTTTATTTTTTTTATTTTTGAAGGGAAAGTGAATAAATAAATGAAAAAGTATAGAGAAAAGGGGAGAGAAGTGGCAAACCAGTCAGATTTGAAGTTTGAATTTGAAGGGGTGCTGACTGGTGGGTCCAGGCCCTAGAAGTGCATTCGGCCGAATGCCTTTGGAGCCGTTTGGCCACGGGGATCTCTGCATTTGAATTTCTTACCTCTGAATGTTGATGTGCTCCGAACTTCCTGAATTTTTGCCAAAAATATGATTCGGCCGAATAAAAAAGGTGGCCGTTTTGGTCCAAATTTTTTCTGGTACGTGTCATGGAAGTGTTCAGCATGGTTCAGTGATCCTTGTGATGTTTTGACAAGTTGAAGTTTCGACCAAACTCCCCCATACTTGTTTTAGAGCCTGCTGAATTCAGTGACAGAGCAGACATCAAATGCAGGGGTTCTGTTGGGGTAAGATACCAGCAGAACCAAGAGTTTCATTTGTCATTGATAGCTTTAGGCACGTGTTCATTGATTCAAGAGTGACAGACTATCATGCCTAAGTATCTTGTTGCTATAAAGGGCTAAGGTGATCCAAGGAAGAAGATGGAGAGAGAAGGTCCTTAGCATAATGGATGACAAGCATCACTTCATGCTCTCTTCTATTAGGGTTATGAGGCAGGTTGTGTCGATGGCTCTAGAAGATTACTAAGGACAAAGAGAGGGAAGGAGATCCTCTCTCTCGATGGCCGTGGATAAGCGTTTGAAATTTGCATTAGAGATAATGCGAAGATCATTAAAGCTATCTTCAAGATCAAGACGCGTCATTCTCTCCTTAGAAACTCTTTCTTCTAAGTTGGTACTGCTTTCTTTGGCAACAACACGTAGAATGTTTTTCCATTTCGCTCTTCTTCTTGGTGGAACCATGGTGAGGTCAAGCAAGGTGAGAAGGGAAGCAAGAGGAGATGGAATTTCTACTAGTGGTGAAGAAGAACAAAGTGAGATGAGGAAGAAGGAGAGGAAGAGGTTAAGAAGAGAGAATTCAACGTCCTTTGCCTCTATTTTTACTTGGATCGTGCTAGAAACAGGATAGGAATGTCGATCCAGCGCTCAGGAGCAATGGGCATGGTTGAAGAGCCAAAACCACGTTCGGCCGAACGCTTTTTGAAATATTTTGAACGAAGGAGCCAGGTTTCGAACTTGATCGGGTCAGGTGAGTCAGCTCATGAAGTTTTGGGCTGATTGGGCCAAACATAGGTTCGACCGATCCACTTAAGTGTCCAAATGGGCCGTCGTTTCACGAGGGGGAAGTCAAGAGTCAGGTGAGTCGTCTCGTGAAGTTTCGAGTTGTTTGGCCCAAACACAGGTTCGGCCGAACCACTAAAGTGGCCAAATGGGCCGACCTTTCATGAGGGGGAAGTCAAGGGTTATTTCTAAGGTCTTTTTTGAAATTTGAACAAAAAAAATTAAAACATGTAGATTTTAGTTCTAATTTGGATTAAGAACAAAATCTATCATATCAATTTATTGCTCATGAATTTCATGCTCATAGAAAACTTCAAGACGTTGGCCATTTACTTTTATAGGTGTTGCAGCCGTAATCTCGAAGCGTGACGATTCCTTGCGTCATGACATTGCTGACGACAAATGATCTTTCTTCTGTGAATCGTCGCGTGTACTCAGACCCTTTTTCTCCATTCATTGCTTCTCTCCTGCAAAGGATTAGTGGACAACATATACCCGAAGGAATTCACATATGATTTGAAGCAGGGGCATTATTGTCGTAGAAACAGAGGACATCTTTTATGCTATAGAAAAGTTGATTTCAGCATTTTAGCACAAAAAGAGATGTCCCATCATTGTTCACCAATTTTTTAAAAGTTAAGCAAGGTTGAGGCAAAGATCTACAAGATTATTTCATTACTAGCTCAACCCTTGATTTGTCTCTATGAAAGATCTCATGACTTAGCCACAAAATTTTTGAAGTTATCATGCATTGGTTAGTCCAAGAGCACAACCAAATTCCATACAAGTTTACTTTTGGTACATTAATCAAACTTGACACCATGTCTAATTTGATTAAGGAAAACTATTTAACCTAAGCACCACGCTTAAATTAAAGATCTTATAGGAGTATGTACACTACTCCCAAACCAAAGCATACTCAAAATAGAACTAGGAAGTATGAAGGCATAAAGAGATTCACTTAAAAGAGACAAGAGCATGAATGGTGAACCAGATAGCATTTGCATTTTTTTTATAATTTTTATTATTTATATGACTAGCAAGATGAGCAAGGTATAAAGAGAAAGCAAGGTAGAGACATCCAAACAAAATTAAGAATGAAGCATGTCATGAATTTCTTAGAGAAATCCACTCCCCCATACTTGGATTTTGCAACATTTTACAATGTGAAAATCCAAGTCTAGGATGTGAAATTTTCTTTTAAATGTGCTTCATTATTGAAGGATGTTTGGTTGGACATACCTTGTGTTTTGCTCAATCATTCTTTTTGTTCAAACCTGAAATGGTTAGTGACAAAAATACCCAAAGGAACAATTTCACAAATATCCCCTTAATCTCTTTTTACAAAGTCATTTTATTCAGTTTAGAATTTTGGGAAACTATAAATATATATTTATTTATTTTATATATATACTTTTTAGCAAACTTTAATTGAAAAGAAGAAGACTTGGGTTAGCTCCCAAAAGTGCTTAATTTTAAGACACAAGCTTGTCTTTGGGAAACCTTCAAGTTGTAACTTATGTTGGTGAAGCGGTTTCCCCTTCAACTCCAACATTTTCAAACCTATCCTTAAGACTAAAACCACTACGAGATTTGCAAAATTTATGATAGACAAACACATCTAACAACCATCCTTGCAAAGATTTTTGAAACAAGAAGAATGAAGGGGTTGTAGATCATGTGTGTAGTCATGGTCGAGGGAAGGATTGATTTGGGAGATTTCTCATTTGAGCATGGATTTGATTGGAAGATCGGAGTATAACTTCCATGCTCATTGACATCATTCTCCCTTTCAAAGAATGGGTGAGCACTTTCTTTCTCATGACATTTCAAGTCATTCTCAAGGCTTGAATGAGTCATGGTTGTTGGCGAGATTGACATTAGCTCACCCCATGGATCAAGAACTAGTTTAGATTCTAACCCTTTGATGAGAGGTTGGGAAGACCAAATGGGTAGATAATCATCACCTATTCTATGAGCAAGCTTCTCATTTCCTGTTGTGTTCTCCAAGACTCTCATGATTGGCCTTCCGATAAAAGTGAGATGAAAGGAAAGTCTAGGAAGGTCAAAGATGTGGAAATCTAGGAAGATCTTGAGATCCTCAACCACCACAAGAACATCATGAAGGACTCCTAAACAATCAAGGATTTGACCATTAGGGAGTCTAAGGTGTTTTTGTGATTGGGATAGATGATTCTTTGATGATGTTGGAACATGGAAAGGAGGAATGATGTTGATCCCGAGGCTAGGATCGTAGCAAATTTCACTATCAATGCCCAACACTTGACAGGATATTCTCCTCACATGTGTGGGCATTTTAGTTACTTCCTTTGAGGATTTGGCCTCATCCAGCCATTCTTGACTTATAACGGTAGACAAAGGCTCTAACCGTTGATTATGCTCCTCTTGGTTAGATTTGTGGCCCTCATGGCTTCCATGCCACGAGTGTCTTAATGAATTCCCGAAGTCATTAAGTGGGTCATCTTAAGACTTGAATGAAGGAACACATGGGGAATCATTAGGATCAAGGATGCGTTCATAAGATAAGTCAGATGTGGGCATAGAGAAGGAGAGGATAGATTTGGATTCTAAACACTTTAGTTCTTCTTCTATAAGCTCACTCGACATTTCTTCATCAAATATCCCAAGATTTTCCTGATGTGCCATGTGGGAAGTCGAGGCACAAGATGATGTTGCTGTGGGAGGTTTCCGAAGAGATTCCTTCACGAGAGGTCTAGAAAGATGTTTCTTAGAAGGTCTCTTTTGGATACAATAATTGTGGGCATTCCCAAAACCAGCAACATCATATGAAAGGTTAGCCTCGAACTCGAAGGAATGGTTTAGATGTTGAATTTCTTCTTCCTTCGAGATTTGTGGTATTTGTCGTTCAGGATCGATGGTAGAATCTTTGGATGGGAGTAGTGGTGATTCGGCTATCGAGACTTCTTTTCTAGGGAATTGTTTTTCTCCTTCTATGGGTCCTTCATTATAAACGTTAATGTAGGGGGTGTTTTCAAGAATCTTCATGAGAATAATCTTCCCTTCACTAACGGGTAAACACAGGAAGGCTCCCCTAGAAGTCATGTCAAGAATTTTTGCTAAGACCGCCATAAAAATGTTGTAAAATGTTGGCTCGGTTATAGCAAGATCAGGGCCAGATGATACTAGATCAGACGGGCCCATGCCATACCAAGAGGTTCTTTCTCCTTTTGTGAGAAAGTGATGACCTCTTTTCGAAGACAAACAACTCGAGGGGTGGGAAAGAAAGCTAGGCAGAATTTGGATTGTAACTTTTCTCACTCTCCATTTGCATCATCTACATGGCGAAAATACCATTGTTTGGTTATTCCCATCAAAGAGAATGGAAATAACTTCCACTTAAGGGTACCTCACCTCATCCCATGGATGAGGACACATGAACACAATTGTTCGAAGTCACGTAGATGAGTGTAGGGATTTTCGTCTTCGTCCCTAGAAAAAGGTTTGTTCTGAACCATCCTTATGAGGCTTGGGCGAAGCTCATAATGAATGTCTAATATAGTCCGAGATGAACTAGGTGGCTCCAACCTAGTGCCCGTTGGAGCACCATACTCGAAGAGAGGTGTTTGATCCATAAGTGTGTATGTGGAAAGAAAGGTTTAAATGAAACAAGGATAATAGGACCAAAGGGTACTAGTTAAAAGCTACCGTTCCCCGGCAACGGCGCCAGAAATGCTTGTTGGTATTTCTTATGACTATTGGATAAATTCGCAAGCGCACAGATTATACCGATGTAGCACTTCACCAGGAGTATTCCAGGTATCGTATTTTCCTCAGGGAACGATAGTGATCTAACTAGGATTAAAGATATGTCCTATGATGAATCAAGGGAGACTATGATAACTAGGTTGAGAGGTTCTATGTAGCAAACATATCTAACAAGGCAAAGCTGGTTATACTAGCTTTATCAACCCTTCTCTTGCAGGAGGCGATGGGATAGATCAGAAAGAGGGGAAAACTCTAACCGGACTGTGCCATCATGTTGTATTGAGGCCTTACCTTTTAAGAACTTATCTGACACACGTGGTGGAATACGAAGACTACATAGAGCTGTCACCTTCTACTAGCATCCACAAACAATCCGCGCGATAAGCAGTTTACAAAGGCAAGATCTAGTCTAGACACCACGTCTACACTATTCCTACTACTTTAACCCTACGTTAAGGCTAAAGCACTCTACTTAAAGTAAAACGATGAACAAGCATGAAAAGGTGTATAACAGCTAAACCAGATTTAGAATATTAATTGCTATAAAGGACTCGGATGTATCACTTACAAGTGCTGAACTTACAAGAGGATTGCGTCCGCTGAGGTAGAGCTCCGAAGAAGATTCCCGACAGATTCGGGGCTTTCTCTAGAAGACTTCCCTCACTCTCCTCTAACTAGCATAGCACTACTACTAAGGAGTAGTTTATCCAATGAGGCATGATTGAGAGTGAGCTAGAGGTGGAGTAGGGGCTACTCCGGTGCCACATAAGCGATCCGCGCCACCTCCATTAGCCACCGTAGGATGAAACCATCATTGTAACCGTCTTAAATCAACGGAGGAGATCAAGTGGATGCATGGCGGCATGCAGGAAGTCGGTGGGGAGCTGGAACCACCATATGGTGATTCGGCCGAACCCTATGGCAGGTGGGCCCTGCCACTTTTCTTCTAGACGCTGACCCCACTGGTCAGGGGGCCTATGGGTGGTCTGTAGCCCCACCTAGGCATTCGGCCGAATGCCTTTTGTGGCCAAATGGGTTCATCTTTCGCAGGTGGCTTGTAGACGTAATGCCCATCATGATGGTGTATGCCTTGTGCACATTTGCCATACTAGGAAATATGTCATGTTGGGCCTATGGATCCTTGTGCTGTGAATCTAGACCATTGAGAGGTGAATATACTTGGATCCAAGGGTAAAGAGTATTCTTGAGGGCGTTACATGGATCATGGGGGCTAAGGATGCCAAGTGGGTCCATAGGGTGGTCAGCTGACCCCCTAAGTGGGCCCACTAGCTCCCAAAAGACCCCATTTGTCATTACCTGCATCAAATAGTCATGGGACATGTGGAACTAGTTATTGGGTAAATTATGTTCATGCTATTCTTGTTTTCCTTTGAATATGAGCATGTTGACGGTGTTTTGATGGTGATAAAATAGCTTGTAATTACCGTCAACAGCAGCCCCAGATTACCCTGACTCCTCCAACAGAGCAGCTTCCGGAGGGAGGAAGAAGGGCAAGCTTGGTAGGATGTTGAAGAAGATCTTTGCTGGCATTTAATATGCAAATGATCACTCTTACCAGACCAGGCTTGAGATCAGGGAGCTCAGAAAGGAGCAAGGGCTCAGACAGATTGACCCCCCTACTCCACCTGCAGAACTCAGTGAGGAGACCACCTATGATGGTGATGATGATGAGGAGGATGATGAGGAGGAGGAAGAGATTGAGAAGCCCCAGCGTAGATGCAGCAAGCGTGCATCAGCTCCTGGTACTTACTTCACAGGCTCTCCAGATGATGATAATGATGAAGATGATGATGGAGAGGACGACGATGACCATATGGACGAGGACAACGACTAGTTTGTATTCTCTTGCTTTGTTATTTTCTCGTTTTTGGTGACTTGTTGCCAAAGGGGGAGAATTACTAAGTGAAGGGGTACAACATCTTTGACGGTCATGGTGGAGCAGCTGCTAGTTATCTTTAGTTTTTAGTTTGTGAGATGAGAGAGCAACATGAAACTATTTTATTGTAATATTGCCACTTATGTACTTTATTTGTGTTATTTGTGGACATGTATTCTCTCATATAGATCATTCTTATCTTAGTTTGCATTTATCTTTTTTATATATCTCGTTGTGGGATCATGCTTGAGCTTCTGCAGGCTTGTTGTTTGCAGCCACGCCAGCAGTGCCGGGCTCCAGGCCGGCAGTGTCGGACTGCTCAATAGCAGCCCCTGTGATTTGTGTTTGAGACAGGTTCATATGCATCACGTATATATTTGTGACACCTTTTCAGCACCCCACAACATCCATGGATGTAGGGGGAGCCCTACTTCACTCCAATCTGTGAATTTTGGCCTTTCATGCCAAATTGGAAATTCAAATTCCTATTCACACATTTAGGGGGAGCTCCTACACCCATGACTTGCATTGTCTCAGATTATTATTCACTTTTGTAAGTTCTAAGTGTGTTGTCATCAATCACCAAAAAGGGGGAGATTGAAAGTGCAAACAAGCCCTAAAGTGGTTTTTGGTGACATGACAACATAATTAGAAGACTAATGAGACTTTGTGAGTATGACAAGCAGGTTAAACTTAAGGAGGTTGATGAACAGGTTGGCGGACCCCTCCAATTACAAAAGGGCATGGCAACAAGCTCAAAGGAGTTTAATTCTTTTATACTTTGAATTTGAGTTAGGTTTGTCGTACTCTAAAGAGGGATTCAACACGCATGCCAACAAGTGAACTAAATGCATATCTACAAATATACATCACACCTCCATAGACTTAGAAGGCAAATCAGCCAACTAAATTGAAGATCATTCCTTGCTGGTTGTGCTAGGCCGGCAGTGCCGGGCTACAGGCCGGCACTGCCGTGACTTGTTCTGTCCATTGGTGGTGAGGAGGTATTTCTTACCCACTCACTCCTCCCCAATGGCTAGTTCTGCCATTCCTTCATTCTAACTTCGCAAGAACAGAAAGAGAAGCTCCTCTCTTGCTCTCCCTTCTCCCTTGGTGCTCAACCACTCTCCTCCATTGATCTCCAATCATTCTTTGAGAGATTGAGCCTCCAAGCTTTGAGAAGAAGCTTCTCCCTCGGATCTTCACTCCTACAAGCATTTGGTTTGCGTGGTGGCCGGTGGTTTGAGTTCTTTACTATTGGAGCTTTGCTCCTAGCCGGCTAGAGGTTGCCCTTGAGCTTGCCTCCTTCGTGTGGCAGCCTAGGGAAGTTTGTATCACCCATTTATTTGCTAATACACTTCTCTCATCTTAAGGGTTCATTCCCTTGACTTGAGACCGAGGAAAGAGGTAGCCTTGTGTGGTGAGCTTGAGCCTTGTGTGGTGCACCTCAACAACGTGGACATAGGGAAGCCTTGGTGGCGAGCTAAACCACGGGTCAAATCTTGTGTCACCATGTGCTTGTTACTTTACTTTCATATATCTTGTGTGCAAGGTGATTTCTAGGGTTTGGACCCGATCTACTAAGTGGGTGTGTTGCTACCATCTTCAGGTGGTACTAGAGGTTTCTTACACCTCTAGGAAGGTTTCTATTCAAGCACAATTTACATTCTCAGTTTACATTTTGAATTATGCATACATCTGTTCTGGTGACCAGCACTGCTGCCCTTAGTCCAGCAGTGCCGGCCTCAAGCCTGGCAGTCCCGGCCTCACTGCTGACAGAAAGTTGCAGTTTGTTTTAAACATGCCTATTCACCCTCCTCTAGGCTAATCAGGTCCTTACAATGTTCCTTACATAAAGTCAATTAAGGAGTTAATTTTGAGAGAAGCCCATGATTCAGCATACTCTATTCATCCTGGTAGTACAAAGATGTACAATGATCTCAAGGAGTACTATTGGTGGTATGGCATGAAAAGGGAAGTGGCTGAGTATGTGGCATTGTGTGATACATGTCAAAGAATCAAGGCTGAGCATCAAAGGCCAGCTGGGTTGCTACAACCTTTGAGGATTCTAGAATGGCAATGGGAAGAGATAAACATGGATTTCATAGTTGGTTTACCTCGCACACAGTCTGGATATGATTCGACATGGGTCATAGTTGATCGTCTAACCAAGGTTGCAAATTTCATTCCTATTAAGGAAACCTACCAGGGACCAAAGCTTGTAGAGCTGTACATGTCTCGTATTGTGTTTACCTCGCTCAACTAAAGAAATGCTTAAGAGTCTTGTTGATACCAAAGTAGCAAACGGATAAAATACTGCAAGCGTACGGTAGTCAAGTGTAGCCTTCACCAGGAGTATTCCAGGTATCGTAATTTCCTCAGGGAATGAGAAGTGAGTTAACTAGGATTATGGATATGTCCTATGATGAATCAAGGGAGACTATGATAACTTGGTTGAGAGGTTCGATATAGCAAAGATATCTAACAAGGAATAGCTGGTTATACTGGACTTATCAACCCTTCTCTTGCAGGAGGCGATGGGATAGATCAGAAAGAGGGCAAAACTCTAACCGGACCGCGCCATCATGTTGTATTGAGGCCCTACCTTTTAAGAACTTATCTTACACACGTGGTGGAATACGAGGACTCGATAGGGATGTCACTTCCTACTAGCTACCACAAACAATCCGTGCGATAAGCGGTTTACAAAGGTAAGATTGAGCTTACACACCACGTCTACAGTTATCTTACTACTTTAACCTTGGCCTAAGATTAAAAAAATTTACTCAAAGCAAAGCGATGAACAAGCGCAAAAAGTTGTACTGAATACTATAAAGAACTCAGAAGAAGTCACTTACAAGTGCTAAACTTACAAGAGACTCACATCCGCTGAGGATGAACTCTAGAGAAGATTCCCGATAGGCCCGGGGCTTTCTCCAGAAGACTTCCTTCACTCTCCTCTAACTAGCATAGAAATATTAGAGAGCTCCGCTAAGAGACAAAGGACTAGTGTTTCTCCAATGAGGCATGAATGAAAAGGGAGCTTTAGGGGTCTATTTATAGCTAGAGGTGGAGTAGGGGCTACTCCCGTGCCACGTCTGCGATCTGCGTCACCTTCATTGGCCACCGTTGGATCTAACTGACCTCAGAACTGTCTTTGAGTGGATGGTGTTGATTTCCATCATGTGGGGAGTGAGTGAGGCAGTTGAGGGAGGTGAAACCGCCATAGGGGCGGTCGGCCGACCCCCCCTACTGCCCTGTGGGTCCCCCTGCTCCTTCTAGGTGGTGGCCCACTGGTCAAGGACCAAGTGGGGGCTTGTGGGGCCCTCCTATAGGTCTGCCGACCGGCTATAGCGGCCTGTGGCCCACCTCTGCCTTCTGTCTGCTGATCCCACCTGTCATATGTGTTGGATGTAGGTTCTGGGTTGATTATCACGCTTATCTCTTTGATGTGGGACCATGAATACTTGTGATGCAAATATGAACCGTTGGGAGTAAACACACTTGGATCAAAGGGGTAGAGAATGATCTAGAGGTTGGTTCTTGGATCATGGGGGCTTGGGAGGTCTAGTGGCCCCACAAGGTGGTCGTCTGGCCCCCTAAGTGGGCCCACTGGCTCCCAAAAGTCCCCATTTGTCATTACCTGCATCAAATAGGCATGGAACATGTGGAACTAGTTATTTGGCACAATATGTTCAGGTTAATCTTGTTTTCCTTTGAATATGAGGTCGTTGACGGTTTTTTGATGGTAACAAAATAACTCATATTTACCGTCAACAAGATCCCCCATACTTACCTCTTTGGTCATCCTCGAGTAAAGGCTAAAAGATAACAAGACTATGCTATTCAAAGTATAAAGCAAGCATACAGATTCACTCAAGACATTTTGTCATACTAATGGGATATGTGGTATTGGCTAACATATATCCTTGAGGAGTTGAGAAATGGAACAATTCTTCAAGGCAAAGTCATCTTCCCAAATCATATTTTAGTACTTGGAGTTTTTTGATAAATTTTTCAAAAGAAATCTCATAAGTCAACTTACCCCTCTTATAGCATTCTAAGTCACTCAAAGTGTATAATTACTTACCAAGGCATAAAGAGGTTGCATTCTTTTGTATCTCCCTATTTCTAAATGGCTTATCTGGAGCTTAGGTAGGGATAAACAATTTAGCAATCTTGCATCACTTATATTGTAAAGCCAAAACAAGGATCCAAGGAGATGAACGCCATAGTCCTAGATCAAGATGTGCATGTGTGTGGACAATGGTATATGATTAACATGTACTCCTTAACTATGTATATGATCTCTCTAACTTTAGGATTACTTGAGACATGGCTATCATGATAAGAGTTTTTTTTAGATTGAAGAGCATTGCTCATCAACATTTTTCATTTATGATAGCCATATCTCTTTTTGAAGAATATAGGGAGAGATCATAACATTTATTTCAAGAGTATTTATTGGATGAACATGGATCATGTAAATGAAAGGCATGTTTTTGCGTACTTCTAGTGTAGAAGCAGCGAAAATATGTGCCGTGCACGTGATCTTGATCTTTGAACTATGACATAATTCTCAACAAGGGTCACAAGGTTTGACCAAACTCAAAGCAAATACAAGAAGCATTTGAGGAAAGTTTTGAACATGCATAAGTATTTATGGCTTTGGTAGGATCTTTCTTACTATAGAGGAGTAGTGACATTATGGTTTTATGACATTTTCAAAAATTAATCTCCAAGAACTTTAAATAGAAAGGGTATGAATCATGAGGCGAGACTATATCACATTAATCAACAACTTAGTCCATATGATCTGCCTATCAAAGTATTTTCCCACTAGCATAAGCAAAAAGCAATAATTTGTCTTTATGATGCTTTTGCCCTTTAAACGTCATAGATCATGTCACTTTTCAAAATTTTAATTTTGGATGTGATCTTATTGTTTTATTCAATATTAAAAGAAAATTAAACTAAGTGATGAATTTCATGAAGAAATTATTATTATTATTATTATTTTATTTTTGAAGGGAAAGTGAATAAACAAATAAAAAAGTATAGAGGAAAGGGGAGAGACGTGGCAAACCAGTCAGACTAGACGTTTGAAGTTGAAAGGATGCTGGCTGGTGGGTCCATGCCCTATAAGTGCGGTCGGCCGACCGCTCCTCGGGGCCGTTTGGCCACTTCGAACTCTGCATTTGGATTCCTTACCTCTGAATGTCGATGTACTCTGACTGTTCTGAATTTTGTCCTCCAAAGTGCATCAGCCGATGCACAAAAGTGGTCGTTTCGGTCCAACTTTTTTGTGGAACGTGTCATGGATGTGTATAGCATGATTCCGTGGTCGTTCTATTGTTTTGACATGTTGGAGTGTCGACTGACCTCCCCCATACTTGTCTCGGGGAATGTTGAATTTAGTGACAGAGACACATCAAATGCAGTGGTTCTACTGGGCAAAATACCAGCAGAACCAAACTTTTTATTCAATTCAAAACTTCTTAGGCACATGTTACATTGAAGAAGGGAAAATGAATGAATGAAACAATAAATCTAAGTGCCTAGCTTATTAGTGAACTAGTGATCTATGGAGATGGAGGGGAAAAGAGATCCTCTCTCTTGATTGCTTGGGCTAAGAGTTTGATCCTCGCACTAGTGCTAATGCGAAGATCATTAAAGTTGTCCTCTAGATCCAAGCGTGTCATTCTCTCCTCTGTTGCCCTCTCCGCTAACTTAGTGTTGCTCTCTCTAAGTTTAGCTACTATGTGCAACAACTTCTCCATGTCGCATTCTTCATCTTCATCCTCGAACTGGCCTGGAGGGTCAGATATGGACGGCGGGTTGCTAGTCCGCTGGACTGACTTGCAAGACTCCTCCGTCTCAAGAGATCTGCGTGTCTCCCTCCGCTCCTCGGAGGTGAGAGGAGGGATGAGCACCTTGCCTCTCCCCGGTCCACCATGAGCCATCTGGAGGCGCATCCATGGCGGTGTCGATGGCGAGTAGGAGTGGGTGTAGCCCGTACTCATGTCGTCGTCGGTGGAGGAGACGGGGGCCTTCTTCACCCCCAATTAGTCGATGGTCGGCCTTTTGGGCGTCACTGGTCGTGTCGCTAGCTTGTTAAGGTTGCGGTGAGGAGACATCGATGGGGCGATGCTCGGTATCCGCTCCGAGCTCCACTACCCAGTCGGCCGACCCCCCTAGGGGTGGTTGGCAATGCGGGCGGTGGTGCCATGGCCAAAGGGGCGACATCGAGGACCTCGACAGACATGGCGTCGGTGTTGATGAAGTCTTGAGCCTTGGAAGGACTGCCATCGACGGGAATGAGTGGAATCTTGCAAGTGTTTCTTGGTGGAGCCATGGTGGTGATCAAGGTGGGTGTAAAGGGTTGCAAGTAGTGGTGTGGTGCTGCTGGTTGTGAAGGAAAGCAATGTGGAAGGAGGAAGAAGGAGAGGGGGTTAAGAAGGAGAAATCCAACGTGCAGGCCTTCGTTCTCGCTTGGATCGTGATGAAACCGAAGGGGAACGTTGGCCCAACGTTCCTGTGTAACGGGACTTTTGAACGAGTTCGAACCACGGTCGGCCGATCGCTTTTGAAAGCTATGGTCTGAACGAGCCAGGTTCTGATCTTGTTTGGGTCAGGTGAGTTAGCTGGTGAAGTTTCGAGCTGTTTGGCCCAAAACAACGGTCGCCCAATCGCCTTTAGAGGACAAATGGGCCGACCTTTCTCGAGGGGTAAGTCAAGGCTAAGTCTATGTCATTTCTAAGGTCATTCTTGAAATTTGAAAAAAAAAGTTAGAACATGTAGATTTTAGTTCTAATTTGGATTAAGAATAAAATCTATCATATCAATTTCTTGTTCAGGAATTTCATGCTCATAGAAAACTTTAAGACGTTGGCCATTTACCTTGAAGATTTTCCCATCGTCGTCGTGGAGTGTGATTGCTCCATGAGTCGCGGCGTGGACGACGAGGTATGACCCTTCCCATTTGCTTTTTAGTTTCCCATGACCGAAGAGCTTGAATCTTGAGTTGAATAGTAAGACTTTATCTCCTGGGTTGAATTCCTTGATCTTGATTCTCTTATCATGCCATTTCTTGGTTCTCTCCTTGTATATCCTGGCATTGTGATATGCTTTCTCTCTCCATTCTTCTAATTTAGAGATTTGTATTCTCCTGAATTTTCCAGCAGCTGGTAGATCCATATTCCATTTCTTGATTGCCCAATGTGTCTTGAACTCTAATTCCACAGGTAAATGACATGTCTTCCCGTATACAAGTAGGTATGGTGTCATACCAATTGGAGTCTTGTATGTGGTCCTATATGCACATAATGCCTCTGGTAGCTTGTGCTTCCAAGCTGTACCCATCTCATCTATGGTCTTCTGCAGAATATTCTTCATTTGTTTGTTAGATGTTTCTGCTTGACCACTTGTTTGAGGATGGTATGGAATTGCAACATTGTGTTGGATCCCTTGATCAGTGAGGAATTGGTGGAAGCCTTTATCAATCAAGTGAGATCCCCCGTCACTTATGACTAACTTTGGGGATCCAAATCTAGGGAATATCACTTCATGGAACATTCTCTTTGAATTGGCTGCATCTGCTTTGCGGCAGGGTCATGCTTCTACCCACTTGGACACGTAATCCACCGCTACTAGGATGTACTCACACCCCTTTGACAGAGGAAAGGGTCCCATATAGTCGATGCCCCATACATCAAACAACACAACTTGTAAGTTGTTGGTGAGTGGCATAGCATCTCGGGCATTGATGTTTGTGTGCTTCTGGTACCTTGCACATTTCTTGACATAATCTTGGGTATCCTTGTACATGGTTGGCTAGAATAACCCACTCTGCCAAATCTTAGCATGAGTTCTGAATGCTCCATAGCGAGCTCTGTATTCTGCTCCATTGCATCTTTCCATGATCTTGGTCACCTCCTCCATAGGTACGCATCTTCTTAACAATCCATCATTGCATACTCTATAAAGGTAGGGCTCATCCCAGAGATGCACTCGACTCTCCTGAACTAGTTTCTTCATATCTTCCCCTGGTGGTACATGGCCTGCAACCATAAAGTTGACTATATTTGCATACCAGGGGTTGGAGTCTGTCACCTTGAGGAGTGTGTCATCTCTGAGGAAAACATCGATGGGCAAATTCTGTGCTTCTTTGAATTGCATTCTGGACAAATGATCGACAACAGAATTTTCTACTCCCTTTTTATCTTTTATTTCAAGATCAAATTCTTGGAGTAGCAAGATCCATCTTATTAAGCGTGGTTTAGCATCTTTCTTAGTGAGCAAGTACTTTAGAGCAGCATGATCTGTGTAGACAATAATTTTTGCTCCTACTAAGTAAGATCTAAACTTGTCTATAGCAAAACACCACGGCCAACAACTCTTTTTCAGTTGTTGCATAGTTTAGCTGTGGCCCTGTCAAGGTTTTGCTAGCATATGAAATAGCATGATGCTTCTTATCTTTGGTTTGGCCTAATACCGCACCGACAACATAATCACTAGCATCACACATTATTTCAAAGGGGAGCTTCCAATCGGGGGGTTGAATGATTGGAGCTGAGATGAGTGCTTTCTTGAGAATGTAGAAAGCATCTAAGAACTCATCATTGAAGTCAAAGGGTGCATCTTTGGCTAGCAGGCTTGTTAATGGATGGGCAATTTGAGAGAAATCTTGTATGAACCGTCTATAAAATCCAGCATGGCCAAGGAAGCTACGAATTCCCTTGACATTCGTGGGAGGTGGAAGCTGTTCTACAACTTCGATCTTAGCTCTATCCACTTCTATCCCACGTTCGGACACTCTATGTCCTAGCACTATGCCTTCACGAACCATGAAGTGGCATTTCTCCAAGTTTAGGACTAAGTGCTTTTCTTCACATCTCTATAAGACTCTATCCAGATTCTCAAGACAATCATCGAAAGTCTTTCCATAGTCAGAGAAATCATCCATGAAGACTTCCATGATTTCTTCGATCACATCTAAGAAAATGGACATCATGCACCTCTGGAAAAAAGTAGGGTCATTGCATAGGCCGAAAGACATTCGCCTATATGCATATGTTCCATAAGGGCATGTGAAAGTAGTCTTACTTTGATCATCGAGGTGGATTGGTATTTGATGATATCCCGAATAACCATCAAGGAAACAAAAGAAAGAATGCTTTGCAAGCCGTTCCAACATCTCATCGATGAAAGGTAACGGGAAGTGATCCTTCTTTGTAGCCTTATTAAGTCTTCGGTAATCTATACACATTCTCCAACCCATGATGATTTGTTGAGGAATCAACTCGTAGTTGTCATTTCGAACGACCATCACACCTCCCTTCTTAGGCACAACTGGCACAGGGCTAACCCATTCACTGTGAGGAACGGGGTAGATGATCCCTGCGTGCAAGAGTTTCAAGACCTCCTTCTTCACTACTTCTCTCATCGCATTATTCAGTCTACGCTGAGGTTCTCTAGAAGGAAGAGCCTCAGGTTCGATAGGAATGCAATGTGTGCAAAGAGCGGGACTAATGCCCTTAAGATCTTGAAGAGAATAGCCTAAGACTGACTGATGATTTTCTAAGATGGTGAGGAGTTTGAAGGACTCTTCAGGAGAGAGTTTGTCACTGATGATCACAGGGGCCTCACGATCATTATTTAGAAAGGCATACTTTAAACCAGCTGGAAGGGGTTTAAGTTCTATAGAGGGATTATATGGGGGTTCGGATTTCTCCAGATCTATGGGTTCTTCAATATCGTCTTCTTCCTGAATGAAATTCTTGACTTCTTCTAGATCAGGATGAGATGATTCTAGAAGAGATGCAACCATTACTTCCTCTATGGGGTCAGATTCTGGGAGTGATTCCGTCATGGTGTACATGGAATTGGTAAGCGGAATCGAGAGTTTGATGTTACTCCCAAGATGACCCTTGAGACTTCCATCAAGAGATCCATCAAGGAATCTCATGAGTGGATGTCCAATTAACAAGTCAAATTCCTCTATATCAGATATGAAGTAATTCAAGAGGATATTGACATTGTTAATTAGCGTAGGAATGGTCTGTGCGATCCCACAACTCTCAATCAATTGTCCTGAAGAAAGCTTGAAGAACTTTTTAGTTGGAGTCAGTTTTACATTGCCTAGGAGAGCATTAGCTAATGATTTAGACATAATGCTAACTCCTACGACAGGATCATAAAGAAAGTCTAACTTGGCTCTATCGATTTGACAAGGGATGATTGTAGAGGAAGAAAGAATTCGAATTGGCTCAACTGATGATTTGGCCTCTTCTAACCACTCATTGCTCATGATAGAGGCTAGCTCTTGAACCGTCTCCTAGAGATAGGCTTCTTCTATGAGACTAGGGATGTGGCGGTTCAGAGCTTTTCGAGCAGCAGACTTCTTTTGCACAGATTGATTCAAGGCATTTCCAAAATCAGAAAATAAATCAGCCTCGATATCAAGGGGGAATTCCAAGGGATGAATTTCTTCTTCCCTTGGTGGTTCAGGTTTGATAGCAGGATCTTGAGATGTAGAGGGAAGAGTTTCGACTATCGATGTTGTTTCTATTCTGGGGGATGGTTTTTGTTCTTCCACGGGTTCTTCATAATATACGTTAGTATAGGGGATGTTATCAAGAATCTTCATGAGAAGACTCTTCCCTGCACTAACGGGTAAACACAGGAAGGCCCCCCCGAAAGATATGTCAAGGAGTTGCGCAGAATCTCTGCTAAGACCGCCATCAAAATGTTGTAACATTGTAGGCTCGGTTATAGTGAGATCAGGGTATGAAGATACTAGATCTACAAGACGGGCCCATGCATCACCCAGAGATTCTTTCTCTCTTTGCGAGAAATTGATGATCTCTTTTCGAAGATGAATGACACAAGGGATACGGAAGAATGCCAAACAGAATTTAGGCATCAATTTTTCCCGGTCTCCTTTCACGTCATCTACATGGCGAGTGTACCATCGTTTGGCTATTCCCGTTAAAGAAAACGGAAATAGCTTCCACTTAAGGGTATCTGGCCTCATCCCTTGGATGTGGACACATGAAAAAAGTTGTTCAAAGTCACGTATATGAGTATAGGGATTCTCATCTTCGTCCCCAAAAAACGGTTTTTCCTGAACCATTGCTATGAGACTCGGGCGAAGCTCATAATGAATGGCCAGAACAGCCTGAGATGATTTAGGTGGCTCCAAGCTAGCGCTCATTGGAGAACCATATTCGAAAAGTGAGGTTTGATCCATATGTGTATGTGGAGTGAAAGGATGAATCCAAACAAAGATAAAATAGGACCAAACGGTACTAGTTAAAAACAGCTACCGTTCCTCGGCAATGGCGCCAGAAAGCTTGTTGACACCAAAGTGGCAAACATATAAAATACCGCAAGCGTATGATGGTCAAGTGTAGCCTTCACCGAGAGTATTCCAGATATCGTATTTTCCTTAGGGAACAAGAAGTGAGTTAACTAGGATTATGGATATGTCCTTTGATGAATCAAGGGAGACTATGATAACTGGGTTGAGAGGTTCGATATAGCAAAGATATCTAACAAGGAATAGCTGGTTATATTGTCCTTATCGGCCCTTCTCTTGCAGGAGGCGATGGGATAGATCAGAAAGAGGGCAAAACTCTAACCGGACCGCGCCATCATGTTGTATTGAGGCCCTACCTTTTAAGAACTTATCTTACACACGTGGTGGAATATGAGGACTAGATAGGGCTGTCACTTCCTACTAGCTACCACAAATAATCCATGCGACAAGCGGTTTACAAAGATAAGATTGAGCTTAGACACCACGTCTACACTTATCTTACTACTTTAACCTTGGCCTAAGATTAAAGAACTTTACTCAGAGCAAAGCGATGAACAAGCGCGAAAAGTTGTATAACAGCTAAACCAGATTTAGAATACTGAATACTACAAAGAACTCAGAAGAAGTCACTTACAAGTGCTAAACTTACAAGAGACTCGTATCCGCTGATGAAGAACTCCGAAGAAGATTCCCAACAGGCTCGGTGCTTTCTCCAGAAGACTTCCTTCACTCTCCTCCAACCAGCATATCACTACTAGAGAGCTCCGCTAAGAGACTGAGGACTAGTTTTTCTCCAATGAGGCATGAATGAGATGGGAGCTCTAGGGGTCTATTTATAGCTAGAGGTGGAGTAGGGGCTACTCCGGTGTCACGTCAGCGATCCGTGTCACCTTCATTGGCCACCATTGGATCTAACCGACCTCAGAACCGTCTTTGAGTGTATGGTGTTGATTTCCATCATGTGGGGAGTGAGTAAGGCGGTTGAGTGAGGTGAAACCGCCATAGGAGCGGTCGGTCGACCCCCCTACTGGCATGTGGGTCCCCCTACTCCTTCTAGGTGGTGGCCCACTGGTCAGGGACCAAGTGGGGTCTTGTGGGGCCCTCCTATAGGTCAGCCGACCGCCTATAGGGGCCCGTGGCCCAACTCTGCCTTCTGGCTACTGGTCCCACCTGTCATATGTGTTTTATGTAGGTTCTGGGTTGATTGTCACGCTTATCTCTTTGATGTGGGCCCATGAATCCTTATGATGCAAATCTGAACCGTTGGGAGGAAACACACTTGGATCCAATGGTTAGAGAATGATCTAGAGGGTGGTTCTTGGATCATGGGGGTTTGGGAGGTCTAGTGGCCCCACAAGGTTGTCGGCCAAACCCCTAAGTGGACCCACTGGCTCCCAAAAGTCCCCATTTGTCATTACCTCCATCAAATAGTCATGGAACATGTGGAACTAGTTATTTGGCACAATATGTTCACGTTAATGTTGATGGTGTTGATGGTGTTTTCCTTTGAATATGAGGCTGTTGACGGTGTTTTGATAGTGAGAAAATAGCTCATATTTACCGTTAACATGTCCCTGAAGAGCAGTTGCCACTTGGTGAACTTAACATAAGAGATGATTTGTCTTTCTTGGAGCCTATCAGGATTCTAGAAACTTCTGAAAGAATTACTCGCAACAAAAGAGTCAAAATGTGCAAAGGCCAGTGGAAGCATTATTCAGAAGAGGAAGCCACTTGGGAAAGAGAGGAGGATTTGAAGGAAGAGTTCCCTCATCTCTTTGGCGATCTTTCCGAATCTTGAGGACGAGATTCATCTTAAGCGGGTAGGTTTGTAACACTAGTACTTTTGAATTTTTGCAAGTTTATAAAAAATTATTAGAATTAATTTATAGGCAACGCCAAATTAGTATGAGGAAAAATGATTTACAAATTAGTCTCAAATCATCATACGCTTTAACTTATTGGTTGCATTCATGCCTTTGCATGTGTTTCATTTGCTTGAGTGTTGGTTTCAAAAACTCAAATCTAGTTTTCCAAAAAGGTTTTGAAAATGCTTTTGAATTTAAAAGTAAATAAATAGTTTAGCAAAAATAAAAAGGAAAACTCTCTCTAACTCTCTCTCCCTCCCTATTTTTGGCCCAGCTCGGCCTTCCTTTGCTCACCCCGCAGCCCGCATAGAGGCCTGAGGGCCCTCCCCCTTCCTCTTTTCCCTTGGGCCGAGCCCCGTCTCCAACCGGCCCAGCAAACGGCCCAGCGCGCCAGCCGGCCTTGCCGCGCAGTGGCCAGGCCCAGCGCGAGCCGCCCCACTCCTCCTCGCTCCATGCCGTTGACAGGCAGGCCCACCTGTTGGTGCTTTCTCTTTCCTCCAACTGAGTCCCAGCAGACTCTGTTCCGCGAGCACGGGTGCCAATGCCATCCCGAATCCTCCGCGATTCAGTGTAATCCACACGCCGAGGCTCTATAAAGAGCCAAGGACCCCCTGCTACCCTCCGTTTCCATCTCCGCACCGCCAGGAACTCCTTGCTTCATCCTTTGCCCTAGCCGCGCCGCACAGGAGCTCTGCCAGCGCCATTGACGTCGCCGCCCATTCCTCCTCCGTCGGGAGACCTTTTCTCTCCCCTATAACAAGGTTTGGCACCTCACAAACCCTATACCTCGCTTGATTTCGGGTTTTCTCACCTTCATCGACCCGCCGCCGTTCATAGGAAACCGCTGACCGCTTCGTCTCGCCACCAGCCGCCTCTAAGTCCTTCTGCCCGCATTCAACAACAGAGGTGAGTTCTCCTTGTCTCCCTCTCTCTCCCGGTCCCTTCCCCCTAGAGAACCGTCCCCCAAGGGGCCGTAACCCGTCTGCGCCGATGAGTAGCGCCGCCAGCCATGGCCACGGCTGCGCCGGCCTCTCTGTTCCCGGTCGAGTACCCCCTTCTATTTGTTTCTCCCCCCTAATCTAATCTAGAGCATCCAGATCAGATCCAACGACCTAGGGAGCTCCATACCCCTTCACGGGCACAATTGCTAAAGAGGCCCTGTGATTTTCTTTAATGAACCCGCGGTCCTGATCCAGATTAAAAATCCGAATTTCCTGATTTAAATTAATTCGAATAGATCTAACTAATTATAGTTTTGCCATTGATCTTCTTTAGCTCATAACCTATTATTTTTAACTCCATTTTAGGTGATTCAAGTTTCTATAGTTTCATCTTGTTGAGTAGATTAGTTTTATGGTAATGTTTACCTCTGTTTCCTGTCATGGTGTACTGATTTTAATTTTATTTGTGGGCCATGCTTGTTGTTTGTGCGTAGAAAGTGTTGACACCGTGAACTTTCAGGACCAAGAGTTTGACACATCTGATCCGAACCAGTTTGAAGGCAAGTGACCTTGACCATCTTGATCCCATTTTGTTTTACTTTGAGTAGTGTAGTTAGACCATTAGTTTCATGATGAGTTTAACTTGAATCCCAGGATAGGTTTTAGTAGAACTTGTTTATATCATCCTTGAAACTCGGTTTGGATGGGTAGAATCATGCTTAGCCTGCAGTCTTTGGTTGGGAGTGTCTAATTATTAATTTTGACTAATGATATATGCAAATTTTATGTGGGTTGGTAACCTTTGGTGGTGGCAACATGGTGAGTAGGAAAATCCAGCAGGATGGACCGTTGGGTTGAGGTTGGTTTATGCCATATTATGGTGCTGATGTTGGTGGATTGGGCTTGTGCTAGAAATCCTGCTTGGATCCCTAGGACCCGATTCTTGGAGCATGTAACCCGGCTTAACAACCCTACCACAAGGTCTATATGGTACGACCTAGCTAATTAATTGGCTGCCCACTCCTATGCACATTGGAGAGTTTGGTGGCACAAGAGTATGACCAGTCTAAATCAGTGAATCCTTAGTGAATGCACAGGGGCGGGAACCACAGCTTTGTAAATGCCTTGTAGTGTGACCCCGCTAAGCACCTTGGTAGTGTGAAGCGTGATGGGGAAAACACGACTTGTGGGTAAAGATGTGCAACCTCTGTAGAGTGTAAAAACTGATATATCAGCCGTGCTCACGGTCATGAGTGGCTTGGACTTCTTCTTGATTAGTTGGCTCTCTAGTTCATCGAGTGATACTTCCCTTGGTAAGGGAATGTTGGTTGGGAAGCTTGGATGAAATCCATGTGTTGGTTGGCGTGGATGGAATCCAGGTGTGGTGCTCAGATGGGATCTGAGTGTTGGTTTCAGTGGTTCTCTAAGTTGAAGGAAGATCTCATCTAGTTAAATAGGTGCTTAAGGTTTAAGGTTATAGGAGTGTTGCTTAAGTGCTTGTGTAAACCAAGTTAGCCTATCCTTGCTATAGCTTCATGTCATACTTTTTCATACAATTGCGGAGTACATTTTGATGTACTCACCGTTCCTCTTTGTCCCCTGCTACCCCACCCAGATGCGGGAGATGTCGACGAGGAGTTCCATGAAGACGATGGCTTCGACCCTGATGAAGTGTTTTAGGCTAGTGCTGCCCCCGGTCAATCTTCTTGTGAAGATGGAGCCTCTTCTGCTGGAGTTTTCAATAAAGTTTATGTAATTTTCTTTCAGACCCCCGGGTCATTTTGTAATAAAGTTTAACATTAAGTTTTGAACAATGTTATGATACTATAATGATGTCGTCATATGTATGAATAATTCATCCTGGTATATGTATGATGTGCATCCAATTTTGTCCTTAAAATTGGGTGTGACAATAGTCGGCCTTACTCGCACCGAGGACATTATTAGTAAAGTGTTCCTCGGCGATTAGTTTGTAATAGGCTTATCATCAACAAATGTACCTTCGAATTTCAGTTCAGTTCTTCAGTATGTATGCCTCTACTTCATCGGAGCTTTTGTTCTATCAGCACCTCTTTTGTTATTTTTCTTTTTGGTATAGAGGCGATACACACCGTATCGCCTGTCAATGGCCCCGAACCCAGTTAGGCCGATCATTTTTGTGCTGAAGAGGATACGCATCACATCGACTATCCGATCCAATCGATTATAGTCTATCGACCCACACGCTGGGGCAGTACTTTTTGAAGTATTTTCCATTCAATGCTCTAGAGTAATCTTCTCCCTCTAGAGTTTCGTAGAAGTAAGCATTACCCGGAGTGCTTCTTGTAATTCGGTAAGGACCTTCCCAGTTTGGCGACCATTTGACGTATTTGCTATCCTTAGTCCTGATGGGTAAAATGACCTTCCAAACCAAATCTCCTTGATTGAACCCTTTCTCTCTGACCTTCTGATCATAATACTTGGCAACCCTGAGTTTATTAGCCTCAATATTCTCAAGGGCCCTCAATCGATGCAAGCTTAGATCGTCAAGGTTGTCTATCATAAGATTCTTATAATCGTCGGATTATCCTACTGCGCAATCCTCTAAGACCCAACGCTCATCTCCCATGGAAGTACAGCCTCCTGCCCGTAGACCAGTTCATAAGGTCAACACTTGGTTGACCAATGAAAAGCCATCCTGTAAGACCACAGAGTTTCCACAAGTATCAGATGCCATCGTTTAGGATATTCTAGGGTCTTCTTCTCAGTTATCTCTATCAATATCTGGTTGGACGCTTCTGCTTGCCCGTTGGCCCGAGCGTAATATGGGGATGTGTTGATTACTTTGAAACCTGTCTCGGCCGCGAAGTCACCGAATTCTTTGGACATGAACATCGTCCCTTGATCGGTGGTGATGGTCTGAGGGACGCCAAACATGTAAATGATGTGTTCCCTCACGAATGCAATTATATTGGCTGACGACGCCTCTTTTAGAGGAATGGCTTCAACCCACTTGGTGAAATAATCTGTCGCCACCAGGAAAAACTTGTGCCCCTTGCTGGACGATGGAAACACCTGACCGATCAAGTCTATCCCCCATCCCCTGAATGGCCACGGCTTAACGATGGGATTCATAGCCGATGCAGGGGATTTCTGAATCTTACCAAATTCCTGGCACTCCTGGCAACCCTTATAATATCTGAAGCAATCTTCCATTATGGTTGGTCAAAAGTATCCTGCCCTCTTGATCATCCACTTCATCTTCTGAGCAGATTGATGTGCACCACAAATGCCTTCATGGATTTCTCCCATTAGCAACTTGGCTTCCTCTTTCTTAGGGCACTTGAGCAGCACACCCTCGACCGTCTTATGATATAGCTGCTCATCAAGAATGACAAACTTGGTAGCCTGGTACCTCAATTTCCTAGAGACTTGCTGTTGACGGTCCTTAAGTACTAAATCGAACCATCAACTAAATAAGGAAAACGATCTATATGAAACCAACACCTAGAAATAGGGTTCATACTAACAAAATTCCACAAGTTTTGGTGAATGTCTATTTTTGCAGGGGGATATCAGGAAATATGGAGGAAAGGCCCACATGTCAGCATTACATAGAGATAATCATCATCCGTAGAAAGAAGAATACTCTAGAAGAGTCAAGAAGGCGCGGGAAGGAGCGAGAGGCCGAGCGGGCCCAGGGGCAGGGCGCTCGCCCTACCCCCTGGGCGGCCGCCCTAGGGCAAAGCCCAATGAGGCCCTGCCTGGTGGACCCTCTCTCCACCGCCTTTGAGGTTGCATCTAAGCCCTCCATTAAGGTCGGGTTGATCCGACGGTTGACGTTCATTTGAGGAGGCTATATAAGGAAGGCCCCCTGACCATGAGGAGAGGAGCCTATCTAACCTAATTCATTATTCATCATCCATCTCAAGAGGAGAAGCCCCTGATCAAGCCCTAGAGCCACCACATCAACTAGATCTCTAGTTTATCATAGCTATATAGGATTCGAACTAAAAGGAGTCAATCTTCGATTGGTTTCCAGATCTGTCAAGAGGATTCTTGGTAATTCTCTCTCTAGTTCTTCATTTATTTATCATTGTTCTTCAGTATTATGAATATGACTTTGCTCTACTTCATTATATTGATTATGACTTTACTCTATTCGTTTATGTTCTTAGTTATATTGTTCTTAGTTTATTATGATTATATACTTGGCGTAGTTAGATCTGAATCATATCCATGTTTAGGATCGTATAGCGTTTATCCATCAATACTATGGGTAAATGATAGATATTGTGTAGGCGTGGTGCCTAGACCGTATTTATCTATGATTGTACCCTACATTCCGGATCGTGAGGTAGCTTGCGGGAGTGACAGTCCTGTTGAGTCCTTTGTAGTCCTCCTCCCGTTTGTAGGGCAAGCAGAGCAGTACTATTACGGGGAAATGATTGCTATGTTTCTCATCTTCCTTAGTAATTCTCACTACACATGAATATCTCTTATCTCGCCATGATTGTCAAGTATAATTGCACTAATCATAGTATGCTAGACTGTATAGTTAAGAATGACTTAGGAAATATCTTTGTAGTTCGTCCTAATTCCATGCTAATGACTTGCTATAATATCTATTGAGGTGCTTATCATTATCTTATGTGGCTACATATATGCTGATCAGTATTTATCTTTTGTCACTATTCATTCATTATCTATATCTTATGTGACACTTATCCTGTATTGAGTGAGATAGATGAAAACTCTCCATTACACATGCAGTGATACTCATTCCTCATTTATTCCTTAATATCCCTTCCCAGTGGTAAAAATATAAATAACGATACCTGGAATACTCCTGGTTAAAATGCTACATTAGTATAATCTGTGCGCTTGCAAAAACACATTTATTATTTACTAGAAGAGCAAATGCATATTTCAATACCGCATCTCTCTGGCATGCTAGGGATGACAACCTGGCTTAAGTGTCATGAGAGGTGGTTAACCCTTTTTGGTGCCGTCATCAGAAATCGAAATTATTCTACTTTTAGTAATGACGTTAAGAAGTATCAACACTTGCTGCGAAAGATTTTTTAGGTATTTGATGATGTTGGTCCTCCAATCACAATCATCCACCAACTCATCAGCTAAAATCTCCACAATGTGTCGATATCCAGAAGCACTTTGAGCCAATCTACTAGCTTCTTGATTCTGGCCCCTGGGAATATGCTTGATCCTGACTGAGGGGAACGACTGAAGCAATTCACAACAATTTTCATGATACCTTATAGTACCTCATCCTTGCCCTCGTATAGGATAAGCAGTTGATTAATTACCAACTGGGAATCCCCAAAAACCTCAACATCTTTGGCCCCTATCTCCCGTAACAGCTGCAGTCCTTTGAGAAGGGCTTCACATTCAGCCTGGTTGTTAGTAGCTGTCGGCCTGATCGGGAAGGCATATTCTAGGCTTGCCCGCCGAGGTGATACCAGGATGACACCGATGCCCCATCCCTATTTGCAGGTAGACCCGTCGAAGATCAACAACCAAGGGGCCATATCTACCAGCCTGATTCCCTTCTCGTGGTGATGAGTGATGAAGTCGGTCACCACCTAACCCTTGACCGCTTTGGCCGACTCATATCTTAGGTCAAACTCTGACAGCGCAAGAATCCATTTGCCAATCCTCCCATTCAGAATAGGCATGGACAACATGTGGTTGATAACGTCAAACTTCGACACCACTGTTCATTTGAGGAGGCTATATAAGGAAGGCCCCCTGACCCCGAGGAGAGGAGCCTATCTAACCTAATTCATTATTCATCATCCATCTCCAGAGGAGAAGCCCCTGATCAAACCCTAGAGCCACCACATCAACTAGATCTCTAGTTTATCATAGCTATATAGGATTCGAACTACAAGGAGTCAATCTTCGATTGGTTTCCAGATCTGTCAAGAGGATTCTTGGTAATTCTCTCTCTAGTTCTTCATTTATTTATCATTGTTCTTCAGTATTATGAATATGACTTTGCTCTACTTCATTATATTGATTATGACTTTACTCTATTCGTTTATGTTCTTAGTTATATTGTTCTTAGTTTATTATGATTATATACTTGGCGTAGTTAGATCTGAATCATATCCATGTTTAGGATCGTATAGCGTTTATCCATCAATACTATGGGTAAATGATAGATATTGTGTAGGCGTGGTGCCTAGACCGTATTTATCTATGATTGTACCCTACATTCCGGATCGTGAGGTAGCTTGCGGGAGTGACAGTCCTGTTGAGTCCTTTGTAGTCCTCCTCCCGTTTGTAGGGCAGGCAGAGCAGTACTATTACGGGGAAATGATTGCTATGTTTCTCATCTTCCTTAGTAATTCTCACTACACATGAATATCTCTTATCTCGCCATGATTGTCAAGTATAATTGCACTAATCATAGTATGCTAGACTGTATAGTTAAGAATGACTTAGGAAATATCTTTGTAGTTCGTCCTAATTCCATGCTAATGACTTGCTATAATATCTGTTGAGGTGCTTATCTCCTGGTTAGTATAATTTGTGCGCTTGCAGAAACACATTTATTATTTACTAGAAGAGCAAATGCATATTTCAATACCGCATCTCTCTAGCATGCTGGGGATGACAACCTGGCTTAAGTGTCATGAGAGGTGGTTAACCCTATTTGGCGCCGTTATCAGAAATAGAAATTATTCTACTTTTGGTAATGACATTAAGAAGTATCAACACTTGCTGCAAAAGATGTTTTAGGTATTCGATGATGTTGGTCCTCCAATCAAAACCATCCACCAACTCATCAGCTAAAATCTCCACAATCTGCCGATATCCAGAAGCACTTTGAGTCAATCTCCTGCACGAAGGATTTTCTCTCGGCCGATACCTCCTTAGTTCAGTCTACCACCTCCTGCACCAAGTGTCCGAAAAGTTACTGCTCGGAGAGCCTATCGGCAACCTTGGAGGCCCTTGGTGGTTCATCAATATGTGGCTAAACGCCCATATGCATAAGTGACTTCAATTCGATTTGTTCAACCAACAATTTCCAAGAAATCTGGCTGAGAATTATGTACATGCCGATGATGAATCAGCAACCCGCTCTCCACTCAATTTAGGAGAAGCCATAATAATGCTGTCGGGAATCGACGACGATGAGGACCAATTCGATATGTTTTTTTCAGATATTTTATTGTGGAATTCCTGCTGCAGAAAGAGTTTGGTGGCCTTATGTCGATGAAGACAACCAATTCTCACTCTCTTTCAATCTTACCAATGAAAATATGCCGAGGAATGAAGGAATTATGAGGGCTATCATCACTCCTCGGGCTATCCCAGTCAACATCTTTGGGAGCGGGAAGAACACTCATGTAACCTATATGAATTCTACTATCCATCGGCAGCAGCAAGACAATTGGCACTTGGTCAACTACCGATCAAACTCAGCTATGCCGATGTAATAAAACCGAGAGGAATTATCACCAGCGCCATGGATTGGGACAAGGTCGTCCATCTCCTTCCTCAGGCTGATGTAACTAGCATTGATCTATCCACTTGGACGCCATTATCTTTCATTACTGAGTCATACAAATTCTGGTGGCAAGAATGGAAGGATCAACTGTTCGCTGCATCATCACATTACTATCGACATTTGATCGATGATGATCACATCATTCCTGATGACGCGGTAAGTTTATCTTTGATGTCATTATTATTTTTATCCTTTCAAATGCATCGGCGACTGATTTTTTATAAATAGATTGATGACTTAATTCCAAAGAAGATCAGAAGTGGCAAAATCTTCAACTTGCAACCGATGAATCCCACATCGGTAATCGGCAGCAAGGCCCCTTCGTTGTCTTCCCTAATGCATCGGAGGGCAACCCCCAAGGTGACTCTCAAACCTAAATCAGCACCAACCAGGGTTATCACTCCATCGGCTGCCACCGCTGTCCTGGCACAAGCTTTTATGGTAACAAATCTCCACTTCTTTTATGCAGACCACAAAACTTTCATCGGCAACTCTTACTTAATTTTCAACTTGCACAAAATGTATATTTTTTTCTTGTAGCAGACAAGCTCATCGGTGGCCGTTCCAAGTGTACAAGCTTCTCTCGCTCGGCCTGCCGATGCCCCCAATCGCAACAGTCAAAACGCCAAAGCTCACCAAGTACTGCTCCCCGACAAAAATGCTAAGGCCATCAACCTCTATTACATCATCGGCAGCACCCCCTCAATCTCCTACCGATGTGCCAACACCAAAGCCAGCATCAGCACCTATCCCTGATCAAACACCGGTTGAAATATCCGTCCAAGGGACAACATTGGTGCCGCAGGAGTTGGCCATCACAACAATAGAGACGCTACCGGCATCGGCATCAATATCAGCACTAACTGTCCCACTAATAGAGGCAAGCTCATCAACAACCATTGCCGAACCTCAAGACATAGCCACGCCAGCTGCTCCACCAAGTCCGAGGCGAGAAATTGCTCTGAAGCAGGTACATCAACTGTTTGTCATAAATCCGCAAGGCATAAACTTTCAATCGACAAACTCTAATTCTTTTCCTTTCAGGCCCAAGACTCTCCCAACAGCCTATTCTCCTTTGCTATCAACATACCAGATGATGACGAAGAAGAAGAAAGTTCCGTCCAAGCCTCAGATGATATATCGACAGAAGCAAAATCCAAACTTGAAGCACTGCTGCTTTTACTGCAACAAAGTACACCCCAACTAGTCCAAGATTCTAGCGCAGTAAGGGTAGCTTTCAGGGCAATCCAAGGCCATCTGCCTATCGATATCCAAGAAATACTCTACCAAGCGGCATTCCTCGAGAGTCGGCAGCTACAATATCAAAAGGCTTCACGCCGCATTGCCGATAGAGCTGCTCAAGCAAAACTTGAAGAAGAAATGCTCAATTTCAAGCAAACTGCTGAAGAAAAGCACAAATACATTGGCCGCCTGGAAGCTTCGAGCATTGAGCTTGAACAAGAGATCACCCGTCTATCGGCACAAAAAGAAGAGTTGCTAGCTGAGCTGAAGAAAGTAGATGAAGCTTTAAACTCAGCCAATCAGAAGACTCGACTTCCCGACGCAACCAAAGTCCTACAACAAGAAAGGGATGCCGATGCTCGCCATGCCCTTCTATTTAAGAGAAAGATTAAGCCAGTTGAGGGCGCTGCCGATGATGATGCTAGGGAGATAGAGGAAGCAGACCAAATTCTCCTTCGTGCGATTTCATCTATTCAATCTTTGTTGTAATTTGCTGTGTCGGCAACTGTGAACTTGACAACTGATCTCTCTGTATTATAATGTTAATGCCCTTTCTACCGATGTCCTGCAAACTTTCTTATCAGTAATTATCTATGTATTGTTTTATGCATCTATCTAGATACTAGGGTAATATTTCTTCAAATATTTACCATTGATTGCTCTGGAAAACGCAACCCCTTCGAGGGTTTCCAAAATATATGTATTGCCAGGAACAGACTGATTTATCCGAAAAGGAGCCTCTCAAATAGGAGACCATTTTCCAAACTTTGAACTCTTAGTCCCAATCGGTAAAATCAATTTCCAGACCAGATCACCATTGGCAAACTCTTTCATTTTCACTTTCTTGTTATACCACCTGGCAACCCTTTTCTTGTTCTCTTCAATATATGCTGATTAGAGCTCTTAGCCAATGACTTGCTAGATCTTCCAATTCATCCTTCATAAGGATATCATATTCATCGGCCGTCAATTGGTATTGAGAAAACAATTGCCTAGAACCAGTTTTAACTTCCCAAGGCAGGACAACATTGTGCCTATAAACTAACTGGTATGGTGAAACTTTAGTTGCGCCATGACATGACATCCAATACGACCACAAAGCCTCATTCAACACTATATGCCACCTTCTAGGGTTTTCTTCAATTTTGCGTTTGATAAGCTTAATGACCCCTTTATTAGTTGCTTCGGCCTGGCCATTAGCTTGAGCATAATAAGGAGAAGAGTTTAACACCTTAAACCCCATGCCGGCAGCAAACTCATCAAACTCCCCCAATGTGAACATGGTTCCTTGATCAGTTGTAATAGTTTGAGGAATACCAAACTGGTAAACAATATGCTCTTTAACAAAGTCTATCATGTTTGCCGATGTTACCTTCTTCAAAGGAATGGCTTCAACCCACTTCGTGAAATAGTCGGTGGTGACAAGTATACATTTATGTCCTTTACTTGATGAGATCAATAGCCCATCCTCTAAACGGTCAAGGGTTGATTATAGGATCCATTGCCGACGCGGGTGCCCTCTAAACATTACCAAACCTCTGACAATCTTGACATCCTTTGAAGTACTTAAAACAATCTTCAAGAATTGCCAGCTAATAATACCCATTTCGCCTAATCATCCATTTCATTTTGAATGCTGATTGATGTGCTCCACATACTCCTTCATGAATTTCACCCATCAACCTTTTCAATTCTTCTTCACTAAGGCATCTGAGCAAAACTCCATCAATCGTACGATAATATAATTCATCATCAAGGAGTACGTACTTGGTAGCTTGAAACCTCAACAGTCTTTCAACCTTTCTAGACGGATCTCTTAAGTAACCGGCAATCTCTTTTCTCCAGTCATCGACAACCATTACCGATGTCATTACTTCTTGAATCGGCTGATACCCCAAAGCGTGTTGTGCTAGCCGATTAGCTTCTTCGTTATGCAGACGGGGAATATGCTCGAGGCGCTATTCTCTAAATTGTTTTAATAATTGCAAACACTTTTCATGATGTGCAATCAAAATTTCACTCCGGCATTCATATATTCCAACCAACTGATTAATCACCAACATAGAATCACCAAAGATTACAACGGCATCGGCACACACTTCCCTGAGCAACTCCAACCCTTTTAGTAAAGCCTGGTACTCAGCCTGATTGTTTGTCGAAATAGCCGCGATCGGCAAGGAGATTTCATACTTCTGTCCTCGAGGTGAAATCAAGACAATGCCGATACCTGCTCCTTCTTACATGTAGATCCATCAAAGAACAAGGTCCAAGGAGCAATCTCTACGGAACTCACTGTACCACAATGCTGAGTAACAAAATCGGCCATCACCTAACCCTTAATCGCTTTAGCCGATTCATATCTCAAATCAAACTCTGATAATGCCAGGATCCATTTGCCGATCCTTCCATTCAATATCGGCATTGATAGCATATACTTAACCACATCGTCCTTGCATATGACAGTACATTCAGCCGATAGCAAATAATGCATCAACTTCATGCAAGAGAAGTACAGACATAAACATAATCTCTCAACAGCCGAATACCTAGTTTCAGCATCTACCAGCCTTCTACTCAAATAATAAATTATGTGTTCCTTTCCTTCAAATTCTTGGATTAAGGATGATCCGATAACGCTGTCATCGGCAGACAAATACAACCTGAAAGGCTTCCCGTGTTGAGGCGAAACCAAGACTGGAGGATTCACCAAATACCTCTTAATCTCTTCTAAGGCTGATTGTTGTTCCCCCTTCCATAGAAATTCTTGACCGGTTTTCAGCTTTAGCAACAGGCTAAAAGACTTAATTTTCCCAAACAAATTAGATATAAATCTTCTAATAAAATTAATCTTGGCGATCAAGGACTGCAACTCAGTCTTGTTTGTGGGAGCAACTACCTTGTTAATTGCATCAATGGATTTCCTGCCGATTTTGATTCCTCTTTGATGCTCCATAAAACCTAGAAATTGGCCCGCCGATACACCAAACGCACACTTATTCAGATTCATCTTTAATCCATGTTCCCTTGTGCATTCTAGAATTTTCCGCAAATCGGCAAGATGCTTCTCAAAATCTCTAGATTTGACCACTACATCATCAATATAAATTTCAACCAATGTGCCGATATACTTATGAAAAATAAAATTCATTGTCCTCTGATAAGTAGCACCGGCATTCTTCAAACCAAAAGTCATCACTACCTACTCAAATAAACCAATATGACCTAGACATCTAAAAGCAGTCTTGGATATGTCTTCTCCAGCCATAAATATTTGGTTATATCCAGCGTTGCCATCGATGAAACTAATGACTTGATGTCTAGCAGCAGCATCAATCAGCATATCAGCCACGGGCATCGGGTATTCGTCCATCGGCGTAACTTTGTTAAGATTTCTGAAATCAATACAAACACGAAGTTTTCCTTTCTTCTTATACACAAGAACCACATTAGAAATCCATTCGGCATATCGACATTGCCGAATAAATCCAGCCTCAATCAATTTTGTAATTTCAGCTTTAATATCGGGTAATACAATAGGATTGCACTGGCGTGCTGGCTACCGATGTGGTTGGAAACCAGCTTTAACAGGTAACCGATGTTCGACTATTGATCGGTCTAAACCAGACATCTCTGTATAATCCCAAGCAAAACAGTCTTTATATTCTTTTAATAAATCGTTCAACTGTTGTTTACATTGCGAATCTAACTTAGCACTAATAAAAGTTGGCCTAGGCTTGCTACCATCGCCGATATCTATCTCCAGTAAATCATCTGCCGACGTAAACCCCTGCCCAAGTTTTCCGTCATCGGCAAACTGATCCATTAAAACTCTTTTTGAGAACCGACTGCTTGGATTGGTATAATTCGGTAATCATCCACTTTGAGAAACTCTGTATCTCAAGCTTCTCCTGATATGCATTTGGTCTGCTCATAAGTTTCTGATTCTGCCGATGCAACAATTGACAGGGCTTCACTTCGGACGACTTCAATCTTGTCCCAATACATTCCACGAGGCTTTGGTGTATCGTGGAAGGAATGCAGCAATTAGCATGGATCCAATCCCTTCCCAGTAGCAAGTTATAGGTACCTTTGCCACTGATCACAAAAAACGTTGTTGGCAAAGTTTTACTACCGATGGTTAATTCGACGCATACTGCTCCCATAGCTGGCGACACATTGCCTTCAAAATCTTTCAGCTTCATGTTTGTCTTGACTAGGTCTTGGTCACCTTTCCCAAGCTTCCTGAACATGACGTATGACATTATATTGATTGATGCCCCACCATCTACCAGCATTTTCGACACTAACTGCCCATCAACTTTGCCTTTGACAAACAGAGCTCTTAAATGTTGCCTTTCATCATCGGCAGGTTTTTCAAAGACAACTGCCATCGGATCCAACACTAATTGTGCCATTTCAGCCGCCTCCCCCTCAGCATCGATAGGCACCAAGAATTCCATCGGCAATGAAACAACCATATTGATTTCTGCCGATAGATCCCTATCTTTGCGTTTTGGCCTTCATTGCCTAACTAGAGATCTCTGTCTTGAAACATTTTTATTGTGACACAGATCTTCCTGGCGTTCACGCTGGATCCTTCTTCTCTGTGTTTTCATTAGACCTTTGGGGCACAATTGAGGAAGTCTAGTTTTCCAAACAGGCTGGTACTGTTTCTCACCGTTTGTATTTGCACTACTCCTTATGTTCGGATCCCTAGAGAATATCTCTTCATCGGGCACTATCGCGTCAGCCATCTCTTCAAGCTTTTCTTGATGACCACGCTCACCAAGCATGTCATGCACCCGTTGCACTCGGGGCAATTATCGGCAGTAGGTAGCTTAATGCCTTCTTCCCAGCAATGAACAAAGAAAGGGCATCTCCAATGATATTTATGTCGATACCACTCTTGGCGCCTTTCTTCCTCCTGCTGCTGATATTGCTCCTCTTGCAAGCGCCGATAATCTTATCATGGTTACCTGTGCATGATCACAATGCCACGTGGCGCATGCCTATGAGGCCTCCTGGCGCTGCTGTTCTCATCAGGTACTCTCTTGCCTTTTCTGTGATCAGTAGACTCATTTCCTTTCATGTCATGCACAACTATTTGATGTTTAGGATCTACCGATAAATTCTTCTTAGCCACTTCCGATGTTAGCACTTTGGTTTTTTCACTAATTTCTACCATATTATTTGGAAATGGGTGTTGGTTGATCTTCATCGGCTTCTAGGCTTTAGAATTTTCAAACTTAATTCGCTCAGACTCAATTTCTGACTGTAATTGTTGCCTAAAGACTTTGCAATCATTGGTACTGTGTGAAGTTGCATTGTGCCACTTGCAATACCTGATTCTTCTAAGCTCTTCAGCTGATGGAATCACTTGATTAGGTGCCAGCTTAATCCGCCCTTTTTGCAGCAATAGATCAAATATCCTGTCGGCCTTGGTAATATCAAAGGTGAACCTTTCAGCCTCTTTCTGGCCGAACGGACAGGATACCGGCTTCTTATCCTTCACTCACTTAGCAACGCCGATACTTGGCTCTTCATCTAATTCAGCATCCTCTTCCTGTTCAATGAAGGACACCTTCTTGTTCCAAGTTTTCCTAGGTTCAAAAGCTTTAATTTCCTGATCGGCAACTCTCTGCACGAGATGGCTCAAACTCTCAAACTCTCGGGATGTATATTTGTCCTTGATGTGTGACAGTAATCCCTGGAAAGCCAAATCTGCCAATTGCCGATCATCAAGCACCAAGTTGTAGCACTTGTTCTTCACGTCTCGCAGCCTTTGGACGAAGCTTTCTACCGATTCATCATTACGCTTTAATTTGACAAAATTGGTAATCCTCTTCTCATGCATGCCAGAGAAGAAGTATTTGTGAAATTGCTTCTCTAGATTGGCCCAAGTGATCACAGAATTCGGAGGCAGTGAAATGAACCAGGTAAACGCCGATCCAGATAATGACGATGAAAATAATCTCACCCTCACTTCATCTTTGCTGACTGCTTCTCCACACTAGATAATGAAGCGGTTGATGTGCTCCATTGTCGATGTATCAACTTGGCCAGAAAGCTTTGTGAAATCCGGCACCTTGTACCGATTCGGGAGAGGAATCAAATCATACGCCTGAGGGTACGGCGTCCGATAAGATTATGTATTAACTTTGGGCTTGATGCCGAATTGCTCTTTCATCACTTCGGCAATCTTATCAGTCCAGTATGCATCTTGATCCTGCCGATGCACTGGCTGGATGTTGATTGGCTGGACTGGTTGATACGCCCCCTCTTGTCTCTGTGGTAAATAAGCCGGACCAACTGATGTAGGCGCAACACCACCTCGCTGAATATTATGCATTGGCTGATTTGCCGATGGATAACTTTGAACGGCCACTGGAGTGTATTGTGACATCATATTTATCGGCTGATATGCCGATGTCTGATTCTGAGCGTTCGCTGGGTGACGTGGCAACGTAAGATTCATCGGCTGGCAGACCGATGCATCATTATAGAGACCTGACGGTAAGTGGCATTGTTGCGCCCCTGCTACTTGATGTTCGGGTTGTACCACGTGTGTTGAATCGGTGCTTGAACAGTCCATCCAGGATTGTTAGTCATCGACATATGATTCGTCGATGGTTGATAATTACCTAGAGCCTGTTGCTCCTGTACCCTGGAATAATCAACAAACTGGCTACCTTGGTGTGTTGGTATTCCAGTTTGAGGATTCATCACCACCATGGGATGATTTACAGCTGCCATACCTTGTTGCGTCGGTAAAAAACTTGCCGATGGTTGCGCTTAAGATTCTTTGGGTGCTACCATCTGAAGATTTCCTAACTGCAACTGCACGGTTGGAGAAGACGTAGCGTAATGCATTATGGGGATCATCGGTTGTACAGATACCGCTGATTCCATGGGGACCTTCCCTCCTGCATTATTATCTTGGATCAATTTAGATTCGATAGAAGGACTTGGAGGCATACTGTATCCCCACCAGCTGGCAGGAGTTTGTTGACTTTTTACTGCAGGTCCTGACATTGCCGATGCTATCGGATCCGTGCTTAACTGAGTAATGCTTGCAAGGCTCGATCTTGGTGGCGTAGCTTCATCGGCAGACGGATTCACAAGTTGGGAATATACCACTAGGGCCGTCGATGGAGTTGTAGTAGATGTCAATCCAGGTTGATGATATGCCGGACCAACATATTGAGGTGTATGTCCTTTGAAAGATTGCATAACAGCATTGTACACAGTATTGGACAACACATTGGAGTGGCTAATCAATGCATGATTTAGCGTAGTATTAACCATCTCTTGCAATTTACCAGGATTGGCGTCGAAAGTGACCTGCCGCGGCAACGGCGGATCTTGCTTCTGGATGGCTTCGCCACTCCTGCTTAGGCTGAAGGACTTTAGATACAACTACTTGTACTCCTCCATAGCCTGCTCCATAATTTGCTTTTGATCATCTTTCATATCTGCCTCGGAGACTTCAATGACATTCCTTGGATTGACATCAGCAGCATCACCCATAATTGTAATGTGTAAAACTTGACCAAAAAGATGTGTTTAGAGTCCCACCGGGTGTGCCAAAAGAGGTGTTGACACAAAAAGCATCAGATCTGCGAACACCTCGGGCTTATACCCAAATTCGATATCCAAGGTGTGCCAGTCGATTTGACCAGTTAATCGACGAGGACGATAACTAGAACAAAATTGAACAAGACGACGGCGATGTGCCAAAACGTCAAGGCTCAGATTGCTCAAAACGCGTAGATGCAACCCATCGAGACTTTGTAAGAACTCGTAGATGAACTAGAACTAATGCAGTAAAAGTAGATTTGCTAGAAAAAGTAGACGAAAGTAATAAATTTATTTGATTGATTGTATATCTTCTTCTCACACCACCCCTCGATACATATTTATACCCCAGTAGGAGTAGTTGTAAACAAACACGACTCATACCTAAACAAAACTCCTATTTTTAAGGAAATAAAGGACTCGTGCATGAGTTGGACTCAAACTATAATAAGAATACTGGCATAAAAAACCATCATTTTCCTTATCTGTCTTCCTTACGATGAAACCTTCCGTCGGCAGACTCCTTCAATCCACAACTTTCTTCCATTTCCATCGGCAGCCCTTCTGACGTCAACTATCTGCATCCATCGGTGATACATCCAATCGGCAATACCCTTATGCTTTTATCGGCAACATCCTCCTATCGGCAAATATCCTTCTTTTTCTTTGACGTTTCTTCAATCAAACTCACCATCGGCGACTTCCTCTGCTTCCATCGGTAATCTGATCGGAAGTATCTTGATGCCGATTAGGAACAGCAACCATCCCCTTACTGATCAGCACACTCAGTTTATATTGACACGTACCAAAAAACGGTGTCAACAGCCGGCGACATCAGGAGTTGTTGAAGAGATCGGAGAGTTGGTGGTGCCATCATGGATGAAACACTAGACGCGGTGCACCTTGAGGAAGGGTGAAATCAACGATCCCGTATTCGGCGGTCGTCTCCCAAATGAGGCGGTTGGCGGCTGACGACCGGCGAGGAGTTCCCGACCCCAAACACCGGGGAGTTCGTTGTGTTCGAGCCGTTCTTCAGGTGCGGTCTTGGCGTCCCAGTGCATCCATTCCTTCATGGCTTGCTGCACTACTACCGGATTTCATTGTGTAACTTGAACCCCAATTCAATGTTGCACATTGCGGTCTTTATCTACCTATGTGAGGCGTATTTGGGGATTTATCCCCATTTCGATTTGTTTCGCTATTTCTTCCGTCTTAAGCCCAATGGAAGTGGGGCGTCGAAGGTCATCAGTTCCGTATATCTTCAGCTTTGGGATGGCATGGCTGACAAAATATATCACAATGTTGTTGCATTCAAAGTTTGCCGAGCACAAGTCCAGGTGGTTTTGCATCCATCAAGAGGCCTGAGCACCCTGTCACCCTGCATTTGTCCCGAAGGCCCAAGCGAACCCATGGGCTCCCTAGTAGGCCTTCGGAGGAGGTACTCGAGATGGGCCCGAAAGATTGACTAAGGAAACATAAGATTACAAGAATATCTTTTGTTCGATTACAATGGAACATACGCGACAATCTCGGCACTAGAATGGATTGAAGCCCAAGTAATATTTTGTTTCCATATTGTTAACACCATATTTTGGCGCGATTAGATACATAAGAGTAAGGATAAAGGATGGGGAAATGTGTTGCACCCAGGTGGACCCAGGAGGCTAGTTAAGGAAACCGACTCAGAGGAGATGACGCGTATCGGCTGTTGAGATACGTTCGGTGGGCTACACCGATGATTGAGGCCCAAGACATCTAGGTTTCCTTATTGCGGCCAGGGTTATGCTATGTGGTCTATAAATAGCAAAGGTTAGGAAACGAGGAAGATATCCAATCAATCAAACATACAACATAGTCCTTAGTTTCCGGCCTTCAGCCACCCCTAGGAGTAGAAGTAGAGTAGGTTTCGGTGAACCTTCGACGGATTGGGCTATATCCACTAGATCGACCTCCGGTTTTGCTTGTAAGTCTAGCCTTGGTTCATGTCTCGTTTGTATGGCTGTATTGTGTAAGTCGTGCAAGCTCGGTATGAGCTAGTTATCGGTTTGAATTTGTTGTTCATGGGGCTGCATTGCTTCAATCTCACATGAAGCGTGGCTTCGAGCTAGTTATCAGCTCTATTAGATTGGCGATCTAATAGATTTATCAAGTTATTGATATTGTTTGTTACGCTTTGTTTAATCTATTGCTACAATATCTTGCCCAATCTCATCTAATGAATTGGTCCGTGCTTTATTTCCATCTAGATTTGTTTGCCTCTGTCACATCCTTTACTTACTTTCAGAGAGGCTATAGATCTAAAATCATATCGGCTAATTCATTAGTTGTGGTTGTTACATGTTGCGGTTTCGAGACATGTATCTAGTAATTAGATTGGTTTGGGTGTGGTTGGATCTGGTTCAACATGTAAGATAGGGATGCATCTTACGAACCCCAATGCCATACGTGTTGAGTCATGTTTGCCTAGACTTAGATCCGTCCGGTGTCGGATATATGGATCTTGTTCAAGCTTCATGGATCCCATATCGGCTAACATAGCTGCTCTGGTTATGCTTCAATCATATGGTGCATGTACTTTGTCGTTCGGATCCATTAGATCTATTAAGTATACTAGACGTGGCTTGATTTGTTTACTTTTATGGCTGCATGGAAACACCCCGATGCTAGTAGATTAGTCAGGTTATCGGGTTAATTGTCATCATGGTTGAATGGGATTACACCTCTGTTGATGGTTAATCTTTATTCGGTATACTCAGTAGATTTGGTAGCTCGATGACGATAATGTTGCATGCATCGCATCTTTATCTTAATTTTACCGCATGATCGGCTATTTATGCACCGTGCATCTGACATCTTGTGACAGCCGTTCAGGTACCGTTATTATGCTTTACTCTGCTCGAAGTTGACTCTTTAGTCAATCTTCTACATACATCAGCTATATGAGAGTCGCACACTCATGGAACTGTCTGGCAACAACCAATAGGTTCCATAATTTTACGTTTCCATCTTCTTGTCAATTACAGGTCAAATTGACTGGCACGCCTGGAATCGATCATTGAAGTGGCTTGAGCCGCTTAAGCTGTCTAGGAGATCAAGCTCTGCTGCTGCACGGTCTCCGCAGGCCCTACGCAGTGCTGACGCCAGAAGCCCCATTTTTGGCGTCAACACATGTTGGCACGCCCAGTGGGACCACAATCGCCAGACATGACAAATGCAAAACCACACCCTCGCGTTCGACGTAAGACGAGAGGCTGAAGGCCCTCGGTCCAGACGCCCTGATGACCGACGAAGAATTTGAAGAAATTCTACGAAGGATGGAGAGACAGGGGGCCTTGCTCATCTTGAAAGGGATAGTAGATCCATCTGACGCCGAGTACCTGCCTACTGCCCAAGCCATGTGAGGGCATCAGAGAGAAGAAAACAAAGAAAATAAAGCAATGGCGGAACATTCCAGAGCTGCAAAACCGATAGACGTGCACAAGGATTGCTCGTTCTTCGCGTACTGCCTGAACAAGGATCTGGAGCTGCCTGCCAGGGAGAATTGTCCTTGATGCGATGAACGTTTCAAGGAATATAGGAAGCTCCAAATCGACGGCCAGATCACTCAGGGACGAGTGGAATATAAGGAGGGTAACCGACGTATCATCGAAGGTAGTGTTCGTGGTTGGCCCAATACTGAGGTTGTCAGCATTGACCGTGCTTAGTCTCGGCCAGGCCAGCTCGACGAATACCAAACATCCCATAATCCCGGGAGGCCGACCAAGACTCAGAAGAGGAGGTTCTGGCGCCAGAGAGCTAATAGGCGACGACGCGATGCAGTGAGTCACGCTGCTAACCTCTTACTACCTGCGGAGTTCATAACACCGGTAGACACTGAAGTCTACTCCGACTTTGATGAGTCAGAGTTTGGAGGACAATCCAGTATGATCACGGGGGAGTTCCAGGCGGTCTTCGACAAGCCCACCAAACATAGACACCTGAAGGCACTGTATATCCAAGGATGCGTCAACGTGAGGCTTGTCGAAAGGATATTAATTGATGGTGGTGCATTGATCAACCTGGTGCCAGCCCATATCATCCTGAAACTAGGGTTGTAATCGGAGAAGCTCTTCAACACAGATCCATCACTTGGCAACTTCGGAGGGAGGAAATCCGAAGCAAAAGGGGTTCTACATGTTGAGTTGAGAGTTGGTAGCAAGACTCTGTTGACAACTTTCTTCGTCATCGACGGAGCCAGTTCATACAATATGCTCTTGGGCAGAGACTGGATTCATGCCAACTGTTGCATCCCGTTGACAATGCATCAGATAGCAGTGCAATGGCTGGACAATGACGAACTAGAGGTCATTCCGGCCAATGATTCAATTTCCATAGCAACCGTTGACCCCGCTCATTGGGTTTTGGAGGACTATGCTTTTGACTGCTTTTCGGGTAGGAGGTTCCGAGAAGACCTTACTACTCTCAACATTGTGTGTCAACAGCTGACTCGAGCGGTCGGCTTGGACGAAGCAGAGTAATAAACGACAACGGAGGCAAGCTGAGCAAAAGATTTGCGTCGGCCGACAAGCTGAACGATGATAGACCAAGGCCGACACACAGCAACACCCAAGCCGAGCCCTGAAGGTTGAAGAGCCTAGAGAGCACGAAGGATATTTGGCTCAGAGCTTCTGAAGCCCAGTCCTGACTAGAAGCCGATCAGGCGACATCGAGATGATCAACTCGGGGGACGAAAACTAGCCAGGCAGTGGACAACCGATGTAGTACTCATCGTCTCTAGTAGAAGGATAGACGACAGACAATTAGCGATAGCCGATGTGACACACATTGCCTTTAGAATAAAAAAATAATAAAAAGAAAAATAGAAAGGGACATGTGTGCGCACAACACCGGAGGCTTGCATATACTAGAGACGGTCGAACAATGCGAAACCGGCAGGTTTCACTATTGACCGACTTAGTGGCGGCCGACCTGAAGGATACCTTGCGGGTCATCATCGATTGCCGATGAATTGACATTCAGTTTGGCAGCCCTGGAAGAGTCAATAAGGAATGGTTAGGGTTTGCCTCTTGGACCAAACCAGGCAGAGGGGCCTCACAGTTGTTCGCCCCTGTAGTCGGTATCATGGCAATGAAGGGGGTGAACGTAAAGGCACACTAACTATCGCCTCGGAAAACCCAGTCGCTATTTAAAAGCGCTGGTACTAGTGAGCGCGTGAATGGCGGATCGGTGGATGGAAGCAAAATCCACCACAGTGTGAATCGGCCAGAGTGGACGATAGAATTCATAAAGAAACGGCTGAAACAAATGTTCAGCTACTCAAATGAATAGCGCAGTCCACGACAGTCATTCGGGGTCGCCGCAGTCACAGGATATAGTATCACAAGACGGAATTACGTACTCAGGGATAGTTCGATGGCCTCCAAAGCGTCTAAGCGGAATCGATCTACTTCGGCCAGTATCCGACGATCGTCTTCTTCGGTACCTGGTATCGGGCGCTGCTTGGAGCGGATGGATTGGAGTCTCGAAGAAAGGAGTTTCATCTTCTGTTGATGATTGCGTAGATCAGCAGGAATTCCGGCCAGTTTCTCCTCCTCCTGGGCGATAGTGTTATTGATAGTTTTGAGCTTGGACAAGAGATGCTCCCGTTCAGTCCTCAGGACTACCAGGGTACGGTTGATGTCATCGGGGAGAGTCCTCAGCTAGTCTATCATGTGCTTCTCCTGTAACATGTCAGAAATACAACACCGTTCTTCATCAGGTGCACCGAATTGAATCTCACGTTCTGCGAGCCTGGATTGAGCTCGGAGGAAGGCCGGTTTGCGCTACTTTATGTAAGCAACGACGGTCAACGCATCCCTCAGGTCAGGTGGCAAGACATCTTCAACCGAGTGAAATATCTCCCGGACTCCCTCTGCATCGCATACCAAAGACGAAGTACTCAATGGCAGAAGAGGAACCAACAACCTGAGTTGGGTCTTCACGTTGTCATGGAGTGAGACAACCTACACCGATGGTGAAGTGTCGGCTTCGTTGGGAAGAATATAGTCGTCCAGAGGAAAGGGAGCCGAGATGTGACAGAATTGTCCCTGCAACGATACATGAAAATCATTATCAATGGACCCTGAAGCAAGCTAGTGGGCTTCGCGTCACACCTGCTCGGACGAAATAGCCTCCGGAGCAGGAACAACCATTGAGTCTCCAGGGGAGTGTCCTGGAGATTGCGCATATTGGTAAAACAAATCCTATAAAGGGTTATCGACTAAAAAGATGGAGTACCTTGGCCACCGCCAGATGTTGTGTCGTTTGATGAAGACATCATTCCTATATCAACACTGAGTTCGGCCTGAAGACGTTTGGTTCGTTCCTCATCCTGCGGAGCCAAAGAATCATCAGTCGTGTTTCGACAAGAGAAACGGACAAAGGACTGCATACCTCCGCAACAGCAGCAGTTAGTGCGTTCAAACAACCATCGACTGATCTATCTGTCACCCTAGCCATGGTTCTAGTAGTTCTTGGCTTCTTGGTTTTCACGGAGCTCTGAGAGGCAACATTTTTTACGAAGGAGCTTAGAGGCTCATGGTCAGATGACTCGTTCGCTTTCCTCTTCATCAACACTTTCATGGATGGTGGTGCTCCATAACCAAGTATAGGGTTGGGACACCATTGATCATAGGCCATCAGAGGAGGACTAAGCCTTTCGAGATCCTGCAAAACAAATTTGAGAAGATGATATGAAAAGAGCCAGAACGTTGTAGGATGATGCACGATACCTCGGGAGCAGGGTAAAACTCCGGATCCAGCGTTGAGCAATAAATAGCTACGACCTCACTGAAAAGATGATGATTCCACTCACGCCACCAAGTGGCAAACATAAAGAAGGCGAAGGCCTGGTAGATATGGTCTCTGATAAGGATAGGAGGGAGAGACCTCTCGAGCTGAATGATCCGCCTTGCTGCGATAGAGGGATTGTAGAACTCATATGAGATGGGTGGATTTTCTCGGCCGTGTCGTACTTTAGTGGGAAGCAAGCAAGGTTTGACCAGATCATTGAAGATTAGCATGGAATGCTGGTCCACATAACGCTCATGGAATCTGAAGGTGAAGGGAAGTTCGAAACAAGAAACTTCCAAATAAGCAAACCACTCTAAGATGTCTACGAAAAAGCCTTTGTAAAATCGCCTGAAGAATTCTCCAGTGGTCTTAGTGATGACAACTGCTGATGCTGCTTCACCAAATGATACACATCGGCCGAATTTTTCTTTCTCCGACAGATCTTCTTCGTCTTTTTCCTGGAAAGTCTTCAGCGGGAACGATAGAGATGCCAGATTTGGAGCAACAATCTTATGCATCTGCAAATTGAGCCAAAGCTGGAGAAACCACCATGATCCCGTGATAGTTGGAATGGTTTTGTTCTTCACCAGATGCCGATACACTTGATTCAAGAGGTGATAGAGGGCTCCAAGCAGGTACTTGCCCAAAGGGATATCACTCTAAGAATTAACGTGCTCGGCTAGAGACAGATAATTGCCGGTGGGTGTGCATGATTGGCCGCAAAAGAGGAATTTGTCTAGCCCCATCTTCAGGAAAAGTACACGCTCATGGTCAGTAACTGGGGTAGATTCACTATTTCTAATATATTGGCTCGAGCCCCCAATTTTGAAGTTCTTCGCCAATATTGAAGATTTTGTGGCTAGGCGATGCGGGTGTATATCTCCTGTGATGTTGAGGCCGGTCAACATGTGAACGCCGGCTAGGGTAGGGGTCATTGGCCCATGACCAAAGATAAAGGCATTGTAAGTATTGGACCAGAAATAGCAAGCCGCCTGAAGCAAATGTCCGTTCTTCCTCATATTGGATAGAGAAAGAGGCAGGCACTGTTCAATTTTTCCTCAATGAGTATTCCTATGGTTGGAAAGTTTCACGAATGTTGGTACTTATTATGACTATTGGATAAATCCGCAAGCGCACAGATTATACCGTTGTAGCACTTTACCTAGGAGTATTCCAAGGTATCATAATTTGTATTTTCCCAATGGAAAGCTGGGCTAGAAATGATAATTGGATAGAGATCCTAGAGAGCACGTCAACTTAGTACCAACTAGTATAGGTGGGTAAACGATATATGTGATAGGAAGGGTTGATGAATGAATAAGCAAAGGTAAAAGATACTTGGAACGGACTAGATAGAATAGTTAGGTGGGAGGACAACGAGAGAGTACAGGGACTCCTATGTACTTCACTCTACTTCAATATACTTAGACAATTAACTAGTCTAAACACTATAGTTTGTCTCCTCAATACAAGTATGCTAGGCGAGGGGATAGATCAGCAGGAGGACAAAACTCCTACCAGACCGTGCCCTCGTTTTACGGGGGTCTTACCTTTTAAGAACTTGCCTAAAAACACGTGGTGGAATACAACGGCTAGACAAGGCTGTCACCTCTTGCTAGCTACCACAAACAATCTATGCAATAAGCGGTAACCAAGGATAAGATGATGTATAAGCACCACGCTTACACACAACTTACTACTTTGACTACGATCTATAATCAAAGCACCCTATGACAGGCAATGATCGCATACAGGAAAGGTCACAAGGATGACAGACTATTGATGTAAAGGCTATTAATGAGCAAAAGCATATAACAAGACTATATCTAGTATAGTAATGCTCAAAGTAAATACTAAATAAAGTAGAGAGAAAAGATATATATTGAATAAGATAAAGTCTTACAAAGAAGGAAAGATACAAGAGCTATACCAGACTTTCTAGACGACAACTCTGGAAATCCTAAGCGTAGCTCGACTCAACTCTAACTCTCACTCTAGACTAAACTACTAGAACAATCTAAGAATAGAGCTTGTAGGCTTCTTCACCATGTGTATAGAGGGGGGATATGAGCCTCTATTTATAGTGGGAGGTGGAGTAGGGGCTACTCCATCGCCATGTCATCGATCCAGGGGGCTTCAATCCTCCACCCTTGGATCCAACCGACCTTGAACCGTCCTTGGATGGATGGTGGTGATTTCCACCATGTGTAGATTGGTATGGCGGTTGGTAGGGGCCAAACCGACATAGGGGGCGGTCGGCCAACCCCCCCCCCTATGGTCTGTGGGCCCTCCTCTGGCCTCCTAGAAATGGCCCCACTGGTCAGGGACCAGGTGGGAGACAGGTGGGCCTAGGGGGTGGTCGACCAACCCCCCGCTTGGGGTCTCTGGCCCACTTCGTCCTCCCAGGTGTTGGTCCCACTTGTCATTGAGGTTGGTTGTTGGTTCTGAGGTGGTTATCACGTTTATCTCCTTGGTGTTTGCCGATAAGGAGGTATTGCTGATGGATACGGGTTGATGTGGCTGACGTCAGTAGGAAGTTGTCGATGGCAATAGAAGGAAATTGCGGATTGAAAGGATCTTCCGATGGAAGGTGTCATCGTAACGAAGACGGATATGGAAACTAGCGATTATATACTAGTGTTTGTTTTTTATAGTTTGAGTCCGACTCTTGCATGAGTCATTTATTTCCTTAAAAATAGGAGTTTTGTTTAGGTATAAGTCGTGTCTGTGTACAACTCCTCCTACGGGAGTATAAATATGTACCTAGGGCTTACGTGAAAAGGACAATCAATCAAATACAAATCTATTACTTTTATCTACTTTTCCAGCATCTACTTTTATCGCATTCGTTGTTTACCTACGAGTTCTCATGATCTCGATGGGCTGCATCTACAAGATCTCCGTCTACTTTGCGAGTTCCGCTTTTTTGAGCAATCTGAGCCTTGACGTCCGGGCGCATCGCCGTCGTCTCGTTCATCGTTGTTCTAGTTACCGTCCTTGTCGATTAACTGGTCAAATCGACTGGCACACCTTGGATATCAAATTCGGGTATAAGCCCGAGGTGTTCACAGATCCGACGCTTTTTGTGTCAACACCTCTTTTGGCACACCCGGTGGGACACTAGATACATCTCTTGATCACGATCATGGGTGATTCTACTGAAGTCAATCCAAGGAACGTCATTGAAGTCTCCGAAGCAGATCTGAAGGATGATCAGAAGCAAGCTATGAAGCAAGCTATGGAGGAGTACAGACAGCTATATCTGAAATCCTTCAGCCTAAACAGGAACGGCGATGCAGTCCAGAAGCAAGATCCGCCGTTGCCGTGGTAGGTCACTTTCGACGCCAATCCTGGTAAGTTGCAAGATATGGTTAATTCTGCGTTAAATCAGGCGTTGATTAGCCACTCCAATGTGTTGTCCAATACTGTGTACAATGCTGTCATGCAATCTTTCTAAGAAGGACAACCACCTAGGTATGTTGGTCCAGCGTATCATCAGCCTAGATCGGCATCTGCCACGACTTCATCGGCGGCTCTAGTGATATCTTTCCAACCTATGAATCCTTCTAACGATGAAGCTACACCACCAAGATCAAGCCCTGCAAGCGTCGTTCGGTTAAACACCGATCCGGTGGCATTGGCAATGTCAGGACGCGTAGTCCAGAATCAGCCAACTCCCACTAACTGGTGGGGATACGGTATGCCTCCGGATTCATCTGTCGATGCTAAATTGATCCAAGGCAATAGTGCAATGGGAAAGGCCTCTATGGAATCGGTAACATCAGCATAGCCGATGAGTCCGATAGTACATTATGCTACGTCTTCTCCAAATGTGCAGTTGCCGCCAGGAGATCTTCAGATGGCGATACCCAAAGTGCCTTACGGGCAACCATCGGCAAGTTCTTTGCCGATGCAACAATATTTGGCAGTGGTAAACCATCCTATGATGATGACAAATCCTCAAACTAGGGTATCAGTGCACCAAGGAGGCCAATTTGTTGATTGTTCCAGGGTGCAGGAGCAGCAGGCGCCGGGTAACTATCAATTATCGGCAAATCATATGCCGATGACTTATAATCCTGCATGGACTGGTCCAATTCTACAGCAGGTGGTGCAACCTGGATACCAAGTAGCGGGAGGACAACAGTACCATTACCCGACGAACACTCAGAATGAAATATCGTTGTATCGACCGATGAATATCATACCGCATTATACCCCAGTGGGTGCCCAAGGTTATACATCGGCAAATCAATCGGTGCATAATATTCAGCAAGGTGGTGCTGCGCCGGTGCCAATCGGATCAGCTTATTTGCTGCAAAGGCAAGAAGGGGCGTATCAACCAGTCCAGCCAGTTAATATCGAGCAGGATCAGGATGCGTATTGGGCCAATAAAATTGCCGAAGTGATGAAAGAGCAGGTCGGTATCAAGCCTAAGGTCAATACGTGCTCTTATCGGACGCCGTACCCTCAGGCATATGACTTGATCCCTCTCTCCCGAATCAGTACAAGGTGCCAGATTTCATGAAGTTTTCCGGCCAAGATGACACGTCAACAATGGAGCACATCAACCGATTCATTATTCAATGTGGAGAGGCAGCTACCAGAGATGAGTTGAGGGTAAGATTGTTTTCATCGTCTTTATCTGGATCGACGTTTACATGGTTCATCTCGCTTCCTCCAAATTCTGTGATTACTTGGGCCAATCTGGAGAAGCAGTTTCACAAGTACTTCTCTGGCGTTCATGAGAAGAGGATTACCGATTTGGTCAAGCTTAAACAGCACAATGACGAATCGGTAGAGAGCTTCGTCCAAAGTCTTCGGGACGTGAAGAATAAATGCTACAGCTTAGTGCTGGATGATCGGCAATTGGCAAATTTAGCCTTCTAGGGATTACTGCCACACATCAAGGATAAGTACGCATCCCAAGAGTTCGAGAGTTTGAGCCATCCTAACTTTCGAGCCTAGGAAAACTTGGGGTAAGAAGGTATCCTTTGCTGAGCAATAAGATTCTGAATCAAATGAAGGGATGGATATCGGCATCGATGAATGGGTGAAGGATAAGAAGCCGATATCCTGTCCGTTTGGTCAGAAGGAGGCTGAAAGATTCACTTTTGATACTGCTAAAGCCGATAGGATATTTGATCTGTTGCTTCAAGAAGGGCGAATTAAGCTGGCACCTAATCAAGTGATTCCATCGGCTGAAGAGCTTAGAAGGATGAGGTATTGTAAGTGGCATGACGCAACCTCACACACTACCAATGATTGCAAAGTCTTTAGGCAGCAATTGCAGTCAGAAATCGGGGTTGGACAAATTAAATTTGAAAATTCTAAAACCCAGAAGCCGATGAAGATCGACCAGCACCCATTTCCAAGCAATATGGTGGAAGCTAGTGAGAAGGTTAAAGTACTGACATCAGAAGCCGCCAAGAAGAATGCATCGGTAGATCCTAAACATCAAATAGTTGTGCATGATGTGAAGGGAAAAAGGTGTGCCGATGATAAGAAGGGCAAGAGAGTTGCTGATGAAGGTAACATCGTCAGGAGATCTCGTAGACATGGCGTTGTAATCATGCACAGACAACCGCGACAGGAATATCGGCGCTCTCAAGAGGAGCAATATCGGCAGCGGGAAGAAGAAAGGAGCCGGGAATGGCGTTGGCATAAATATCATTGGAATTGGCCTTTCTTCGTTCATTGTTGGGAAGAAGGCATCAAGCTACCCACTACCGATAATTGCCCCGAGTGCAACAGGTACTATCCTTCCGATTGGTCGGGAAAGAGATCTTGTTCGGATGATCGAGAAGCAAGCTATGATAGGCCGATCAGAAAGGAGTCGGTGCATGATCGGCTTGGGGGAAAACTCAGCGTACATGACAGGCTCGACAAGCGTGTTCGTCAAGAAAAGCTTGAAGAGATGGCTGATGCAAGGGTGCCCGATGAAGAGATATTCGCTAGAGATCCAAACATAAGGGGTAATACAAGCCGACACAGTGAGAAATAGTACCAACCTGTTTGGAAGACTAAGCTTCCTCAATGGTGTCCCAAAGGCCTGACAAAGACTCAAAGAAGGAGGATCCAGCGTGACCGCCAGAATGATATGTGTTATGGTGAAAACCCTTCGAAGGGAGAATCTCTAGTTTGGGAGTGGAGGCAAAAACACCAGGAGAGGAGTCCATCGGCTGAGGTCAACATGGTTGTTATGTTGCCGATGGAATTTATGGCACCCATTGATGTTGAAGAAGAAGCTGCTGAGATGGCGCATTTAGTTCTGGATCCAATGGCAACTATCTTTGAAAAGGATGTCGATGATGAAAGGCAGCATCTGAGAGTTTTGTTTGTCAAAGGCAAAGTCGATGGGCAACCAGTGTCAAAGATGCTAGTAGATGGTGGGGCATCGATCAGTATAATTCATATGTCATGTTTAGAAATCTTAGGAAAGGTGACCAAGACTTAGTCAAGACGGACATGAAGCTGAAAGAATTTGAAGGCAATGTGTCACCAGCTATGGGAGCAGTATGCGTAGAGTTGACTATCGGCAGCAAAACTTTGCTGACAACGTTTTTTGTGATCAGCGGTAAAGGTACCTACAACTTACTCCTAGGGAAGGATTGGATCCATGCTAATTGTTGTATTCCTTCCACGATTCATCAAAGCCTCATGCAATGGGTCGGGGATAAGATTGAGGTCGTCCAAAGTGAAGCCTCGTCAATTGTTGCGTCGACAGAATCGGAAACCTATGAGCAGACCAAGTGCATATCTGGTGAAGCTTGGGATACAGAATTCCTCAAGGTGGCCGATTACCGGATTACACCGATCGAAGCAGTCGGTTCTGAAGAAGATGTTTAATGGATCAGTTCGCCGATGATGGAAAACTTGGATAGGGGTTCACATCAGCCGATGATTTGCTAGAAATAGACATCGGTGACGGTAGCAAGCCTAGGCCAACTTTTATTAGTGCTAAGTTAGATTCCCAATGTAAGCAATAGTTGAGTGATTTGTTAAAAGAATATAAAGATTGTTTTGCTTGAGATTATATAGAGATGTCTGGTTTAGACCGATCAATAGTTGAACATCGGTTAGCTATTAAGTCAGGTTTTCAACCACATCGCAGCCAGCACGCTGGTGCAATCCTACTGTATTACTCGATATTAAGGCTGAGATTACAAATTTAATCGAAGCTGTGTTTATTCGACAATGCCGATACACCGAATGGATTTCTAATGTAGTTCCTGTATATAAGAAGAATGGAAAACTTCGTGTTTGTATTGATTTCAGGAAACTTAATAAAGCTACGCCGATGGACGGCTATCCAATGCCCCTAGCCGATCTACTAGTTGATGCTTCTGCTGGACATAAAATTATCAGTTTTATTGATGGTAATGCTGGATATAATCAAATATTCATAGCTGAAGAAGATATATCCAAAACTTCTTTTAGGTGTCCAGGTCACGTCGGTTTGTTTGAATCAGTCGCAATGACTTTTGGGTTGAAGAACGTCGGTGCTACTTATCAAAGAGCGATGAATTTTGTTTTTCATAAGTACATCGGCACATTGGTCGAAATCTATATTGACGATGTGGTGGTTAAATCCGGAGACTTTGAGAAGCATCTTGCCGATCTGTGGAAGATTCTGGAATGCACAAGGGAGAATGGGCTAAAAATGAATCTAAATAAGTGCGCGTTTGGTGTATCAGCAGGTCAATTCCTAGGGTTCATGGTGCATCAAAGGGGTATAGAGATCGGCAGAAAATCCATTGATGCGATTAACAAAGTGGTTGCTCCTACAAACAAACTGAGTTGCAATCTTTGATCGGCGAGATGAATTTTATTAGAAGATTTATATCTAATTTGTCTGGGAAGATTAAATCTTTTAGCCCATTGCTAAAGCTAAAAGCCGGTCAGGAATTTGTGTGGAGAGAGGAGCAGCAATCGGCCTTGGAAGAAATTAAGAGGTATCTGGTGAATCCTTCAGTTTTGATTCCACCTCGACACGGGAAACCCTTTAGATTATATTTGTCTGTCGATGACGGCGTTATCGGGTCAGCCTTGATTCAAGAATTTGAAGGAAAAGAACGTGTGATTTATTATTTGAGTAGAAGGTTGTGTCACACCCAATTTTAACGATAAAATTGAATATGAATAACTCATGTGTGCCCAGAGATCAATCACACACATAAGCCGACAAATCTTTAAATAGTACCATCACTGAGTGCTTATTACATAACGAATAATATTCTTAACGAAACAGCGGAAAATAAAGATAACTCTCGCGACGAAGCTCCACTTCATAGGGAACGCCGACTCGTTGACCACTAGCCTAGTACTCCTCACGGTAGTCTTCATAGCCATCTGAAGGGGTTGAGAAAGCAAGAGTGAGCACTTAAAGTACTCAGCAAGAGTAACATAGGGTTATGAAGCTCAAAAGCTGACACTGTCTGTACTGCGGTCGCTTTTAACTTGGTCAAGTTTTACCAACCCTTAGCTTTAGTTATGCAAAACCCAATTAATAACCACATGATAAGATTAATAACCAACATTAACAATTAAACAACATGATCATCTACATTGTGAGTTTTCTAGGTCGCTCGTAACCGTCAGCACGGCTATCATGATAGATTTACACTCTACAGAGGTTATACACTTTACCCACAAGCCGTGTTGCCCATATGCCTGGGTTTATACCTCCCATAACACTTCCAAGGTGAGCGGGCATGGTACACTATGAAGTCTTTCAAAAGTCTTCCCAACATGTCGACAGACCCTACGGACCCAAGGGCAAGGGGTATGTAAAGCCCCTACTCGAAGGTACCTTTCGAAGCGGTATCCACCCTAGGACATGCCCTACAACCAGCTCGGTAATGGTGCCTTTCACGAACTGTCAACATGCCGGTACGAATCTCCATACTTGACTAAAGTCAGAGCCATATAGCACTCGTGGTTGCATTTAAGTCCCAGCTTTTGCCCTACAGTGGGGTCCTATTCCACGTTACTATAAAAGCCAATTTTATCTCATCATTGCATATATCATTAGTCAAGATTCATCATGTAAATCATAGCAAAGCTACCCATATGCATAAAAACCCATGGTGACAAGGTAAAAGGTAACAAGCTATGGTAAAGATCTAATAGGAATCAAATTAGACACATGCAATATGACTAGGTGAATTAGGGTGAATAGGTAACAAGGATGATCCGATGTTAAACTTGCCTTGATCACAAAGCTCCTGGTGATCTTGATCTGCTGCAAAGAACTCTTGCTCACCAAAGATCTCACCGGCTGTACTCGATCAACATCACCACACAATCATTCGAACAATCATACACGAAGCAACAAAGATATGCTTAGAAAATTACACCATAAACAATAAAGAGGTTTTGAAAAGGTTATAAAACAGATCTAGATTATACTACAATCACAAAGACGCGAAAACCACGCTAAACGGATCTAAAACGACTAAACTAGAGATTAAACAAGATTTTGAAAAGGGCAAGATTAAAGCATTAAAAGAATTAATTTACTTTGATTTTCAAAAGTAAATAACATAGATGAAAACTATACTACTGGATAGAGCATAAAATTACAGATCTAACGCAACTTGAACGGATCGATTTGGATTTAAAACGAGCAAAATATAAGCATTTGAATATCAATGGCAAAATTGTAATTAGGGTTTTTATTTAAAACCGAAATAAATCAGATTTAAAGGAGAATACGTTTTCCCGAGGGGAAAGCGTAAAGCTGGAATCTGCCTTCTGGACTGCGGGTTAAGGGGCCAAAAGCCCGAGGGCTCTTTAGCAAAACTACCACCCGAAGGGGTATCGATGGATTAGATCCATTGGATCGAGATTGGGCGGTTCAGATTAGAACAGGGGGGGTGTGGGCGGTTCCCTCATCGGCGCATGGCGGCGCAAGGCGATGCCGGGCTAGGGTGCTCGGTTTCGCATGAAATTTGGTCTGGGAGAGAGAGGGGAGAACCGCGAGCTCGTCTAGGGCACTGGCCAGGCTCGGAGAAGGACGGGGAGGGCCGACGGTGGTGAACCGCGGCGGCGGATCCCCTGCGTACGGTGGTGGGATCCACCGGACCGCAACAGAGAGGGAACAGGGGGGAGGAGACGTTCCGGGAGCTTGCGAAGCCGAAGCGGGGCTCGGGAGGGTTTGAGGACGGCCGAGGATGGCGGGCTTCGACGAACAGCGGCGCCGGGACCTCTGTGCACGGCGACTTCGCGAAGATGATGCGCGGGTCGAGGAGACTTACCGCGGTCGGAGACGCACGGAAGATAGGGCGTTCGGCGGCTTCGCGAAGATGATGCGCGGGTCGAGGAGACTTACCGCGGTCGGAGACGCACGGAACGGCGGTTGGCGGTGGTGCTCGGCTCGGCGGCAGCGGCTGCGGGCAGCGCTGCTGCGGCTGCGAGGCGAGACGAGGCGAGCAGACGGGGGAAAACGACAGCGCGGGGTCGCTATTTCAAGGAGGGCCGGGCAGAGTCCGGGGCGCGCACACCAAGACGCGGGGCGGACGCGGTGCGGCACGACGCGGCGGAGCAGAGTCCTGCTCGGGCTCGGCGCGAGGGGGAAGACGGCGGCCTGACAGGCGGGGCCGCGTCGTCAGCGAGAGGGAGGAGGGGGAGAGAGGCGTCAGGTGCAGGCAAGCTGGGCCGGCCCACTGCGGAGGGAAGTGAGGGGGAGAGGGAAACATGCCGACTGGGCGAGACAGGCCGAAAGAGAGGGAGGGAGGGTTTTTCCTTTTTATTTTCATTTGCTTTTTGCTTTTCTTTTTCCAAATGATTTTCAAAAAAAGGGTTTTGAAATGTTTTCTAGGGTTTTGCAAAATCAACCAACACAAGAAAATGCAGTGGCATGATATGCACAAACAAGTTGAAACCCTAGCATGAGATTTGTTTTAGTTTTATTTATTTGATTCTATGATCACCAAAAAGCTTAAATTAAATCAAATTAGATTTAAATTCAAACCTAATTTCTATTTCAAATTTTAGGGTGTTACAAATCTACCCCCCTTAAAAGAATCTCGACCCGAGATTCCCAAATTTTACTTACTTAAAGAGTTGAGGGTAGGTTTTTCTTAGATCTTCCTCTCTTTCCCAAGTGGCCTCTTCCTCTGTATAGTGATTCCACTGCACTTTGCACATCTTGATGACCTTACTCCTTGTAACTCTTTCAGTTGTTTCCAAAATCTTAACCGGATATTCCTCATAGGTCAAATCTTCCTTAACTGTTAGTTCCTCCAACGGTAACTGTTCTTCGGGTACTCGTAAACACTTCTTGAGCTGAGATACATGAAACACATCGTGAACTCCTGACAAACTTTCTGGTAACTCTAACTGATAAGCAACTTCTCCATGTCTCTCAAGAATCTTGAACGGACCAATATATCTGGGTGCTAACTTCCCTTTCATATTGAACCGTTTCACACTTCTCATAGGTGACACTTTCAAGTAAACATAATCACCTACTTCAAAAGACAAATCTCTTCTTCGGTTATCAGCGTAACTCTTCTGTCAAGACTGTGCTATCTTTAGATTATCTCTGATTACTCGGACTTGTTCTTCTGCATCTCTCAGAACATCTGGTCCAAACACTTGGGTTTCTCCCGTTTGATTCCAGAACAACGGAGTTCTACACTTCCGTCCATACAAAGCTTCAAACGGTGCCATCTTAAGACTTTCCTGATAACTGTTATTATATGAGAACTCAGCATAGGGCAAACTCTTGTCCCAACTGGTATCATACTGCAAAGCACAAGCTCTCAACATATCTTCTAGCACTTGATTTGTTCTTTCTGTCTGTCCATCTGTCTGAGGGTGATAGGCTGAGCTGAAATTCAACACTGTCCCAAGGGACTCATGCACTTTCCTCCAAAAAAGCGAGGTGAACTGGGTTCTTCTATCTGACACGATCTTCTTTGGAACTCCATGCTGGCATACTATCCTTTCCATATATAACTCCGCTAACTGTGCTCCTGTTTAAGTGGTTCAAACTGGCAAGAAGTGAGCTACCTTAGTCAAGCGATCAACTATGACCCAGATTGAGTCATAACCTTTCCGAGAAAGTGGTAACCCAACTATGAAATCCATACCAACTTCATCCCACTTCCATTCAGGTATCTTCATCGGTTGCAACAGTCCTACGGGTCTCTGATGTTCTGCTTTAACCCTCTGACATGTATCACATATTGCTACATATTCTGCCACGTCACATTTCAATCCAACCCACCAGTACTTCTCTTTAAGATCTAAGTACATCTTAGTGCTTCCTGGATGGATTGAGTAGGTTGACTCATGAGCTTCTAGCAAAATCGTCTGTCGAATAGACTTGATGTCGGGGACACAGATCCTCTTTCCATACCACAAAGTGCCATTATCATCTAACCGGGAACCTGGTGATTTTCCTTTCTTCATGTTCTCAACTATTAACTGCAGATTCTTATCCTGCAACTGACCTTCACGAATCTCCTTTTCTAGTGTAGGCTCCACTACCATCTCCATAGCATTAGCAACAATGCTCAAGTTGAGATGCTCAAGTTCAGCACACAACTCTTCAGGCATAGGTATTGTCCGAATCTCATTAGCATAACTCTTCCTGCTAAGAGCATCGGCCACAACATTGGCTTTACTAGGATGATAGTGAACATCTAAGTCATAATCCTTAATCAGCTCCAACCAACGGCGTTGCCTCAAATTCAGATCTGATTGAGTAAAGATGTATTTCAGGCTCTTATGGTCGGTGTAGATATCGCACTTATGACCAATAAGATAGTGTCTCCATATTTTCAATGCATGAACCACAGCTGCTAACTCCAAATCATGAGTCGGATAATTCAACTCATGCTTCCTCAGTTGTCGCAAAGCATACGCAACCACTCTTCCTTCTTGCATAAGCACACAACCCAAACCAAGACGAGAGGCATCACAATAGATAGAAAACTTCTGACTCAAGTCTGGCAAGGTCAACACAGGAGTTGTAGTCAATCTCTTTTTTAGTTCTTCAAAATTAGCCTGACACTTCTCTGACCAAACAAACTTGGCATCCTTCTCAAGCAACGCGGTCATAGGTTTAGCTAACTTAGAGAATCCTTCAATGAACCTTCTATAGTATCCAGCTAAACCGAGAAAACTGCGAATCTCGCTAACATTGGCTGGGGGTTTCCAATTCAGTACATCTTCCACCTTACTAGGATCAACTGATATACCTCCATTAGACACAACATGGCCAAGAAAAGAAACTTCTTTCAACCAAAATTCACACTTACTTCTTTTAGCATACAACTGGTGCTCTTTAAGCTTCTGTAATACCAATCTCAAGTGTTCATCATGTTCATCATCGTTTTTGGAGTAGATCAGAATATCATCGATAAATACCACCACAAACTTATCAAGATATTCCATAAAGACCTTGTTCATCAAATACATGAAGTATGCAGGTGCATTGGTAAGACCGAATGACATCACCGTATATTCATACAACCCATACCTCATAGTGAATGCTGTCTTGGGAACATCTGAAGCACGGATCTTCAACTGATGATAACCAGACCGAAGATCAATCTTGGAGAACACACAAGCACCCTTCAACTGAGCAAACAAATCATCGATTCTGGGCAAAGGATACTTGTTCTTGATAGTTACCTCATTGAGTGACCAATGATCAACACACATCCTCTGACTGCCATCTTTCTTGTCAACAAAGATAACCGGTGCACCCCCAAGGTGAAGAGCTAGGACGAATAAAACCTTTATCCGACAACTCTTTAATTTGTTTCTTAAGTTCTTCTAATTCTTTTATTCCCATCCTATATGGTCTTTTAGCTATAGGTGCAGTTCCAAGTATTAACTCAATTATAAACTCAATGTCAAGATTGGGAGGCATACCTGGCAAATCTTCCGGAACACATATGGGAATTCATCCACAACCCTCTCAGTTGGGTTGTCATTCTCCTCAAGCTGATTGACGGCGGCTGTCGGTGGAGGTTCCATAACCACATCAACACTGATCCTGCCCCTGTAGGTGTAGACAACTCAACTATCTTCTTATCACACTTGATTACTGCACTATATGTCTTCATCCAATCCAATCCCAAAATGACATCAATTCCAGCGGTTCTCAACACTGTATGTCTAGCTTTGAAGTCTATTCCCTTTAGAGCAACAGTAACCAATGGACAATAGCAATCGGTTCTCATAACCCCACCCGGTGAATTTACGATTATAGGATTCTGCATTGCTAACATAGATATTCCATGCATTCTAACAAAAATTTGCGATATGGAAGAATGCGAAGCTCCAGAATCAAAAAGAATAGAAGCGGGGATGGAGTTGACTTGGAACGTACCCATCATCACTTCTGGCGCTTCCTGAGCTGCTTCCGCGGAGACATGGTTCACACTCCTTCCATGTGGTGATGGTTGGTTTCTTCCCCTTTGGTTGTTGCTACCTTGGCTTGGGGGGTTCAACTGATTCTGCTTCTTGGGGCAGTTGTAGGAGATGTGTCCGGGTTCACCACAAGCAAAACACTTGATGGGGGTATTGGGACCATTAGTCTTTGCTGGGGTATTGTTGGATGAGCCTTGACGAGGACCTGAGTAACCACTCTGTTGCTGGAATGGTGGACGTTGCTGGTTCGGGTTACGATTCCCAAAGTTAGATGTGCCTTGGTACCTCTGCTAGTAACCCTGCTGAGGATAGTTGGGATACTGGCGAATGCTGCTCCCAGAAGCTTGTCCCCTAAGCTTCCTCTTCTTGTTCATCTCCCTGCGTTCATTGTCCAGGACGATGACACGGTTCACCAAGGATTGGAAATTCGGGTATGTATTACCCTTCAGCTGCAACCGGAGGTCATAGTAGATCCCCTTTAAGAAGAGAGGTTGCTTATCAGCATCCTCCCTTACTTCATTGGGAGCATAGCGAGCTAGCTGCGAGAACTTGTCGTGGTACTCGCTGACTGACATCTGTCCCAACCGAAGGTTCCTAAATTCTTCTTGCTTCAGCTCTATGATTCCCTCTGGAATATGGCACGCCTTGAAATCCCGGGAAAAATCTTCCCAAGAGATAGCGGGAGCATTACCGGGGCGAGCATCTTGATATGTCTCCCACCAAGTCTGAGCTACACCTTGAAGTTGACCAGAAGCATACAACACTTTCTCCTGGTCATTGCACTGTGCGATGTTGAGTTGCTTCTCCACCGCACGCAACCAATCATCCGCCTCCAACGGGTCACTGGCATGCGAGAAGACAGGAGGGTGTCCTTGCAGAAATTCCCTCCGCTTGTTGACAAGTGGAGCTCCAGCAGGTTGATGGGGTTGGTTTTGCATGAACTGCATCATGACTTGCATTGTCTGCATCATCTGAGCCCGCATCTGCTCTGGGGTCATCGCAGGTGGTGGAGGTAGAGGTTGCTGTTTATTGTCGTTGTTGTTGTCACTGGTGTTGGATCTGGAGTTGTTCCTGATGCGAGGCATCTGTCACATAGAACATAAGAACGATTTTAACCCTGACACGAGACGAGTCTACAACTCTTCTGGATTTTTAGCACAATAGCAGTCTAGAAAAACAGTCATATCTCAAGTTCCCGAACTCAAACAGAGGCAAAGCTTACGTGGTTGGAAAGATAAAGAATTTATCTACAACTTTCATAATTCTGACTTTTTCTGCTTCTGACATTAACTTAATCATAAACTGCATTTAAACAGATCTGTCCAGAACACCGGACTGCGCAGAAACATCAATTTGCAGGAATTGTTTCTCTTAACTCCGAACAGATATGAAGGTGCTTCTTGCGACCACGGAAATATAAGGAAGTCTACTATTTTCAGTTAAGTTTTTGTGATTTTAGGACGTTCATAATTAATTAAGAAAAATTAACAAGACAGAGAGGTCTGAAAAGACAGATTAACAAAAACTGCAACTTTATTATTATCTTTTAGATAACCCAACCTAAGCTATGAGTGTTGTGGACAAGCCACAACCTCAACAATCATTACAAAGAACCAACTCACACATTAGCAAAAGCACAAGCAACTAAACACATAGGGAACACTAGCACACACGACTCACGAACTAGCGAATAAACTATAAAGGGACTCCTAGTCCTAACTCTTCTTGATCTTCTTGAAGTTCAAAGGCAACCCAAACTCTTCACGAAGCTTATCTTGTTGTTTGTGACTGCGCTTAAGCTCCTTGCGCAACTCCCTTGCTTCTATTAGGAGATGACCATACATGCTCATCATCTCTTGAACGAAGTCGACGAGCTCATTCAGGACGGGGCCACCTTCACCGTTAGGTTCGGCGATTATCCAACCTTGCTCTGCATCGAAACGAGGGATGAAACGACGTCGAGTGTTGGTGATCCTTTCTTGAACTTGTTGTGGATGGCCATATATGCAGAGAACGCGGCGTCCTTCATACTTGCTTCTATGGTAGGATGAGCAACACAGCTATGGAAGGTATAATCCACATGTTTAGCTGCTTGCCCACCAGCACTTCCACAGATATAGATCTTCGACTTCCAGTAGGTGTTGGCGAGGGGGTGTTTGTATTCCTTGCAAGTGTACATGGTTGCAATCTCGGGTCCTGGGTGGCATTCTCCCACCAGGTCCACCAGCTGGGAGTGAGCGTAGCTGTTGTTCGCTCCTCCTCGGATATACTTAGTGCGGATCCACCCTGGCTCTTCTGGCAGATCTTCTTCGACGACATTAGGAGTAGAGGAATTAACGTCAGCACTTGGGGCATGGGGGCTTTCTTCCCCGTGGTACTCTTCGCTACTGGAGATTTCCTGGATCTCCTCCTCTGGTTCTTCCTGAGGTTCCACCACTGGTGATTGAGGTTCAAGAGGGACACGTCCTCCGGTGCTGATGCGGGCTGACCGACGAAGGTTAGGCATCTTGAACATGATAGAGATAGATTAAAACAACATTTTCACAATAGAATAACTCAAGTGTAGCATAAACAGTTTGAGAAAATATATATGCAAGAACATAAGCATGCAAAGAGAAGGAAAAGACAAGGTAAGAAGACCATTCTAACTAGGCTTGCATCCTACAGTTAAACAGACTTTGATACCAATTTGTCACACCCAATTTTAAGGATAAAATTGAATATGAATAACTCATGTGTGCCCAGAGATCAATCACACACATAAGCCGAGAAATCTTTAAATAGTACCATCACTGAGTGCTTATTACATAACGAATAATATTCTTAACAAAACAGCGGAAAATAAAGATAACTCTCGCGACGAAGCTCCACTTCACAGGAAACGCCGACTGGTTGACCACTAGCCTAGTACTCCTCACGGTAGTCTTCATAGCCATCTGAAGGGGTTGAGAAAGCAAGAGTGAGCACTTAAAGTACTCAGCAAGAGTAACATAGGGTTATGAAGCTCAAAAGCTGACACTGTCTGTACTGCGGTCGCTTTTAACTTGGTCAAGTTTTACCAACACTTAGCTTTAGTTATACAAAACCCAATTAATAACCACATGATAAGATTAATAACCAACATTAACAATTAAACAACATGATCATCTACACTGTGAGTTTTCCAGGCCGCTCGTAACCGTGAGCATGGCTATCATGATAGATTTACACTCTACAGAGGTTATACACTTTACCCACAAGCCGTGTTGCCCATATGCCCGGGTTTATAACTCCCATAACACTTCCAAGGTGAGCGGGCAGGGTACACTATGAAGTCTTTCAAAAGTCTTCCCAACATGTCGACAGACCCTACGGACCCAAGGGCAAGGGGTATGTAAAGCCCCTACTCGATGGTACCTTTTGAAGCGGTATCCACCCAAGGACATGCCCTACAACCAGCTCGGCAGTGGTGCCTTTCACAAACTGTCAACATGCCGGTACGAATCTCCATACTTGACTAAAGTCAGAGCCATATAGCACTCGTGGTTGCATTTAAGTCCCAACTTTTGCCCTACAGTGGGGTCCTATTCCACGTTGTTATAAAAGCCAATTTTATCTCATCGTTGCATATATCATTAGTCAAGATTCATCATGTAAAGCATAGCAAAGCTACTCATATGCATAAAAACTCATGGTGACAAGGTAAAAGGTAACAAGCTATGGTAAAGATCTAATAGGAATCAAATTAGACACATGCAATATGAGTAGGTAAATTAGGGTGAATAGGTAACAAGGATGATCCCATGTTAAACTTGCCTTGATCACAAAGCTCCTGGTGATCTTGATCTGCTGCAAAGAACTCTTGCTCACCGAAGATCTCACCGGCTGTACTCGATCAACATCACCACACAATCATCCGAACAATCATACACGAAGCAACAAAGATATGCTCAGAACATTACACCATAAACAATAAAGAGGTTTTGAAAAGGTTATAAAACAGATCTAGATTATACTACGATCACAAAGACGCGAAAACCACGCTAAACGGATCTAAAACGAATAAACTAGAGATTAAACAAGATTTTGAAAAGGGCAAGATTAAAGCATTAAAAGAATTAATTTACTTTGATTTTCAAAAGTAAATAACATAGATGAAAACTATACTACTGGATAGAGCATAAAATTACAGATCTAAAGCAACTTGAACGGATCGATTTGGATTTAAAACGAGCAAAATATAAGCATTTGAATATCAATGACAAAACTGTAATTAGGGTTTTTATTTAAAACCGAAATAAATCAGATTTAAAGGAGAATACGTTTTCCCGAGGGGAAAGCGTAAGGCTGGAATCCGCCTTCTGGACTGCGGGTTAAGGGGCCAAAAGCCGAGGGCTCTTTAGCAAAACTACCACCTGAAGGGGTATCGATGGATTAGATCCATTGGATCGAGATTGGGCGGTTCAGATTAGAACAAGGGGTGTGTGGGCGGTTCCCTCACCGGCGCAGGGCGGCACACGGCAGCGCGAGGCGATGTCGGGCTAGGGTGCTCGGTTTCGCATGGAATTTGGTCGGGGAGAGAGAGGGGAGAACCGCGAGCTCGTCTAGGGCACTGGCCGGGCTCGGAGAAGGACGGGGAGGGCCGACGGCGGTGAACCGCGGCGGTGGATCACCTGCGTACGGCGGCGGGGTCAACCGGAGCGCAACAGAGAGGGAACAGGGGGGAGGAGACGTTCCGCGAGCTTGCGAAGCCGAAGCGGGGCTCGGGAGGGTTTGAGGACGGCCGAGGATGGCCGGCTTCGACGAACAGCGGCGGCGGGACCTCTGTGCACGGTGACCCGATGAATGAGAGCACAAAAGAGAGGGAGAAGAGGGAGATAGGGCGTTCGGCGGCTTTGTGAAGACAATGCGCGGGTCGGGGAGACTTACCTCGGTCGGAGACGCACGGAACGGCGGTTGGCGGCGGTGCTCGGCTCAGCGGCGGCTAAGGGCAGCGCTGCTGCGGCTGCGAGGCGAGACGAGGCGAGCAGACGGGGGAAAACGACGGCGCGGGGTCGCTATTTAAAGGAGGGCAGGGCAGAGTCCGGGGCGCGCACACCAAGACACGGGGCCGACGCGGCGCGGCGCGACGCGGCGGAGCAGAGTCCTGCTCGGGCTCGGCGCTAGGGGGGAGACGGCGGCCTAACAGGCGGGGCCGCGTCGTCAGCAAGAGGGAGGAGGGGAGAGAGGCGGCAGGCGCGGGCGAGCTGGGCTGCGGGCGAGCTTGGCCGGCCCACTGCGGAGGGAAGTGAGGGGGAGAGGGAAACAGGCCGACTGGACCAGACAGGCCGAAAGAGAGGGATGGAGGGGTTTTCCTTTTTATTTTCATTTTCTTTTTGCTTTTCTTTTTCCAAATGATTTTCAAAAAAAGGGTTTTGAAATGTTTTCTAGGGTTTTGCAAAATCAACCAACACAAGAAAATGCAGTGGCATGATATGCACAAACAAGTTGAAACCCTAGCATGAGATTTGTTTTAGTTTTATTTATTTGATTCTATGATCACCAAAAATGCTTAAATTAAATCAAATTAGATTTAAATTCAAACCTAATTTCTATTTCAAATTTTAGGGTGTTAGAGGCTTGTGGACGCTGAAACCAGGTATTCGACCGTTGAGAAATATTGTTTATGTTTGTACTTCTCTTGTATCAAGTTAAGTCATTATTTGCTATCGGCCGAGTGTACTGTCATATGCAAGGATGATGTGGTTAAGTATATGCTGTCGATGCCTATTTTGAGTGGGAGGATCGGCAAATGGATTTTGGCGCTGTTAGAGTTTGATCTGAGATATGAATCAACTAAGGCGGTTAAAGGGCAGGTGATGGTTGATTTTATTACTCAGCATTGTGGTACAGTGAACTCCGTAGAGATTGCTCCTTGGACTTTGTTCTTTGACGGTTCCACGTGTAAGGAGGGAGCAGGTATCGGCATTATCTTAGTTTCACCCCGAGGACAGAAGTACAAAATCTCATTGCCGATTGTTGCTACTTCGACGAATAATCAGGCTGAATACCAGGCATTGCTAAAGGGGTTGGAATTGCTTAGAGATGTGCGTACCGATGTCGTTGAAGTAATATTTTAATTGCATATCACGAGAAGTGTTTGCAGTTATTAAAGGAATTTAAAGAGTACCGTCTTGAACACGTTCCCAGGTTGCATACTAAAGAAGCCAATAGGCTAGCGCAACACGCCTCAGGGTATCAGCCGATTCAAGAAGTAATGACATCAGTAAGGGTTGCCGATGACTGGAGAAAAGAAATTGCCAATTACCTAAAAGAGCCATCCAAGAAGGTCGAGAGACATTGGAGGTTTCAAGCTACCAAATACGTGCTCCTTGATGATGAATTGTATTATCGGACAATTGATGGAGTTTTGCTCAGATGTCTTAGTGAAGGAGAATCAAAGATCTTGATGGGTGAAATCCATGAGGGAGTATGTGGAGCACATCGGTCGGCATTCAAGATGAAGTGGATGATTAGGCGAAATGGATATTATTGGCCGACAATTCTTGAGGATTGTTTTAAATACTTCAAAGGGTGTCAAGATTGTCAGAGGTTTGGTAATGTTCAGAGAGCACCCGCATCGGCAATGAATCATATTATCAAACCGTGGCCATTTAGGGGATGGGCCATTGATCTCATCGGCCAAATTTATCCACCTTCGAGTAAAGGACATAAGTTCATACTTGTTGCTACCGATTATTTCACGAAGTGGGTTGAAGCTATCCCATTGAAGAAGGTAACGTCGACAAACATGATAGATTTTGTGAAAGAACATATTGTTTACCGATTTGATATTCCTCAAACTATTACAACCGATCAAGGAACCATGTTCACATCGGGAGAGTTTGATGAATTTGCTACTGGTATGGGGTTTAAGGTTTTGAACCCGTCTCCTTATTATGCTCAAGCTAATGGTCAGGCTGAAGCAACCAATAAGGGAGTTATTAAGCTTATCAAGCGCAAGATTGAAGAGAACCCTAGAAGGTGGCATATAGTACTAAATGAAGCTTTGTGGTCGTATCGAATGGCATGTCATGGTGCAACTAAAGTATCGTCGTACCATTTAATTTATGGACACGATGTTGTTCTACCTTGGGAAGTTAAGACTGGTTCTAGGCAATTGTTTTCCTAGGATCAATTGACTGTCGATGAATATGATATTCTCATGAAAGATGAATTGGAAGATTTGGCAAGTCATCGGCTGAGGGCTTTAATCAGTATCGAAGAGAACAAGAAAAGGGTTGCCAGATGGTATAACAAGAAGGTGAAAGTAAAAGAATTTGCCGATGGTGATTTGTTGTGGAAACTGATTTTACCGATTTGAACTAAGAGTTGGAAGTTTGGAAAGTGGTCTCCTAATTGGGAAGGTTCTTTTCGGATAAATCAGTCTGTTCCTGGCAACACTTATATTTTGGAAACCCTCGAAGGAGTTGCATTTTCCAGAGCAATCAATGGAAAATATTTAAAGAAACATTATCCTAGTATCTGGATAGATGCATAGAGTAATACAAATATAAATACCGGTGACAGAGTCATTATACAAAACATCGGTAAAAAGGGTGTTAACATTATATTACAGGAAGATCGGTCATCAGGTTCGAATGCAATAAATTATAGCAGGGTTTGAATAGATGAAATCGCACGAAGGCGAACTTGGTCAGCTTCCTCTATCTCCTTGGCATCGTCATCGGCAAGTACCCTCGATTGGTTTGATTTTCCTCCGCAGCAGAAGAGCTTCGCGAGCATCGGCATCCCTCTCTTGTTGCAAGGCTTTAGTAGTGGCAGGGAGTTGGAATTTCTTCTGGTTGGCCAAGTTCAAAGATTCATCTACTCTCTTCAACGCGGCTAGCAATTCCTCTTTTTGTGTCGATAGACGAGCAATCTCTTGTTCGAGTTCGATGCCAGAAGCTTCTAAACGACCGATGTCTTTATGCTTTTCGTCTACGGTTTGCTTGAACTTGAGTATTTCTTCTTCAAGTTTTTCTTGAGTAGCTCTATCGGCAATGCGGCGTGAGGCCTTTTGGTATTGCAGTTGCTGGCTCTCGAGGAATGCTGCTTGGAAGAGTACTTCTTCAATATCGGCAGAAAGTTGGCTTTGGATTTCCCTGAAAACTACCCTTAATGCGCTGGAGTCTTGGACTAGTTGAGATGTATTTTGTTGCAGTAAAAGTAGCAGTGCTTCAAGTTTGCATTTCACTTCTGCCGATATGACGGTCGAAGCTTGAGCAGAACTTTCCTCTTCGTCGGCGTCATCTGGAATGTTGATGGCGAAGGAAAATAAACTGTTGGGAGAGTCTTGGACCTGAAAAGAAAAGGGATTTAAAAATTTGTCAGTTAAGAACTTATGTCTTGCAAGATTTATGATGGACAGTTGGTGTACTTGTTTTAGAGCAGTTTCTCGCCTCGGGCTTGACAGAGTGGTTGGCATAGCTGTGTCTGGAAGATCGGCAATGGTTGCCGATGAACTTGCCTCGGTAGGACGAACAGTTGGCGCTGGTGCTGGTACCGATGCTGATGGTGTTTCTGTTGTTGTAGCTAGCTCTTGCGGCGATGGTACTGTCTCTTGGTTAGGAATCTCAGCCTGTGATTGCTCAGGGATTGATGCCGATACTGGCTCCGGTGCTGGTATATTGGTGGGAGTTTGAGAAGACGCAGCTGGTGATGTGACTGGGGCTGATGGTTTTGAACGTTTTTGTCGAGGAACGGCACTTGAGGAGCCTTGGTGCTTCGATTTTTGCACTTGGGGGGCATCGGCAGACCGAATTGGAGAAGCTTGTACATTCGGAACAGCTGCCGATGAACTCGTTGGCTACAAAAGAAAGTGTGTTGTGCAAATTAAGTGAGCATCACCGATGAGAGTTTGTAATCGGCATAAGTAAGATAAAGATTGTCACCTCGAAAGCTTGCGCTAGGACAGCGGCAGCGGCCGATGGAGTAGCAACAACCCGAGTCTGTTTTGGCTTGGTTTTGAGGGTGACTTTGGGCGCCTTTCCATACATCAGGGAAGCCAGTGAAGGAGCTCTATTGTCGATTACCGATGTAGGATTTATCGGTCGTAAGTGGAAGGTTGTACCACTTATACTTTTTCTTGGAATTGGGTCATCAACCTGTTAGTAGAAAATCAGTTACCAGTGCCTTTGAAGGGAAATAACAAGAAAAATGGTGTAGGAAATAAACTTACCACGTCATCGGGAACAATGTACTCAGCATCGATCAAATGGCGATAGTAATGCGATGATGTGGCGAACAGCTGATTCTTCCACTCTTACCACCAAGATTTGTAGGACTCGGTGATGAAGGAGGTTGGTGCCCAAGAAGACAAATCAATGTTGGTCACATCGGACTAAGGGGGCAGAGTGATGATCTTGTTCTAGTCCATAGCACTGGAGATGATTTCTCTTGGTTTTATCACATCGGCGTAGCTGAGTTTGATCGGTAGTTGACCAAACGCTAGCTGTCTTGCTGCTGCCGATGGATAGTAAAATTCATATGTTGGAGGAGTATTCTTCCCGGTCCCGAAGTTGTTTACTGGGATGGTGTTGACGGTAATTACAAGCTATTTTATCACCATCAAAAACCGTCAATATCCTCATATTCAAAGGAAAACAAGAATAGCATGAACATAATTTACCCAATAACTAGTTCCACATGTCCCAAGACTATTTGATGCAGGTAATGACAAATGGGGTCTTTTGGGAGCCAGTGGGCCCACTTAGGGGGTCAGCCGACCACCCTATGGACCCACTTGTCATCCTTAGCCCCCATGATCCATGTAACACCCTCAAGAATACTCTATACCCTTGGATCCAAGTATATTCACCTCTCAATGGTCTAGATTCACAACACAAGGATCCATAGGCCCAACATGACATATTTCCATGTATGGCAAATGTGCACAAGGCATACACCATCATGATGGGCATTACGTCTAGAAGCCACCTGCGAAAGATGAGCCCATTTAGCCACAAAAGGCATTCGGCCGAATGCCTAGGTGGGGCCAGAGACCACCCACAGGCCCCCTGACCAATGGGGTCAGCTTCTAGAAGAAAAGTGGCAGGGCCCACCTGCCATAGGGTTCGGTCGAAATGCATCCACTTGATCTCCTCCGTTGATTTAAGACGGTTACAATGACGGTTTCATCCTACGGTTGCTGATGGAGGTGGCGCGGATTGCTGACGTGGCACCGGAGTGGCCCCTACTCCACCTCTAGCTATAAATAGACCCCCTAGGCCCTCACTCTCACTCATGCCTCATTGGAGAAACTACTCCTTAGTAGTAGTGCTATGCTAGTTGGAGGAGAGTGAGGGAAGTCTTCTGGAGAAAGCCCCGGATATGTTGGGAATCTTCTCCGGAGCTCTACCTCAGCGGATGCGATCCTCTTGTAAGTTCAGCACTTGTAAGTGATACATCCGAGTTCTTTATAGCAATTAATATTCTAAATCTGGCTTAGCTGTTATACACCTTTTCACACTTGTTCATCGTTTTACTTTAAGTAGAGTTCTTTAGCCTTAACGTAGGGTTAAAGTAGTAAGAATAGTGTAGACGTGGTGTCTAGACTAGATCTTGCCTTTGTAAACTGCTTATCGCGCGAATTGTTTGTGGATGCTAGTAGAAGGTGACAGCTCTATCTGGTCTTCGTATTCCACCATGTGTGTCAGATAAGTTCTTAAAATGTAAGGCCTCAATACAACATGATGGCGCGGTCCGGTTAGAGTTTTGCCCTCTTTCTGATCTATCCCATCGCCTCCTGCAAGAGAAGGGCTGATAAAGACAGTATAACCAGTTTTGCCTTGTTAGATATCTTTGCTACATAGAACCTCTCAACCTAGTTATCGTAGTCTCTCTTGATTCATCATAGGACATATCTTTAATCCTAGTTAGATCACTATCGTTCAAAACAAACCTTTTTCTGGGGATGAAGACGAAAATCCCTACACTCATCTATGTGACTTCAAACAATTGTGTTCATGTGTCCTCATCCATGGGATGAGGCGAGGTACCCTTAAGTGGAAGTTATTTCCATTCTCTTTGATGAGAATAGCCAAACAATGATATTTTGGCCACGTAGATGATGCAAATGGAGAGTGGGAAAAGTTACAATCCAAATTCTGCCTAGCTTTCTTTCCCACCCCGCGAGTTGTTCGTCTTCGAAAAGAGGTCATCACTTTCTCACAAAAGGATCATCTGGCCCTGATCTTGCTATAACCGAGCCAACATTGTTACAACATTTTTATGGCGGTCTTAGCACAAATTCTTGACATGACTTCTAGGGGAGCCTTCCTGTGTTTACCCGTTAGTGAAGGGAAGAGTCTTCTCATGAAGATTCTTGAAAACACCCCCTACATTAACATTTATAATGAAGGATCCATAGAAGGAGAAAAACTATTCCCTAGAAAAGAAGTCTCGATAGCCGAATCACCACCACTCCCATCCAAAGATTCTGCCATCGATCCTGAACCACAAATATCACAAATCTCGAAGGAAGAAGAAATTCAACATCTAAACCATTCCTTCGAGTTCGAGGCTAACCTTTCATATGATCTTGCTGATTTTGGGAATGCCCACAATTATCGTATCCAAAAGAGACCTTCTATGAAACATCTTTCTAGACCTCTCGTGAAGGAATTTCTTCGGAAACCTCCCGCAGCAACATCATCTTGTGCCTCGACTTCCCACATGGCACATCAGGAAAAGCTTGGGATGTTTGATGAAGAAATGTTGAGTGAGCTTATAGAAGAACTAAAGTGTTTATAATCCAAATCTATCCTCTCCTTCTCTATGCCCACATCTGACTTATCTTATGAACCCATCCTTGATCCTAATGATTCCCCATGTGTTCCTTCATTCAAGTCTTATGATGACCCACTTAATGACTTCGGAATTCATTAAGACACTCCAGGCATGGAAGCCATGAGGGCCATAAATCTGACCAAGAGGAGCATAATCAATGGTTAGAGTCTTTGTCTACCGTTATAAGTCAAGAATGGTTGGATGAGGCCAAATCCTCAATGGAAGTAACTAAAATGCCCACACATGTGAGGAGAATATCCTGTCAAGTGTTGGGCATTGATAGTGAAATTTGCTACGATCCTAGCCTCGGGATCAACATCATTCCTCATTTCCATGTTCCAACATCATCAAAGAATCATCTATCCCAATCACAAAAACACCTTAGCTCCCTAATGGTCAAATCCTTGATTGTTTAGGAGTCCTTCATGATGTTCTTGTGGTGGTTGATGATCTCAAGATCTTCCTAGATTTCCACATCTTTGACCTTCCTAGACTTTCCTTTCATCTCACTTTTATCGGAAGGCCAATCATGAGAATCTTGGAAAACACAACAGGAAATGAGAAGCTTGATCAGAGAATAGGTGAAGATTATCTACCCATTTGGTCTTCCCGACCTCTCATCAAAGGGTTAGAATCTAAACCAGCTCTTGATCCACGGGGTGAGCTAAAGTCAATCTCACCAACAGCCATGCCTCATTCAAGCCTTGAGAATGACTTGAAATGTCATGAGAAAGAAACTGCTCACCCATTATTTGAAAGGAGAATGATGTCAATGAGCATGGAAGTTATACTCCGATCTTCCAATCAATTCCATGCTCAAATGAGAAATCTCCCAAATCAATCCTTCCCTCGACCATGACTACACACATGATCTACAACCCCTTCATTCTTCTTGTTTCAAAAATCTTTGCAAGGATGGTTGTAGATGTGTTTGTCTACCATAAATTTTTCAAATCTCGTAGTGGTTTTAGTCTTAAGGATAGGTTTGAAAATGTTGGAGTTGAAGGGGAAACCGCTTCACCAACATAAGTTACATCTTGAAGGTTTCCCAAAGACAAGCTTGTGTCTTAAAATTAAGCACTTTTGGGAGCTAACCCAAGTATTCTTCTTTTCCATTAAAAGTTTGCTAAAAACAAATATATTTATATATATATATATAAAAAAAAATAAAAAAATATATATTTCTAGTTTCCCAAAATTCTAAACTGAATAAAATGACTTTGTAAAAAGAGATTAAGGGAATATTTGTGAAATTGTTCCTTCGGGTATTTTTGTCACTAACCATTTCAGGTTTGAACAAAAAGAATGATGGAGCAAAACACAAGGTATGTCCAACCAAACATCCTTCAATAATGAAGCACATTTAAAAGAAAATTTCACATCCTAGACTTGGATTTTCACATTGTAAAATGTTGCAAAATCCAAGTATGGGGGAGTGGATTTCTCTAAGAAATTCATGACATGATTCATTCTTAATTTTGTTTGGATGTCTCTACCTTGCTTTCTCTTTATACCTTGCTCATCTTGCTAGTCATATAAATAATAAAAATTATAAAAAAAATGCAAATGCTGTCTGGTTCACCATCCATGCTCTTGTCTCTTTTAAGTGAATCTCTTTATGCCTTCACACTTCCTAGTTCTATTTTGAGTATGCTTTGGTTTGGAAGTAGTGTACATACTCCTATAAGCTCTTTAATTTAAGCATGGTGCTTAGGTTAAATAGTTTTCCTTAATCAAATCAGACATGATGTCAAGTTTGATTAATGTACCAAAAGTAAACTTGTATGGAATTTGGTTGTGCTCTTGGACTAACCAATGCATGATAGCTTCAAAATTTTGGTGGTTAAGTCATGAGATCTTTCATAGAGACAAATCAAGGGTTGAGCTAGTAATGAAATAATCTTGCATATCTTTGCCTCAACCTTGCTTAACTTTTAAAAAATTGGTGAACAATGATGGGACATCTCTTTCCGTGCTAAAATGTTGAAATCAACTTTTCTATAGCATAAATGATGTCCTCTGATTCTATGACAATAATGCCCCTGCTTCGAATCATATGTGAATTCCTTCGGGTATATGTTGTCCACTAATCCTTTGCAGGACAGAAGCAATGAATGGAGAAAAAGGGTCTGAGTACAATGCGACGATTCACAGAAGAAAGACCATTCGTCATCAGCAATGTCATGATGCAAGGAATCGTCACGCTTCGAGATTACGGCTGCAACACCTATAAAAGTAAATGGCCAACGTCTTGAAGTTTTCTATGAGCATGAAATTCCTGAGAAATAAATTGATATGATAGATTTTGTTCTTAATCCAAATTAGAACTAAAATCTACATGTTTTAATTTTTTTGTTCAAATTTCGAAAAAGACCTTAGAAATGACCCTTGACTTCCCCCTCGTGAAAGGTCGGCCCATTTGGCCACTTTAGTGGTTCGGCCGAACCTGTGTTTGGGCCAAACAACCCGAAACTTCACGAGACGACTCACCAGACCCTTGACTTCCCCCTCGTGAAAGGACGGCCCATTTGGCCACTTAAGTGGATCGGCCGAACCTATGTTTGGCCCAATCAGCCTGAAACTTCAGGAGCTGACTCACCTGACCCGATCAAGTTCGAAACCTGGCTCCTTCGTTCAAAATCTTTCAAACAGCGTTTGGCCGAATGTGGTTTTGGCTCTTTAGCCATGCCCATTGCTCCTGAGCGCTGGACCGACATTCCTATCCTGTTTCCGGCACGATCCAAGTAAAAATAGAGACGAAGGATGTTGAATTCTCTCTTCTTAACCTCTCCCTCTCCTTCTTCCTCATCTCACTTTGTTCTTCTTCACCAACAGTAGAAATTACATCTCCTCTTGCTTCCCTTCTCACCTTGCTTAACCTCACCATGGTTCCATCAAGAAGAAGAGCTAAATGGAAAAAATTCTATGTGTTGTTGCCAAAGAAAGCAATACCAACTTAGAAGAAAGAGTTTCTAAGGAGAGAATGACGCGTCTCGATATTGAAGATAGCTTTAATGATCCCATGATATATGTTAGCCAATACCACATATCTCATTGGTATGACAAAATTTCTTGAATGAATCTTTATGTTTGTTTTATACTTTGAATAACATAGTCTTCTTATCTTTTAACCTTTACTCGAGGACGAGCAAAGAGGTAAGTATGGGGGATCTTGTTGACGGTAATTACAAGCTATTTTATCACCATCAAAACACCATCAACATCCTCATATTCAAAGGAAAATAAGAATAACATGAACATAATTTACCCAATAACTAGTTCCACATGTCCCATGACTATTTGATGCAAGTACTGACAAATGGGGTCTTTTGGGAGTGAGTGGGCCCACTTAGGGGGTCAGCCGACCATCCTATGGACCCACTTGGCATCCTTAGCCCCCATGATCCATGTAACACCCTCAAGAATATTCTCTACCTTGGATCCAAGTATATTCACCTCTCAATGGTCTAGATTCATAGCACAAGGATCCATAGGCCCAACATGACATATTTCCAAGTATGGCAAATGTGCACAAGGCATACACCATCATGATGGGCATTATGTCTAGAAGCCACCTGCGAAAGATGAGCCCATTTGGCCACAAAAGGCATTCGGCCGAATGCCCAGGTGGGGCTAGAGACCACCCACAGGCCCACTGACCACTGGGGTCAGCTTCTAGAAGAAAAGTTGCGAACACATGGTGGATAAGTACCCATGTAGTTTAGTTTTGTGATGAGTGATTGCCCAACACTTGAGTGGTTCAGTTTGAGTGGCTTGATTCTAACCCTTTGCGAAAGCAAATGTGTGCCTGTCTATCGGCTTGTGGTGTGCAGGTGCTATGCCTAGTGATAGTGGTCAATGGCGTGGAGAAGGTCAAGTAGAGGCTTGTTGTGCCGATGGACTGAGAGCGGTCAAGGGCGAAAGCGGGGCTCAGACTGAGGGACCGTGGGCGCCAGCGGACTAGCTGTGGTGGCTAGTACTTGGCACCGGCGAGTGCGAGAAGACATGGACGTAGACCGAGTCGGCCAAGTCAAGACGGTGGACACGCGAGTTGAGCGGAGGCTCAGGGGACTCGGAGTCCGACCAGGCAAAGACAAGGTGGCTCGCTTCGATTGGTTTGGTGGTTTGGGCCTCAAAACCATCCGCGTCGGTTTCCGAGTTTGGGCCGCAAAACTCGGGGTTCGGTAGTTGAGCCCAAAGCTACCAGTGGCGGGTTTCCTGGGTTTGGGCCTCAAAACCTAGGCGGCGCTTCCGAGGAAGCGGGGATGGCACGTGGCGGAATCCTGGAGGTTGCGTCGAGGCGACCGCAACTCCAGGCAGGAAGTGGGCTCGTCCATTCAAAATGTGGGAGATATTTCTAGGAGCTTGGACTGCAATGCTTAGGCTAGGTAGTTCACTCAATGTATCTAGGGGAGTCTTTGGGAAATAGCCAAAGCACGTTAAGTAGGGGGTGAAGGGGTATCCCTCATCCCATCTCTTGAACCCTAATCATTTTGCCCCAACTCTCTCTCTCTACCCTCTAGTTCATGAGATCCCTAGGTTGATTTCACCAACCTCTGTAAGAACTTGAGTTTGTTGTGAGGAATCGGAGGCCATAACCTCCGTAAGACATGGTGGCTTCGACTTCTTGATTGTGTCCCCGTTTTTCTTGTATTCTTCGCGTTTTGCTTTTGCTCCCTCTTTTTCCCGAGATGATTTCTCTTTGTAGGGAGTAGCTCTTGCAAATGCATTTGAACCAAGTTGTTCGTATTCGTGAGGAGCATCTTTGCACTGAAGGAATTCCCCTCCAACCTCACGAGTGCGTAGATCGGGCGATTTCTTTGCGGTGTTCTTCGTTCTTGCCCCTTTTCACCCAAATCCTCGTTTCCCTTTTATTCTCACCAAATTGAGCGATGATTTCTTAGTATTAGCTCCCCAACTGTACAAGGATCATGCCTACAAAGTTTGGTTGCAGTTGGAGTTCATTTGGTTGAGTTTTGGGAAGATTTGGAGGGAGAGAAAACGATTTTCGGGATCGCTATGCAGATTTCGGGGGCGTAGGACGGTCCGTAGTGCTGATCCGTCGCGATCGTCCGTCGCTGTTGCTGTTTTTTGAGCGTCAAACGCTCCTAACAGAGCAGCATCCGTTGTCCGTCGGACTCAGTCCGTCGCCCTCTGCAGCATCCGTCGCCAGCGTCCGACGCCCTTCCAGCAAGGTTTTCAGGATTTTTTTCGTCGCTGTTTTGGCTGTTTCACTCTCGTCCGGACTCCGAATCAAGTTTCGTTTGTTGTGTTGGATTCGTATTCACGTAAGGAACCTGATTAGGTACTTTTGAGACCAGTTCTCATAAGTATTTTTGGGTGTGCTCTTGCCTCTTCTCTCTAGGGGTTGAGAGTACCGCTCTCGGTGTATCGGTTTCGAGTTCGTGGCTTTGATCGTTCTCCATCTTCTCCGACCGCTCCGCTACACCTTTAGGGGTCTTCCTAAGGTGTCCACCTACTTGTTAGGTCATGTGCGAGTTGGTTCTTCCGAGGTCAAGTTTTGGGTGTGAGTTTGGGACAATGGCCAAGTCTTTGAGTTGAATTTTATTTGGCTCCCATTCACCCCCCCCCCCCTCTAGTCGTCATTCTCGGTCCTTCAATTGGTATCAGAGTTGGTTAAGGATCAATCCACCTTACATGGTTCTTGATCCGTGAAGGCGACATGGAGCGAGGTGCTGGTAAACCTCCCTACTTCGATGGAACCAACTTTGCCTATTGGAAGGTACGCATGTCGGCTTACCTCCAAGGGCTTGACAAAAAGTTTTGGGAGATTTGTGAGAATGAGAACTACGTGGTTCTTGAGGCTCGGATCACCGATGCCCAAGTTACACAGCATGCATCTAATGCAAGAGCCCGTAGCATTCTCTTCTCTTGTCTGTCTCCTCCCGAGTTTGAGCGGGTTTCGAGTCTCACTACGGCACGAGAGATCTAGCAAACACTCTTGAGATATCATGAGGGCAACCCTCAGATCAAGTCCAGACTCTTCGACACATACCGTAGAGAGTACAAGAACTTTTCTCAGTTGGCCGGCGAATCTGTTGACGGGATGTTCACTCGCTTCCAATCTATCGTCAACAAGATGCGTGCCAATTGGGCCAACTTGGCTTATGATGATCTCGAGATGGCTATCAAGCTTTTGCATGCTCTTGATCGGAAGGTGTGGGGGATGAAGGTGGCTGCCATTCAAGAGTCACCGGGTTATGATGCCTTGACCGTGGACGAGCTGTTCAGCAAGCTCAAGTCCTCGGAGATTGACTACCAGACCCGGGCCAAGCTTGAAAACCCGTCGAAACCATCTATGGCATTGGTTTCTGGCCCCGGCGGTACGTCTTCTTCCTCCTCTGACCCTTCACACTCCTTGTTTGCTTTGTCTTTGATTTCTATGACAGAGGAGCAAGTGGAGGCTCTTGGAGATGATGAGCTGGCTTTCGTCATCACCAAGTTCTCACGGTTTCACAACAACCGTTTGAACCATCGGTGTGGTGGCTCAGCCAAGGGGTGCTACCATTGCGGTGATGAGGATCACTTCATCGCAAATTGCCCCAAGAAAGCTATGGGCGACTTCACCAAGCGCAAGGACAAGCGCGTGCACCACTTTGAGGACAAGCCCCCAAGGGCGGCTACCACCGAAGGTCTTCCAAGAAGGTGATCGACAAGGTGAAGGCCAAGCACCGAGCCTTCCTCGCCTCCCTCAGTGACATCGATGCCTCCTCCGACGGAGATGCTTCTTCGAGCGATGATGAGTCCAAGGCAAAGGTTGAGGACAAGCTCAACGGTCTATGCTTCTACGCCGACGCTAAGCACGGTGGATTTTGCACCATGGCGATTGAAGAAGGCAAGGTCGGAAAGTGCAAGGATGGCCCCGACTATGACTCCGACACACCCGAGGTACCACCCACCGTCGAGTCCCTCTCTCTTGAGATTGAGTCTCTGAACGACGCCTTGATGAGTCAAGATGCGTTTCTCAAGCGTGCTGCTGTCGAGAGGAACGACTTTAAGGCGAAGTACCTTAGCGCACTTCATGAGCTAGATTTTTCTAAGGCGTCAGTGGTGGTTACCGAGGAGGTAGAGTGTGATGCTTGCGCCATTCACATGTCTGATCTTGTCACTCTCCAGGACAAGTATGGCACTCTACTTGAGGAGGTCAGTGAGCTGAAGGCTAGGCCTAGCTTACTTGGTGCGTGCAAGTCTTGCTTAGGCTTGCGTTCTGAGCTGGCACAGAAGGATGCTAAGATCGATCTGTTAGAGAAGGTCAGCTCAGATAGCACTAGAGAGTCGGATCACTTTGAGGCTTTGGAGCTTCAGATCGCGTCGTGCAGACACGACAAGATGCGAACCGAGAAAGTAAACACATACCTTTGGTCCATCTTGAGCTGGGTGTCTTGCCGAGAGCCGCAGTTGGGGATGATGCTTAGTCAATGCAAAAGGGCTGGCAGCACGGGAGTAGGCTTTGCTATAGGTGGGAAGGACGATAGCATGTTCGGTAAGATCGGTGAGTGCAGTGGTTTGAGCAAGAATGAGAAACCCACCACAACTCCCAAGCTTACCAAGATCACTCCACCTAAGCCTACCAACCCCTTTGAGTTTCCTGTGAGAGATGGTGTGTTTGAAGAGCCACCCAAAACCACTCCATAGAAGCAAGTGTGGATTGCAAAACCGGACCACCTTCGCAACCCACTTGACACCCTGTCAGATATCTCTAGTGATCGCCTTCCTAAGAAATCTAGAGCCACCCAACCCAACAAGAGAGTGCCTACCAAGAGTGTGGTGAGGTACCATTGTGAGTATTGTGAGCGGGATGGGCACTTGGCTGAGTTTTGCTTTAGGAGGAAGAGAGATGATCGGAGGCAGGTTGAGTTGAACAACCAGGACATGTACCACCAACGAGTTGGGGTGCATGAACCGGAAGTTCGGAGGCGCACTACTAGGCCTAGAGGTACAATGCCTCAAGGTGCTAGGCCTCAGGTGGCGAGACCACATGGTGGAGGTGGCCGGCGGGGTACCGGTCGTGACCCATATGACTACGGGCCTCGCGGCAGTGGCTTTACTCCACCCATTTCTAGCGGACCACGTTTTCCCTATCGTGGTGATTGCTATCCCTCCATGGGGCAGGAGATGTTTGGTTTTTCTCCTAACCCATTCTTTGGGAAAGTGGGACAACACTGGTATTCTTCACAGTTTACTAACCCCAGTGTTGGTCCGTTTGCTCACCCTATGTCTTTTCATTGATGTAGGAAGGAGGACTGGAGGAGACTTGGCTTGTGGATTCTGGATGTTCACGCCATATGACCGGAAGTGCCAAGTGGTTCACCAGCCTCAACCCCATGCGCCACACTGAGTACATTACATTCGGGGACAAGAGTAAAGGTAAGCTTGTCTCCCGGGGGTCCATCCGAGTCAATTCGTCTTTTGTCCTCAAGGATGTTGCTTTGGTTGCGAATTTGCATTTTAACCTTCTTTCGGTTTCGCAACTCCTTGATGACGGTTTTGAAGTGAGTTTCAAGCCTAATCTCCCTCAGATTTTGGACTCTCGTGGTGAGCTTGTTTGCCAGATTTTACCCTTCGGGAAGGTTTTTCGTGCGGATTTTTCTATCTCTTCCGGACCTTCTCGTTGTCTTCTTGCCGGTTCTTTCTCCGAGCTTTGGAAGTGGCATAGGAGATTGGGACATTTGAGTTTTGACTTGCTTGCAAGGCTTAGCTCAATGGACCTTATCCAAGGATTGCCAAAGCTAAAGTTCGAGAAGGATTTGGTTTGCCATCCTTGCAGGCATGGCAAGATGGTTGCCGCTTCCCATCCTCATGTGACTGAGGTCATGACCACTCGACCCGGCGAGATCTTACACATGGACACAGTTGGTCCAACTCGGGTCGGGTCGGAAGGAGGGAAGTGGTATGTGGTTGTAGTCATTGATGACTACTCGAGATACTCTTGGGTGTTCTTTTTGGAGAGTAAGGATGAGGCTTTTCCACTTGTTCGAGATCTGATTTTGAGATTTCAAAATGAGCTACCTAAGAATGCCATGAGAGCTATCCGCAATGACAATGGCACGGAATTCAAGAATGCTCACTTTGCAACTCTTTGCTCTTCTTTGTGTCTCGATCACCAGTTTTCCTCACCTCACACTCCCCAGCGGAACGGTGTTGTTGAGCGCAAGAATCGGACCCTTGTTGAGATGGCCAGGACAATGCTCGATGAGCATAGGACTCCTAGGCGGTATTGGGCCGAAGCACTCAGTTCTGCTTGCTATGTTTCCAATCGCATTTTTCTCCGAGCTTTTAAGAAAAAGACCTCTTATGAGCTGCGATTTGGGAGACCACCCAAGGTAAGTCATCTATGGGTGTTTGGGTGCAGGTGTTTCATTCTCAAAAAGGGCGGTAAGTTGGATAAATTTGAATCACGGTCTTCTGACGGTATCTTTCTGGGTTACTCTACTCACTCTTGTGCTTATCGTGCACTTAACCTTGAAACTAACCGAGTGATGGAGACTTGTGAGATTACCTTCGATGAAACTATGCCCTGTGTTTCCACTGCATTTGAGCTTGCAGGTGATGATGAGGTGAACACTAGCATTTTTGTGGAGGAGAAGCAGGATGATGCTGATTGGGGTGATCCCGAGCCAACTCCACTGGCTGCCCTCGTTGACCCTGCGACGTCCACTTCGGCTCATGGTCCCGACCCGACTACTTCTTCTACATGGGGGCCGTTCAAGCAGCTTCCTCAGTCGGTGTCCGTTGCACATGAGGGAGCTCCAGCTGCTGTTGAGGGCGGGCCACTTCGTCCAGGCAGGCTCCCCGCCACATCCACTGGCAGCACCCGCCGGAGAACATCATCAGCGACATTGACCATTGAGTCACACGGCCCAGGTCCTATATCTGTCACTTTGCTCATTCGGCTTTTGTCGCTTCTTTTGAGCCCGGAGATGTTGGACACGCTTTGATGGATCCGGATTGGGTTAATGCCATGCATGAGGAGTTAGAAAACTTTGAGCGAAACCGCGTTTGGGTCTTAGTTCCTCCACCACCTAGTTGCCACCCTATAGGTACCAAATGGGTTTTCAAAAACAAACAAAGTGAGGATGGGGTGGTAGTGCACAACAAGGCTAGGTTGGTAGCTAAAGGCTTTTGTCAAAAGGAGGGAATAGACTATGAGGAAACCTTTGCTCTTGTAGCTCGTTTAGAAGCCATTAGAATCCTTCTAGCTTTTGCAGCTTCTAAGGGTTTTAAACTTTTTCAAATGGACGTTAAAGTGCTTTCTTAAACGGCTACATAGAGGAGGAAGTTTATGTTAAACAACCTCCCGGTTTCAAAAATCCCAAGTTTCCAAACCATGTTTTTAAACTTCACAAAGCTTTGTATGGTTTGAAACAAGCACCTAGAGCATGGTATGATAGGCTAAAAACCTTTTTGCTTGCTAAGGGCTTTAAAATGGGATCGGTAGATAAGAAGTTGTTTCTCCTCAAGCAAGGCAAAGACACTCTCCTTGTCCAAATATACGTGGATGATATCATCTTTAGTGGTTCTTCTCATGCTCTTGTTGCCAAGTTTGCAGATCTTATGAGCAGGGAATTTGAGATGAGCATGATGGGAGAGTTGACTTTCTTTCTCGGGTTGCAAATCAAGCAAACCCGGGAAGGGACGTTCGTGCACCAAGGCAAGTACACGAAGGATATCTTGAAGAAGTTTGACATGGGTGAGGCAAAGCCTCTTTCGACGCCCATGTCGACTACGACTGCCTTGGATGCAGATGAGGAAGGAGAGGCGGTGGACCAGACGGAGTACCGCAGCATGATCGGGTCGCTTCTGTACCTGACGGCGACACGGCCGGACATTCAGTTCATCGTCTGCCTGTGTGCTCGCTTTCAGGCGTCCCACGGACTTCGCACAAGCAGGCGGTGAAACGCATCATGAGGTACTTGCGCTTCACTCCTGAATTTGGTGTTTGGTTCTCCACCTCTTCCTCTCTTGTACTTTGCGGTTATTCTGACGCCGACTTTGCCGGTTGCCGACTTGATCAGAAGTCCACTTCTGGGACTTGCCAGTTTCTCGGGTCTTCTTTGATTTCTTGGTCTTCTCGCAAGCACTCTAGCATGGCACAGTCGACGTGCGAAGCTGAGTACGTTGCCACGGCTAGTTGTTGCTCTCAGTTGCTTTGGATGATTGCCACTTTGAGAGATTTTAGTCTTGAGCTTACTAAGGTGCCTTGCTTTGTGATAGCACGAGTACAATTAGTGTGGCTAATAATCCCGTGCTTCATTCGAAGACCAAGCACATTGAGGTCCGCTTTCACTTTTTGCGTGATCACTACGAGAAGGGCGACATTGACCTTCGGCATGTTGAGACCCAAAACCAGCTTGCGGATATTCTCACTAAGCCATTGGATCAAGGTGTGTTTTCTCGCCTTCAGGGCGAGTTGGGTGTTTGCTTTCCTTTTTAGAGGAGGAAAGTTTTGTGTATCATAGTTCTTTTTGATTCTTTTAGTCTTTTCTTTGTCCTTCTTCTCTCTTGATGTCTTGTTTGTGTTAGTTGGTGTCATTGCATTTTGCATCTCATTTGCATTTGTGACATAGTTCATTTTAAGCTTCATATCTATAGCCAATATAATGAATCTATGCTCTGTTTGAGGTGCTTTATGTGTCTATGGTGTTGCCTAACTTAGTCTCTTTTTGATCTATATGATATGCAATAGAGCTAAGTTAGAAAATCTTTAAAACTGAACTTAATTCCCATGTCACCTCTGAAATGGTACTAGCATGTGTAGGCTTTTGAAGATCCTTCTTGGCTGCCTTGTATATAGCTTGTAACTATGGCTCTTCATTGTTTCATTCACTACCTTTGAGCACCATGATTAATATCTAAAATGAAATTGCTCTTTGTTTTGTGAATTGGAAAGATCGAGTTGGGTCTGCATTATGAGCACTTCACTGTGTGTTCGAGACTGCTTCCCATATGGGTCTGCCTAAAACTGAATTTTGGCTGCATAACTCTGAAATTTGAAAAAATCATTCGGTTGGGTCATTGGCTTGTTGTATGAACTTTGATAGGGATAGTTCTACTTGCTATACATGAGATTGCTTTGAGATAGATCTTATCTTGTTTGTCATGTTTAGTTGTCTCTAGGAGGTGGTACCCTTTCTCTGCTCTCACATGATATGCTCTCTAAAATAGCTTCTAAAGTGATCTTAAGCTCAACTTGAGTCTTTGTTGGGCACGTAGAGCTTTTCCTATTCTCACAGGATCACATCACTTAGCGCATATATTCATTGTCTTAGCTCTAAGTATGAAGCTTTTGCACTCATTTTGCATTTCATGGCATTTGTTGCTGGATCTTGAGTTGTTGATGTTTGATGAGCTACATGTGTCAACAAGGGGGAGAGATGTGCATTTCATTCCATTTTCAGCCATCTACCTCAAGGGGGAGAAAGAGTGCATCTCATTGGTTTAGAGATCATTTGGTATCTTGAGTGTGCTTTTGCCCAGGGGGAGCTTTTGCTAGATGTTTTGAGCCTTTGCCTCTTCTGGAGGGTCTAGCTTGCTTTGTTGGCTCCGACAGGTTTCGATTGTTTCTTGAGCATTAAGGGACGTAAGTGGTTTCAATTGGTATCTTTTGAGCTCCCTTAGTGCTTAAATTGGTTTTCTGAGCTTTGAGAGTTTGTGATTGGTATCTTGGACTTGCTAGCGGTGTTGAGCCCGTTTCTACCTCTTCTTGAGGGCTAGCTTTGTTTTGCTTGGTTGCGTCGAGCCATTGCCCATGTCTTTGGGAACCAAGTTTTGGATTCGCCTTGCTTCTCTCAAGTGATCCCGTTTTGGCTTTCTTAGCTTTTTGGTCATTTGGAGAGCTTTACCTTGTGGCTCAAATATGAAATGCACTTGTGTTGACAATGCACTCATCAAGGGGGAGATTGCGAACACATGGTGGATAAGTACCCATGTAGTTCAGTTTTGTGATGAGTGATTGCCCAACACTTGAGCGGTTCAGTTTGAGTGGCTTGATTCTAACCCTTTGCGAAAGCAAATGTGTGCCTGTCTATTGGCTTGTGGTGTGCAGGTGCTATGCCTAGTGACAGTGGTCAATGGCGTGGATAAGGTCGAGTAGAGGCTTGCCGTGCCGATGGACTGAGAGCGATGAAGGGCGGAAGCGGGGCTCGGACTGAGGGACCATGGGTGCCGGCGGACTAGCTGTGGTGGCTAGTACTTGGCACCGGCGAGTGCGAGAAGACATGGAGGTAGACCGATGTGACGGAACCGTCCAGATTATAAGAGATCAAGTACCAAGTAGTTGATTTAACTGCCACTTAAAACACATGAGCCCATATAATCCCGGTAGTCCGGGAAATCTCGAAGGATTTCTAACAATCGAGGATCGCGCAAACTCAGGTATGCACATTCGAACGAGCCACAAATAAACCAAAAATACTTGAAGTACGAAATAAGTTATTACAACATTTGTTCCAAATAAAAGTAGTACTTACGCCACAACACCTATGGCTGAATAAACATTGTTTGAAACTGAACCCAAAGTTTTACTCCACACTAAAATCATTAAAGATGGGGGTTCCCACGAGGTCATGTCCGACAACAGCAAAAGATGAGCTCGTAGAAGACCTTGCCCAAGGCCTACTCCTCTTCTCCTTCAACATGATAGAGACAGTGCTTACAATAGCCGAAGTATACTTGGCCATCTGCAACAAACGGGATAAAACCCTGAGTACGGGAATGTACTCAGCTAGACTTACCCGTCTAACTGAAAATAAAGACTCCAAGGGTATGCAAGGCTATGTATGTGGATCTGGGTAAACTTGCTTTTGCGGAAAAGCGAACAAGAAGAAGCTAAAGATTAGAGAACAACCATTTTCCATCCTATTATTATTTCTAGGTTTGCACCTCTACTAGAGCACTCACTTGAACTACTCAAACAATATAATAACATATATCCAGTTCCTTCATCAAAATTTTAGTAGAACCATTACGATATAACATGGAGTTGTACCGTGGTGAAGCTCAGCATAATCCCCCATATCCAGTGGGGGCGGCAATTCGAATCGATATACACCAGCTGGTAAGATTTACCTTTAACACACGCCCACACTTTCCCCGTCGGGTCCATGCATTGGGTCACCGCTCAACAAAGTCCACGTGGTAACCGTCGCGGGCTCTCATTGGTCCACCAATTGTAGAAATCAGTTGGCCACCACGGGGTAGATCGTATCTACAAACTAGAGGGTGCTCACAGCAGATTGAGCGCCGGCCCGGACCATGTTTACTCGGCTTCGGGGTCGATACTCACAACGGCCCTATGTGAAAGGGCGCATTCAAAGATGTAAGAGGGCCACCATCGTATACAAAGCTATACGATCCAACGGACGGACTGCCCCCAAGTCTAAACCACTTGGTGCACTTGCCTTCCAGTTGACGCATTCATTACTACCATTGGTTCTTTCCACGATAGCAAATATAGCCAACTGTGATAGTATTACCCCCAAGGGATAATACGAAACATAAAATAAAAGTAACCATTTATTCTAAGCGGGCTAAGCGGTTGCTTTTACTTTTATTAATAGGGTAACAAGGTAGGTAAAATAATAATCAAGGAAGGTAATGCATCAATTAGGATTCAATCAACTCCTGTCACCTAATGCATCACAGTATAAAAATACTCAAGTAGATTAATTGTAAATATTGGGAGGCTTAAGAATGCTCCGGGCTTGCCTTGAGTGAAGGTGGAGGGCTGGTGGTCAGGGCACTCGGGGAGGTTAGTGTCGAGCTCGTGGTACTCCTCGTTTAGCTCTTGTACCTCCTGGACTTCTGTCTCTGTTGGCTCCTGGGGTTCCTCCACGGATCCTAAATGATTGCAATGCATAAATAAATAACTGAATGGTGCAGGGATGATGCTTGCACAAGGTTTAGCACACTAAAAGAGATTCTAAGCATTTAACCAGTTAAATTACCACAAAGCTACTTACAACTAGAGCTATTAGCAACAAGGGTAAAACATGCTATTAACTTATTTTTAGCAGAACAATACACTTAAAACATATTTATTAGGAAAGTTCCATGATTTATTACATGCACATACATATCACAGGAATTTATCTAAGAAATAGCAAAAACACATTTTAACTTTGATATATGCAGGAAACAACTAATTAAACATTAGTACTGAAGACATTCTCCAAAAAACATTTATATAAAGACAACAGACAGATCAGAACAAAAAGAGTCTAACAAAATGATTTCACCACTTTAGGATTTACCAAACTCTAGATATAAATTAAACAAGCATTAGCACATTACTGAAAATGGAATAGGAAATCATTTCGGAAAACCGGCTCGATACACGTAGAGGCGTGCAGGGCGACTGACAGGAAGGACCCTCAATTACTCAAGGTCTAAACTGTCGACGTGCAAGGAACAGAGGACGGTGCTGATCGGCGTGTTCTCGCCAATGGTGAGGTCTCCGGTGGTGGGGTTGGGTGTGCTAGGCTCGGGATGCTTACGCGCATCCACTGGTGGAGTTGGTTGAACTATTGCGACCGTGGAAAGCGGTCAGCGGCGGGGGGGGTAGCGGTGCAGCACGGCGGTGCGACACGGTGAGGTGATTACTGGCGATGTGAGGCTCGGCGCTGGGTTGCGTGAGCATCGTGGTGATGTGGTGAGTGCGGTTCGAGGGTCGGTTGAGCCGGAGGGGCTCTGTAAAAACCTGACCACGTGCAAGCTCCGCAGCGGCGGCAATGGTGCATGGCCAACGGTGTTGTGCTAAAACAGGTCGAACTGGAGCTAGGGAAAGGCGTTCTCACCTCGGCTAGCTCCGGTGAAGCTTCCACGAAGATGGAGGCATTGGGGGCGAGACGGTGAAGGGTGAACACTGATCGGTCAGTGCGGTGGCGGCTTGGGACCAAGGAACGGTGGAGGCGTTCCGGTGACTGGAGTCTTCAGCTGGTTAAACAGAGGCGAGCAGCGTGTGTGCGGGGAAAAGGCGAAAGCTAGAGAGAGACGTATCGAACAGAGAAGCTCGGGTGGTGGTGGATTTGAGAAGGTGGCGCTTGCGATGCTCGGAGCTCTCGGCGCGATCATGGTAGAGAAATGCGAGCGAGTGAGCGAGTGAGGATGAGTGCAAACGAGTGTGGGAAGTGGAGGAGGTATAGGCGCTCCTCTTTGCACGGTCATGGCCGACCGTGCGCGGCCAGTGGGTCCGTGATGCGATGGTGCGGGCGGTGGCAGTGGCGCTGGCGTGCTTGCAGTGTGCGAGAGCGGAGCAAGACTTGGTCGACGCGCCGTTAGCGCGGATTCGCATTTGATTGCGAATGCGATGAGGCGTGGGGTTGATCGGATGCGGCACTGCGGCGGCGTTACTGCGAAACGACGGCGCGGCGCACGGCAGTGCGGCTGGCAGCTCTGCGGCGGCAAAGCAGGGCGTCAGCGGCGGTTGAAGCGATGCAGGCTCGGTCCTAGCGCCGTTAGCGCGGGGCGAGTGCGTACGCGACTGCGACAGAGCGAGCGGCTGTCGGCGACAGCGATGTCGGTGCAGGGCCGCAGCGGCGGCGATGGCGTGTTCCACTTCCGCGGTCAGGCATCGTCGGCCACGCGGCGGACGACGCCGATGTACGGTTCAGCTGCGGTCGGGTGAGTGCGCGCGGGCATGCGCGGCACGTGCGTGCGGAAGAGGGCTGATGTCGAGGGAGGTCGATATCGAGGGGAGGGTCGAGTGGCCGATCGAGCCTCCGACCTAGGGGTCGTTTCGATCGAGCCTCTGTCCCATCACTTCGAGGGGTCGAAGTCGAGGGGGGTCGATTGACTGGCTGATCGAGCCTCTGGCCTGGGGTCGTTCGTTCGACCCTCGGTTTTGTCCCTTTATTGAGCAGCGATCGAGGCCGAGCGGGTCAAAAGCGGTACTCGACCTGTTTCGGTTCCGGTTTCCTTTTCCATTTTCTTTTATTTGATTCAACTAAAATTGCTTCAAAACAGTTTCAAAAACTCCCAAACTACGTTTTGACACTTAAACCAAAGTTGTTCAGAATATTATTCTCTACCTTTTTCATGTAGATCATAAATTCTGAAAACCATTAGTTCAAGGGTCGAGGATTAAAACTTATTTAAGCTAATTAGGAAAAGAATTATTTTAATTCTTTAACAGATAAAATTAAGTAGGGTAACTAACAAATATAAAGCAAACCATACTTTACTCTAAGCATAGCAAGGTTTAAACTAAACAGATTAAACACAAGATTGAGCACAAAACACCTATTAAATTCTAGTTTCAAAACATAAAACACACACATGAAATGATAGCATATGAAACATGAATGCAATGAAATGCTGTGCTTAGTGGCTAATGATGATCCTAATGCAAGCTTGACAAAGGTTGTCACAACCGAGTCGGCCGAGTCAAGACCGTGGATGCGCGAGTTGAGCGGAGGCTCAGGGGACTCGGAGTTCCGACCAGGCGAAGACAAGGTGGCTCGCTTCGATTGGTTTGGTGGTTTGGGCCTCAAAACCATCCGCGTCGGTTTCCGAGTTTGGGCCGCAAAACTCGGGGTTCGGTAGTTGAGCCCAAAGCTACCAGTGGCGGGTTTCCTGGGTTTGGGCCTCAAAACCTAGACGGTGCTTCCGAGGAAACGGGGATGGCACGTGGCGGAATCCTGGAGGTTGCGTCGAGGCGACCGCAACTCCAGGCAGGAAGCAGGGCCGTCCATTCAAAATGCGGGAGATATTTCCAGGAGCTTGGACTGCAATGCTTAGGCTAGGTAGTTCACTCAATGTATCTAGGGGGTCTTTGGGAAATAGACGAAGCCCGTTAAGTATGGGGGGAAGGGGTATCCCTCATCCCATCTCTTGAACCCTAATCATTTTGCCCCAACTCTCTCTCTCTACCCTCTCTCTAGTTCATGAGATCCCTAGGTTGATTTCACCAACCTCTGTAAGAACTTGAGTTTGTTGCGAGGAATCGGAGGCCGTAACCTCCGTAAGCCATGGTGGCTTCGACTTCTTGATCGTGTCCCCGTTTTTCTCGTGTTCTTCGCATTTTGCTTTTGCTCCCTCTTTTTCCCGAGATGATTTCTTTTGTAGGGAGTAGCTCTTGCAAATCCGTTAGAACCAAGTTGTTCGTATTCTTGAGGAGCATCTTTGCACCGAAGGAATTCCCCTCAAACCTCACGAGTGCGTAGATCGGGTGATTTCTTTGCGCTGTTCTTCGTTCTTGCCCCTTTTCCCCAAATCCTCGTTTCCCTTTAATTCTCACCAAATTGAGCGATGATTTCTTAGGATTAGCTCCCCAACTATACAAGGATCATGCCTACAAAGTTTGGTTGCGGTTGGAGTTCAATTGGTTGAGTTTTGGGAAGATTTGGAGGAGAGAAAACGATTTTCCTGATCGCTCTGTAGATTTCGGGGGCATAGGATGCTCCAGAGTTTGGCGTCGGACGGTCCGTCGGAGCACCGGACGCTACGTAGTGCTGACGACAGCGTCCGTCGCGATCGTCCATCACTAGGGCTATTTTCGGGCTGTTTTTTAAGCGTCGGACGCTCCTGACAGAGCAGCATCCGTCGTCCGTCGGACTCAGTCCGTCGCCCTCTGCAGCATCCGTCGCCAGCGTCCGACGCCCTTCCAGCAAGGTTTTCAGGATTTTGTTCGTCGCTGTTTTGGCTGTTTCACTCTCGTCCGGACTCCGAATCAAGTTTCGTTTGTTGTGTGGGATTCATATTCACGTAAGGAACCTGATTAGGTACTTTTGAGACCAGTTCTCATAAGTATTTTTGGGTGTGCTCTTGCCTCTTCTCTCTAGGGGTTGAGAGTACCGCTTCTCGGTGTATCGGTTTCGAGTTCGTGGCTTTGATCGTTCTCCATCTTCTCCGACCGCTCCGCTGCACCTTTAGGGGTCTTCCTAAGGTGTCCACCTACTTGTTAGGTCATGTGCAAGTCGGTTCTTCCGAGGTCAAGTTTTGGGTGTGAGTTTGGGACAAGGGCCAAGTCTTTGAGTTGAATTTTATTTGGCTCTCATTCACCCCCCCCCTCTGGTCGCCGTTCTCGTTCCTACAAAAGTGGCAGGGCCCACCTGCCATAGGGTTCGGCCGAATCACCATATGGTGGTTCCAGCTCCCCACGACTTCCTGCATACCGCCATGCATCCACTTGATCTCCTCCGTTGATTTAAGACGGTTACAATGACGGTTTCATCCTACGGTGGCTGATGGAGGTGGCGCGGATCGCTGACATGGCACTGGAGTAGCCCCTACTCCACCTCTAGCTATAAATAGACCCCCTAGGCCCTCACTCTCACTCAAGCCTCATTGGAGAAACTGCTCCTTAGTTGTAGTGCTATGCTAGTTGGAGGAGAGTGAGGGAAGTCTTCTGGAGAAAGCCCCAGATCTCTCGGAATCTTCTCCGGAGCTCTACCTCAGCGGATGCGATTCTCTTGTAAGTTCAGCACTTGTAAGTGATACATCCGAGTTCTTTATAGCAATTAATATTCTAAATCTGGTTTAGCTGTTATACACCTTTTCGCGCTTGTTCATCGCTTTACTTTAAGTAGAGTGCTTTAGCCTTAACGTAGGGTTAAAGTAGTAAGAATAGTGTAGACGTGGTGTCTAGACTAGATCTTGCCTTTGTAAACTGCTTATCGCGTGGATTGTTTGTGGATGCTAGTAGAAGGTGACAGCTCTATCTAGTCTTCGTATTCCACCACGTGTGTCAGATAAGTTCTTAAAAGGTAAGGCCTCAATACAACATGATGTGCGGACACATGGTGGATAAGTACCCATGTATGTTCAATTTTGTGATGAGTGATTGCCCAACACTTGAGCATTTCAGTTTGAGTGGCTTACTACTAATCTTTGCGAAAGCAAATGTGTGCCTGTCTATAGGCTTGTGGTGTGCAGGTATTATGCCTAGTGATAGTTGGTCGGGCTTGAATGGAGCTTGACGCAGGGAGGAAGATCCTCCACACCTCCTCCAATGGCAGCACCTCCAAGAGGGCAGCATTGCCGGGGAAGAGGAGAGGGACCTCCGAGCTCCCTAGGTCTCCTTGGGGTTGAGAGAGGAGAAGAGAGGTGTTCTGTTGGGGGGAAAACTGATTGCGATGGAGTCCCCTCGGGTTTAGGGTAGGAGATAAGAGAAAACTCGGGGCAAGGACTTGGGCCCGACCCTCTCTGGTCGGTTAAGTCCCGGCACTACCGGCCTACAGGCCGGCACTGCTGGCCTGGCCAGGCAGTGAGGTGCTATGCCACCTTGATATTCTATATTTATGCAAATTGTGGACACATACCCCTTGCCATGTGCTGATGAGTAAGCAAATCATCAATCACACAATGACCAACACATTCAAGTTTCTTTCAAAATTGGTTTTGAAGCACATAATGGAAACTTTTTCAAAGTTTTGCTTAAGTCGCTAGGTGGACAAACAAATGTGTGCTATAGTTCAAAACCACGTTACGAGAATCAAGTATATTCAGCTCACTACGCAAAGCACAAAACCTTGTCTCATCGAGAGGCTTGGTGAAGATATCGGCTAGTTGCTTTTCGGTGCTCACATGGCGAGTTGCGATATCTCCTTTTAATTCATGGTCTCTCAAGAAGTGATGACAGATGTCTATGTGATTGATTCTAGAGTGACTAACCGGGTTGTTTGCAAGTTTGATGGCACTCTCGTTATCACACAAGAGAGGTATCTTTGTGAATTGACATCCGAAATCTTTTAAGGTTTGCCTCATCCAAAGTAGTTGAGCACAACATGCGCCGGCTGCAACATACTCGGCCTCGGCGGTGGAAAGGGCTACACAATTTTGCTTCTTAGAACTCCAAGACACTAGGGAGCGTCCAGGGAATTGACACGTCCCCGAAGTGCTTTTTCGGTCTACCTTGCAACCGGCATAATCGGAATCTGAATACCCAAGTAGATCGAACTTAGAGCCCTTAGGATACCATAAGCCAAGTTAGGAGTGAAAACTAGATATCTCAAAATTCTATTAACAACCACCAAGTGGCACTCTTTCGGTTAGCTTGAAATCTAGCACACATGCACACTTAAGCATTATGTCCGGCCTAGATGCACATAAGTAAAGGAGAGAGCCGATCATGGAACGATATACCTTTATGTCCACGGATTTCCCTCCTTCATCAAGATCAAGATGTCCATTAGTTGGCATGGGAGTCTTGATTGGCTTAGCATTGGCCATGTCAAACTTTCTCAACATATCATGGGTGTACTTGGTTTGGCATAAGAAAGTCCCTTCCTTGAGTTGCTTGATTTGAAATCCGGGAAGAACTTTAGCTCACCCATCATAGACATCTCAAATCTTTTAGTCATGATCCTACTAAACTCATCACAAAATGATTGGTTAGTACTACCAAATATTATGTCATCGACATATATTTGGCACACAAATATTTCATTATTGAGCTTGTGAGTAAAGAGAGTAGGATCCGCTTTGCCTATTTCAAAGCCATTTTTGAGTAGAAAGTCCTTAAGGCATTCATACCATGCTCTTGGAGCTTGTTTAAGCCCATAGAGTGCCTTATGGAGTTTGAAGGCATGATGAGGGAACTTGGGGTCTTCAAAGCCCGGTGGCTGCTCAACATAGACCAATTCATGGATTGGGCCATTGAGGAATGCACTCTTCACATCCATTTGTTGAAGCTTGAAATCATGATGGGCGGCATAGGCCAAAAGCATTCGAATTGCTTCAAGCCTAGACACCGGTGCATATGTCTCTTCAAAGTCTAAGCCCTCCACTTGAGTGAATCCTTGAGCTACAAATCTTGCCTTGTTCCTTGTCACCATGCCTTGCTCATCTTGCTTGTTGCGGAAGACCCACTTGGTTCCAATCACATTTGTGTTGGGTCTTTCCACCAATGAGCAAACCTTGTTCCTTTCAAAGCTATTTAGCTCTTCTTGCATAGCCATTACCCAATCCGGATCTTCTAAAGCTTGATCAACCTTGAGACGTTCCAAAGAGGAGACAAAAGAGTAATATTGACAAAAATTTGCCAAATGTGAACGAGTAGTTACCCCCCTTCGAAGACTCCCAAGTATGTTATCAACGGGTGATCCTTTTGAATGGTTTGCCTCAGCCTTGGGTGTTCTGTGGCTTCTTGTTGATCAGCTTGGTCATCATACTCATACTCTTCAAATATTGGTTGTAGGTTTCTTGGTGTAGCAGGTGATGAACTTGCTGTCTGTCTACTGGGTCTGGACATGCCAACCTCTGGCCCGGCAGTGCCGGCCATAGGGGCAGAGCCCTGACCAGGGAGCACTGCTGGCCCACCTTCTTCAAGTCTTGGGGCAGTAGCTTCATCACCTTGAGGTTCCACTTCTGTGGCTTGGATTTCTTGTGGCCTAATGTCACCAATAGCCATATTCTTGATTTCTTCACATGATGGTTCCTCATTACCTACAATCACTTGATCAATTTTCTCTACTTGAGAGCCATTAGATTCATCAAATGTCACATCTATCGCAATTTCAATTTTCCCTACGGTCTTGTTGAATACACGATAGGCATGCTCCTTTGATCCATAACCAAGAAGAAAACCTTCATCAACTTTAGGTACAAACTTAGAGGTTTTGGGTTTCTTGTTAAGTATGAAACACTTGCACCCAAAGACTCTAAAGTAAGACACCTTTGGTTTGTTACCGTTAGGAGTTCATATGAAGTCTTCTTCAAGATCTTGTGTAGATAGAGCTGGTTGATGGCATGACAAGCGGTGTTCGGCTTCGGCCCAAAAGATATCTGAAGTCTTGTACTCATCTAGCATTGTCCTTCCCATGTCAATGAGTGTCCGGTTCTTCCTCTCTACTACACCATTTTGTTGAGGGGTGTATGGAACGGAAAACTCATGCTTGATGCCCTCATCATCAAGAAACTCCTCCACTTGAGTGTTCTTGAATTCGGTTCCATTGTCACTACGAACTTTCTTGATTTGGAACCCGAATTCTCTTGTGCTCTTCTAATGAAGGTTTTCACCTTATCTTGCACTTGTGCCTTATCATACATGAAAAACACCCAAGTGAATCGAGTAAAATCATCAACAATAACTAAACCATGTTTGTTACCGCCAATGCTTATGTAGGCCACCGGTCCAAAGAGATCCATGTGAATTAGTTCCAATGGTTGCTTGGTGGAGACAATGCTCTTTGGGTGGGTGAGGTGCACCTACTTGCTTTCTGGCTTGGCAAGCACTACAAATTCTATCCTTCTCAAAATGAACATTGGTTAGTCCAAGAATGTGTTCATCTTTTAGGAGTTTGGCCAAGTTCCTCATCCCAACATGAGCTAGTCAGTGATGCCATAGCCAACCCATACTAGATTTTGCTACTAAACAAGTCCCCAAGTTTAGCTTTACTTTTGTTGAAATCAACTAGGTAAAGCTTGCCCTTCAAACGACCCGTAAAGACAATAGAGGAATCCTCCCTCTTAAAGACTTCCACACCCTTATTCGTAAAGAGACAATTGAAGCCCATCTCACACAATTGAGAAACGGACAACAAGTTGTAACTCAACGAATTCACATGTAATACATTTGAGATGGAGTGATCAAGAGTAATAGCAACTTTACCAAGTCCAATCACTTCCCCTTTGGAGTTGTCACTGAAGAAAATATTCTCACTTGCATTTGATGTAGGGGAATATGATGAGAACATACTCTTCCTCCGGTCATATGATTTGTACATCCACTATCAAGCACCCAACTCGATCCATCGGAGGAGTATGCCTACAAAACAAGTTTAGTTCCTAGATTTAGGTCCCCAATTAATCTTGGGGCCTTGCATGTTAGTTACCACAATCTTAGGAACCCAAATGTTAATGCTTCTTTTGTTATGTTCTCATCACCCACAAATTCTGCAATGACTTTATCACGGTCATTGCATTTCAACATGTAGCATGAGGACAAGCTTCCTTGGGGTGATCTTTTCTTGGGTTGATAGGAAAACTTGGTTTTGGCCACTCAGATTGAGTCCTTGGTTTCTAAGAAACCTGCTTTTGTTGGGGCATCCTCTTGGCATGGGCTTGAGCCTTAACTTGATCAGGTGAAGCAATGGTAGCCTCCCTTTCTTGGGGAGCGGCACTACCGGCCTGAGGTCCGGCACTGCCGGCCTCAGGTCCAGCAGAGCTGCTGTCTGTGCAGGCTTATCTGCACCAATGCTTTACTTCTTCTCAAACTTGACACACTCAATGTCTTTTATCATTTTTCTTCCATTGGTCCTACCACCTTGAGTGTGTCCAAGCCCATCTTTGATTGATGGATGCCTTCCATCCTTGTATTGAATCTTCTTTGGCTCAACTTTGTCTTTGTCATTCTTCTTTGGCTCAACTTTATCTTTGTCATTCTTCTTTGAAACTAAGATGACATTGTTGAGCCTTGCTATTTCTTTGTTCATGGCCTCCATGTTGGCAAGGTTAGTGGAATAGGGATTCATATCAACATTATAGCATTTTCCACAACCTTGACTAGTGGATGGAGAAGAGGCATCATTTGCTTTAGAGAGATGTGAGTTGCCCTCCCAAAGAAGAGAGTATTGTGTCTCAAGCTCTTGATGCTTTTCAACTAAGCCACAATGCGTTTGCTTAAGATCACCACACTCCTTAGTGAGAGCATGAGCTTCTTGTTCTTTGGCCAAAGCCTTAGTCAAAGAGCTCACCTCTCTTCTTTCTAATTCAAGAGCTTCCTCACTAGCAATGTAAAGATCCTCTTGTTTAATAAGAGTCTTTTCTCTAGATGCTAGCTCAGCTTTGGTTGCCTCTAATTCATCCAATATATTAGCAATGAAGAGTTTGGTCTTAGGATCCATGTTACTAGTTATTTCTTTTAACTCTTCATCACTAGATTCATCATCACTAGAGAAATCACTAGAATCACTACTAGAGATGTCTTTGGGAGAAGGAGCTAGGGGTTTCGGTTTTGATTTTACCTTCTCACCCTTTGCCATGAGACAAGTGTGAGGGAAGCTTTCTTCATCATCGGACATGTTGTTGAAGAGCCTTGGTGAAGTGGATGGCTTTTGAATAGCAATTGTGGCCATCTCCTGATCTTCACTTGAGCTATCGGTTGATTCATCCCAACCATGTCCAATTTGAGCTCACCTCCAAATCTTTTCCCTTTCATGTAGTCACCTTTGTCTTCTCTCTTTCCTTTGCCAAATTTGTTTTATTCCTTCTTGTTTTGGCAATTGGCAATGAAGTGTTCAATGCTACCACACCTAAAGCATGTTCTTGATTTCATGATTGGGAACTTCCTCTTCATAAGCTTGTACCCATTGCTCTTTATTCCCTTGTTGAATCTTCTCATGAATAGGGTCATGTCATCAATGTTCTCTTCTTGCTCATCTTCACTTCCACCATCACTTGATGTTGAAGTTTCGGGTTGATGCTTGATGGCTTTGGTTGCTTGAGCTTTGCTTGAGGTTGCTTGCTTGCTATTTTTGGAACAGCTAGGGGCTGTTTTCTTTGTGCTCTTGTTTGCCTTGAGAGCCACATCCTTGATCTTCATGCCCTCCAACCTTGCTTTCATCTCTCCAAGCTTCTTCCTTTCTTGTGCTTCTTCCCTTTGCAGATCAAAGGTGATAATCCTTCCAAGCACATCACTTAGTGTGAAGTACTCAAATCTTTTCTTATCCCTTATCAATGTCACAACGGTCTCATTCCTTGGAGAATAGGCTTCAAGTATGATCTTAACAACCTTGTGATCATTGACCTCTTCACCACCAAGACCTCTAATCTTGCCAACAATTGTCATCAACCTATCAAACATTTCTTGTGGCCCTTCACCTTCATTGATCACAAACCGATTGAGCTTGGCCATGAATAAGTCAATCTTAGATTGCCTTACTTTGCTCACACCCTCATGTGCAGATGCAAAGTGTCCCATCTCTCCTTGGCAACCTCCAAGCCCATGACCTTGTTGTACTCATCACCATCCAATGCACTTAGCAACACACTAGTTGCTTGTGCATTAAGTTGTGTGCAACGAAGCTCGATGGTGGTGGGCTTGTAGTATCCATTGGTGGGTCAGATCCTCTATGGACAATCTCCCAAGCACCGGGGGTGAAGACCTACAAGATAAGCTTTCATCAAGTGTTTCCACTTGGCAAAGTTAGTCCCATCAAAGTGAGGCAATTTTCCCGTGGGAACATGGAATAGAGGTTTATGCTCATTCTTAGAAATGGATGAATAATCAAAGGATATGGCAGAGTATTTCTTGCTGCCTTCCACCTTCTTCTTCTTCTTCTTCTTCTTCTTCTCATCCTTCTTCTCTATCTTGGAGGAATGGTATGATGCATCATCATCACTCTCGGAGCTACTAGACTCAACTTCCACTTGGGAGGCGTGCTCTTTGCTTTTCTTGAGCTCCTCCTCCTTTGCCTTTAGCTCCTTCTTGAGAGCTCTAACTTCTCTTCTATGGAGCTTCTCGGCAAGCTTCTTGCTTCATTGAGAGCTTTTTCTTCCTTTTGTAATCTTTTTCCTTCTTTTCTCAATCTTCTTGCTTCGATTCTTCTTGCCTTCTCTCTCTCGGACATGGCAGCAGAGGTCAAGTAGTTTTTCCGAGTTTCCACTCTTGCTACTGTCCGTGGAGTGCACCTCAATAGTTTGGGGTCAACCACCGCAACTTTACCCTCTTCAGCCATTACCTCACACGGTTAAGTGCTTCTTGAGGTAACCTTGATCTGATACCACTTGTAAGGACCTGATTAGCCTAGAGGGCGGTGAATAGGCCTGTTTAAAACAAACTGCAACTTTCTATCAGCAGTGAGGTCGGCACTGCCGGGCTTGAGGCCGGCACTGCCGGGGTGGCCGACACTGTTGGACTAAGGGCAACAGTGCTGGTCACCAGAACAGATGTATGCACAATTCAAAATGTAAACTAAGAATGTAAATTGTGCTTGAATAGAAACCTTCCTAGAGGTGTAGAGAACCTCTAGTACCACCTGAAGATGTAGCAACACACCCACAGAGTAGATCGGGTCCAAACCCTAGAAATCACCTTGCGCACAAGATATATGAAAGTAAAGTAACAAGCACACGGTGACACAAGATTTGACCTGTGGTTCAGCCCCGCCACCAAGGCTTGCCTACGTCCATGTTGTTGAGGTGCACCACACAAGGCTCAAGCTCGCCACACAAGGCTAGCTCTTTCCTCGGTCTCAAGTCAAGGGAATGAACCCTTAAGATGAGAGAAGTGTATTAGAAAATAAATGGGTGATACAAACTTCCTTAGGCTGCCACACGAAGGAGACAAGCTCAAGGGCAACCTCTAGCCGGCTAGGAGCAAAGCTCCAAGAGTAAAGAACTCAAACCGCCGGCCACCACACAAACCAAATGCTTGTAGGAGTGAAGATCCGAGGGAGAAGCTTCTTCTCGAAGCTTGGAGGCTCAATCTCTAAAAGAATGATCGGAGATCAATGGGGGAGAGTGGTTGAGAACCAAGGGAGAAGGGAGAGCAGAGAGGAGCTTCTCTTTCTGTTCTTGCGAAGTTAGAATGAAGGAATGGCAGAACTAGCCGTTGGGGAGGAGTGAGGGGTAAGAAATACCTCCTTACCACCAACGGGCAGAACAAGTCGCGACAGTGCTGTCCTGTAGCCCGGCACTACCGGCCTACCCGGCACTGCTGGCCTGAGCGCGAGCACTGCCGGCCTGGCACAACCAGCAAGGAATGATCTTCAATTTAGTTGGCTGATTTGCCTTCTAAGTCTATGGGGTGTGATGTATATTTGTAGATATGCATTTGGTTCACTTGTTGGCATGCGTGTTGAATCCCTCTTTATAGTACGGCAAACCTAACTCAAATTCAAAGTATTGAAGAATTAAACTCCTTTGAGCTTGTTGCCATGCACTTTTGTAATTGGAGGGTCCGCCAACCTGTTCATCAACCTCCTTAAGTTTAAACTGCTTGTCATACTCACAAAGTCTCATTAGTCTTCTAATTATGTTGTCATGTCACCAAACCCCACTTTAGGGCTTGTTTGCACTTTCAAAAAAAAATCCTTCCTTTAAACCACAACACACCTTGTTCATCTTGTGTGAATCCTGGGGCTTTTCCCTCTTTGATCAGTCCTTTGACTTCTATGATCTTCTCATCTGTGAGTTGACCCTTGCGAATTTCTTGTTCCAATGTAGAATCTACTTCTATGGAAACAACTTCCGTGTTTGATACAAATCCTAGGTTGAGTTTGGCAAACTCCTCATATAACTCAGGTTGTTGCTGTTGTAACTCCAACACATTGCAATAGCTCTTTCGACTCAATGCGTTTGCAACCACATTGGCTTTGCCTGGATGATAGTTGATGTTCAAGTCATAATCCTTTATCAGCTCCAGCCATCTACGTTGCCGAATATTTATGTCTTGCTGAGTGAAAATATACTTTAAGCTCTTATGATCATATAGGTTTCTATTTTCTTCCCAATCAAATAGTGTCTCTAGATCTTCAAAGCATGCACTAGAGCCGCTAACTCTAGATCATGAGTTGGATAATTCACTTCATGCTTCCTGAGTTGTCTCGAGGCATAAACGACACATGGCCTTCCTTCTTAAGAACACACCCATGACCTTGGCGTGAAGCATCACAATACATAGAGAAACTTTTCCGGACATCTGGAATAATTAAGACTGGAGCAGAAGTCAGTCTCTTCTTGAGTTCATCAAAACTGGCTTGACATTCTGGTGACCACACAAATTTAGATTCTCTCTAACCACTTGGTCATAGGTCTTGCTTCCTTTGAGAATCCTTCAATGAACCACCGATGATAACCAGCCATTCCCAAGAAACTTCTAATTTCACTAACATTCTGGGGTGCTCCCCATTCTAGAACATCCTCCACTTTTCCTAGATCTACAGACACTCCTCCTTCTGAAATGACATGACCCAGAAAGGAGACTTCCTTCAACCAAAACTCACACTTGTTGAACTTTGCATATAACTGATTTTCTCCGAGCCTCTGCAATACCAATCTCAAATGTTCTTCATGCCCTTCCTCGTTTCTAGAGAATACCAAAATATCATCAATAAAGACCACAACAAACTTGTCCAAATAATCCATGAAAACCTTATTCTAAAGATACATGAAGTATGCTGGTGTTGATGGGATATCCTATAGGGTACCCATAGACGGGCTTACCGGAGCCTTGGGCCTCTTTCACTTGGCCCACGAAGGAAGACAGACAAGCCAAGCCGAATTCTACTCGGTAACGATGACAGGACCGAAGCGTAGATTAGGACTCTAAGTTTGTAACTGAGTAGGATTAGAACAGCCCTCGGCCAGTCCCTGTGATGAAGACATCCACACCAATGATACATCCACGCCATCACGAGTACCAGTTTCTAGTCCTATTACTCGCGCTCGTGCTCGTCAAATTAATCATCAAGTAAGTTCACTCTTGAGTTCCTATCCATCATATTTAGACCATGGAGACGCGTGCACTCTTGTTTTGATTAGGAACCAGGGAGAGGACCGAAAGGGACAAGGATTCGCGGAGGCTGGATTCGGACTCGCGGAGGCTGGATTCGGATTCTAGGACAGCTCCAACTTGTGATTGTCACCACGGTCGCATACGGACTCGGATTGGGGTGTTCAAGTACTTTAGGAATCCTTATGAAGTCTATTTTCATATGGATCTAGAATCACGTCCATATCTGTTCTGAGGCAGCCGCAATGACCGAATTACGACCGAGAGCTTTTCTATCCAAAGGTGTTGTGTCATCTTAGTTTGGTCCAATGGGTCGTGTATCAAGTTGGGTCCATTAGGGACGCGTCCTAGGGTTGGAAAACGACCCCAACACCCTGGTGGTCGTCCTTCCACTTTTATATACTCATTAGCCGCCACCAAGAACAGTTAGGTTTTGTTTCGTCGAGTTAGCATTGTTGCCGCCTTTCAGCGCGCGTGTTGGATCAACCGTCCGTCTGATTGTCAACAGAAACCTCACCATATTGTGTTCTCAGATTGAAACCTTCATATTCATCTTGCCATTGAGTGCTTGTTTCATCTTGTTCTTGCTGGTTCTTAGATTGCTTGCAGGACGGGAGCCCTAGTGGCTGGTTGTCGCGCCGCAAGATCACGACAACCATTGGAGGTGGTGTATCGGTTTGCTAAGGCGCAGCGTCCTTGGACGGTTGTAGTCGAGCCGTGAACGTCATCCCCATCCACCAATCGAGTTATCCACTTTCTTTCATCGAAAGATCGGACCGCGAACCCTACGGGTCGTCATCAGTTGGTAATCAGAGCAAGGTTTATCGGTGAGAGACTTCCAATTCTTCGCAAAAAAAAAATTTCCCATAGTCCAGAAAAGCCAAAAAAAGTAGTAGATTAGTTTTCCGTAATCCCATAAACCCGTTGAGCCTTTTTGCTAGTACTACTTAGTTAGGGCTTGTTGAGTCGTCGGTTGCATCGGTTTTGTTGAGTTGCTGGTTTTAGTTATAGTCCTTTAGAGTTTCGAGTTCTTGTCATGTTCTAGTCCTAGTCTAAGTAGATTTCGTGGCTGTCAAGTTTGAGTCTGAGTTGTTTTCTATAATCAAGTTCGATTCGAATTCGAGTTCTAGTTCTACCCGTATTCGCTGCTATAAATTTTGAGTCTGAGTTGTTTTCCATAGTTGAGTCCGAGTGCTACTTTGATATTTATTTCCTTGAGTCTGAAATCCTTTCGATATTCGATACTCAAGTCTGAACCATAGAAGTCGTATCATCTTACAGCAAAGCTTACTTTAGAGAGAGAGAGAAGTGTGTGTGGTGATTTGCTCTTTTGACATCTCTCTGTTCATATAATCAGTTTTGAGGATCCCCTAAAAAAAGGAAAAAAAAAGAAAAAAAAGACAAGAAAAAGACAAGAAAAATAAAACAAAAAGAAAAAAAAAGACAAGAAAAAAAAGAGAAGGGGTTGATCTTTGTGTTGTCTCCTTTGATTAGGTGGTGTTTGTGAGTTCCTTTGTGTCCAGGCTCGCGTCTCTAGCACGGTCTAGGCTAGGACCAGCACAGTACCACCTTTGAACGATTATTCAGCTCGCTTTTTAAACTAACGTGGTGCTAGTATTTGTCCTTGAGCATAACATTGGCCACCTATAGCTCCACATATTCGACTACAACTTGACAGGTGTTGTGCTACGGTACCGATACATTCACTTCCAAGGTTGCAGGCTTGTTGGTTGTTGACCCCTCTTGTTTGAGCAAGGTAAGAACTGGTAAGAGCTTGAGAAACAGGTTGAGAGCGAGTGCCTTGCTGTAGCTACATCCTAATAGTTGTAGGGCTTTTATTTCTTCACTTGTATTCTTGTTGTTCTTGTCTTTTAAACCATGTCAGGAACAGAGGACAATAACCAGATGCCACAAACTCCACGCACCAAGGGCATCATTCAACATTTTACAAGACAAGTGCAGCTGCACGCAGATGGTCTTGATCGAGATTTACAGGTGACCAATGAAAAGATTGGGCAATTGGAGTCCGCCCAACTCACCACCACCACCAAGCTTACAAGAGTTGAAGCATCGATGGCTCGTATGGACAAAAGCCTTGTTGCTCTTCTACAACGTTTTGATGACTTCCACACAAAAGACAAAGAGAAGAATGATGACGGCAACAAGGACGAGGAGCGGGTCGAAGATAATGATGAGGATGCTTACTCTGGAGATATGGATCTTGATGACAATGACCTTCGTGATCGACGTCGCCTACACTTAATCGAAGAAGTATGGGTCACCGTCGACGTGAGGTACACAATAACAATGATGCTTTTAGTAAGATTAAATTTAAAATACCTCCTTTTGATGGCAAGTATAATCCTGATGCATACATTTCATGGGAAATTGCTGTTGACCAAAAGTTTGCATGTCATGAATTTCCTGAGAATATACGTGTTAGGGCTGCTACTAGTGAGTTACTGACTTTGCTACTGTATGGTGGATAGAGTATAGTAAGAAAAATCCTAGGAACATACCACCGACTTGGGATGCTTTGAAAACAATCATGAGGGCTAGATTTGTTCCTTCTTACTATGCACGTGATTTGCTACATAAACTACAACAACTAAGACAGGGTGCTAAAAGTGTAGAAGAGTATTATCAAGAATTACAAATGGGTATGTTGTGTTGTAATTTATAGGAGGATGAGGAACCTGCTATGGCAAGATTTTTGGGTGGGTTAAATCATGAAATTCAGGACATCCTTGCATATAAAGAGTACACTAACGTAACCCGTTTGTTTCATCTTGCTTTTAAAGCTGAAAGGGAAGTGCAGGGGTGACGTGCGAGTGCTAGGACTAACTTTTCTGCAGGGAAGACTAATTCATGGCAGCCCCGTATGACTACTACTACGACTACACCAGGTCCTACTAGCAACAAGCTTCGTGCTACTCCAGCGAATTCAGTGGCGAAGACGGTACAGAAGCCTAGTGCAAGTGCTTCGTCCATGGCATCTACAGGTAGAACAAGAGACATTCAGTGTCATCGATGCAAGGGATATGGACATATGATGCGTGAGTGTTCAAGCAAGCGCGTTATGATAGTCAAAGATGATGGTGCAGCCGACCACTATGAGAGCCTCATTGTACAGCGTGTGCTTAGTGCACAAATGGAGAAGGCGGAGCAAAATCAGCAACACACGTTGTTCCAAACAAAGTGTGTCATCAAGGAGCGTTCATGTCGCATGATCATTGATGGAGGTAGCTGCAACAACTTGGACAGTAGAGACATGGTGGAGAAGCTTGCGCTTACGACCAAACCACACCCACATCCATATTACATTCAATGGTTAAACAACAGTGGTAAGGCAAAGGTAACTAGACTTGTGCGCATCAATTTTTCCATTGGATCCTATAATGATGTGATTGAATGTCATGTTGTGCCTATGCAAGCTTGTAATATTCTGCTAGGTAGACCATGGCAATTTGATAGGGATTCTATGCATCATGGTAGAGCAAATCAGTATTCTTTTCTATACCATGATAGAAAAATTGTGTTGCATCCTATGTCTCCTGAAGCCATTATGCATGATGATGTTGCTAAAGTTGCAAAGGCTACAAGTGAGAACAATAAAAATGTCAAATCTGTTGTTGATAAGCAAACTGAGATTAAATTGAATGGGAATTATTTGCTTGCTACTAAATCTGATGTTAATGAGTTGAATGCATCCACTTCTGTTGCTTATGCTTTAGTATGCAAAGATGCATTGATTTCCATTGACGATATGCAGCATTCCTTGCCTCCTGTTGTGGCTAACGTTTTGCAGGAGTATTCCGATGTTTTTCCAAGTGAGATACCAGCGGGGCTGCCACCAATACGAGGGATTGAGCACCAAATTGATCTTATTCCTGGTGCATCTTTGCCAAACCGTGCGCCATACAGGACAAATCCGGAAGAAACGAAGGAAATTCAGCGACAAGTGCAAGAACTCCTCGACAAAGGTTATGTGCGTGAGTCCCTTAGTCCTTGTGTTGTTCCTGTTATTTTAGTGCCTAAGAAAGATGGTACATGGCGCATGTGTGTTGATTGTAGAGCTATTAATAATATCACCATTTGATATCGACACCCTATTCCATGTTTGGATGATATGCTTGATGAACTGAGTGGTGCTGTTTTGTTTTCCAAAGTTGATTTGCGTAGTGGGTACCACCAGATTCGTATGAAATTGGGAGATGAATGGAAAACTGCTTTCAAAACTAAATTTGGCTTGTATGAGTGGTTAGTCATGCCTTTTGGGTTAACTAATGCACCAAGTACTTTCATGAGATTAATGAACGAGGTTCTGTGTGCTTTCATTGGAAAATTTGTTGTAGTCTACTTTGATGATATATTGATTTATAGCAAATCTATGGATGAACATCTTGATCACTTACGTGCTGTTTTTAATGCTTTACAAGATGCACGTTTATTTGGTAATCTTGAGAAGTGCACCTTTTGCACCGATCGAGTGTCTTTTCTTGGCTATGTTGTGACTCCACAGGGAATTGAGGTTGATCAAGCCAAGGTAGAAGCTATACAGGAATGGCCTGTACTAAAGACTATCACACAGGTGCGGAGTTTCCTAGGACTTGCTGGATTCTATCGCCGTTTTGTGAAGGACTTTAGCACCATTGCTGCACCTTTGAATGAGCTTACAAAGAAGGGAGTGCCTTTTAAGTGGGACAAAGTACAAGAGAACTCCTTCAACATGCTAAAAGATAAGTTGACACATGCACCTCTCTCCAACTTCCTGATTTTAATAAGATGTTTGAGCTTGAATGTGATGCTAGTGGAATTGGACTGGGTGGTGTTTTGTTACAAGAAGGCAAACCTGTTGCGTATTTTAGTGAAAAATGGAGCGGGCCTGTTCTAAATTATTCTACTTATGATAAGGAATTGTATACTCTTGTTTGCACATTAGAAACATGGCAGCATTACTTGTGGCCCAAAGAGTTTGTTGTTCATTCTGATCATGAATCTTTGAAGCATATTCGTAGTCAAGGGAAATTGAACCGTAGACATGCTAAGTGGGTTGAATTTATTGAATCTTTTCCTTATGTTATTAAGCACAAGAAAGGGAAAGAGAATATTATTGCTGATGCTTTGTCTAGGAGATATACCTTGCTGAATCAACTTGATTACAAAATCTTTGGATTAGAAACAATTAAGGACCAATACGTTAATGATGCTGATTTTAAAGATGTGTTGCTGCATTGTAAAGATGGGAAAGGTTGGAACAAATTCATCGTTAGTGGTGGGTTTGTGTTTAGAGCTAACAAGCTATGCATTCCAGCTAGCTCCGTTCGTTTGTTGTTGCTGCAGGAAGCGCATGGAGGTGGCTTGATGGGGCATTTTGGAGCTAAGAAAACGGAGGACATACTTGCTGGTCATTTCTTTTGGCCAAAGATGAGAAGAGATGTGGAGAGGTTTGTTGCTCGTTGCACGACATGTCAAAAGGCTAAGTCACGGTTAAATCCACACGGTTTGTATTTGCCTCTACCTGTTCCTAGTGCCCCTTGGGAAGATATTTCTATGGATTTTGTGTTGGGTTTGCCAAGGACTAGGAAGGGACGTGATAGTGTGTTTGTGGTTGTTGATAGATTTTCTAAGATGGCACATTTCATACCCTGTCATAAAACGGATGATGCTACTCATATTGCTGATTTGTTCTTTCGAGAAATTGTTCGATTGCATGGTGTGCCCAACACAATTGTTTCTGATCGTGATGCTAAATTTCTTAGTCATTTTTGGAAGACTTTATGGGGAAAACTAGGAACTAAGCTTTTATTTTCTACTACATGTTATCCCCAAACCGATGGTCAAACTGAAGTTGTCAATAGAACTTTGTCTACCATGTTAAGGGTTGTTTTAAAGAAGAACATTAAGATGTGGGAAGATTGTTTGCCTCATATTGAATTTTCTTATAATCGTTCGCTGCATTCTACTACAAAGATGTGCCCATTTCAGATTGTATATGGTTTCTTGCCTCGTGCTCCAATTGATTTGATGCCTTTGCCATCTTCTGAAAAACTAAATTTTGATGCTACTAAGCGTGCTGAATTGATGTTAAAATTGCATGAAACAACTAAAGAAAACATAGAGCGTATGAATGCTAAATATAAGTTTGCTGGAGATAAAGGTAGAAAGGAACTAATATTTGAACCTGGAGATTTAGTTTGGTTGCACTTGAGAAAGGATAGGTTTCCTGATTTGAGAAAGTCTAAATTGATGCCTAGAGCTGATGGACCATTTAAAGTGTTAGAGAGAATTAACGATAATGCCTATAATCTCGATCTGCCTGCAGCTTTTGGGGTTAGTCCCACATTTAACATTGCAGATTTGAAGCCGTATTTGGGAGAAGAAGACGCGCTTGAGTCGAGGACGACTCAAATGCAAGAAGGGGAGGATGATGAAGACATCCACACCAATGATACATCCACGCCATCACGAGTACCAGTTTCTGGTCCTATTACTCGCGCTCGTGCTCGTCAAATTAATCATCAAGTAAGTTCACTCTTGAGTTCCTGTCCATCATATTTAGACCATGGAGACGCGTGCACTCTTGTTTTGATTAGGAACCAGGGAGAGGACCGAAAGGGACAAGGATTCGCGGAGGCTGGATTCGGACTCGCGGAGGCTGGATTCGGATTCCAGGACTGTTGACACCGTTTTCCAACACGTGTCAAATGGACTGAGGCTTGACTGGTCAGTGGCCGTTCTCCATCGGCATCGGGAAAGTTTTGAGCCGATATTGCCGATGGCAGAGTGCTGCGGAAAGACCAAGTGCGTTGCCGATGGAGGCTGGATGATCTTTGCCGACAAAGGTTAATTGGTGAAGTCTTGCTGGAGCTAATTGCCATTGAAGAGTCATTGCCGATTGCCGATGAGGGGTCATTGCTGATTGCCGATGAAGAGTCATTGCTGATTACCGATGAGGGGTCATTACCGATTGCCGATGGGTGAGTTACCAGCACAAGGTCGCTAATCAGAAATGTTGCCGATTGCCGATCAGGAAAGTGTTGCCGATGCCGATGGCCGTAACTTAGTGCTTGGTGGCAGCAGAAGGTTACCGGCGGTCAAAAGAAGGAAGGCGCGGATTAAAGGGATCTTCCGATGGAAAGTTTTCATCGAGGAGGAGAATTAGGAAACTGGTGTTTTGTACCAGTATTATTATAGTAGTTCGAGTCCAACTCTTGCATGAGTCGTTTATTTTCCTTTAAAATAGGTGTGTTTGTTTAGGAAATAAATATTGTTATCCGGCTCCTGCGCGAGTCAGTTTCCTTTAAAGTAGGAGTTTGTTTTAGGAAGGATATGTGTCGTGTCTTTGTACAACTCTCCATGCGGGAGTATAAATATGTGCCCGAGGGCTATGGAAAATATACAATCCAATTCAAAACAAACCAATTTTATCTTATTCTACTTTTTATCACAATTTACCTTTTTACTGCATTAGCTATAGTTTTCAACGAGTTCTTCAAGCTTTCGACGGGCTGCATCATCCTGATCTCCGTCAAATCCTTGCTAGTTCCGCGTGGGAGTACCTCTGAGCTTTGGCAATCCGGGCGCATCGCTGTTTGCCTCGTTCAGCTCTGCTCTAGTTATCCTTGATCAATCTGAGCCTTGACGTCCGGGCGTATCGCTGTCGTCTCGTTCAGTTTGTTCTAGTTATCATCCTTGTCGATTGATTGGTCAAATCGACTGGCACGCCTCCGGAATACCGAGCTTTGGGTAATAGCCCGAGGTGTTCACAGATTTGACGCTTTTTGTGTCAACACCTCTTTTGGCACACTCGGTGGGACAAGATTATACAGATCTACACATTCGGCATGGGTGATCACGCCGATGTCAACCAGAGGAATTTCATTGAAGTGTCTGAGGCCGATCTCAAAGATGATCAGAAGCAGGCCATGGAGCGGGCTATGGAGGAATACAAGCAGCTGTATCTCAAATCCTTCAGCCTCAGCAGGAGTGGCGAAGCAATTCAGAAGCAAGATCCGCTGTTACCACGGCAGGTCACGTATGACGCCAACCCTGGTAAGCTACAAGAGATGGTTAATGCTGCGGTAAGTCAAGCTTTGATTAACCACTCCAGCGTGCTGTCCAATACTGTCTACAATGTCGTCGCGCAAACATTCAAAGAAGGGCACGCACCGCGATATGTTGGTCCAGCGTACCATCAACCCGGATTGGCATCTACGAGCCCATCGGCAGCCCCAATGGCATCTTCCACCCCTATGGAACCGTCTGCCGATGCGGCTACATCACCAAGGCCGAACGCCGCCGATATCACCAAGCTCAACCCAGATCCAGCCGCGTCGGCGACTTCAGGACCAGCCCCTGCCAACTGGTGGGGATACGGTATGCCTCCAAATCTATATGCTGGTTCTAATCTGGTGCAGGGAGATAGTTCAGCCTGGAGGAACTCTACGGCATCGGCAATGCAGTCACAGCCGACGGCCCATATGATGCACAACTCTGCGCCTGCTCCAACCATACAAGTGCCATCAGATGATCTCCAAGTAATCCCCAAGATACCTCTGATGCCACCATCGGCAAGCTCTGTGCCGATGCAACGCATTATAACCGCCGGAAGTCAGTCTCTGGTGGCAAATTCTCAAGCTGGAATGCCGATTCCCCAAAGTAATCTGGTGATTGACTACTCCAGAATACAAGAACCGCATGCTCCAGTCAACTATCAGCCATCGGCAAGCCATATGCCGGTGATCTATAATCCTGGGTGGGTCAACCAGCTGCCAGCTCAGCAGCCTGGTGCGCCGATGTATTATTATGGAGGCCCAACTTACACTCAGAGCGGACCATCGGTACAACAACCGATGAATGTGACAGTTCAGCCAAATCCGCCAAGTGTGCAGAACTATCCATCGGTAAGTCAACCGATGTATAGTGTTCAGATGACTGGTACTGCGCCTGCAACTACTACGCATCTTCAAGAGGCGCGTCAGCCGACTGCACCAGTCGACAACCAGCCAATGAGTCAGCAAGAGCAGGATGCATATTGGGTCGGTAAGATTGCCGAAGTCATGAAAGAGCAATTCGACATCAAGCACAGGGTCAACACGTACTCTTATCGGACTCCGTATCCTCCTGCATATGACTTGATTCCTCTTCCAAATCGGTACAAGGTGCCCGATTTTACCAAGTTCTCCGGCCAAGACAACACGTCGACAATGGAGCACATCAACCGCTTCATTATCCAGTGCGGAGAAGCTGCCAGTAGGGAGGAATTAAGGGTGAGATTGTTCTCTGCATCATTGTCTGGATCGGCATTCACATGGTTCATATCATTGCCTCCAAATTCTATGATTACATGGGCCGATCTGGAGAGGCAATTTGACAAGTACTTCTTCGCTGGCATACATGAGAAGAAGCTTACCGATTTGGTCAAGATGAGGCAACACAACGACGAATCGGTGGAAAGCTTTGTGCAAAGGCTACGGGACGTGAAGAACAAGTGCTACAGTTTGGTGTTTGATGATCGGCAACTGGCAGATTTGGCCTTCCAAGGATTGCTGCCGGACATCAAAGACAAGTATGCGTCCCAAGAGTTTGACAGTCTAAGTCATCTGGTGCGGAGAATTGCCGATCAAGATATCAAAGCCTTTGAAACCAGGAAGATTTGGAACAAGAAGGTGACCTTCATCGGGAAAGAAGAAGACTCTGGATCGGATGAAGAGCTGAATGTCGATGCGACCGAATGGGTGAAGGATAAAAAGCCTATGTCTTGTCCGTTCGGCCAAAAAGAGACTGAGAGGTTCACCTTCGACATCACCAAGGCCGATAGGATGTTTGACTTGTTGCTGCAAGAGGGGCGAATCAAGTTGGCGCCCAATCAAGTAATTCCATTGGCCGAAGAGCTCAAGAAAATTAGGTACTGCAAGTGGCATAATGCGACCTCACATAGTACCAATGACTGCAAAGTATTCAGGCAGCAGTTGCAGTCAGAGATTGAATCTGGGCGTATCAAGTTTGAAAACTCTAAAGTCCAGAAACCGATGAAGATAGATCAGCGCCCGTTCCCCAACAATATGGTGGAGATCAGCGAAAAAACCAGAGTGCTGACATCGGAAGCTGCCAGAAGGAACTCATCGGTAGACCCTAACTGCCAAGTGCCTGAGCATGACGCAAGGAGGTTTGCCGATGACAGAAAGGGTAAGAAGGTTGCCGATGAAGGTAACAGTGCCGACAGGGCTCCTGGGATTGTGATCACGCACAAACAGCCAAGGCGAAATTATCGGCAATCACGTGAAGAACGGTATTGGCAAGAAGAAGAGGAGCATCGGGAATGGCTTCGACACAAGGACCACTGGAGGTGTCCCTTCTTCGTTCATTGCTGGGAGGAAGGCATCAAGCTGCCCACTGCCGATAACTGTCCAGAATGCAATGGGTACTACACAGCCGATGGGTTAGGTAAGAGACCTTGTTTTGATGATCAGGCACCCAGGTACGCCAGGCTGCTCAGAGAGAATAGATCGGCACATGACCGACTGGGGGCAAGCTCAGTGCCCATGATTGGCTTGGCAGACGTGTTGATCAGGGGGAGCTGGAGGAGATGGCCAATGCTAGAGTGCCCGACGAAGAGATATTCTCCAGGGATCCCAACATCGGAAGAAGTACCGATGTAAGCAATGAGAAGCAGCACCAACCCGTCTGGAAGACCAAGCTTCCTCCATGGTTCCCTAAGGGTTTGACTAAGACCCAGAAGAGGAGGATTCAGCGCCAGCGCCGCGACGACCTGTATGACAGTGCAGAACCCTTGGGAGAGAAGCAATGGAGGCCGAAGCGTAAGGACAGGGGCCCATCGGCAGATATAAACATGGTTGTCATGTTGCCGATGGAGTTCATGGCGCCTGTCAGCAATGATGAAGAGGCTGCCGATATGGAACAATTGGTGCTGGATCCGATGACGGCTATCTTTGAGAGGCCTGCCGATGATGAGAGGCAGCACTTAAGGGCTCTGTTTGTCAAGGGAAAAGTGGATGGTCAGCCGATGACCAAGATGCCAGTGGATGGTGGCGCATCAATCAATATAATGCCCTATGTCGTGTTCAGAAAGCTTGGCAAAGGTGATCAGGACTTGGTCGAGACCAACATGAAGCTCAAGGACTTCAAAGGCAATGTGTCAACCGCCATGGGAGCCGTATGTGTTGACTTAACCATCGGCAGTAAGACTTTGCCGACAACGTTCTTTGTAATCAGCGGCAAAGGCACTTACAACTTGCTCCTCGGAAGGGATTGGATCCATGCTAATTGCTGTATCCCTTCCACTATGCATCAGAGCCTGGTACAGTGGATCGGAGATAGAATTGAAGTCGTCCGCGGTGAAGCCCCATCTACTGTTGCATCGGCAGAGTTGGAAACTTATGAGCAGACCAGGTGTATATCTGGCGAAGCCTGGGATAAAGAGTTCCTCACAATCGCCGATTACCGCATCAAGCCGATCCAAGCAGTCGGTCCTGAGGAGTCTTAAATGGATCAGTTCGCCGATGACGGAAAATTGGGGCAAGGCTTTACGTCTGCCGATGACTTGCTCAAGATCGATATCGGCGATGGTAGTAAACCTAGGCCTACTTTTATTAGTGCTAAGTTAGATTCCCAATGTAAGCAACAGTTAACCGATTTATTGAAAGAGAATAAAGATTGTTTTGCTTGGGATTATACAGAGATGCCTGGTTTAGACCGATCGATAGTTGAACATCGGTTACCCATCAAATCCGGTTTCCAACCACATCGGCAGCCGGCGCGCCGATGCAACCCTACTATTTTACCCGACATCAAGGCTAAGATTACAAAGTTAATCGAAGCTGGATTTATTCGGCAATGCCGATATGCCGATTGGGTCTCTAATGTGGTTCCTGTGTATAAAAAGAATGGACAAACTTCGTGTTTGCATTGATTTCAGGAATCTGAACAAGGCTACGCCGATGGATGGCTACCCGATGCCCGTTGTCGATCTGCTGATCGACGCTGCTGCTAGACATCAGATTATTAGCTTCATGGATGGTAATGCTGGGTATAATCAAATATTCATGGCTGAAGAAGACATATCCAAGACTACTTTCTGATGTCTAGGTCACGTTGGCTTATTTGAGTGGGTGGTCATGACTTTTGGCTTGAAGAATGCCGGTGCTACTTATTAGAGGGCAATGAATTTTATCTTTCATAAGTATATCGGCACAATAGTTGAAATCTACATTGATGACGTGGTGGTTAAGTCTGGACACTTCAAGAAGCATCTTGCCGATTTGCGGAAGATATTGGAGTGTACCAGGGAGCATTGGTTAAATATGAATCCTAACAAGTGTGCATTTGGCGTATCGGCAGGGCAGTTTCTGGGTTTCATGGTGCATCGGAGAGGCATTGAAATCGGCAGAAAGTCTATTGATGCAATTAACAAGGTGGTTGCTCCTACCAACAAGACTGAGTTGCAGTCCTTGATCGGCAAGATTAATTTCATCAGAAGTTTTATATCTAATCTACCTGGTAAGATCAAATCCTTTAGCCCTCTGTTAAAATTGAAAGCCGATCAAGAGTTTACATGGAGAGAAGAGCAGCAGTCAGCCTTGGAAGAAATTAAGAGATACTTGGTAAATCCTCCAGTCTTAGTTCCACCTCAACACGGGAAGCCCTTCAGGTTATATTTGTCTGCCGATGACGGTGTTATCGGATCAGCCTTAATTCAAGAGTTTGAAGGGAAGGAACGTGTAATATATTACCTGAGCAGAAGATTGGTGGATGCTGAAACCAGGTATTCGGCCATAGAAAGGTTGTGCTTATGCTTATATTTCTCTTGCATTAAATTAAGGCATTATTTACTATCGGCCGAATGCACTGTTGTCTGCAAAGATGATGTGGTCAAGTATATGCTCCCAATGCCGATTTTGAGTGGACGAATTGGTAAGTGGATTTTGGCACTGTCAGAGTTTGACCTAAGGTATGAATCGGCTAAGGCTGTTAAGGGTCAGGTATTGGCCGATTTTGTTACTCAGCACTGCAATATGGTGAGCTTTGTTGAGATTGCTCCTTGGGCTTTATTCTTTGATGGGTCTACATGCAAGGATGGAGCAGGTATCGGTATTCTCTTGATTTCACCCCGAAGACAGAGGTACGAGATTTCGTTGCCGATTGTTGCTACTTCAACAAACAATCAGGCTGAATACCAGGCTTTACTTAAGGGGTTGGAGTTACTCAGAGAAGTGCGTGCCGATGCTGTTGAAATCTTCGGTGATTCTATGTTGGTGATTAACCAATTGATCGGGACGTATGAGTGTCGAAGTGAAGTTTTGATTGCTCTTCATGAGCGGTGTTTGCAGTTGTTAAAGGAGTTCAAAGAATACCGCCTTGAGCACATTCCAATGTTGCATAATGAAGAGGCCAATCGGTTAGCATAGAATGCCTCAGGATATCAACCGATTCAAGAAGTCACGACATCGGTAACAGTTGCCGATGACTGGAAAAAGGAGATTGCCGATTACTTGAGAGATCCATCCAGGAAAGTTGAAAGGCGTCTAAGGTTCCAAGCTACTAAGTATGTGCTCCTCGATAATGAGTTGTATTATCGGACGATTGATGGAATCTTGCTTAGATGTCTCGGCAAAGAGGAATCGAAAGAGTTGATGGGTGAAATCCATGAATGTGTATGTGGAGCGCATCAATCGGCATTCAAGATGAAGTGGATGATTAGACGGAATGGGTATTATTGGCTGACAATCCTTGAAGATTGCTTCAATTATTTCAAAGGGTGCCAGGACTGTCAGAAGTTTGGTAATGTGCAAAGGGCACCTGCATCGGCAATGAATCCTATAATCAAGCCTTGGCCGTTTAGAGGATGGGCTATTGATCTCATCGGTCAAATTTATCCGTCGTCGAGCAAGGGGCACAAGTTCATACTTGTTGCTACTGATTACTTTACCAAGTGGGTCGAGGCAATCCCCTTGAAGAAGGTGACATCGGCAAACATGGTGGATTTCGTTAAGGAGCACATCGTTTACCGATTCGGTATTCCTCAGACTATTACTACCGATCAAGGGACCATGTTCACATCGGGAGAATTTGATGACTTTGCTGCTAGCATGGGTTTCAAGGTGTTAAATTCTTCTCCTTATTATGCTCAAGCTAATGGTCAAGCTGAAGCGACTAATAAAGGAGTCATTAAGCTTATAAAGCGCAAGATTGAGGAAAACCCTAGAAGGTGGCATGTGGTATTAAACGAAGCTTTATGGTCATATCGGATGGCTTGTCGTGGTGCAACTAAGGTCTCGCCGTATCAGTTGGTTTATGGGCACGATGTTGTCCTACCTTGGGAAATCAAAACTGGTTCTAGGCGATTATCTTTTCAGGATCAATTGACGACCGATGATTATATTACTCTGATGAAAGATGAGTTAGAAGATTTGGCAGGTCATCGGTTGAGGGCATTGATTAACATTGAAGAGAATAAGAAGAGGGTTGCCCGATGGTATGACAAGAAAGTAAAAGTGAAGGAATTTGCCGATGGCGATCTGGTTTGGAAGTTGATTTTACCGATTGGGACTAAGAGCTCTAAATTCGGAAAATGGTCCCCTAATTGGGAGGGTCCTTATCGGATAAAACAGTCTGCTCCTGATAATGCTTACATTTTGGAAACTCTCGAAGGAGTTGCATTTTCTAGAGCGATCAACGGCAAATACTTAAAGAGGTATTACCCTAGCATATGGGTAGATGCATAGTGCTCAGTCGAATGCCGATGAAAGAAAAATTATAAAACATCGGTAAAAACAAATTGGCATTATATTACAAGTCAAAATCAAGTATCAAAGTTACATTCTCACCGATACAACAGATATTACAGTAAGGAGTGGATGGCTGATATCGCACGTAGGCGAATTTGCTCTATTTTGTCCATCTCCTTGGCATCAGCATCGGCAGAGCCCTCAACCGGCTTGATTTTCTTCTTCCATAGGATGGCTTGTCGGGCGTTCTGATCCCTTTCTTGCCGCAGGACCTTGATGGAGTCGGATAGTTGGGTTTTCTGCTGGTTGGCTGCAGTCAGATCCCCCTTGACCTTCTGTAATTCCGCCAGTAGCTCCTCCTTCATTGCCGACAGTCGGGAAATTTCTTGATCAAGATTGCCGATGGAGACTTCTGCTTGACCAATGCCTTTGTGCTTCTCATCAGCAACGTGTTTGAATTTGAGTTTCTCTTCTTCGCTCTTGGCTTGAGCGGCCCTATCGGCAATACGACGGGTGAGCTTCTGGTACTGGATCTGCTTAATGTTGAGGAAGGTTGCCTGGAGAAGGACTTCTGCTACGTCGGCGGAAAGATGGCTTTGGATGTCCTTGAATGCGATCCTTGCTGCCGAGGAATCCTGGATGAGTTGGGACGTGTCTTGTAGTAGTAGGGAGAGCAGTTCTTCAAGTTTGGACTTAATTTCTGCCGACAAAGCTGGGACAGAGCTTTCCTCTTCCTCATCGTCGGGAACGTCGACTGCAAAGGAAAATAGACTGTCTGCCTGAATGCGGCCTTGACGTTCATCCTCGTCCTGAGGGTTCAAGCTGTAGAGAAGAGGCTGTCCGGAGAATCTTGAGCCTGAAAATAGATGTTAGAGTTTGCCGATCGGAAGATTGTACTGTAAGCTTTAGGATGATTAACTTACCGTCTTGAAGCGGATCTCCTGCCTGGGACTTGGTATGCTGGATGTTCCAGCTTCGTCATGGACGACGGCCGCAGATGCCGATGATTGGGCCGGAGAAGTAGTCGGTGCCATCGGTGCTGGTGGTATTATTATCGGTGCCGCTTCCGATGTGGCGACTGGTTCACATGGTGGCGATGCTGCCCTCTCATCGGCTGACGGTGCCAAGGCTGATGCTACCTCCGTTGCTACAGCGGGTGTTGTTTCTTTATTGAGCCCAGCCGGTACCGATGCCGATGCCACTTCGGTTGTCGCAGCAGCTGCTATCTCTTGGCCGGGGACATCATCCATCGGTTGATCAGGTACAGAAGCCGATGGAGGTTCTGCCGATGACCCGCCGACAGTTAGTGCGATTGGGACCGAAGGCAATCCTGCTGGCGGCGCATCGGCAGCTGATGGCGTAGTTGGAGCCGATGGCGAAGGAGAAGCCAGCCTCAGATGCCTCTTCTTCATCGGTGCAGCAGCAGGGGAGCCGACCCGCTTTGACGAAGACCGGGGGGCATCGGCAGCCGGGCTGGAAGGTGTTTGCCTGCTGGAAGCAGATGCCGATGACCATAGTGCCTGAAAATACAAAGCAAGTTATACAAGATAAATGTTGCCGATAAAACAGTATGTAATCGGTACGGATAAAAGTGAGTTTACTGCATAAACCCGTGTCAGGGCAACAACACCGGCCGATGTAGCCTGGGCTTTTGTGGGTGTCGGCGTAGGTACCTGTTGAGCCGTGAAGGCGGCTAGCGTCGGAGCTTTGTTGCCGATGATCGATACGGGGCCCATTATCTGAAGATTAAAGGGCCTACCACTGTTACTCGTTGTGGGGACTGGATCATCGGCCTGTCAGGCGCAAAGGGGTCAGGTGCTGATACCGATGACGAAAATAAAGTAATAAAAGTACATCAGATAGCAGAATTACTGCGTCATCGGGGATAATGTAATCGGCATCGATCAAGTGCCGATAATAGTGCGAAGACTTGGCAAGTAGCTGGCACTTCCACTCTTGCCACCAAGACTTGAACTCGTTGGTGATGAAGGAGGTTGGCGACCAGGAAGACAAGTCAACGTCTGACAGATCGGCATTGGCAGGAAGGCTGATGACTTTATTCCAGTCCAGATTACTGGATTTTGTCTGCCTGGGTCTTACTACCTTGGAGAAGCAGAGCTTGATCGGCAGTTGGCCAAATGCCAGTTGTCTCGCTGCTGCCGATGGGTAGTAGAACTCGTAGGATGGTGGGGCATTCTTCCCAGATCCAAAGATATTTACTGGAATAGCTCGGGGAGTAATGTTGGCCCTCATGATTGCTTGGTTCTCGGGCAGGCTCACATCGGTCAAATTGAACAGCAGCGGGAACTGGTTGTGTTCATCAATATATGGCCACCAGGTCCGTTCCGAGGAGGGAAGTCCGTTGTAAAACTTCTGGAAATAATAGCCGAAGTTCTCTACATCGGCATCGGTACCTGGCAGCACTATGATAGCCTCTCCAAAGTTAAGCGGAGGGCGAGTTGCCGATTCGTCATCCCCGTATCGGTAATCTTCCGATATATCCCTTGGGAATTGTTGGGCAAACAAGTCAAACTGGAGGGCCTTGTGCATGTGTGCATTCAACCATAGATTGACAAACCACCAGGGGCCTCCGAGATTGCCGATGGGTTCTCCTAGCATGAGCTTCTGGGACACTTGATGCAGCAATCGGTATACTGATCCAAGAAGATACCTGCCTAAGGGGAGCCTCGTTCCATCGGCAAGTAGTTCAGCCGCCGGGAGGTGCATGGTGGTCGGACCGATGGTTTTGCCGTAGAAGATGAACTTTTCCAACCACATGTTTAAGAAGATGGTGTGCTCCCGTTGGGTTACCGATCCGGTTTTCTGGTTCTCTTTGATGTAGCCCGTCCAACCGCCGATATTCCGAGTGTTCACCTTGTACTCTGATTTTCTGTTGAAAAGGCTAAGCGTGTCGGCAGAGGTGATGTCCAAGCCGGTTAGCATGTAGACATCGGCAAGAGTTGGGGTAGCTGGTCCATGCCTGAAGAGGAAAGCGTTCATGCTATCAGACCAGAAGTATGAGGCTGCCATCATTAAGTTTTCGTTCTTCTCCATGTCGGCAATTGAAAGCCTAACACACTGATCCAGGTTACGTTCTTGCCAGTACACTTGCTGTGATCTGACTACTCTCAGGTACCAATTCTTCCATCCCTTAGTAGGCTTGGGCCATGAGCGGAATGTGTCCTTCCACAGTCCTAGATCAAAACGCTCAGATCTGAACGGTACCCGGTTGGTTTCTGCATTGATGATGAAGGTGGGGTCTGGATTACCCATTGGGCCTAGGCAGCTGAGGTTGGAACCGGCGAGTGGAATAACTACCTTATTTTACAGTTCCTAGGGTTCGAGGAAAAAGGGATGAATCAGAAAAAGAATGAAGATAAATCTAGGTTTTTGCGAGGAAGAAGAACCGTACAGTAGGTTGGATTAAGCGGGAATAAGCCTTACCTTTGGAATGTCGACTTGGATCGCCATTGGAGTCAGAGGGATGGTTGCAGTTCGTCCTTGGAATATGGAGGAGTACTGTTGCTCAAGCTTGTGTTCTTCAGAGCGACTTGGTGTAAGGCATCTCCCTAGACATGTGAGTAAAGATCAAATGACCCCTCTCTCTTTTGCTTTGTGTAAGGCATCTCCCTAGACATGTGATCATGGCATCCAAGGGGCATGCCTAAGGGGGGTCGGCCGACCACCCCATGGAGCCCCCTTGGTGCCATTCCTTTCCCCTATAAAATCCCATGCAAGGAAAGCTCATTCCCTCACACCTCAACTAGAATTCAGTTCTAGCTCAAGCCTCTCCTTGCCTTGCTCTCTCCTCTCTTCATTCAAGAGAAGTTCTTAGCCCTCAAGAGAAGTAGTGTTGCTCTCACTAGTCCACAAGAAGATCTCTTGTCTCCATCAAGCTTCTCTTAGCTCAAACTTCTCCCCACAAGGCAAACTAGAAATCCACTCCACACACATCTCTTCCTAGTCTTGCCCTTGTGTCCATCTTCTTCTCTAGAAGATGAAGAACCCATTGGCATCCTCATACAAGAAAATAAAGCAAGCTATTAGTGGGAGCTCATCTCAACGCTCCCACCATTCCGAGGATAGTTCCCAAAGAAGAAGAAGGGCAGGTTCTACCCGATACACTTGGGAGAACCTCCAAACTAAAGAATACCCTCAGGAGGAAGAAGAAGTGCCAGAGGAGGTACCTCATGTGGAGGCGTTCATGGTGCCCCCAATGAGGACCTACAATCAACAAAGTGGTCTCTAGTTCGACCAACTAGAGTACCAACGATATCTCTCTCTTTGGGACCGATCTTTCGAGCATACAAGGATATTGGATTTGAGTCTTCTCTCCAACGTAGGTATGACCACCGAGTTCGAAACTATCTTCTCTACTCTTGGTTGGTCTGGTTTTTGGCAAGTAGAAGATCTTGGAATTGAATTGCTCACCTTAGAATTTCAATGCTCTCTCCAAGTCTCTAATGTTGGAATTAATTTTCGCATGTTTAATCAAAGCTATAGTCTAACGTGGAATCATCTAAATGTTGCTCTTGGTTTTGATAATTCATGCTTGATTGATTTAGACCTTGCCCTGCATAGGTTTAACAAGAGGAAATTTTGGTTCTCTATATCTACTCTAAAAGATTGCTCAAATCCTACACCTGAGAAAATTCACAATCCAACCCTTCGTTTCATACTTCTTTGGATGAAAATGACTTTGTTTCCTGGAAGTAATGCTAGCTTGATAAGTGACATTGAATTAAAATTGCTTTATGCCATGGTAAACAAAATGCAAATCTCTCCTATGAAATACTTAGTGGAATTCTAGCAAGGTTCAATTGAGAGTAATGAATCTATTCAATTCACATCTTTAATTACTCGTCTTGCCGAATCTATGAACTTGCTAAATGACGATCAACCTTTTGTGCACATCTCTGCTGCTATAGCTGTAATCTCAGAAGCGTATCTCGCTGCTTGTCGAATGCTAAAAAGAGATGCCAATAATGAACTTAAAATGATTTACAGTGGTCATACAATTGAGGTGCCTCTTCCAAATAGGCAACTTCAGTTGTATAGGACCCGTAAGCTAACCCTTGATTTAGATCAAGGAATTGGACAAGGAGGTTTTGCAGGTTCGGACACGAGAGCTCAGGAGGGGCTATACTTTGTTCATCTTGAGCAAGGTGGTCCTTCCCGGGAAGCTTATGGTGAGGAGGAAGATGATCCATCCTCCATGCACACTTCTAGTGTCATGCCTCCTCAGCCATCATGTCTGCAAAGACCACGGGCATCCTTCTTGAAGGACCGAGAACGGCGACCAGAGGGGGGTGAATGGGAGCCTCAAATTTCTCTCGAAATATTCAGGCCACTCTTCCCAAAAACAACCCCAACAAGCAAGCTTACTTCACCAGCAAGATCACGACCCTAGAAAGGGTGGATACCTATGGTGATGACCAAGAGGTACAACGGATCTTCCGGAAACCAAAAACTTAAACCGAGACACCGATAGTGTGGCTCTCAAACCCTAGAGAGAAGAGAAGAGAGCTCACCCAAAAATACTTATGAGAACTGGTCTCACAAGTGCTTCATCAAGTTCCCTGCATGATTACGAAACCAACGCAACAAACGGAACTCGATTCGGAGTCCAGACGAGGGAGAAACAACCAAAACAGCGACGAAGAAAATCCTGAAAAACCTTGCTGGAAGGCCGACGGACGCTGGCGATGGACGGTCCGTTGGGGGGCGACGGACGGTCCGTCGCAGCGTATATTGCAGCGTCCGATGCCCCAAAAAATCAGACCGAAACAGCCCCAGACGACGGACGCTCGGCTAGGGAAAAGGCAGCGTCCGACGCCCTCGAAAACTGCGCAGTAAACACGAAAAACGCCGGAACTCGCTTGTTTCAACTCCGATTGAATCCAAACTTTGTGGGGAGGTTTCTGAGGTAGATGTGACTCTACTCTTGGAGGATCTAGTCCATCCTTGCCTCACAAATTCGTGAATCAAAGATGAACGAATAAAACAAAGTGGAAAACAAGCCAAAACGCAAACGGATCGATCTCTTTGCTCACCCCATCCTAGCCCGATTCCTTCGGTGGATTTGATCACAAGGGGTAGCAACAACTTTCACTTCAAGTGGAATTCCAAAACCTACAGCGAGGAGGGAGATCGAGCGGAGGGAATCAAGAACGAAAAAGCCAAATCGCGAAGAATACGAGCAGCCGGGACTCGATCACAAAATCAAAGCCACCATGGCTTACGGAGGATAAGGCCTCCGATTCCCACCGAAAACCGAGTGCGAATTCTTACAAAGGTTAGAGGAATCAACCTAGGGACCTCGTGAACTAGAGAGAGGGTAGAGAGAGAGAGGTGGTGCAAATGATTATGGTTCAAGAGGTGGGATCAGGGATACCCCTTCACCCCTACTTATCGGGCTTTAGCTATTTCCCAAAGACCCCCCTAGATACATTGAGTGAACTACCTAGCCTAAGCATTGCAGTCCAAGCTCTGGAAACTATCTCCCGTATTTTGAATGGACGGCCCCGCTTTCTGCCGGGAGTTGCCGTCGCCTCGACACAACCTCCAGGATTCCGCCACGTCCCATCCCCGCTTCCTCGGAAGCTCCCCCTAGGTTTTGAGGCCCAAACCCAGGAAACCCGCCACCGGTAGCTTTGGGCTCAACTACCGAACCCCGAGTTTTGAGGCCCAAACTCGAAAACCGTCCTTGGATGGTTTTGAGGCCCAAACCACCAAACCGCTCGACTCGAGCCACCTTGTCCTCGCCCGGTCGGACTCCGAGTCCCATGAGCCTCTGCTCCACCCGCTCGTCCGCCGTCTTAACTTGGTCGACTCGGTCTACCTCCATGTCTTCTCGCACTTGCAGGTGCCAAGTACTAGCCACCACAGCTAGTCCATTGGCGCCCATGGTCCCTCAGTCTGAGCCCCGCTTCTGCCCTTCACCGCTCTCAGTCCATCGGCACGGCAAGCCTCTACTCGACCTTCTCCACGCCATTGACCACTGTCACTAAGCATAGCACCTGCACACCGCAAGCCGATAGACAGGCAGACACTTGCTTTCGCAAATATTAGAAGTAAGCCACTCAAACTGAACCGCCAAGTGTTGGGCAATCACTCATCACAAAACGGAACTACATGGGTACTTATCCACCATGTGTTCGCAATCTCCCCCTTGATGAGTGCATTGTCAACACAAATGCATTTCGGATTTGAGCCACAAGGTAAAGCTCTCCAAATGACCAAAAAGCTGAGAAAGCCAAAATGGGGTCACTTGAGAGAAGCAAAGCGAATCCAAAACTTGGTTCCCAAAGACATGGGCAACGGCTCGACGCAACCAAGCAAAACAAAGCTAGCCCTCAAGAAGAGGCAGAAAACGGGCTCAACACCGCTAGCAAGTCCAAGATACCAATCACAACTCTCAAAGCTCAGAACACCAATTGAAACACTAAGGGAGCTCAAAAGATACCAATTGAAATACCATGAGAATCTCAAAGAAACCAACTAAACCACCTTAAAGCTCAAGAAGCTCTTGAAACCTCTCGTAGCCAACAAAGCAAGCTAGACCCTCCAGAAGAGGCAAAGGCTCAACACATCTAGCAGAAGCTCCCCCTGGGAACATGCACACTCAAGATACCAAGAAGGGTGAAACGAGCCAAGTATGCAAAGAGATACCAATTGAAGAACTTTAAAAACTCAAAAATCATATTCGCTCCCCTTGACTAGTGCAAGTATGAAAATGCACCATTTTCTCCCCCTTGGTTGGATATGAATGAAATGCACATTTCTCCCCCTTGTTGACACATGTAGCTCATCAAAGCTCAAAAAATGAGTGCAACAAGATTCATACATAGAGCTAAGACAATGAATAGATGCTCTAAGTGATGTGATCCTGTGAGAATAGGAAAAGCTCTATGTGCCCAACAAAAACTCAAGTTGAGCTTAAGATCACTTTAGAAGCTATTTTAGAGAGCATTAACATGTGAGAGCAAGGAATGGGTATCACCTCCTAGAGACAACTAGACATGGCAAACAAGATAGGATTTATCTCAAATCAATCTCATGTATAGCAAGTAAAGCTATCCCTAGCAAAGTTCATACAACAAGCCAATGACGCAACTGAATGAAATTTCCAAATTTCAGAGTTTTTACACCCAATTTCAGTTTTAAGCACATTTAAGTTGTATGCGAGTGGTTGTAAGCAAAGTGATGCCACTGCTTACCAACCGGGCGAAGTCAAAGGACTTGACACACTGGTTTTGGTCATACACGACACCGCTCAAGTATCAACCCATATGGGAAGCAGTCTCGAACACACGGTGAAGTGCTCACAATGCAGACCCAACTCGATCTTTCCAATTCACAAAACAGAGAGCAATTTCATTTTAGATATTAATCATGGTGCTCAAAGGTAGTGAATGAAGCAATGAAGAGCCATAGTTACAAGCTATATACAAGGCAGTCAAGAAGGATCTTCAAAAGCCTACACATGCTAGTGCCATTTTAGAGGTGACATGGGGAATTAAATTCAATTTTAAAGCTTTTCTAACTTAGCTCTATTGCATATCATGAGCTCAAAGAGAGTCTAAGTTAGGCAACACCATAGACACATAAAGCACCTCAAACAGAGCATAGAATCATTATATAGGCTATAGGTATGAAGCTTAAAAATGAACTATGTCACAAATGCAAATGAGATGCAAAATGCAAACTGACACCAATTAACAACTAAAAAGACACCAAAAGAAAGAAAGTCAAAGAAAAGACAAAAAGAACCAAAAAGAACTATGATACACAAAGAGAGCTTCCCTCAACTAAAAAGGGAAGCAAACACCCAACTCGCCCCGAAGGCGTGAAAACGCAGCTTGATCTAATGGTTTTGTGAGAATATCCGCAAGCTGGTTTTGGGTCTCGACATGCCGGAGGTCAATGTCGCCCTTCTCATAATGATCTCGCAAGAAGTGAAAGCGAACATCAATGTGCTTGGTCTTCGAGTGAAGCACGGGATTTTTTGGCCACACTAATTGCACTCGTGCTATCGTAAAGCAGAGGCACCTTAGTAAGCACAAGACCAAAATCCTTCAAAGTGGCAATCATCCAAAGCAACTGCGAGCAACAGATAGCCGTGGCAAGGTACGCAACTTCGCACGTCGATTGTGCCATGCTAGACTGTTTGTGAGAAGACCAAGACACAAGAGAAGACCCAAGAAACTGGCAAGTCCCAGAAGTGGACTTCCGATCAAGACGGCAACCGGCAAAGTCGGCATCAGAATAACCACAAAGCACAAGAGAGGAAGTGGTGGAAAACCAAAGTCCAAACTCGGGAGTGAAGCGCAAGTACCTCATGATGTATTTCACCACCTGCTTGTGCGAAGTCCGTGGGGACGCCTGAAAGCGTGCACACAAGCAGACGGCGAACTGAATGTCCGGTTGAGTCGTTGTTAAGTACAAAAGCGACCCAATCATGCTTTGGTACTCCATCTGGTCCACCGCCTCTCCTTCCTCGTCCGCATCCAAAGCAATCGTAGTCGACATGGGCATCGAAAGAGGCTTTGCCTCACCCATGTCAAACTTCTTCAAGATATCCTTCGTGTACTTGCCTTGGTGCACAAACGTCCCTTCCCGGGTTTGCTTGATTTGCAACCCGAGAAAGAAAATCAACTCTCCCATCATGCTCATCTCAAATTCCCTGCTCATAAGATCTGCAAACTTGGCAACAAGAGCATGAGAAGAACCACCAAAGATGATATCATCCACGTATATTTGGACTAGGAGAGTGGCTTTGCCTTGCTTGAGGAGAAACAACGTCTTATCTACCGATCCCATTTTAAAGCCCTTAACAAGCAAAAAGGTTTTTAGCCTATCATACCATGCTCTAGGTGTTTGTTTCAAGCCATACAAAGATTTGTGATGTTTAAAAACATGGTTTGGAAACTTGGGATTTTCAAAACCGGGAGGTTGTCTTACATAGACTTCCTCCTCTATGTAGCCGTTTAAGAAAGCACTTTTAACATCCATTTGGTAAAGCTTCAAACCCTTAGAAGCCACAAAAGTTAGAAGGATTCTAATGGCTTCTAAACGAGCTATGGGAGCAAAGGTTTCCTCATAGTCTATTCCCTCCTTTTGACAAAAGCCTTGAGCTACCAACCTAGCCTTGTTGCGCACTACCACCCCATCCTCACTTTGTTTATTTTTGAAAACCCATTTGGTACCTATGGGGTGGTAACTAGGTGGTGGAGGAACTAAGACTCAAACGTGGTTTCGCTCAAAGTTCTCTAACTCCTCATGCATGGAATTAACCCAATCCGAATCCATCAAAGCGTGTCCAACATCTCGGGGCTCAAAAGACGCGACAAAAGCCGAATGAGCAAAGTGAGAGAGATAGGACCTGGACCGCGTGACTCGACGGTCAATGTCGCCAATGATGTTCTCTGGCGGGTGCTACTGCTGGATGTGTCGGGGAGCCTGCCTGGACGAAGTGGCCTCCCCCTCAACAGCAGCTGGAGCTCCCTCAGGTGCAACGGGCATGGACTGAGGAAGCTGCTCGAATGGCCCCCATGTAGAGGAAGTAGTCGGGTCGGGGCCGTGAGCCGAAGTAGACGTCGCAGGGTCGACGGCGGCAGTCAGTGGAGTCGGCTCGGGATCATCCCAATCGGCATCATCCTGCTCCTCCTCCACAAAGATGCTAGTGTTCACCTCATTATCACCTGCAAGCTCAAAAGCAGTGGAAACATAGGGCATAGTTTCATCGAAGGTAATCTCACAAGTCTCCATCACTCGATTAGTCTCAAGGTTAAGTGCACGATAAGCACGAGAGTGAGTAGAATAACCAAGAAAGATACGTCAGAAGACCGTGACTCAAATTTGTCCAACTTACCGCCCTTTTTGAGGATGAAACACTTACACCCAAACACCTGTAGGTGACTTACCTTGGATGGTCTCCCAAATCGCAACTCATAAGAAGTCTTTTTCTTGAAATCTCAGAGAAAAATGCGATTGGAGACATAGCAAGCAGAACTGAGTGCTTCGGCCCAATACCGCCTAGGAGTCCTATTTTCATCGAGCATCATCCTGGCCGTCCCAACAAGGGTCCGATTCTTGCGCTCAACAACACCGTTCTGCTGAGGAGTGTGAGGTGAGGAAAACTGGTGATCGAGACCCAAAGAAGAAGAAAGAGTTGCAAAGTGAGCATTCTTGAATTTTGTGCCATTGTCATTGCGGATAGCACTCATGGCATTCTTAGGTAGCTCATTCTGCAATCTCAAAATCAGATCTCGAACCAAAGGAAAAGCCTCATCCTTACTCTCCAAAAAGAACACCCAAGAGTACCTCGAGTAGTCATCAACGACTACAACCACATACCACTTTCCTCCCTCCGACCTAACCCGAGCTAGACCAACTGTGTCCATGTGTAAGAGCTCGCCAGGTCGAGTGGTCATGACCTCAGTCACAGGAGGATGGGAAGCGGCAACCATCTTTCCATGCCTGCAAGGATGGCAAACCAAATCCTTCTCAAACTTCAGCTTTGGCAATCCTTGGATAAGGTCCATTAAGCTAAGCCTTGCAAGCAAGTTAAAACTCAAATGTCCCAATCTCCTATGCCACTTCCAAAACTCGGAAGAAGAACCGGCAAGAAGACAACGAGAAGGTCCGGAAGAGATAGTAAAATCCACACGAAAAACCTTCCCGAAGGGTAAAATCCGGCAAACAAGCTCACCACGACAGTCCAAAATCCGAGAGAGATTAGGCTTGAAACTCACTTCAAAACCGTCATCAAGGAGTTGCGAAACTGAAAGAAGGTTAAAATGCAAATTCGCAACCAAAGCAACATCCTTGAGGACAAAAGAGTTCAGTCGGATCGACCCTCGGGAGACAACCTTAGATGTGCTCTTGTCCCCGAATGTGATGTACTCGGTGTGGTGCACGAGGTCGAGGTTGGAGAACCACTTGCCACTTCCGGTCATATGGTGTGAACATCCGGAATCCACAAGCCAAGTCTCCTCTAGACCTCCTTCCTACATCAATAAAAAGACATAGGGTGAGAAAATGGTGCAACACTGGGGTTAGTAAACTGTGAAGGATACCAGTGTTGTCCCATTTGCCCAAAGAATGGGTTAGGAAAAAAACCAAACATCTCCTGCCCCACTGAGGGATAGCGATCACCACGATAGGGAAAATGTGGTCAGCTAGAGAAGGGTGGAGTGAAGCCACCGCCACGAGGCCCGTAGTCATATGGGTCACGACCGGTACCCCGCTGGGCACGACCACCACATGGTCTCACCTCCTAAGGCCTAGCACCTTGAGGCATTGTACCTCTAGGTCTAGTAGTGCGCCTCCGAACTTCCGGTTCACGCACCACAACTGGTGGGTGGTACATGTCCCGGTTGTTCAACTCAAACTGCCTCCGATCATCTCTCTTCCTCCTATAGCAAAACTCAGCCAAATGCCCATCCCGATCACAATACTCACAATGGTACCTCACCGCACTCTTGGTAGGCACTCTCTTGTTGGGTTGGGTGGCTCTAGCTTTCTTAGGAAGGGGATCACTAGAGATGTCTGGCATTGTGTCAAGTGGGTTGCAAAGATGATTCGGTTTGGCAATCCACACTTGCTTCTGTGGAGTGGTTTTGGGTGGCTCTTCAAACACACCATCTATCACGGGAAACTCAGAGGGGTTGGTAGGCTTAGGTGGGGTGATCTTGGTAAACTTGGGAGGTGTGGTGGGTTTCTCACTCATGCTCAAACCACTGCACTCACCGATCTTACCAAACAAGCTATCGTCCTTCCCACCTAGAGCAAAGCCTACTCTCGTGCTGCCAGCCCTTTTGCATTGGCTAAGCATCATCCCCAACTGCGGCTCTCGGCAAGACACCCAGCTCAAGATGGATCAATGGTATATGTTTTCTTCCTCGGTACGCATCTTGTCGTGTCTGCACGATGTGATCTCAAGATCCAAAGCCTCAAAGCGATCCGACTCTCTGGTGCTATCTGAGCTGACCTTCTCTAACACAACAATCCTAGCATTTTTCTGTGCCAGCTCAGAGCGCAAGCCTAAGCAAGACTTGCACGCACCAAGAAAGCTAGGCCTAGCCTTCAGCTCACTGACCTCCTCAAGTAGAGTGTCATACTTGTCCTGGAGAGTGACAAGACTAGACATGTGAATGGCGCAAGCATCATACTCTACCTCCTCGGTAACCACCACTTGTGCCTTACCAAACTCTAGCTCATGAAGCGTGCTAAGGTACTTCGCCTTAAAATCGTTCCTCTCATAGGCAGCACGCTTGAGCAAAGCATCCTGCCTCATCAACGTGTCGTTCAGGGACTCAAGCTCGAGAGAGAGGGATGCGATGGTGGGTGATACCTCGGGTGTGTCGGAGTCGTAGTCGTAGTCGGGGCCATCTTTGCGCTTGCCGACCTTGCCTTCTTCAATCGCCATGGTGCAAAAGCCAATGAGCTTGGCGTCAGCGTAGAAGCATAGGCCATTGAACTTGTCCTCAACCTTTCCCTTCGACTCATCATCGCTTGAAAAAGCACCTCCGTCGAAGGAGGCATCGATGTTGCTGAGGGAGGCGAGGAAGGCTCGGTGCTTGGCCTTCACCTTGTCAATCACCTTCTTGGAGGACCTTCGGTGGTAGCTACCCTTGGGCTTGTGCTTGTCCTCGAAGTGCTGCTCGTGCTTGTCCTTGCGCTTGGTGAAGTCGCCCGCAGCTTTCTTGGTGTAGTTTGTGATGAAGTGATCCTCATCACCGCAACGTTAGCACCCCTTGGCCAAGCCACCACGTCGTTGGTTCAAACGGTTGTTGTGAAACCGTGAGAACCTAGTGATGACTAGGGCCAGCTCGTCATCTCCAAGAGCCTCCACTTGCTCCTGTGTCATAGAAATCAAAGACAAGGAAAACAAAGAGTGTGAAGGGTCAGAGGAGGAAGAAGACGTACCACCGGGGCCAGAAACCAACGCCATAGATGGTTTCGACGGGTTTTCAAGCTTGGCCCAGTTCTGGTAGTCAATCTTGAAGGAATACGAGGTTGCTACGCTAGCCGGAAAACAAAACTTTTCGACCTCATAAACCAGGATCTACTGCTAGTTACAGGTTACGGGATTACCACTAGACGCGCAGGTGCAGCGGAAGACGACTTGATGTAGTCGTGCGCGTCGCAGCAGGCAGTGCAGTTGCGTGGTCGTCCGTCTCAACCTCCCCTTCGCACGGTTTGTCCTTGTGCTCCAGATGCAGCACCTCCGAGGAATCCCACACGTGCAGGGAGGAAGCGTTGCGCCTCCGGACTGCTAGGTCCGCGAGGAGCAAAAGGCGCGAGCGTGGGGAGGCGACGGCGGCTGCCAAAAGGCGTGGATCGATATCGCCCCGTGCCCACCCCTTGCTTATATAGGCGTCCTGACGAGCTCCCACGGTGGAGGCCCATTAGAAACCCTAAACCTAGTCTAATTCAGGTCCAACCCGAATTAGGCTTCCAGCCCCTTAAGCGTGCGACCCTATGGGCTCACGCATACATAGACATGGCCCAAGTACTCTTACTCGACCAATAGTTGATAGCGGCCTCTAGCAAGGCGTGTCAACTCCTATGCATACGCTATGATCATATAAGACGAACCACTATGACTATGTACAAGTTATTCCCTTTGCCACTCGATATATGGTTCAACTCGTGGGTTAACACTTAACCCAAGCACGGCCATGCATTTGTTGATCCAATCACATGAGTGATCCAGTGATATCTCTCTCACGAAGAGAGGGGCAAATTCCATCTTGATTGTCTATGTCTCATAGCATGTTTCCCGACCACCCAAGGACCACCTTTATAACTACCCAATTACGGAGTAGCGTTTGATAGTCTCTAAGTAGATCGTTTCACATCTTGAGTACATACCACAATCTCAGGTCTAAGGACATAACGTACATGACATGAATAGAGACTTTCTCTTGTTGGGTCAGTCCAGCCTACATGTCTCACATGTGCCCACATTATTAGTTTGACATCGCCATGTCTATGACTTGTGAAACATAGCCATCAACTAATACATGTGCTGGTCTAATATTCAAGTGTGCTCTTATAAGAATGCCGACTAGGGACAACTTTTACAATAACCATTCAAGTAATTGAGTTCCACAAACAATTCACATAATCGTCAATCAATACTCGTTGTCTATAATGGATATTCAAAGAACACTTTATTAATCATGGATACAATCGGAATATAATCATCTACATGATTAGCTCTAGGGCATATTCCTAACAGTCTCCCACTTGCACTAGAGTTAATCTCTTAGATGTCTAATCCCCATAGACCTCACGTGCGCCTCATGCTTAGGCTGTGGAAGAGCCTTTGTCAAAGGATCTGCAACATTCAAATCCATATGTATTTTGCACATTTTGATCTCATCTCGACCGACGAACTCTCGAATAAGATGAAACTTCCGCAGTATGTTTGTTCTTTTGGTGATTCCTTGGCTCCCTAGCCTGCGCTATCGCCCCATTGTTGTCACAATGTATATTCAATGGGCCGGACGCATTTGAAAACACACCAAGTTCAATGAGGAACCTCCTCATCCAAACACCTTCCTTTGCAGCGGCAGAAGCTGCAATGTACTCGGCTTCTGTTGTAGAATCAGTCACCATCTCCTGCTTGGAACTTTTCCAACTTATAGCACCACCATTAATTGTGAACACAAAACCTGATTGAGACTGTGAATCATCTATGTCAGTTTGGAAGCTAGCATCGGTGTAACCATTTACAACGAGCTCCTCATTACCTCCATAGATTAGGAACACATCTTTAGTCCTTCTCAAGTACTTAAGAATGTTTTTAACAAGCGTCCAGTGACTCTCACATGGATTGGCTTGGTACCTGCTCGCAACACTTAGAGCATATGAGACATCTGGGCGAGTACATATCATGGTGTACATGATGGAACCAACTGCCGAAGCGTATGGAACCTTACTCATTCGTTTCCGCTCATCAGCTGTCGAAGGACACTGCTTCTCGCTGAAACGTATACCATGTGACATGGGCAAGAACCCTTTCTTGGATTGTTCCATGTTGAACCGTTTCAACACCTTGTCAATGTATGTCTCTTGACTTAATCCTATAAGCCTCTTTGATCTATCTCTATAGATTTTGATGCCCAAAATGTATGTTGCTTCTCCTAAATCCTTCATAGAAAAACTATTATTCAGTGAAGTCTTTACAGATTGCAACATAGGAATGTCATTCCCAATCAATAGTATGTCATCCACATACAAGATTAGAAATACAACAACGCTCCCACTTTCCTTCTTGTAAACACAAGGTTCTTCTTCATTCTGACGAAAGCCAAACCCTTTGATCACTTCATCAAAACGAATATTCCAACTCCGAGATGCTTGCTTTAATCCATAAATGGATTTCTGTAGCTTGCATATTTTTCCAGCATTTTTAGGATCAACAAACCCTTCGGGCTGTATCATATACACGTCCTCTTCCAAATTTCCATTTAGAAAGGCTGTTTTAACATCCATCTGCCAAATCTCATAATCGAAATAAGCAGCAATTGCTAGAATGATCCGGATAGATTTAAGCATCGCTACCGGCGAGAATGTCTCGTCGTAGTCAACTCCTTGAACTTGCCGAAAACCCTTTGCAACAAGTCGAGCTTTATAGACATGAACGTTTCCATCCATATCCTTTTTCTTTTTATAGACCCATTTGCACTCAATAGGTTTAACCCCATCAGGCGGGTCAACCAAGTTCCAAACTTGATTGTCTCCCAAGGAATCTATCTCGGATCTCATGGCACTTTGCCATTTCTCGGAATCTGGGTCCATCATTGCTTCCGCGTATGTTGCAGGTTCGTCATCGTCTAACAACAACACTTCCCCACGTGCCTCACGGATTCTTGCTGACCTTCGTGGTTGTGGTGGTGTTTCTCTTGCCACAGGTATCTCAACTTGTTCTGCTACATTAGCATTACTCGTAGAGTTATCTCCTATTGGCTCATCTTGAACTTCTTCAAGATACACCCTCTCTACACTTTTCTCTTTGTTGAGAAACTCTTTCTCTAAGAAAACACCATTCCGAGCAACAAACACTTTGCCCTCTGATCGGTTGTAGAAGTAATACCCTAAAGTTTCCTTTGGATATCCCACAAAAAAGCATTTGTCCGACTTGGGTGTAAGTTTATCTGACATAAGTCGTTTGACATAAACTTCACAACCCCAAATCTTTAGAAAAGACAAACTGGGACTCTTACCAGTCCATATCTCATATGGTGTCTTGACTACGGACTTAGACGGTACCCTATTCAATGTGAAAGCGGCTGTTTCTAGAGCGTATCCCCAAAATGAGAGTGGTAGGTCTGACTGGCTCATCATAGACCGAACCATGTCCAACAAAGTCCGATTACGTCACTCGGACACGCCGTTTCTCTGAGGCGTTCCAGGTGGCGTAAGCTGTGGAACAATTCCGCAACTCTTTAGATGATTGCTAAACTCATGGCTCAAATATTCGCCTCCTCGATCAGATCGCAAGGCTTTAATTTTCTTGCCACGTTGATTCTCTACTTCATTCTGAAATTCTTTGAACTTTTCAAATGTTTCAGACTTATGCTTCATTAGGTAGACATATCCATATCTACTAAAGTCATCAGTAAAAGTTATGAAGTATTGAAATCCACCTCTAGCTATCGTGCTCATTGGTCCACATACATCAGTATGTATGAGTTCCAACAAGTCAGACGCCCTCTCAGGAAATCCTTTGAATGGCGCCTTGGTCATCTTGCCTAGTAGGCAAGCCTCACATGTCTCGTATGATTCAAAATCAAACGAAGCTAGAAGACCATCATCATGGAGCCTCTTCATGCGATTCTCACTTATATGACCCAAACGACAATGCCACAAATATGTAGAACTTAACTCATTAAGCCGAGGCCTTTTAGCATTAACATTACAGATAGGTGTATCATCAAGATTTAAAATAAACAATCCATTCACAATGGATGCAAAAGCCACAAACATGTCATTCTTTGAGATCACACAACCATTGTCTTTACTCGCAAATGAATAACCATCCTTCATCAAACATGAAGGTGACACAATGTTTCGACTTAAACTAGGAACAAAATAACAATTATTCAATTCCATGATAAATCCTGACGGGAGGTGAAGTTGCATCGTCCCAACGCTCAACGCAGCAACTCTTGCATTGTTGCCCACGCGGAAATCAACTTCGCCTCTTCTCGTGCTTCTACTTCTTACCATTCCCTGCATCGTATTGCAAATATGAGCAACCGATCCGGTATCAAATACCCAGGAGTTAATGTAAGAATCAGCGAGAAAAATATCTGTAACATAAACGATAAGTGTACAAGCAGCGGGAGTACCTTTACTACCGCCATCCTTCTTTAAGGACTCCAAGTACAGCTTGCAGTTTCTCTTCCAGTGACCTTTCCCCTTACAATGAAAGCATATTGCTTCAGCAGCTGGTCCATTGGCAAGAGGAGGGTTTGGCTTAGAGATCTCATCTTTAGCCTTCGCCTTCTTCTTCCACCCAGCCCTCCTTTTAAAGTTAGGCTTGTTTTGGACCGCCATCACATGGCTAGTGCCTGCTGCCTTCTTGATATCAGCTTCTGCTGTTTTAAGCATGCCTCACAATTCATTCAAGCCCTTCTCCGCCCCATGCATATGGTAGTTCGAGATGAAGTTTCAATAACTGGGTGGAAGAGACGCAAGAATGAAATCAGTTGCCAACTCTTGGCCAATTGCGAAGCCTAGCTTCTCCAACCTCTGAGTGTAACCAACCATCTTGATTACATGTGGCCCTACAGGAGCGCCCTCAGCCAGCTTGATTTCTGCAAGCGCCTTAGAGACATTGAACCTTTCAGTCCGCGCTTGAGTTTGGAACATATCTTCAAGCGCCACGATCATATCGTTCGCTGAATGATTGTTGTCGAACTGCATCTGTAGATCAGGTTCCATACAAGCAAGCATGAGGCAACCCACCTCAAGATCAGCATCACATGCTTTCTTGTAAGCGGTTTTCTCTGCAGTAGGTGCATTATCATCAGGTTCATCTGGTAATGGGGTGTCTAGAATATCTTCCTTTTTCTCAGCCCTGAGAATAATTCTCAGGCTGCGGATCCAATCCGCATAATTTGTTCCATTCAACTTATCTTTCTCAAGAATTGATCGCAAAGTAAATGGTTGATTACTGGGAGCCATCTACAACAAAAGTAATGCAAAATACTAAGACAATGTATCCATGAAGGAGTAAGTTATATCAAAATAAAACATACTCCCACTAAAATCAATATCCCTCAATTGATACTTAGTGATTCAAGACCCACAACTAACAAGTCAACTAGTGAGCTTTAGCATCACCGCTAGAAGACATGGTAGATCGGTAAGCAACACTTTGCTAATCATATCACATATGACTCTTGTTGTTGGGCAGCATCTTATGCTACGCTCAACCTCCCCATGCTTCAAGGTCCCTAACCGTTAGGATAACCTTGTTCAAGTAACCAAACCTTCTGCTAGTAAGTGTCCGACACGAACCTGTCTAGTCAAGGAAGATCAGTGGCACCCTAATTTCATAGACCCACCACCAATCGTACAAGACACGTGACAGTGCAAGGTTTGGGAAGCATACAACTTAAACATTGCTGAGGGATCATTCTACTTTACTATCATATTCATGTAGACAAAACATAATAGCAAACAACAAAAGTAGAATAAAATGAGAATCACATTCACACATAGTGACTTGGTATGGCCCTTTAAATAATGGTGATCTCCATCTCCATCATCTTGCCCATCATGGTGATCTCCATCTCCATGATCCACGTGTGACATCCTTCTTGTGATAAGTCCTCCAAGAACTATCTTACCGCAAGCTATACTAATTACATAGTCGTAAGATCACAAGATGGCACGCAGGCCAATACATCAAAAGACAACACATGTGGCTCCAGCCGTGTTGCTTACATGTCACGCAAGGCATGAAAATTACATACAATCACATAGGCCATACCAACCACATCAGCTCCTGCAAAAACAAGTTAGGCGTAGAACAATTCTAGGCGATATAGCAGATAGCCCCCCGCGGGTTTCAAGGCAGCGCCCTGAAAACCAAGCGGGATTACATAGATCGCATCTATGGAATCACTATGAAAATCTCATCGGACTGATCTCATCAGCCCAAAATTTGACTGGGATTACATAGATCGCATCTACTCCCGACGCGCATCACATGCGCCCGGCTTCTGACCTAGGTTTCAATTCGATCAATCTAATTGATCTCCAACTCGCCTTGACTGGATTTACTTGCATCTGTTAACTCGGATGGCGCAATTCCGACCGGTACGAGTAGGTCGATGCAATACCATCGCAGCAAGACATGAACCAAAGTCTGAGATTCATCATAAAACCCGCATATCACCATATTATAGGATCTGAACCTATAACGAGGCAGTAACGGCTCCGATACCACTGAAGGAATACGAGGTTGCTACGCTAGCCGGAAAACAAAACTTTTCGACCTCATAAACCACGATCTACTGCTAGTTACAGGTTACGGGATTACCACTAGACGCGCAGGTGCAGCGGAAGACGACTTGATGTAGTCGTGCGCGTCGCAGTAGGCAGTGCAGTTGCGTGGTCGTCCGTCTCAACGTCCCCTTCGCGCGGTTCGTCCTTGTGCTCCAGATGCAGCACCTCCGAGGAATCCCACACGTGCAGGGAGGAAGCGTTGCGCCTCCGGACTGCTAGGTCCGCGAGGAGCAAAAGGCGCGAGCGTGGGGAGGCGACGGCGGCTGCCAAAAGGCGTGGATTGATATCGCCCCGCGCCCACCCCTTGCTTATATAGGCGTCCTGACGAGCTCCCATGGTGGAGGCCCATTAGAAACCCTAAACCTAATCTAATTCGGGTCCAACCCGAATTAGGCTTCCAGCCCCTTAAGCGTGCGACCCTATGGGCTCACGCATACATAGACATGGCCCAAGTACTCTTACTCGACCAATAGTTGATAGCGGCCTCTAGCAAGGCGTGTCAACTCCTATGCATACGCTATGATCATATCAGACGAACCACTATGACTATGTACAAGTTATTCCCTTTGCCACTCGATATATGGTTCAACTCGTGGGTTAACACTTAACCCAAGCACGGCCATGCATTTGTTGATCCAATCACATGAGTGATCCAGTGATATCTCTCTCACGAAGAGAGGGGCAAATTCCATCTTGATTGTCTATGTCTCATAGCATGTTTCCCGACCACCCAAGGACCACCTTTATAACTACCCAATTACGGAGTAGCGTTTGATAGTCTCTAAGTAGATCGTTTCACATCTTGAGTACATACCACAATCTCAGGTCTAAGGACATAACGTACATGACATGAATAGAGACTTTCTCTTGTTGGGTCAGTCCAGCCTACATGTCTCACATGTGCCCACATTATTAGTTTGACATCTCCATGTCTATGACTTGTGAAACATAGCCATCAACTAATACATGTGCTGGTCTAATATTCAAGTGTGCTCTTACAAGAATGCCGACCAGGGACAACTTTTAGAATAACCATTCAAGTAATTGAGTTCCACAAACAATTCACATAATCGTCAATCAATACTCGTTGTCTATAATGGATATTCAAAGAACACTTTATTAATCATGGATACAATCAGAATATAATCATCTACATGATTAGCTCTAGGGCATATTCCTAACAAATCTCTGAGGACTTGAGCTTGCTGAACAGCTCGTCCATGATCAGGACCTCGTAGCTCGGTGACTCCTGAATGGCAGCCACCTTCATCTCCCACACCTTCGTATCAAGAGCATGCAAAAGCTTGATAGCCATCTCATGATCATCATAAGGCAAGTTGGCTCGATTAGCACGCATCTTGTTGACGATAGATTGGAAGCGAGTGACCATCCCATCAACAGATTCGCCGGCCAACTGAGCAAAGTTCTCGTACTCTCTACGGTACGTGTCGAAGAGTCTGGACTTGATCTGAGGATTGCCCTCATGATATCTCAAGAGTGTTTGCCAGATCTCTCGTGCCGTAGTGAGACACGAAACCCGCTCAAACTCTGGAAGAGACAGACAAGAGAAGAGAATGCTATAGGCTCTTGTGTTTGACGCATGCTGCGTGACTTGGGCATTGGTGATCCGAGCGTCAAGAACCACGTAGTTCTCATTCTAACAAATCTCCCAAAACTTTGTGTCAAGCCCTTGGAGGTAAGCGGACATGTGCACCTTCCAATAGGCAAAGTTGGTTCCATCAAATTAAGGAGGTTTACCAGCACCTTGCTCCATGTCGCCTTCACGGATCAAGAACCGTATAAGGTGGATTGATCCTTAACCGGCTCTGATACCAATTGAAGGACCGAGAACGGCGACCAGAGGGGGTGAATGGGAGCCTCAAATTTCTCTCAAAATATTCAGGCCACTCTTCCCAAAAACAAACCCAACAAGCAAGCTTACTTAACCAGCAAGATCACTACCCTAGAGAGGGTGGATACCTATGGTGATGACCAAGAGGTACAGTGGATCTTCCGGAAACCAAAAACTCAAACCGAGACACCGATAGTGTGGCTCTCAAACCCTAGAGAGAAGAGAGATCACCAGAAAATACTTATGATAACTGGTCTCACAAGTGCTTCATCAAGTTCCCTGCATGATTACGAAACCAACGCAACAAACGGAACTCAATTCGGAGTTCGGACGAGGGAGAAACGACCAAAACAGCGACGAAGAAAATCTTGAAAAACCTTGCTGGAAGGCCGACGGACGCTAGCGATGGACAGTCCGTTGGGGGGGGCGACGGACGGTCCGTTGCAGTGTATGTTGCAGCGTCCGACGCCCCAAAAATTCAGCCTGAAACAGCCCTAGGCAACGGACGCTCGGCTAGGGAAAAGGCAGCGTCCGACGCCCCCGAAAACTGCGCAGTGAATACGAAAAACGCCGGAACTCGCTCGTTTCAACTCCGATTGAATCCAAACTTTGTGGGGAGGTTTCTGAGGTAGATGTGACTCTACTCTTGGAGGATCTAGTCCATCCTTGCTTCACAAATTCGTGAATCAAATATGAATGAATAAAATGGAGTGGAAAACAAGCCAAAACGCAAACGGATCGATCTCTTTGCTCACCCCATCCTAGCCCGATTCCTTCGGTGGATTTGATCACAAGGGGTAGCAACAACTTTCACTTCAAGTGGAATTCCAAAACCTACAGCGAGGAGGGAGATCGAGCGGAGGGAATCAAGAACGAAAAAGCCAAATCACGAAGAATACGAGCAGCCGGGACTCGATCACAAAATCAAAGCCACCATGGCTTACGGAGGATAAGGCCTCCGATTCCCACCGAAAACCGAGTGCGAATTCTTACAAAGGTTAGAGGAATCAACCTAGGGACCTCGTGAACTAGAGAGAGTGTAGAGAAAGAGAGGTGGTGCAAATGATTAAGGTTAAAGACGTGGGATGAGGGATACCCCTTCACCCCCTACTTATCGGGCTTTGGCTATTTCCCAAAGACCCCCCTAGATACATTGAGTGAACTACCTAGCCTAAGCATTGCGGTCCAAGCTCTGGAAAATATCTCCCGCATTTTGAATGGACGGCCCCGCTTCCTGCCGGGAGTTGTCGTCGCCTCGACGCAACCTCCAGGATTCCGCCACGTGCCATCCCCGCTTCCTCGGAAGCTCCACCTAGGTTTTGAGGCCCAAACCCAGGAAACCCGCCACCGGTAGCTTTGGGCTCAACTACCGAACCCCGAGTTTTGAGGCCCAAACTCGGAAACCGTCCTCGGATGGTTTTGAGGCCCAAACCACCAAACCGCTCGACTCGAGCCACCTTGTCCTCGCCCGGTCGGACTCCGAGTCCCATGAGCCTCTGCTCGACCCGCTCGTCCGCCGTCTTGACTTGGTCGACTCGGTCTACCTCCATATCTTCTCGCACTTGCCGATGCCAAGAACTAGCCACCACAGCTAGTCCGTCGGCGCCCATGGTCCCTCAGTCCGAGCCCCGCTTCCGCCCTTCACCGCTCGCAATCCATCGGCACGGCAAGCCTCCAATCGACCTTCTCCACGCCATTGACCACTGTCACTAAGCATAACACCTGCACACCACAAGCCGATAGATAGGCACACACTTGCTTTCGCAAGGATTAGAAGTAAGCCATTCAAACTGAACCGCTCAAGTGTTGGGCAATCACTCATCACAAAACTGAACTACATGGGTACTTATCCACCATGTGTTCGCACTTCTCGTCCACACGAGACAGGGAGCATCGTGAATTGCGGCAACAATTCGATCATCTCACCAATGCCTTTGGTGAGCTACGTGTTGAGCACAATGAGACAGCACGCATCGCCAAGCAAACTACCGAAGAAATCCAAGCAATGCAAGAAGAACAACACCGGTATTGGGCCACGTGGCGGCAACTAAATCCATATCCGTTAATGAGCAAAGGATAAGCTTGGGGAGGTTCCCTCCCCTACTAAGGTAAGTTTTTAATTTCATTTATATTCATGCAAGTTCTTGCTTATCTTTGCTTTGCATTTAAAAATCTGCATATGAAAAGAATAAAAAGACTTTCTCTAATCCACTCCCACATGTTCCATGAAAATTGATATCTCCTTTAGAAATGATGAATAGTTGTTCTACTAAATGTTTCTCTAGTACTTAGTTTACAACTTGGTATTTCTCTAAGTATGGATTACTTGGCTTAAAAGAAAACATCATGAACCTCAAACTTTTGTGGGTAACAAATGTTGTAACTAAGTCTAAGTAGTTGTGAGACATGATATGACCAGATAAGAGCTGCTATAATATTGTTCTAAGCAAGAATGACTATTGGAGTTTTATTTATTAAAATGATAAAAACACTTTGATGTTCCTCAATTGTGAAAAATTCCTACCAAAGTCATACATGCTTCTCCATGATATAAGTTTTCTACATAAGATGTTTGCTTTGTGTTGAGTTTGGTCAAGTTTTGTGACCCTTGTTGAGACATTTATCATGCTCCCAAGATCAAGATCACGTACACGCCACATATACATGCTGCTTCTACACTGGAAGTACTCAGAAACATGCCTTGCATTTCTACATAGTTCATACTCCATACTCTAATAGAAAAACTCTCTCTAGTTTGTTTCTAGTAAATGAGACATAAACTATGCAAAATTTATGAGCAATCCAAAGCTCTCTCAAAAAAACCCCATGAGCATTTTCAAAGCTCATAGAAAAATTAAAAAGATAGTTATATCTCAAAATAATAAGTTAGGAAAGAGAGATCATCCAAATATAGGAGTATCGATCATTTGCCATGTTTCGACACACTTGCACATCTTGATCTAAGAGTATGACATTTCTCTCCTTGGATCCAGAATTTGACTTTACAATATATGCAAGGTAAGTTTGCTACATCTTTGATCCCTACCTATAGCTCCACATAAGCTTTAGAGATAGGATGAAACAAGGCAATCTTTGATATATGCCTTGGTGATGAATCATACACCTTATGAGCGACTCGAGAGTACCATTTGAGGAACACTAAGTTTTCTTTTACAAAACCTTGCAAAACCTCCGATATGAAACTTTTGACAGAATGAGAAAACTAGTGCTCAAGTCAAGTTGTTCTATCTCTCAACCTCTCAAGACAAAGGATAAAGCTATAAGCCCCATGAAGGACTAAAGTAATATGGGTGAATCTTTATTGCTATCTTTTCCATTCAAAATAGAAGTATGATTGTTGTAGACTTAGTACTCTTGAAATATGAAGCATAGTAGCAACTTCTGATCCATCGAGCTAAGTTTGATTGTTTGCTCGGGATGAGCATAGGTTAAGCTTGGGGGATCTTGTTGGCACAAATTATGGTCTACTTTTACATAACTAAAATGATGTCGCTAACCTCAGGATCAAGGATAAACAAACACATCATGAGCATAATTTATCAAATAACTAGTTCCACATGTCCATGAGTGTTTGAATGCAGGAATGAAGAAATGGAGCAAAGGAGAGCCAGTTGGGCCCACATAGGGGGTCGGCCGACCACCCTATGGGCCCACTAGCTCTCCCCTCTCGGCCATGATCCAAGAGAAGCATCCCAGAGTGATTTCAACCCTTGGATCACTATGTGCTTTCTCTCACGGCTCACAAGCAAAGCACAAGGATCCATGGGCTCACACCAAGGAGATAAACGTGACAACCATTTCAAAATTAACACCCAACATCCATGACAAGTGGGACCAGCAGTAGGGAAGACCGAGGTGGGCCAGACACCCCAAGGGGGGTCAGCCGACCCCCCATCTGGGCCCACTAGAGTCCACTTGGTCCCTGACTAGTGGGACCACCACCAGGAGGCCAGGAGAGGGCCCACCGTAATAGGGACGGTCCGCCGACCGCCTCAAAGGGTCAGTTGGGTCCCTCCAACCGCCATACACCTTGGCATATTGTGGAAATCCACACCATCCACCCCTTGGTCGGTTCTAAGGCGGTTTGATCCAAGGGTGGAGGATGGAAGGCCCTAGATCGCTGACGTGGCGATGGAGTAGCCCCTACTCCACCCCCCCCCCCTACTATAAATAGAGGGCCATACCCCCCTTTGTAAACATGAAGAAGAAGCCTACAAGCTTTATTCCTTAGATTGTTCTAGGAGTTAGTCTAGTGTGGGAGTTAGAGTTAAGTCGAGCTGTGCTCGAGATTTCCGGAATTGTCTTCTGGAGAGTCTGGTATAGCTCTTGTAGCTTTCCTTCTTTGTAAGACTTTATCTTATTCAATATATATCTTTCTCTTTACTTTACTTAGTAATTACTTTGAGCATTTCTATACTAGATATAGTCTTGCTATATACTTTTGCTCTTTAATAGCCTTGACATCAATAGTGTGTGATCCTTGTGACCTTTCCTGTATGCACTCATTGCTTGTCATAGGGTGCTTTGATTATAGATCATAGTCAAAGTAGTAAGTTGTGTGTAAGCGTGGTGCTTATACATCATCTTATCCTTGGTTATCGCTTGCTGCACGGATTGTTTGTGGTAGCTATCAAGAGGTGACAGCCTTGTCTAGTCTTTGTATTCCACCACGTGTTCTTAGGCAAGTTATTAAAAGGTAAGGCCCCCGTAAGAAGAGGGCGCGGTCCGGTAGGAGTTTTGTCCTCCTACTGATTTATCCCATCGCCTAGCATACTTGTATTGAGGAGACAAACTATAGTGTTTAGACTAGTTAATTAGCTAAGTATATTGAAGTAGAGTGAAGTACATAGGAGTCCCTATACTCTCTTGTTGTCCTCCCACCTTGCTAGTCTTTCTAGTCTGTTCTAAGTATCCTTTACCATAGCTTCTTTATTCATCAACCCCCTTCCTATCACATTATCGTTTACCCCTCTATACTAGTTGGTACTAAGTTGAGGTGCTCTCTAGGGTCTATTTCTAATTATCATTTCTAGCCAGCTTTCCCTTGGGATAATATAAATTACGATACCTTGGAATACTCCTAGGTGAAGTGCTACAACGGTATAATCTGTGCGCTTGCGGATTTATCCAATAGTCATAAGAAATACCAACACTTGTCCTCAACCTTTCCCTTCGACACACCATCATCGCTCGAGAAAGAGCGTCCATCGCAGGAGTCGTCGATGTCGCTGAGGGAGGCAAGGAAGGCTCACTGATGGACCTTCACCTTGTTGAGCACCTTCTTGACCTTGTTCTTGTCATGGAAGTAGTGCTCGCGCTTTTCCTTGCGCTTGGTGAAGTCACCCTTGATATTTTTGGGGTAGTTGGTGATGAAGTGATCCAAATCACCGCAACCAAAGCACCCCTCGGCCACACCACCATGTCATCGGTTCAAGCGATTGTTGTGAAACCGCGAGAACCTAGTGATGATCAAGGCCAGCTCATCATCTCCTTGTTCCTTTGTCACGGAGATCAAAGAAGACAAAGCGAACAAAGTTGGTGAAGGGTTAGAGGAAGAAGTGGAACCACCAAGGCTAGAAACCAATGCCATAGTCGGAGCCGATGGGTTTTCAAGCTTGGCGCGAGTCTGGTGGTCGATCTCCAAGGACTTAAGCTTGCTGAACAGCTCGTCCACGGTGTGGGTATCATACCCCCGTGACTCTTGGATAGTAGCCACCTTCATCTCCCAAACCCTCTGATCAAGAGCATGAAAAAAGCTTGATAGCCATCTCATGATCGTTATAGGGCAAATTTGCATGATTGCCGCACATCTTGTTGACGATAGATTGAAAACGAGTGAACATCGCATCAACAGATTCGCCACTCAACTGGACGAAGTTCTCGTACTCCCTCTGGTACATCTCAAAGAGTTTGGACTTGAATTGAGGATTACCCTCATGAAACCTCTCAAGTGATCTCTCGTGTCGTACGGAGGCTCGAGACTCGCTCAAACTCAAGAAGTGAGAGACTCTAAAAGAGGATACTTTGGGCCTTGCTATTTGCGTTGTGTTGAGAGATTTAGAGCTGATCAGCATGAATGACAAGGACATGGTAGTTTTCATTCTCGCAAATCTCACAAACGAGTGACTCAACTCCTTGAAGAAAAGTGGATATTCGAATCTTCTAGTATGAGTAATTTGTTCTATCGAAGAACGGTGGTTTGCCAACATCATGCTCCATGTTGCCTTCGTGGATCAAGAACCAGCTAAGGTGGATTGATCCTTAACCCACTCTGATACCAATTGAAGGACCGAGAATGGCGACTAGAGGGGGTTGAAAGGGAGCCAATCAAAAACTTCTTCAAACATGGCCCTTGATCCAAAATCACTCCCAACACAAACGCTCGACTAGAACGATGTGCTCACGACCCAACACGTGGGTGGATACCCTAGGAGAGGTCCTAGAGGACCTGAGGAGCGATCAAGAAACGTCGGTGAATGAACCACAGAAAGATTGTTGACACCGTTTTTTGGCACGTGTCAAGTGGGCTGAGGCTTGACTAGTCAATGGCCGTTCTCCATCGGCATCGGGGGAATTTTTGAGCCGATGTTGCCAATGAAAAAGTGCTGCGGGAAGACCAAGTGCGTTGCCGATGGAAGCTGATGAGCTTTGCCGACAAGTTAATTGATGAAGTCTTGCCGAAACTGATTGCCGATGAAAAGTCATCGCCGATGGCTAGCTGATTGCCGATGGAGGATGGTTGCCGATTGCCGATAAGGGCTCGTTGTTGATTGCCGATAAGGGCTCATTACCGATTGCCGACAAAGAGATGTTGCCGATTGCTGATCGGGAAAGTATTGCCGATACCGATGGGCGTGACTTAGCACTTGGCGGCAGCGGAGGATTACAAGTGGTCAAAGAAGGAAGGTGCGGATTGAAGGGGTCTGCCGATGGAAAGTTTCCATCGAAAGGAAGTATAAAGAAACTGGTGTTTTGTACCAGTATTATTATAGTAGTTTGAGTCCGACTCTTGCATGGGTCGTTTATTTTCCTTTAAAATAGGTATGTTTGTTTAGGAAATAAATATTGTTACCCGGCTCCTGCGCGAGTCAGTTTCCTTTAAAGTAGGAGTTTGTTTTAGGAAGGATATGTGTCGTGTCTTTGTACAACTCTCCATGCGGGAGTATAAATATGTGCCCGAGGGCTATGGAAAAGATATCAATCCAATCAAAAAAACAAACCAATTTTATCTTATTCTACTTTTTATCGCAATTTACCTTCTACTGCATTAGTTATAGCTATCAACGAGTTGTTTCAAGCTTTCGACGGGCTGCATCACCTTTATCTCCGTCAAATTCTTGCTAGTTCCACGTGGGAGTACCTCTAGGCTTTGGCAATCCGGGCGCATCGTTGTTTGCCTCATCTAGCTCTGCTCTAGTTACCCTTGATCAATCTGAGCCTTGACGTCCGGGCGCATCGCTGTCGTCTCGTTCAGTTTGTTCTAGTTATCATCCTTGTCGATTGATTGGTCAAATCGACTAGCACGCCTCCGGAATACCGAGCTTTGGGTAATAGCCCTAGGTGTTCACAAATCTGACGCTTTTTGTGTCAACACCTCTTTTGGCACGCCCAGTGGGACCTATTATACAGATCTACACATTCGGCATGGCTGATCACGCCGATATCAACCAGAGGAATGTCATTGAAGTTTCTGAGGCCGATTTGAAAGATGATCAGAAGCAGGCCATGGAGCGGGCTATGGAGGAATACAGGCAGTTGTATCTCAAATCCTTCAGCCTCAGCAGGAGCGGCGAAGCAATTCAGAAGCAGGATCCGCCGTTGCCACGGCAGGTCACGTACGACGCCAACCCTGGTAAGCTACAAGAGATGGTTAATGCCGCTGTAAGTTAATCTTTGATTAACCACTCTAGCGTACTATCCAATACTGTCTACAATGCTGTTGCACAAACATTCAAAGAAGGACATGCACCGCGATATGTCGGTCCAGCGTACCATCAACCTGGATTGGCATCTGCAAGCCCATCGGCGGCCCAAATGGCGTCTTCCACCCCTGTGGAACCGTCTGCCGATGTGGCTACATCACCAAGACCGAACGCTGGCGACACTACCAAGTTCAACGCAGATCCAGCCGCGTCGGCAACTTCAGGGCCAGCCCCCACTAACTGGTGGGGATACGGTATGCCTCCGAATCTATATGCTAGTTCTAATCTGGCGTAGGGAGATAGTTCAGCTTGGAGGAATTCTACGGCATTGGCAACACAGTCACAGTCGATGGCTGATATGATGCACAACTCTGCGCCTGCTTCAACCATACAAGTGCCATCAGATGATCTCCAAGTAATCCCCAAGATACCTCTGATGCCACCATCGGCAAGCTCTGTGCCGATGCAACATATTATAACCACCGGCAGTCAATCTCTAGCAACAAATTCTCAAGCTGGAGTACTGATTCCCCAAGGTAATCTGGTGATCAATTGCTCTAGAATTCAAGAGCCGCATGCTCCGGTCAGCTATCAGCCATCGGCAAGTCATATGCCGATGCTTTATAATCCTGGATGGGTCAACCAGCCACCAGCTCAGCAGCCTGGCGCGCCGATGTATTATTATGGAGGCCCAGCTTACACTCAGAGCGGACCATCGGTACAGCAACCGGTGAATGTGATAGTTCAGCCAACTCCGCCAAGTATGCCAAACTATCCATCGGTAAGTCAACCGATGCATAGTGTGCAGATGACTGGTGCTGCGCCCGCGACTACTGCACACCTTCAAGAGGCGCATCAGCCGACTCCACCAGTCGATAATCAGCCGATGAGTCGGCAAGAGCAGGACGCATACTGGGTCGGTAAGATTGCCGAAGTCATGAAAGAGCAATTCGGCATCAGACCCAAGGTCAACACATACTCCTATCGGACTCCGTACCCTCCTGCATATGACTTGATTCCTCTTTCAAATCGGTACAAGGTGCCCGATTTTACCAAGTTCTCCGGCCAAGACGACACGTCGACAATGGAGCACATCAACCGCTTCATTATCCAGTGTGGAGAAGCTACCAGCAGGGAGGAATTAAGGGTGAGATTGTTCTCTTCGTCATTGTCTGGATCGGCATTCACATGGTTCATATCGTTGCCTCCAAATTCTATAATTACATGGGCCGATCTGGAGAGGCAATTTCACAAGTACTTCTTTGCTGGCATACATGAGAAGAAGCTTACCGATTTAGTCAAAATGAGGCAACGCAACGACGAATCGGTAGAGAGTTTTGTGCAGAGATTGCGGGACGTGAAGAACAAGTGCTACAGTCTGGTGCTTGATGATCGGCAACTAGCAGATTTGGCCTTCTAGGGGTTACTGCCACACATCAAGGACAAGTACGTGTCCCAAGAGTTTGAGAGCCTAAGTCACCTGGTGCAGAGGATTGCCGATCAGGACATCAAAGCCTTTGAGCCCAGGAAGACGTGGAACAAGAAGGTGACCTTCATCGGGAAAGAAGAAGACTCTGGATCGGATGAAGAGCTGAACGTCGACGCGGCCGAATGGCTGAAGGATAAGAAGTCTGTGTCTTGTCCGTTCGGCCAAAAAGAGACTGAGAGGTTCACCTTCGACATCACCAAGGCCGATAGGATGTTTGACTTGTTGTTGCAAGAGGGGCGAATCAAGTTGGCGCCCAACCAAGTGATTCCGTCAGCCGAAGAGCTCAAGAAGATTAGGTACTGCAAGTGGCATAATGGAACCTCACACAGTACCAATGACTGTAAAGTATTCAGGCAGCAGTTGCAGTCGGAGATCGAGTCTGGGCGTATTAAGTTCGAGAACGCTAAAGCCCATAAAAAGATGAAGATAGATCAGCACCCGTTCATCAACAATATGGTGGAAATCAGCGAAAAAACCAAAGTGCTGACATCGGAAGATGCCAGAAGGAATTCATCGGTAGAACCTAACTGCCAAGTGTCTGAGCACGACGCAAGGAGGTTTGCTGATGACAGAAGGGGTAAGAAGGTTGCCGATGAAGGTAACAGTGCCGACAGGGCTCCTGGGGTTGTGATCACGCACAAACCGCCAAGGCGGAATCATCGGCAATCACGTGAAGAACGGTATCGGCAAGAAGAGGAGCATCGGGAATGGCTTTGACACAAGGACCACTGGAGATGTCCCTTCTTCGTTCATTGCTGGGAGGAAGGCATCAAGCTGCCCACTGCCGATAACTGTCCAGAGTGCAATGGGTACTACGCTGCCAATCGGTCAGGTAAGAGACCTTGTTTTGATGATCAGGCACCCAGAGACGCCAGGGCGCTCAGAGAGAACAAATCAGCACATGACCGACTGGGGCGCAAGCTCAGTGCCCATGATCGGCTTGGCAGGCGTGTTGATCAGGGGGAGCTGGAGGAGAGGGCCAATGCTAGAGTGCCCGACGAAGAGATATTCTCCAGAGATCCCAACATCGGAAGAAGTGCCGATGTAAGCGGTAAGAAGCAGCACCAACCCGTCTGGAAGACCAAGCTTCCTCCATGGTGCCCTAAGGGTTTGACTAAGACCCAGAAGAGGAGGATTCAGCGCCAGCGCCGCGACGACCTATATGACAGTGCAGAACCCTCGGGAGAGAAGCAATGGAGGCCGAAGCGTAAGGACAGGGGCCCATCGGCAGATATAAACATGGTTGTCATGTTGTCGATGGAGTTCATGGCGCCTGTCAGCGATAATGAAGAGGCTGCCGATATGGCACAATTGGTGCTGGATCCGATGACGGCTATCTTTGAGAGGCCTGCCGATGATGAGAGGCAGCACTTAAGGGCTCTGTTTGTCAAGGGCAAAGTGGATGATCAGCCGATGACCAAGATGCTAGTGGATGGTGGCGCGTCAATCAATATAATGCCCTATGTCATGTTCAGAAAGCTTGGCAAAGGTGATCAGGACTTGGTCGAGACTGACATGAAGCTCAAGGACTTCGAAGGCAATGTGTCAACCGCTATGGGAGCCGTATGTGTTGACTTAACCATCGGCAGTAAGACTTTGTCGACAACGTTCTTTGTAATCAGCGGCAAAGGCACTTACAACTTGCTCCTCGGAAGGGATTGGATCCATGCTAATTGCTGTATCCCTTCCACTATGCATCAGAGCCTGGTACAGTGGATCGGGGACAAAATTGAAGTCGTCCGCGATGAAGCCCCATCTAGTGTTGCATCAATAGAGTTGGACACTTATGAGCAGACCAGGTGTATATCTGGCGAAGCCTGGGATAAAGAGTTCCTCAAAGTTGCCGATTACCGCATCAAGCCGATCCAAGCAGTCGGTCCTGAGGAGGAGTCTTAATGGATCAGTTCGCCGATGACGGAAAATTGGGGTAGGGCTTCACGTCTGCCGATGACTTGCTCGAAATCGACATCGGCGATGGTAGTAAACCTAGGCCTACTTTTATTAGTGCTAAGTTAGATTCCCAATGTAAGCAGCAGTTAACCGATTTATTGAAAGAGAATAAAGATTGTTTTGCTTGGGATTATACAGAGATGCCTGGTTTAGACCAATCGATAGTTGAACATCAGTTACCCATCAAGTCTGGCTTCCAGCCACATCGGCAACCGGCTCGCCGATGCAATCCTACTATCCTACCCGATATTAAGGCTGAGATTACTAAATTAATCGAAGCTGGATTTATTCGACAATGTCGATATGACGATTGGATCTCTAATGTGGTTCCTGTGTATAAAAAGAATGGAAAACTTCGTGTTTGCATTGATTTCAGGAATCTGAACAAGGCTACGCCGATGGATGGCTACCCAATGCCCGTTGCCGATCTGCTGATCGATGCTGTTGCTGGACATCAAATTATTAGCTCCATGGATGGTAATGCTGGGTACAATCAAATATTCATGGCTGAAGAAGACATATCCAAGACTGCTTTCCGATGTCCAGGTCACGTTGGCTTGTTTGAATGGGTGGTCATGACTTTTGGCTTGAAAAATGCCGGTGCTACTTATCAGAGGGCGATGAATTTTATCTTTCATAAGTACATCGGTACGATAGTTGAAATCTACATTGATGACGTGGTGGTTAAGTCTGGAGACTTCAGAAAGCATCTTGCCGATTTACGGAAAATATTGGAGTGTACCAGGGAGCATGGGTTAAAGATGAATCCTAACAAGTGTGCATTTGGCGTATCGGCAGGGCAGTTTCTGGGTTTCATGGTGCATCAGAGAGGCATTGGAATTGGCAGAAAGTCTATTGATGCAATTAACAAGGTGGTTGCTCCCACCAATAAGACTGCGTTGCAGTCTCTGATCGGCAAGATTAATTTCATTAGGAGATTCATATCCAATCTGTCTGGTAAGATTAAATCTTTTAGTCCTCTGTTAAAGTTGAAAGCCGATCAAGAATTTATATGGAGAGAAGAGCAGCAGTCAGCCTTAGAAGAGATTAAAAGATACTTGGTAAATCCTCCAGTCTTAGTTCCACCTCAACACGGGAAGCCTTTCAGGTTATATTTGTCTGTCGATGACGGTGTTATCGGATCAGCCTTAATTCAAGAGTTTGAGGGGAAAGAGCGTGTAATATATTATCTGAGCAGAAGATTGGTGGATGCTAAAACCAGGTATTCGGCCATAGAAAGATTGTGCTTATGTTTATACTTCTCTTGCATTAAATTAAGACATTATTTACTGTCGGCCGAATGCACTATTGTCTGCAAAGATGATGTGGTCAAGTACATGCTGTCAATGCCGATTTTGAGTGGACGAATCGGTAAGTGGATTTTGGCACTGTCAGAGTTTGACCTAAGGTATGAATCGGCTAAGGTTGTTAAGGGTCAGGTGATGGCCGATTTTGTTACTCAGCACTGCAATATGGTGAGCTTTGTTGAGATTGCTCCTTGGGCTCTGTTCTTTGATGGGTCTACGTGCAAGGATGGAGCAGGTATCAGTATTCTCTTGATTTCACCCCGAGGACAGAGGTACGAGATTTCGTTGCCGATGGTTGCTACTTCAACAAACAATCAGGCTGAATACCAGGCTTTACTTAAGGGGTTGGAGTTACTCAAGGAAGTGCGTGTCGATGCTGTTGAAATCTTCGGCGATTCTATGTTGGTAATTAACCAATTGATCGGTACGTATGAGTGCCGAAGTGAAGTTTTGATTGCTGTTCATGAGCGGTGTTTGCAGTGGTTGAAGGAGTTCAAAGAATACCGCCTTGAACACATTCCAAGGTTGTGTAATGAAGAGGCCAATCGGTTAGCACAGAATGCCTCGGGATATCAGCCGATTCAAGTCACGACATCGGTAACAGTTGCCGATGACTGGAAAAAGGAGATTGCCGATTACTTGAGGGATCCATCTAGGAAAGTTGAAAGGCGTCTAAGGTTCCAAGCTACTAAGTATGTGCTCCTTGATAATGAGTTGTATTATCGGACAATTGATGGGGTTTTACTTAGGTGTCTTGGCAAAGAGGAATCAAAAGAGTTGATGGGTGAAATCCATGAGGGCGTATGTGGAGTGCATCAATCGGCATTCAAGATGAAGTGGATGATTAGGCGGAATGGATATTATTGGCCGACAATCCTTGAAGATTGCTTCAAATATTTCAAAGGGTGCCAGGACTGTCAGAAGTTTGGTAATGTGCAAAGGGCGCCTGCATCGGCAATGAATCCTATAATTAAGCCTTGGCCGTTCAGAGGATGGGCTATTGATCTCATCGGCCAGATTTATCCGCCGTCGAGCAAGGGGCACAAGTTCATACTTGTTGCTACCAATTACTTTACCAAGTGGGTCGAAGCAATTCCCTTGAAGAAGGTGACATCAGAAAACATGGTAGATTTCATTAAGGAGCACATCGTTTACCGATTTGGTATTCCTCAGACAATCATTACCGATCAAGGGACCATATTCACATCGGGAGAGTTTGATGACTTAGCTGTTAGCATGGGTTTCAAGGTGTTGAATTCTTCTCCTTATTATGCTCAGGCTAATGGTCAAGCTGAAGCAACTAATAAGGGAGTCATTAAGCTTATAAAACGCAAGATTGAGGAAAACCCTAGAAGGTGGCATGTGGTATTAAACGAAGCTTTGTGGTCATATCGGATGGCTTGTCATGGTGCAACCAAGGTCTCGCCGTATCAGTTGGTTTATGGACATGATGCTGTCCTACCTTGGGAAATTAAAACTGGTTCTAGGCGATTATCTTTTCAGGATCAATTAACGACCGATGATTATATTACTCTGATGAAAGATAAGTTAGAAGATTTGGTAGGTCATCGGTTGAGGGCATTAATTAGTATTGAAGAGAACAAGAAGAGGGTTGCCCGATGGTATGACAAGAAAGTAAAGGTGAAGGAATTTGCCGATGGCGATTTGGTTTGGAAGTTGATTTTACCGATTGGGACTAAGAGCTCTAAATTTGGGAAGTGGTCCCCTAATTGGGAAGGTCCTTATCGGATAAAACAGTCTGCTCCTGGTAATGCGTACATTTTGGAAACTCTCGAAGGAGTGGCGTTTTCTAGGGCGATCAACGGCAAATACTTAAAAAGATATTACCCTAGCATATGGGTAGATGCATAGTGCTCAGTCGAATGCCGATGAAAAGAAAAAATTATAAAAACATCGGTAAAAACAAACTGGCATTACATTACAAGACGAGACCAAGTATCAGGTTACATCCTTGCCGATACAACAGACATTACAGTAAGGAGTGGATAACTGATATCGCACGCAGGCGAATTTGCTCTATTTCATCCATCTCCTTGGCGTCGACATCGGCAGAGCCCTCAACCGGCTTGATTTTCTTCTTCCATAGGATGGCTTGTTGGGCATTATGGTCTCTTTCTTGCCGCAAGGCCCCGATGGAATTGGACAGTTGGGTCTTTTGCTGGTTGGCAGCCGTCAGATCCCCTTCAACCTTTTGTAGCTCCGCCAGTAGCTCCTCCTTCCTTGCCGACAGTCGGGAGATTTCTTGGTCAAGGTTGCCAATGGAGACTTTTGCTTGACCAATGCTTCTATGCTTCTCATCAGCAAGGTGTTTGAATTTGAGCTTCTCTTCCTCGCTCTTGGCTTGGGCAGCTCTATCGACAATGCGACGAGTAAGTTTCTGGTACTGGATCTGTTTGATGTCGATAGAGGCTGCCTGGAGAAGGACTTCTGCTACGTCGGCGGAAAGATGGCTCTGATGTCCTTGAATGCAACCCTTGCTGCCGATGAATCCTAGATGAGTTCAGACGTGTCTTGTAGCAGCAAGGAAAGCAACTCTTCCAGCTTAGATTTGACCTCTGCCGACAAGGTTGGGACGGAGCTCTCCTCTTCATCATCATCGGGGACGTTGACGGCAAAGGAAAATAGGTTGTCCGCTTGAAGGCGGCCTTGGCGTTCATCTTCGTTCTGAAGGTTTAAGCTGTAGGAGAAGAGGTTGTCCGGAGAATCTTGAGCCTGAAAACAGAGGTTAGAGTTTGCCGATCGGAAGATTGTACTGTAAGTTTTAGGATGATTAACTTACCGTCTTGAAGCGGATCTCCTGCCTAGGACTTGGTATGCCGGATGGTCCAGCTTCATCATGGACGACGGCCGCAGATGCCAATGATTGGGCCGGAGAAGCAGTCGGTGCCATCGGTACTGGTGGTGCTATCATCGGCGCCGTTTCCAACGTAGCGGCTGGTTCACGTGGTAGCGATGCTGCTCTCTCATCGGCTGATGGTGCCGATGCTGATGCCACCTCCGCTGCTACAGCGGGTGTTGTTTCCTCATTGAGCCCAGCCGGTACCGATGCCGATGCCGCTTCGGTTGTCGCAGCAGCTGCTATCTCCTAGCTGGGGACATCATCCATCGGTTGATCAGGCGCAGAAGCCGATGGAGGTTCTGCCGATGACCCGCCGGCAGTTGGTGCGATTGGGACCGAAGGCGGTCCTGCTGGCGGCGCATCGGCAGCTGATGGCGCAGTCGGAGCCAATGGTGGAGGGGAAGCCAGCCTCAGGCGCCTCTTTTTCGTCGGCGCGGCAGCAGGGGAGCGGACCCGTTTGGATGAAGACCGGGGGGCATCGGCAGCCGGGCTAGAAGGCGTTTGCCTGTTGGAAGCAGATGCCGATGACCATAGTTCCTGAAAATACAAAGAGAGTTATACAAGATAAATGTTGCCGATGAAATAACATGTAATTGGTATAAGTAAAGATGAGTTTACTGCATAAATTTGCGTCAAGGCAATAGCGGCAGCCGATGTAGCCTGAGCTTTTATAGGTGTCGGCGTGGGTACCTATTGAGGCGTGAAAGTAGCCAACGTCGGAGCTTTGGTGCCGATGATAGATATGGGGCCCATTATCCGCAGATTAAAGGGTCTACCACTGTTACTCATTGTGGGAACCGGATCATCGGCCTGTCAGACGCAAAAGAGTTTAGGTGCTGATACCGATGACAAAAATAAAGTATTAAAAGTATATCAGATAGCAGACTTACTGCGTTATCGGGGATGATGTAATCGGCGTCAATCAGGTGCCGATAATAGTGCGAAGACTTGGCGAGTAACTGGCACTTCCACTCTTGCCACCAAGACTTGAACTCGTTGGTGATGAAGGAGGTTGGCGACTAGGAGGACAAGTCAAGGTCTGACAAATCGGCATCGGTAGGAAGGCTGATGACTTTATTCCAGTCTAGATTATTGGAGATTGTCTGCCTAGGTCCTACTACCTTGGAGAAGCAGAGCTTGATCGGCAGTTGGCCAAATGCCAGTTGTCTCGCTGCTGCCGATGGGTAGTAAAACTCATAGGATGGTGAAGCATTCTTCCCAGATCCAAAGATATTCACTGGGATGACTCGGGGAGTGATGCTGGCTCTCATGATTGCTTGGTTCTCAGGCAAGCTCATGTCAGACAAGTTGAACAGCAATGGAAATTGGTTGTGTTCGTCAAGATATGGCCACCAGGCTCGTTCCGAGGAGGGAAGTCCGTTGTAGAACTTCTAGAAATAGTAGCCGAAGTGCTCCGCATCGGCATCGGTACCTGGCAGCACTATGATAGCCTCTCCAAAGTTAAGCGGAGAGCGAGTTGCCGATTCATCATCGTCGTATCGGTAATCTTCTGATATCTCCCTCGGGAATTGTTGGGCAAACAGATCAAACTCGAGAGCCTTGTACATGTGTGCATTCAGCCATAGATTGACAAACCACCAAGGGCCTCCAAGATTGCCGATGGGTTCTCCTAGCAGTAGCTTCTGGGACACTTGATGCAGCAATCGGTATACTGAGCCAAGAAGGTATCTGCCTAAGGGAAGCCTTGTTCCATCGGCAAGTAGCTCGGCTACTGGAAGGTGCATAGTGGTCGGACCGATGGTTTTGCCGCAGAAAATGAATTTTTCCAACCACATGTTTAAAAAGATGGCGTGCTCCCGTTGAGTTACCGATCCGGTCTTCTGGTTCTCTTTGATATAGCCCGTCCAGCCGCCGATGTTCCGGGTGTTCACCTTATGCTCAGCTTTCCTGTTGAAAAGGCTAAGCGTATCGGCAGAGGTGATGTCCAAGCCGGTCAGCATATAGACATCGGCAAGGGTTGGGGTAGCCGGTCCATGCCTGAAGAGGAAAGCGTTCATACTGTCGGACCAGAAGTATGAGGCCGCCATCATCAAGTTTTCGTTCTTCTCCATATCGGCAATTGAGAGCCTAATGCACTGGTCCAAGTTACGCTCCTGCCAGTACACTTGCTGTGATCTGGCCAATCTCAAGTACCATTTCTTCCATCCTTTAGTGTGCTTGGGCCATGAGCGGAATGTGTCCTTCCACAGTCCTAGATCAAAGCTCTCAGATCTAAGTGGTACCCGGTTGGTTTCTGCGTTAATGATGAAGGTGGGGTCTGGATTGCCCATTGGACCTAGGCAGCTGAGGTTGGAACCGGCGAGGCGAATCACTACCTTATTGTACAGTTCCTAAGGTTCGAAGGAGGGATGAATCAGAAAAAGAATGGGGATAAAACCAGGTTTTTGCAGGGAAAAGAACCATGCAGAGAGGTTGGATTAGGCGGAGGATGGATCTTACCTTTGGGATGTCGACTTGGATCGCCATTGGAAACGGGGGATGCTTGCAGTTCGTCCTTGGATGGTGAAGGAGTACTGTTGCTTGAGCTTGTGTTCTTCACAGCGGCTAGAGGTTGAAGACGAAGGCAGGAGGGTGAAAGTAAAAATGGACTCGGGTAAAAAGGCGGTGTGGATCCCGGTAACTTTTATAAGCCTGTTTAGGGGTATTTTGGGGTTCTGTTTCACACTGTGCAGGAATGTGGAGAGGCCCGCGGTAGATACGCGCGATGATCGAGGTGGTCTGTAACTGTTTGTGCTACAATCGAGGAAACCGTACGCCTATCTCGGGGGTAACGGCTACAGCAACGGCTACAGTGGAGAGAATTTCAGCACGTAAAGTTATACGCTCCGAAACTGGGGGGCATGTGTTGACACCGTTTTTTGGCACGTGTCAAGTGGGCTGAGGCTTGACTGGTCAATGGCCGTTCTCCATCGGCATCGGGGGAATTTTTGAGCCGATGTTGCCAATGAAAAAGTGCTGCGGGAAGACCAAGTGCGTTGCCGATGGAAGCTGATGAGCTTTGCCGACAAGTTAATTGATGAAGTCTTGCTGAAACTGATTGCCGATGAAAAGTCATCGCCGATGGCTTGCTGATTGCCGATGGAGGATGGTTGCTGATTGCCGATAAGGGCTCATTGCCGATTGCTGACGAAGAGATGTTGTCGATTGCTGATCGGGAAAGTATTGAAGATACCGATGGGCGTGACTTAGCACTTGGCGGCAGCGGAGGATTACAAGTGGCCAAAGAAGGAAGGTGCGGATTGAAGGGGTCTGCCGATGGAAAGTTTCCATCGAAAGGAAGTATAAAGAAACTGGTGTTTTGTACCAGTATTATTATAGTAGTTTGAGTCCGACTCTTGCATGGGTCGTTTATTTTCCTTTAAAATAGGTATGTTTGTTTAGGAAATAAATATTGTTACCCGGCTCCTGCGCGAGTCAGTTTCCTTTAAAGTAGGAGTTTGTTTTAGGAAGGATATGTGTCGTGTCTTTGTACAACTCTCCATGCGAGAGTATAAATATGTGCCCGGGGGCTATGGAAAAGACATCAATCCAATCAAAAAACAAACCAATTTTATCTTATTCTACTTTTTATCGCAATTTACCTTCTACTGCATTAGTTATAGCTATCAACGAGTTCTTTCAAGCTTTCGACGGGCTGCATCACCTTGATCTCCGTCAAATTCTTGCTAGTTCCGCGTGGGAGTACCTCTAGGCTTTGGCAATCCGGGCGCATCGCTGTTTGCCTCATCTAGCTCTGCTCTAGTTACCCTTGATCAATCTGAGCCTTGACGTCCGGGCGCATCGCTGTCGTCTCGTTCAGTTTGTTCTAGTTATCATCCTTGTCGATTGATTGGTCAAATCGACTGGCACGCCTCCGGAATACCGAGCTTTGGGTAATAGCCCGAGGTGTTCACAAATCTGACGCTTTTTGTGTCAACAAAGATCAACTCAAAATAGCCAAGACTAGGGATCCTTGGACTATCTTGTCCTCAAGGCTAGACTGTCCCTTGTTTGCATGTCGGACTGTCCGGGCCTAGGGGGCGACTGTCCGCAGGCAAAAAGTCTAAAAACAGACTGCACTAGAATAGTGCCTGGACAGTTCTCGAATAGTCTTGGCCTGGGTGTCGGACTGTCCGTGGTTCACTAGCGGGCTGTCTGCTGGTAAAATCTCAGAAAAACAACTTCCCTAGAAGGCTCCTAGACACCTCCCGGACTGTCCGTGGTTTACCGGCGGACTATTCGCGGCCAGGGACCCAAGCGGAGCTGAGCTCCCTTGTGCTCGGCCCCAACCCTCGAATTGTCTATGCCCTAGGGTTGGACTGTCCGCAAACCTCGGAACAAAGGTGATTTGGGGACGATTTTAAATCGCCTCTCCCTCAAATCTTCCCAAAACTCAACCAAATCTTCACCAACGGCAACCAAACTTTGTGGGCATGATCCCAAGGCAGTTGGGGAGCTATCTTTAGGAGATCATGCTCAATTTGGAGTGAATCAACAAGAAAATGGATGAACTCAGGAAAAAGCTCCAAAAGATGAACTCAAAATTGATCTCGCCCGATCTATGTGCTCGTGAGGATTCAAGTGAATTCTTTCGGTGGAAATGATCTACTCACACATAACACAACTTGATTCAAGCGGAATTAATCAACCGAAGCGATCCATACCAAAAGATCTCATCTCATGAACAAGAGGGGGAACATGAGCAAAACAAGAACACCAAGAACTCAAGCAAATTGGGAGACAAAAGCGCGAATTGAATCAACCATGGTACACGGAGGGATAGAGCCTCTGATTTCCGCACAAACTTGGTTCAAGTGTTTACAAAGATTGATCAGAAAAATCAATTTAGGGACCTCATGAGCAAGAACACCTATGGAGGGAGAGCTAGAGAGTGGGAGGGAGAAATGAGGGAATGAAAGAGGTGAAGGTGCTAAGCGCTACATCATCCTTATTTAACGATGTGTTTGGACATTTCTAAAACACCCCGCTAGATACATGATCGAATCACCTAGCCCTAAGACATTGCAATCCAACTCGGTAGATATTTGTTTTGACTTGATCGGACAACCTCGCTTCCTGCCCGGACTTGCCATCGCCTCGACGCAACCTCCAGGATTCCGCCACATGTCACCTCTCTTCCTTGGAAGGCCCGCCTGGGTTTTGAGGCCCAAATCCGTAAACCCGTCCACCAGTGATTTTCAGCTCGACCACCGAATCCCGAGTTTTGAGGCCAAAACTTTGAAACCGTCCGCCGGTGGCTTTCGGTTCAACCACCGAACACCGAGTTTTCAGGCCCAAACTTGGAAACCGTTCGTTGGTGGTTTTGAGACCCAAACCACCAAACCGCTCGACTCGTTCCACCTCGTCCTCCTCCAGCCCGGCGCCAAGTCCTCATGAGCCTCCCTACTCGACTCGCTCGTCCACCATCTTAACTTGGTCAACACGGTCTACACCATGTCTTCTCAAACTTGTCGATGCCAAGTGCCAGCCACCATGGCTAGTCCTCCGACCCTCCGGTCCATCGATCCAAGTCTCGTGTTTGCCCTTCACCGCTCTCAGTCCATCGGCACGATACGCCTCTACTCGACCTTCACCTCGCTATTGACTACCGTCTCTGGATTCGACACCTGCACACCACAAGCCGATAGACAAGCACATTTCTGCTTTAGCAGTGGATTAGTGAAACTCGCTCAAACTAAAATACTCAAATGTTGAACAATCACTCATCACTAAAACTGAACAAAATGAACAAACATCAACTATGTGTTCGCAATGAGGTCCCACCTGCATGCACCTGGAGGCGCTAAAATATGGTGTCAACAGAACTAAAATGGGAGATGGTTTTTTTGATATGCCAAGACAATTATTTGAAATTTAACATGTGCACTATGATTGAATTTATGTAACAATAAGCATATGCTTAATTAATTATGTACGTGTGAGTTTAATTTTGTGGAGACATGTCATCTAGGACCTATGACGGTGCCTTGGTGGGTCTATTTGGACTCCGCCCCACTCAGCTCTTACCTTTTATCATATGGATTTGGATTATAATCCTATTTTTCTTATTTAGAGGTCTTCTATTTTGATTAGAATTAGAATAAGATTCTGGACTATATTTCTTTATATAAGAAATAAGAGAGAAAATGAGAATTTTGCCCTTGTCACAGGTGGGTTTCGCTAAAATGCCCTCAAGTTTGTGGGCGTCGCTAGAATGCTATTATGAAACGGGTTCTGAACGCTATTTTGCCATTTCACGATTATAAACAACTTTGAAAAAAATTCAGCTCAAATTTCTATCAGATTGTCCTCAAATCCTGTTTTTCCTCTACCTTCTAGGTTCTCTCTTTTTATGGACTGGAGGGTGGAGTTTGTAGCCCTTGTCCACCTCAGGCCACTGATTCCTATCAGTGATGCTTGAAATTATGCCAACATAAGCTGCTTGAAAGCTGGCAACTAAGTAGTAGTTATCCACATAGGATCCCATGTCAGGGTTCCTCATGCTAGTGATCACTGTGAGTGCATGTGGACATGGCTTATCAGTCACTTGCCACTATCTACATGTGCAAATCTTCTAAGGTAAGTACAAAACATGCCTTCTAACTTCCTCATCTTTGTAAACCTCAGTGACCTCAGCCTCAGTAGGGTGCCCTTTGGAAATCTGTAAGTGACTTAGTCCCTTGGAGGCAGCATTGAGCTGATAGATTACAGCAGGCACTATACCAGCAGGCAATGCAGTAGAAATCTTCCTTCTTCTGGCAAACAACAACATTATCTGCTCTCTAATGGCATCTGCCATGCAGTGCAAAGGCAGGTCTTTGTGCTCTTTTATCCAAGAATTCCAAGATTCTGCTAGATTATTGTTTATGTAGTCACACTTGATATGAGCAGAGAACTTGCTTCTTGCCCAAAGAAATGGATGGTGGTTATTTATCCATGTTTGCACATCTTGACTAGCTGCCACCACCTTATCAAAGAAGTACTTGAACTTATATGGGGAATATACTCTAGCTGCTGGCCACATGTTCTTGCCATACACATCCCCTGTATAGTACTTCTTCATATTCTCCATCAAATGCCTAAAGCACTCTCTCTTCTCCGCCTCTAGAAACACATCTTTCACAGCTGACTCTAAACCTTTACATGCATCTGTGCAGATTGCTAAGTGCTTCATGGGACCAATTGCTATCTTAAGCTGCTCCATAAACCAAACCCAATTGTCTTTCGTCTCAGAGTCAAAAAAGCCAAATGCTAATGGAAACAACCAGTTATGGCCATCTAAAGCTAAGGCTACAGGCATGTGGCCACTCCACAAGCCATTCAAAGTTGTGGAGTCCACATTGATATAAGGCCTACAACCATTCAAAAACCCATCTATACAAGCTTTGAATGCACAAAAGAATCTGCTAAACCTAACATTGCCTTCATCATCAGTTATAGTATCTATCTCAATCACACTACCAGGTGACCTCAGTTCTATTTCAGCCTTCAACCTATATAACCAATCAAAGGAATCATTCCACTTACCAAAAAGCTTCTCAGATGCTCTCTTAGTCCCATTGTACACTGTCTGATAGTTGATGTCAAGGCCATATTCGAACTTCAGCTCCTTTTGCATCTCGTTAGCCCTCATGCCTAGCTTCTTCTTCAGAAATTGAACTGCTCTCTCTGCCACCCATTTTATATATGCCATATTTGGGGCTTCAACCCTTTGCCTAGATGGACAATTATGTGCTACCATGTTAATTTGAATCTGCATTCATAAAAAACAGCCATACATAAGTATAATACATCAAATGGGAACCACCAATAACTACCTGTTGACACCGTTTTTTGTACGGGTCAATATTAAATCAAGTGCATTGATCGGCAAGGGGGCAATCGCTGTTCCTCATCGGCATCAAGATGCTGCCGGTCAAATTACCGATGGGGGCAGAAGAAATCGCCGATGGTGAATTTGATGGAAGAAGCGTCAAGGGAGAAAGAAGATATGTTTGCCGATAAGAAGATATTGCCGATGGATATGAGTTGATGTGGCTGACGACAGCAGGAAGTCGCCGATGGCAATAGAAGGAAATTGCGGATTGAAGGAATATGCCGATGGAAGGTGTCATTGTAACGAAGACGGATATGGAAACTAGCGATTATATACTAATATTTGTTTTTATAGTTTGAGTCCGACTCTTGCACGAGTTGTTTATTTCCTTAAAAATAGGAGTTTTGTTTAGGTATAAGTTGTGTTTGTGTACAACTCCTCCTACCGGAGTATAAAGATGTACCTAGGGCTTACGTGAAAGAGAGACAATCAATCAAAAACAAATCTATTACTTTTATCTACTTTTTCAGCATCTACTTTTATCACATTAGTTCTAGTTTATCTACGAGTTCTCACGATCTCAACAGGCTGCATCTACAGGATCTCCGTCTACCTTGCGAGTTCCGTGTTTTGAGCAATCTGAGCCTTGACTTCCGGGCGCATCGTCGTCGTCTCGTTCATCGTTGTTCTAGTTATCGTCCTTGTCGATTAACTGGTCAAATAGACTGACACACCTTGGATATCGAAATTCGGGTATAAGCCCGAGGTGTTCGCAGATCCGACGCATTTTGTGTCAACACCTCTTTTGGCACACCCGGTGGGACCCTAAATACATCTCTTGATCACGATCATGGGTGATTCTACTGACGTCAATCCAAGGAACGTCATTGAACTCTCTGAAGCAGATATGAAGGATGATCAGAAGCAAGCTATGGAGCAGGCTATGGAGGAATACAAGCAGCTATATCTGAAATCCTTCAGCCTAAACAGGAGCGGCGATGCAGTCCAGAAGCAAGATCCGCCGTTTCCGCGGCAGGTCACTTTCGATGCCAATCCTGGTAAGTTGCAAGATATGGTTAATTATGCGTTAAATCAAGCGTTGATTAGCCACTCCAATGTGTTGTCCAATACTGTGTACAATGTTGTCATGCAATCTTTCAAAGAAGGACATCCACCTAGGTATGTTGGTCCATCGTATCATCAACTTGGATCGGCATCTGCCACGACTTCATCGGCGGCTCCAGCATTCCAAACTGTGAATCCTTCTACCGATGAAGCTACACCACCAAGATCGAGTCCTGCAAGCATCGTTCGGATGAACACCAATCCGGTGACATCGGCATTGTCAGGACATGTAGTCTAGAGTCAGCCAACTCCCGCTAACTGGTGGGGATACGGTATGCCTCCAGATTCATCTATCGATGCTAAGTTGATCCAAGGCAATGGTGCAGCGGGAAAGGCCTCTTTGGAATCGGCAATATCGGCATAGCCGATGAGTCCGATAGTGCATTATGCTACGTCTTCTCCGAATATGCAGTTGCCGTCAGGAAATCTTTAGATGGCGATACCCAAAGTGCCTTACGGGCAACCATCGGCAAGTTCTTTGCCGATGCAACAAGATTTGGCAGTGGTAAACCATCCCATGATGATGACGAATCCTCAAAATGGGGTATCAGTGCACCAAGGAGGCCAATTTGTTGATTATTCCAGGATGCAGGAGCAACAGGCGCCGGGTAACTATCAATTATCGGCAAATCACATGCCGATGACTTATAATCCTGTATGGACTAGTCCAATTCAACAACAGGTGGTGTAACCTGGACACCAAGTAGCGGGAGCGCAACATTATCATTACCCGACGAACACCCAGAATGAAACATCGATGTATCGACCGATGAATATCATGCCGCAGTAGACCCCAGTGGGTGCCCAAGGTCATACATCGGTAAATCAACCAGTGCATACTATTCAGCAAGGTGGTGCTGCGCCCGTGCCAGTCCGATGAGCTTATTTGCCGCACAGGCAAGAAGTGGCGTATCCACCGGTCCAGCCAGTTAATATTCAATCGATCCATCGGCAAGATCAGGATGCATACTGGGCCGACAAAATTGCCGAAGTGATGAAAGAGCAGTTTGGCATCAAGCCTAAGGTCAATACCTACTCTTATCGAACGCCATACCCTCAGGCCTACGACTTGACTCCTCTCCCGAATCGGTACAAGGTGCCAGATTTCACCAAGTTTTCTGGTCAAGATGATACATCAACGATGGAGCACATCAATCGCTTCATTATTCAATGTGGAGAGGCAACTAGCACAGATGAGCTAAGGGTAAGATTGTTTTCATCGTATTTATCTGGATCGGCGTTTACATGGTTCATCTCGCTTCCTCCAAATTCTGTGATTACTTGGGTCGATCTGGAGAAACAGTTTCACAAGTACTTCTTCTCTGGCGTTCATGAGAAGAGAATTACCGATTTGGTCAAGCTGAAATAGCGCAATGATGAATCGGTAGAAAGCTTCGTCCAAAGGCTTCGGGACGTGAAGAATAAATGCTATAACTTAGTGTTGGATGATCGGCAATTGACAGATTTGGCCTTCCAAGGATTACTACCGCACATTAAGGACAAGTACGCATCTCAAGAGTTCGAGAGTCTGAGCCATCTCGTACAAAGAGTTGCCGATCAAGAAATTAAAGCATTCGAACCTAGAAAGACTTGGAACAAGAAGGTGCCCTTCATCGAACAGGAAGAAGAGTCTGAGTCAGATGAAGGGACAGATATCGGCGTTGCTGAATGGGTGAAGGATAAGAAGCCGATATCCTGTCCGTTTGGTTAGAAGGAGGTAGGAAGATTCACTTTTGATACTGCTAAAGCCGATAGGATATTTGATCTGTTGCTTCAAGAAGGGCGAATTAAGTTGGCACCTAATCAAGTAAATCCATCGACTGAAGAGCTTTGAAGGATGATGTATTGTAAGTGGCATGACGCAACCTCACACACTACCAATGATTGCAAAGTCTTTAGGCAGCAATTGCAGTCAGAAATCGGGGCTTTACGAATGAAGCCGATGAAGATCGACCAGCACCCGTTTCCAAGCAATATGGTGGAAGCTAGTGAGAAGGTTAAAGTACTGACATCGGAAGCCGCCAAGAAGAATACATCGGTAGATCCTAAACATCAAATAGTTGTGCATGATGTGAAGGGAAAAAGGTGTGTCGATGATAAGAAGGGCAAGAGAGTTGCTGACGAAGGTAACAGGGTCGGGAGATCTCGTAGACATGGTGTTGTAATCACGCACAGACAACCGCGATAGGAATATCGGCGCTCTCAAGAGAAGCAATATTGGCAGCGGGAAGAAGAAAGGAGCCGGGAATGGCGTCGGCATAAAGATCATTGGAATTGTCCTTTCTTCATTCATTGTTGGGAAGAGGGCATCAAGCTACCCACTGCCGATAATTGCCCCAAGTGCAACAGGTACTATCCTTCCGATCGGTCGGGAAAGAGATCCTGTTCGGATGATCGAGAAGCAAGCTATGATAGGCCGATCAGAAAGGAGTCGGTGCATGATCGGCTTGGGGGCAAACTCAGCGTACATGATAGGCTCGACAAGCGTGTTCGTCAAGAAAAGCTTGAAGAGATGGCTAATGCAAGAGTGCCCGATGAAGAGATATTCTCTAGAGATCCAAACATAAGGGGTAATACAAGCCGACACAGTGAGAAACAGTACCAACCTGTTTGGAAGACTAAGCTTCCTCAATGGTGTCCCAAAGGACTGATGAAGACCCAGAGAAGGAGGATCCAGCGTGAACGACAGAATGAACTATGTTATTGTGAAAACCCTTCGAAGAGAGAATATCCAGTTTGGGAGTGGAGGCCAAAACACCAGGAGAGGAGTTCATCGGCAGAAGTTAACATGGTTGTTATGTTGCCGATGGAATTTATGGCACCTACTGATGCTAAGGAAGAAAATGTTGATATGGCTCAGCTAGTGCTAGATCCGATGGCAGCTATCTTTGAAAATCCTGCCGATGATGAAAGGCAGCATTTGAGGGCCTTATTTGTCAAAGGCAAAGTCGATGGGCAACCAGTGTCAAAGATGCTAGTAGATGGTGGGGCATCGATCAATATAATGTCATATGTCATATGTCATGTTTAGAAGCCTTGGGAAAGGTGACCAAGACTTAGTCAAGACGGACATGAAGCTGAAAGATTTTGAAGGCAATGTGTCACCAGCTATGGGAGCAATGTGCGTAGAGTTGACTATCGGTAGCAAAACTTTGCTGACAACGTTTTTTGTGATCAGCGGTAAAGGTACCTACAACTTGCTCCTAGGGAGGGATTGGATCCATGCTAATTGTTGTATTCCTTCCACGATGTATCAAAGCCTTATGCAATGGGTCGGGGACAAGATTGAGGTCGTCCGAAGTGAAGCCCTGTCAATTGTTGCATCGGCAGAATCGGAAACCTATGAGCAGACCAAGTGCATATCTGGTGAAGCTTGGGATACAGAATTCCTGAAGGTAGCCGATTACCGGATTACATTGATCCAAGTAGTCGGTTCTGAAGAAGTGGTTTAATGGATCAGTTCGCCGATGATGGAAAACTTGGATAGGGGTTTACATCAGCCGATGATTTGCTAGAAATAGACATCGGCGACGGTAGCAAGCCTAGGCCAACTTTTATTAGTGCTAAATTAAATTCCAATGTAAACAACAGTTGAGTGATTTATTAAAAGAATATAAAGATTGTTTTGCTTGGGTTTATACAGAGATGCCTGGTTTAGACCAATCAATCGTTGAACATCGGTTACCTATCAAGTCGGGTTTTCAACCACATCGGCAGCTAGCGCGCCGGTGCAACCCTACTGTGTTACCCGATATTAAAGCTGAGATTACAAAGTTAATCAAAGCTGGGTTTATTCGGCAGTGCCGATATGCCGAATGGATTTCTAATGTGGTTCCTGTATATAAGAAGAATGGAAAACTCCGTGTTTGTATTGATTTCAGGAATCTCAATAAAGCTACGCCAATGGACGGTTATCCAATGCTCGCTGCCGATCTACTAGTTGATGCTTCTGCTAGACATAAAATTATCAGTTTTATGGATGGTAATGTTGGATATAATCAAATATTCATGGCTAAAGAAGATATATCCAAAACTGCTTTTAGGTGTCCAGGTCACGTCGGTTTGTTTGAATGGGTTGTAATGACTTTTGGGTTGAAGAACGCCGGTGCTACTTATCAAAGAGCGATGAATTTTATTTTTCATAAGTACATCGATACATTGGTCAAAATCTATATTGACGATGTGGTGGTTAAGTCCGGAGACTTTGAGAAGCATCTTGCCGATTTACGGAAGATTCTGGAATGCACAAGGGAGCATGGGCTATGAATCCAAATAAGTGCGCGTTTGGCGTATCGGTAGGTCAATTCCTAGGGTTCATGGTGCATCAAAGGGGTATAGAGATCGACAGAAAATCCATTGATGCAATTAACAAAGTGGTTGCTCCTACAAACAAGACTGAATTGCAATCTTTGATCGGCAAGATTAATTTTATTAGAAGATTTATATCTAATTTGTCTGGGAAGATTAAGTCTTTTAGCTCATTGCTGAAGCTAAAGGTCGGTCAGGAGTTTGTATGGGGAAAAGAGCAGCAATCGGCCTTGGAGGAAATTAAAAGATATTTGGTGAATCCTCCAGTGTTGATTCCACCTCGACACGGGAAACCCTTCAGATTATATTTGTCTGCCGATGACGGCGTTATCGGGTCAGCCTTGATTCAAGAATTTGAAGAGAAAGAATGTGTGATTTATTATTTGAGTAGAAGGCTGGTGGACGCTGAAACCAAGTATTCGACCGTTGAGAAATTGTGTTTATGTTTGTATTTCTCTTGTACCAAGTTAAGACATTATTTGCTATCGGCCGAGTGTACTGTCATGTGCAAAGATGATGTGGTCAAGTATAAGCTGTCGATGCCGATATTGAGTGGGAGGATCGGCAAATGGATTTTGGCGCTATCAGAATTTGATCTGAGGTATGAATCAACTAAGGCAGTTAAAGGACAGGTGATGGCTGATTTTATCACTCAGCATTGTGGTACAGTGAATTCCGTAGGGATTGCTCCTTGGACTTTGTTCTTTGATGGTTCTACGTGCAAGGAGGGAGCAGGCATCCGCGTTATTTTAGTTTTACCCCAAGGACAGAAGTATGAAATCTCATTGACGATTGTTGCTACTTCAACAAACAATCAGGCTAAGTATCAGGCGTTGCTGAAAGGGTTGGAATTATTTAGGGAAGTTCGTGCCGATGCTGTTGAAGTCTTTGGTGACTCTATGTTAGTAATCAATCAGTTGATTGGTACATATGAGTGTCGAAGTAATATTTTAATTGCATATCATGAGAAGTGTTTGCAGTTATTAAAAGAATTTAAAGAATATCGTCTTGAGTACGTTCCCAGGTTGTATAATGAAGAAGCCAAATGGTTAGCACTACGTGCTTCAGGATATCAGCCAATTCAAGAAGTAATGACATCGGTAATGGTTGCCGATGATTGGAGGAGAGAGATTTCTGATTACTTGAAAGATCCATCTAGAAAAGTTGAAAGATGGTTGAGGTTTCAGGCTACTAAGTATGTACTGCTTGAGGATGAATTGTACTATCGTACGATTGATGGAGTTTTGCTCAGATGCCTTAGTGGAGAGGAGTCAAAAAGGTTGATGGGTGAAATTCATGGAGTATGTGGGGCGCATCAATCGACATTCAAAATGAAATGGATGATCAAGCAAAATGGATATTATTGGCCGACGATTCTTGAGGATTGTTTTAAATACTTCAAAGGGTGTCAAGATTGTCAGAAGTTTGGTAATATTCAGAGAGCACCCGCATCGGCAATGAATCTTATTATCAAACTGTGGCCGTTTAGGGGATGGGCCATTGATCTCATCGGTCAAATTTATCCACCATCAAATTTATCGGACATAAGTTCATACTTGTTGCTACCGATTATTTCACGAAATGGGTTGAAGACATTCCTTTGAAGAAAGTGACATCGACAAACATGATAGATTTTGTGAAGGAGCATATTGTTTACCAATTCGGGATTCCTCAGACTATTACAACTGATCAAGGGACCATGTTTACGTCGGGGGAGTTTGATGAATTTGCTACCGGTATGGAGTTCAAGGTGTTGAATTCCTCTCCTTATTATGCTCAAGCTAATGGTCAAGCTGAAGCAACCAATAAAGGAGTGATCAAGCTTATCAAGCGTAAGATTGAAGAGAACCCTAGGAGGTGGTATGTGGTGTTGAATGAGGCTTTGTGGTTGTATCGGATAGCATGTCATGGTGCTACTAAGGTTTCGCCATATCAGTTGGTATACGGACACGATGTTGTCCTACCTTGGGAAATTAAAATTGGTTCTAGGCAATTGTTTTCCCAAGACCAATTAGCGGCCGATGAGTATGATATCCTTATGAAGGATGAGTTAGAAGATCTAGCAGATCATCGGCTGAGAGCTCTAATCAGTATCGAGGAAAATAAGAAAAGGGCTGCCATATGGTATAACAAGAAGGTGAAGGTAAAAGAATTCGCCGATGGTGATTTGGTGTGGAAACTGATTTTACCGATTGGGACTAAAAGTTCAAAGTTTGGAAAGTGGTCTCCTAATTGGGAAGGTCCTTTTCGGATAAATCAGTCTGTTTCTGGCAACACTTATATTTTACAAACTCTCAAAGGAGTTGCATTTCCAAAGCAATAAATGGCAAATATTTAAAGAAATATTATCCTACTATCTGGATAGATGCATAGAGTAATACAAATATAAATACCGATGACAGAGTCATTATACAAAGCATCGGTAAAAAGGGTGTTAACGTTATATTACAGGAGGGTCGGTCATCAGGTTCACATGCAATAAATTACAGCAGGGTTTGAATAGATGAAATCGCACGGAGGCGAACTTGGTCAGCTTCCTCTATCTCCTTGGCGTCATCATCGGCAGTACCCTCGATTGGTTTGATTTTTCTCCGCAGTAGAAGAGTTTCGCGAGCATCGGCATCCCTCTCTTGTTGTAAGGCTTTAGTAGTGGCAGTGAGATGGATTTTTTTCTGGTTGGCCGAGTTCAAGGCTTCGTCTACTCTCTTCAGCTCGGCTAGCAGTCCCTCTTTTTGTGCCGATAGACGAACAATTTCTTGTTCGAGTTCCATGCTAGAAGCTTCTAGACGACCTATGTCTTTATGCTTTTCATCTGCGGTTTGTTTGAACTTGAATATTTCTTCTTCAAGTTTTGCTTGAGTAGCTCTATCGGCAATGTGGTGTGAGGCCTTTTGGTATTGCAGTTGTCGGCTCTCGAGGAATGCTGCTTGGAAGAGTACTTCGTCAATATCGGCAGGAAGTTGGCTTTGGATTTCCCTGAAAGCTACTCTTACTGCGCTAGAGTCTTGGACCAGTTGAGATGTATTTTGTTGCAGTAAAAGTAGCAGTGCTTCAAGTTTGGATTTCACTTCTGCCGATATGACGGTCGAAGCTTGAGCAGAACTTTCCTCTTCGTCGGCGTCATCTGGAATGTTGACGGCGAAGGAAAACAGGCTATTAGGAGAGTCTTGGGCCTGAAAAGAAAAAGAATCAAGAATTGGCAGTTGAAAACTTGTGTCTTGCAGGTTTATGATAAATGTTTTAGTATACCTGCTTTAGAGCGGTTTCTCGCCTGGGACTTGATAAAATGGCCGGCGTAGCCGTATCTTGAGGTTCGGTAATAGGTGTCGATGAACTCGCTTCAGTTGCAGGAGTTGTTGGTAATTTACAATGATGGTGCGCGGTAATCGAAATGATGGAATAGTCGTTTTTGGAGGGAAAAATTACAATAGAGCAAATTTCGGTGCATAAGATATTTTATACTCCGAAATTCGGGGCATGTGTTGACACCTTTTTATGTACGGGTCAATATTAAACCAAGTGCATTGATCGGCAAGGGGGCAATCGCTGTTCCTCATCGACATCAAGATGCTGCCGCTCAAATTACCGATGGGGGCAGAAGAAATCGCCGATGGTGAATTTGATGGAAGAAGCGTCAAGGGAGAAAGAAGATATGTTTGCCGATAAGGAGATATTACCGATGGATATGGGTTGATGTGGCTGACGACAGCAGGAAGTTGCCGATGGCAATAGAAGGAAATTGCGGATTGAAGGAATATGCCGATGGAAGGTGTCATCGTAACGAAGACGGATATGGAAACTAGCGATTATATACTAGTATTTGTTTTTATAGTTTGAGTCCGACTCTTGCACGAGTTATTTATTTTCTTAAAAATATGAGTTTTGTTTAGGTATAAGTCGTGTCTGTGTACAACTCCTCCTACCGGAGTATAAATATGTACCTAGGGCTTACGTGAAAGAGAGGCAATCAATCAAAAACAAATCTATTACTTTTATCTACTTTTTCAGCATCTACTTTTATCGCATTAGTTCTAGTTTATCTACGAGTTCTCACGATCTCAACGGGTTGCATCTACAAGATCTCCATCTACCTTGCGAGTTCCGCGTTTTGAGCAATCTGAGCCTTGACTTCCGGGCACATCGTCGTCGTCTCGTTCATCGTTGTTCTAGTTATCGTCCTTGTCGATTAACTGGTCAAATTGACTGACACACCTTGGATATCGAAATTCGGGTATAAGACCGAGGTGTTCGCAGATCCGACGCTTTTTGTGTCAACACTACCAAAGCAATGCAACAGAGAAATAAAAATAGAAACAAACATGAAAACAACTAAAAGAAAATGTACCCTCACACTGCCATCATGCTGAGTTCTGGCTCTAAGCTTCCATGGACATCCTAGAGCACCACAGCCAACCCTATACCTCTGAATGTCTGAATGCTCAGTAACCAGCTCAAACTCGTTTTTAATAGCATACTGTCTAACTGCTAGCCTAAACTCTGCCATGCTGGGATAGCACGTTCCTACACTCATATTTGGATTATCCCTATCCCATTCAAACAATGGCTCTTCATCAGCTATGTCATCAACATCAACAGCTTTTTCATTCATGTCTGCATGCATCTCTGCTGACATAGCTGGAATTGGAACCTCTCTTATACCATTTTATTCATCCTCAACCTTAGCTTGCTTGAATCCCATAGCCTCATATATCTGATCTTCATCAACAAGTTGTGTAGCCGTACCATCATCAGTTGGGTTCTCTTGTATGGTCAGAAGGCTCCAATCAACTACTGCTACTGGTTGTTCATCAGGTTGAGATGGGGTGCTACAAGTATCACCACAACCTTCATCATCATTAGGCTCTACATTATGTTCATTAGTCACACAAGAGAAACATCTAGGCCTAGAAGCAGCAGAGTTATCTTTCTCAACAAATGAGCCTTTGTAGACTACATCAACTGTCAGATAAGCCAACCTCTCATCCCAGTTGTCCTTAATCAACTGCTGCACATGCTCATCCCTCCTAAGCTTCCACTCAGATCTAGTTTCTTGGTCTACAGCTCATACTGCAAGTGTCTGAGATGGCCCCCAGATAATTTTTGTGGATAAATCATCATGGAATTGAGAGAGACTGTACTGACTGTTCCTATCAAACCATAACTGATGCTGCTGCTCTGCCATGTCCACTAGCCCATATTCACCATCAGCAACATATTGACCAACCTTAACATCTAACCTAAATGCACTACCAGGATCGATCCTGACATCATCATAAACGAAAATGGAGTAAAAAAGGGCGCAAGAAGAATAGAAGTACTACACAACTAGCTATAGTGGTAGATGGCGCACCAAGGAGGGAAAGAGCAATCACCACTACCCATTGAAACACGAATCAGATGGAGACGTCCTACATCAAGCGCCTACTATGAAGGAAACAACCGAGGAAGCGCGAAGTCAGTGGCGGCCATTAACCCTAACCCTAAACGATACGGCCTTTGGATTCCACCGTGGGGGGAAGTAAGCCCACATACCTTCAATCCGTCGCTGAGGGATGAACTAGAGGATGGCGACTTCGCCGGGACGGTGTCGCCGTTGGGATGCGAGGCGGGCAGCGGCGGGCTGAGAAGGGGGCGGCGGCGGCGGGGGAACAAGATGGGGAAGAGAGGGACTGTTCGAGCGATACAAGGGCAGGGGCAGCCGGGTCTTTTGACTTGCCCGTGCCAGCGCGGCAGCTTCGACCTGGCGTGCCACATAGGCAAACATGGTAAATGTGTAAGCGACACGGTAATAGTACGATTCCAGTAAGAGCCAACCTTAATAATGGTAAAAATGTAAATTCCCCGTTCTTTAACCGGCCGACGGCCCCGAGCTGGGCCTCCCTAGGCGCGCCGCCACCCTCATCACTAACTCCATGCTGAGGCAGCTGGTGCACGTGCTCCGGACGGGCAGTGCGCGTCGAGGCGACACGGCAGGCCACCCTGCGCGCTGTCTCCGGCGACCGCCAAGTTTGTGAGGGCCACCGCAAGGCGCGCGACGGTGATGGCCGCGATCACATCTAACTCGTCCCAAGTATTCACGTCGTTGTACGAGTCGGCCTCGGAGACCACCACGGCGTAGGACGAGGCCAAGGAGATCACCGCCAGGTGGATAAGGAGCCGCTAGCAGCGCTGGTTGACCCGCTGGAGGAGCTACGTGAGGGCGCGAAGCAGCGGCGCGACGTGCTGCTGCTCCCCTGGGGCCGGCGCAGCTTGCCTGCTGGCCACCGGCGTGGGCAGGGAGCCACGGGGGCTTGGCCTGGTGGTGTGGGCTCAGGGGTCAGCGACACTCCGGTGGAGGAGCAGCTCGGGGCGGTTGCTGCTGGCGTTGAGCTCCTCCCGGGAGATCGGCCGCTGGCATCCAGCTCCTCGTGGGAGATCTTCGTGCGGAATTGACAGAGAAACATGCGTGACGAGAAGATGACTGGGGAAAGAGAACGAAGGTATAAAGTGATAAAGGCAGGGGTAAAAAGGTCAGAGCTCATGAAAATTTAGGCTGAATTCTTTTTAAGATTGTTTAAATTTGTGAAATGGCAAAATAACGTTGGAACCCGTTTTATAATGGCATTCTGGCGACGCCCACAAACTCGATGACATTTCAGCGAAGCACACCTACGATGAGGGCAAAATTCCCATTTTCTCTTAATAAGAAGGGTTGTAGAAATAGAGACATCTACGTTGAGGCAATGTTTGACAAATGGTATAGGAAAATAATATCCTACACCTCATTTAATCCTAGCCATTCATCTCATTTCCCTTTCCCGATCCTTTTCTTATAACCCATTTGCCAAACATCACCTGAATAGATATAGATTTGGGCAGCATTGGTTTGCAAGTTTGCACGATTGCATCCCTCTCCGCCTCCGCCATTAAACCCTAAACCATGACCTCCCGCGCCGCCGCTGAGGCCGCCCTCCTTCCGCTCCGCCTCCTCTCTGCCGCCCTCTGCCTGCGCTTCTCCTGTTCCTCAGCCGTCCCGCTCCGATGGGCGCGTTTCACGGCGGCGCTGCTCGCCGTCGCTTCACTCCTCGCCGCCATCTGCGCTATGCCCGATGCCGGCGCCAACGTTGAAGCCGATGCCGAAGCCGACGCCTTGCGGTTGGAGATTGAAGCGCTCAGACTAAAGGTCGCCCGGCTGGGTGAGGCGCCTTCTCCGATCCTGTCTCTTCAATGCTGCCTTTTACCCTCCTCGCAACTGTAGTGTCAGTCCAGATTAGCAGGAAGTTGAAATTTTGTTGCAAAAGTACTAGAGCAAACGGATTGCGGTGACCTGATCCACCCCCAGTGCAATCTGAGGTGATCAGACCAATTGGAGCCCCACCATTTTCTTTCTTGTGATGAGTATTTGTCATATAATTCATATAATTGACATGCAACTGGAATCCCCTTGCTGCTGAATGATCAAATTTCTATGTGTACAGTTATGATTACTAAATCCATTTTTTGAATAGAATCTTTACTAGAGGCAAATGCGAAGACATTGGATAGTAAGGCTAGTATCTTGGAGGAGGACAACAAACTCAATGAAGCAATGGAGCATGACGTCCATCTTTTAATCGACGAACCAGAGAGTACAAAGGTATGCAGTTTAGATCAGTAAGAAACTAAGAATGTTCACGTATTGCATTGCTTTTCAACAAAAGAAAAAGTTACAATCTCATAAATCATTTTAGTGTAGGTGGGATAAACATTCATTGTACTATAGAATGATTGAAAACATCAATAGGCATTTCACCTTTTAAAAAAGGCTTTAAAATATAAGCTCGAAGAGTCTCTTTGTATCCCTCTGTATTAATAGGATTATATATTTTGGTTATTATAAGGAATAGAGATTTTGCTGAAAAAAATTCCCTCCAACAGTTTCTTCAACAAGATCTCCAATTTCCATCCTCTATTGCTAGTTTCTCTCTTGCTAAAGATAGAGAGCGGACTTGGCTCTCCAAAGTGCTGAACATGATATAGTTGTTGGAGGGTGGAGAGATACAGGGAGTAACTTTATTAGAATGGCTCTCTAAGGATTCAGGGAGTGAGTTTAAGAAAGATTGTTAGTGATGCTGTAAATGGCGAGTACTTGATTTCATTATATTCATTTTCAAAGTGGATGCTAGCAAGCTGCATGAATATTATATTTCTTTATTCTTAAATCTTAAGGCATACATAATTTCAGTGGAAATATTAACTTGTAACATAAGTGGGGACTTAAATCTAAATTATCAAAATATGTAACAAATCAATTTTTTCTGTTCAATCTTTGACTAAATTGAAGCAGTTCATAAAATGTTGTGGAAGTTTTATGTTCTTAGTTATACAATTCTTGTGATGTGATACAATAATGTCTATCTAGAACTTTATTACAACAGATTGAATGTCGCCAAATGCTTCCCTTGCACATAATAACACTTGCTCCCTGTGTTTGCAGAACTCCCAAACCAAATCATATTCTGCTAGCAACATTAAATCTATGGAAGATGAGGTACCTCTCCATGTAGCCATAGTATTGTGTAGCTAATGAATGCCTTTGCTGAAGCCAAACCATAACCCTATTGTTTTCACATGTCAATTGATGCACATGATCCCTGAAAAGTAGAAGTGACTAAACATTACTTGCCTTTCTTCACATGCATATTTATATATAAGGGGAGTATCACATATTCCTCTCTTTTCCCATACCATGTGGACATCTCTATCACTCTTTTTCTCTCTATGGTAATTGTATCCAATGTAGCTCATGCCCCATCCCCGACTCTTCTTTTATGGAAAACATGTTTACATTATAGTATAACTTTTCTTACGGACTGAACCAAACCATCTAACATATTTAATAGATAAATAATACTACAAATACATGTTTTTATATCTATTCCACTAATCATCTGGGCATGAAAGTTACTTATATAGGTCTTCAGTGTTTGTTTTATACACCACAATAACAAAGCCTTTTAGTCCCAAGCAAGTTGAGGTTTGCTAGATAGGAGACCCAGAGTCTAATGCTTTATACTACTATATGAAATATAAAAAGGCACACTCAATCAAATTCATATCTCATTGGACTCCTGGTTTCAATGCTCTATAGGTGCGACAACTTCAGCATGAGGTCAGTAAGATAAACAGCAATTCTTACACCGCTGAATCATTAGCATGTGATACTGAGAAAAGGGTGGAAGCTCTGAGCTTGGAGGTCAAAAAGGTGTACTCTTGGCCTCTGACTGTTGTGCTGACTAATTAGTTTGCATTTGCATTTACAACTTAATATGTATTGTTCATACTATCTTGGTTAGTTATTGTGACGGACTGATGTGGAGTACTGAATAGAATAATCTTCACAGTTTGATGATGGTGACTGTTACTTGAAAAGCAACTAAAGTTTGTGGTTGTTGGAGGGAGGCAATTATGCCGTGACCGGTCGTGCTATACAAGGAGTGCGCAACCGCCGGCTGCCCTGCCTGTGCTACTGTTATTCTCTGTTGAACCGCACCAGCCTCTGGCCTCTGTTGAGCCTCCTCTAGCCTTCATCTTTTGTCCCCAGTGAGTGGCTCCCTGCTGCTGCCTGTGCCACCCACCGCCCAACCCCACCGCTCCACCGCACTCTCCCCTAACCCCAGTTGGAGGAGCCAGAGCTAGAGTAGCATGCCCCTGTCGTGAGCTCTTTCCAGCCTGATGTCTCCCGAGTCCCGCTGCATTGCTTACCGCCCCTCAATCCACCACCACTGTCAGTCCAGCTGTTACCCGAGGCCCTGCCCGTGTTCTAAGGCCATTGGCAATAGAGATCCCCTAAAAAACCCCAAATCCCTAGCCAAGAGCTTTAATGCTGGCGTCTCTGGCGGTGGCACGCGCGGCTCATGGGTCGTGTGCTGCGTGCTCGGCGTGACAGGTCGCGTAATAGAGTTTGCATGTTTGGAGGCTTGGAATTAGGTCGAAAAGTTATAAGAATTAATTTGGTACACACCAAACAAAAGAAAATCCTTTATTTTACAGGAGTTCTGAGATGTGCCTCTAAAGAACATGTTTATTCCTTCCATGGTACGAGTTTTTGGTATTTGTTCCCTCCATGCTTTGCTGTCATGTATCTGCATGCTGTTCACATGACAAATACAATTTCTTTTTCCTCCAAAAATGGCCTTATAATTTTTATCTCATTTGGATATCCTATACTGGTTTGTGCTATTAACCAATTTCGTGGCAATGTAAAGCACACACTAATGATGATGGAAAATCGGGATCTAAAATCCCGCCAGCCCCAGGGAAAAAACTCTGAATCAATCAGTTGACTCAATCTGACTGTTAGGGGAGTCAAGGGCCTATTGGGCCTTAGCCCATAAGGGTTAATTAGTTGCTTGCTTAGGGGCCAAGTAAATCCTCTGTATATAATGAGAGGAGATGTATCAATCTAAATAAAGCAAGAGATTAGAAGGATACCCCCCCACGGCCGGCGTTCCCAGCCACCCGCAAACCCTAGCCGCCGCCGCCCTGTGAACAGTACCTGCGGTACTGTAGCACCGCGGGTACTGTAGCGCGCCCAGCTCTGCCGCTCCCGCAACTCCCTCCTCTCGATCCCTAGCAGCCACCATAACATTTGGTATCGGAGATCTTAGGTTTGATCTCTTCGCTGCCCTCCACTACGCTGCCGCCGCCACCGTCCACCGCGCCGCCACCGGCGGCCTCATCTGTGATCTCCGTCATCTCCACGCCGGCCACGATGCAGACTGCCTGGGTGGGGTTGGTCCAGCCGCCCCTCCCGCCGCTGCCTGCGAAGCCAATCGCGATGCCGGCGGTCTGGGCGGGGCTGGTCTAGCCGCCGCTGCCTGCGCCCGCGATGTCGGCTGCTTGGGCGGGGCTGGTCCAGCCGCCCCTCCCACCGCTGCCTGCGACGCCGGTCGCAATGCCGGCGGCCTGGGCGGGGCTTGTCCAGCCGCCCCTCCCGCCGCTGCTGCACCCGCGATGCCGGCTGCCTGGGCGGGGGTTATCCAGCCGCCGCTGCCTGCCCCCGCGATGCGGCTGCCTGGGCGGGGTTTGTCCAGCCTGCGCCACCACCGCCACCCCCAACGGCGCCACTCTCTGAGGAGTCCAGGGCGGGGCTATTGTGCCAGCTCACCCACAATCTCGCCGCGATACAGGTTGCTTGCGCGGGGCTTGTCCATCCGGCCCTTCCGCCGTTGTCTGCAGCAGTGCGGCTGCAGGCGGCGGCGCGCGGCCTTTTGGCGCGCCGGCGTGTACAACGGCTGTGCAATCTGCAGTCGATTCAACCTCGCACCCCTTCGCAGTTCCTCCAAGCTGTGCATCGCCTTCGCCGCGCGAAGGCGGACAACGCGTCGGTGCCGCAGCTGATGATGCTTGAGCGCCAGACATCAGCGGTGGTGCGGCTGCAAGCGGCTGCGCGTGGCCGCCTAGGCGAGTGCAGGAGATGCGCGATGGACAGGTCAATAATCCATGCACCCCTTCGCAGCCCCTTCAAGTGGCGGTTTGCTGCGTGGACGGCCTCGATCTCATCCGCTGCGTCGGGTATCTTGGGCATGTGGTTTCCCCCATGGGCAGCGACCATGCTATTTTTTCTGCGGGCGGCGAACTCTGCGACGCCGGCGATATGGGGCTCGCTTCCCTCCTTGTCACCGACAGAGACGCACTGCCTAGCGCCACCGCATTCCGCCACCAGCCGCCACGAGGACGTCTCCACTGGTCGCTATTGCGACTAATTCCAGGTGGCTATACCCGTGCATCCCTCTCATTCCGGTGGTCTCCATGGGATCCAGGTGGCGGCTACACATGTGCAGGTTCATCACACGGAGGGTGTCCGAGGTATCTTCAGGTTTCAAAAATAAAGAGTAAAATAAGCCGAGATGTAAAAGGCTTGTTTTCAGGTGTTAGGTTTAGGTCTAGCAGAGTCATCGTTAGCGTCATCGTTAGGTTGCAGCTCGAGGACGAGCTGCATGTCCAGGTGGGGTGTAGTGTTAGGAGAGTCAAGGGCCTATTGGGCCTTAGCCCATTAGGGTTAATTAGTCGCTTGCTTAAGGGCCAAGTAAATCCTCTGTATATAATGAGAGGAGATGTATCAATCTTAATCAAGCAAGAGATTAGAAGGAGACCTCTTCCCTCTTGCCGGCCGTGGGCGGAGCCCCGCGGCCAGCGTTCCCAGCGACCCGCAAACCCTAGCCGCCGCTGCCCTGTGAACAGTACCCACGATACTGTAGCACCGCGGGTATTGTAGCGCGTCCATCTCTGTTGCTCCCACAACTCCCTCCTCTCGATCCCTAGCAGCCACCATAACACTGACATTGTCAAACTCTTGCAAGTTGGTATAGGGAAATTGGTGAATGGGATAGCTACATGCAGAGATGATTGTAACTCTTGGAATCAGTGGTAGAGGGCGATATGGATGCTTCTATGACCTTGTATTGGAGCAGGAGATGGAGAGTAGAGTACCATATACACCTCCCAGTCAAATGATGGCTAATTTATCTGTACACTAGAGAGGCTAAAGAAGAAGCAAAGGATTGTTCAAGTGGGCTGATACTTAAATAGCAGGGAGGACATGGCATTGTTTAGAGAACTTGGTGGATGGTCCATGTTAAGCTATAGGTGCATTGGTGGAGGATAAGAGCAGTGATGGTGCATCTGAAAGAAGAGTGGCAGCAGATCCTTTGGTAATAATGAAGAGGTAGAAATATTCATGAAGTTAATGTGGGTCAACAAAATAAGGAGATAATGTTGATTGCATGAAGTGAGCATTGTTTTCAAAACATGATGGCATAAGACATTGGAGGACAGCAGGAATATGCACTTTTCTAATTGCTGTTTATTCAATGGAAAATGACGGTTTTTTGTCTTGAAATAGCTGCTTAACATTATTAGGAAACAGGGATAAACCCTAGTAATGTATGAAGGTATTATCTAGGAATTTGTAAACTTAGCAATTTCTATATCAGATAGAGGATATGACTGTGGAACAATGGATCCAAATTCGACAACTTGAACAAGCATTTGTGTTAACTAAGGTAATCCATCATTTATATCATGCTACTATACAATATGCAGAAGCAGTTCTTTCATTTAGCGACATGAACGCAGATGACGACGTCAAAAGTTTACAAGAGAAGTAGGCCATCAGATACATTTTATAATTGGCCTGGAAAAGAAATAATTGTTAAGGTACCCTGGCACCTCTATAACTTCAATATATGAATATCCCGCATTGCCTTTTCTAAATGTTGTACTTCTGTTGCAGTATTTAGTTGAAGCTTGCTATAATCTAGGCATGAATAGGGTACATTGGACTAAACTAAAATAGTTTGGTGAGTAAATCGAGCCAAATTTTGTTCAAGGGGTTAAGTAGACAAAGTGGATTTCTGGGCTAGCTAAATAAACTTCTTCCTAGAAAGAAAGTTTCACCTATTTCTTCATCAAATAGTAAAAAGGAGACTTGTCCACATGGAAAGGTTGGTGATCATTGCACATGCTAAATCATCTACACCTAGCACTTTGTAGAACCCCAAATTGACTTTTTGATGGCTCCAATCTGATGATCCCTAGATAGATAGATAGATAGATAGATAGATAGATAGATAGGGTTAGGTAGTTGAGTTCATCCCCACAAAAAGGGTATTGTATCCTGGTGATTAAGAATTTTTTTTTCTTGTTCTGTACGGAACCTATATTCTGAGATTTGGCTCCTATTCCAAAGCCTTAGTCTCTTTCATGTTGTTATTTAGCCTTTCTTTGTGTTTTACTTGATCTCCTGACAACATGTTGCTTTGTTTGATACCAAAGCCAGCATTTCAATCAATCTGTTAAAAATGATAGCAAGTTTTCAAGTATTTTCTTGTTTTTCAATTTGAAAATTGAAACTGTGGAAGTATATGATCATTTATTGAATGCAGTCTCTGAATAAAGAAAATATTCATTGGGAGTTAGTATAATATATGCAAATCGAACACATGCTAGCTTATATTATTCACTCTGCGCATCATTAGTCCGTTAGTGCCTTGTATTTGACCTAGAATTTTTCCTTTGCATTTTCAAAATGTGTTTTCTGATGTGTTTGTCTGCAGTATGTCAGGAATATCAAGCTTGATGGTATTTATCTTAGAGGGGCATCATATGCGAGATCCTGCTTTTCACAGACATGTAAACAGTCTAGAAGTTTTGTACAAGCAATAAGCAGATGCTACCATGAGGTACCTAATGCGATTCAGTATTGCTAATTAAGAAGTGCAAAATGCATGTGCTCATCTATTCGTATCAAATAAAGAAAAATGTACCAGTAATAAGAAGCATATTGAAACGACTAAATGGTTACAATAAAGTACCTGAACCACTCTTCATGCAGTGACAAATATCCTTCATAATGTCTCTAGCACTTGTGGTGACCTGTGTCTTGTAGCTAAACTGTTTTGTGCACTGATTCTCAATTGTTTCCTTCCTTTCTTGTAGACTTCTCGGTTCCGCAAAGCAATTCATCGCCAGTATATGTCAGATATTAACAAGCCTGATGTCTTCTTTTTGGGTGGTACCGTTTCAAAATCAAGCATTTCTCTTCCATATAACCAATTCAAGATTTTCATATCATCAGCACGGAAGTTTCATCATAAGGTGCCTTATTTTGTTCTAAGAAATATAGGTGTCCCTACACTTCCCTGGTGTGTTTAGTTTTTTTGGGGAAAAATTATAAATGTTCTCATGTTTTTTTTAATAAAAAATCTGAATGTTGTACGTGGAGGATGTTAATACCATGTTCATCTCATTCAAGCTGTAGAATAGTTTTGAACATGAACATGTCCATCCCATTCAAGGACGATTTAGTCATGCTGATGCAGATGCAGATTCAGTGAGCATGTGTGCTGCTCCTACATGATCATGTAGGATAGCTTCACTGTTTATTTACTTATAGTTGGTGCCAATGAGCATATAGCTAACGCAAAAATGACATATTAGATATGTACCCTGTATAATAAAATCATGTCATACAAATATCACAAAATGTTATTTACCATTAGATGAATGCACCTGCCAACATGTATCCGCGCCTTCACAAGGCTTGAATGGATGTGAGACTAACTGGGCATGACTTCTGCAGGCCCAAGTTTTTGTCCGTGATGTGATGGAATCCAACAAATATAGTAGCGGTTTGTCGAACGAGCCAGTTACATTTATCATGGTGAGTATTTCTTGATTACTGCTCCCTGTCCCAAAAAAGTCATTCTCGCTTCCCAAAAAGTCAATAATTTTTAACTTTGACCAACTATGTTTAACAAAATATTAATATTTGTAGCACATAATTAGTATCATAAGGTAGATCTTTAAATATACTTTCATGATAAATTTATTTGGAGATATAACTAGTACACATATTTTTTATAAACCTAGTTAAATTTGAGAAAATTTCACCACTCTATTTTTGGGACGGAGAGAGTATATTCTTACTACCTCTGCAGCTGTCGAACTGAAAATCATGAGTTTCCTTGGGTCAAACTGCAGGCGTATCTTGTTGTCATTTCTCCATTGTGGATCGTTTGGATCCTTTATTCAACATTGTTCACCTCAAGGAAATGACAACCTGTAAAAACAGGAGCTGTGCAGTCATTGGTTCTTCCTCTCTCTTTTTTTTTCCAAAAAGGCATAGAAGTGTAAACGAGGAGAAAATATGTGAAAAATATGCAATCACCAGGATGCTTAAAGAATATCTTGTCTACCTTTTGACTTTTTATATACAGAGCTCAAACTTTTAATATGTGGTTCATTCTAGTTTTCTGTTTGGATAGAAGAATGAGTTCAAGGTACTTTGTATGGCAAGGTTACCTCTACTCGTTGATAGCAAATTGAGACCAGTGGTAAGCCATAATTTGTACACCACACCCATATATACATTTGAATGGACAAAGAAAAAAAAGGAAACTGTCATCTTACGTTAACAATAAGCACCCATTAAATTGAGATAAATGCTAAGCATAATATAGCAAGTTTAAAGCCTTACAATATAGCTAGTTCAAAGGCCATTTGAATGGACAAAGAAAAAAAAGGAAAGTGTCATCTTACGTTAACAATAAGCACCCATTAAATTGAGATAAATGCTAAGCATAACATAACAAGTTTAAAGCCTTACAATATGGCTAGTTCAAAGGTTTTACACAGTACTCCAGGCCTTAGGCTAGTTTCAATGGGGGTTCAAAGAAGTTTCATTATCATTAAATGATATCACACATTAGTAATCTCAGAGATAAAATGGGTTTCATGAAACTCAGTCTTCATGGTTACCTAGGTGATGAAATCCTGTGAAATCTGCCTTGAGAGGGGTGACTTTCAATATCTGACGCTCGTGTTGATCTGCGAGCGTCGTCGCCCGCCTTGACGCGTCATCTCCTTTTTGGCCCCGCAGTTCACATGCCTGAGACTATCTCTAACAACTTGAACCCAAATATAAAACTCGTATGCCGGTTTGGGTTGTATACAGTAAAAAGGTCACCTACTTAAATATTCTCTTCTCCAACGGAAGCTGCAAAAACATAACACAGGCGCAGTCTCGCAACAACAGCAGGCCCGATGCTGGCGTCAGACGCTAGGGTTTGCCCCTCCCCAGAGAGGCTCAGTTTGCAACGGACGCGTCCGTTGGTAAGCCATCGATTGGATTATTTTTTAGAAACCCGAGAGCATCGAGTTTGCATTGGACGTTGGGGTGTAGCGTCCGTCGGTAGGGTTTTCAAACAGTAACTAGCCGTTGGGCAGGGCATCAGAGCGTCCGTTTCCTAGGTATCGGAGCGTCCAATGCCAACTTAAAGTGTCTGTTTTTCCTGCCCGTGGACTGGTTGTGTGTGGGAGTATTTATACTCCATCCCTTGCCTTCCCAACCTGCCTTTGCTCATTTCATTTGCTGAGAAACACCTTGTGAGGTTTGGAAAGAGAACAAGAGCTCTAGTGAGAGATTTGTGAATCCATCCATCAATCCTCTCCCTCGTTCATCCAAGAGATCAAGTGTGCATCCACTCGAGTTGTGAAGCTTGAGTGAGTCAAGTGAAGATCGAAGCTTGTTACTATTGACATCACCTAGACGGTCCAGCGGTGCTTGGAGGAAGATGATCGCTGGAAGGATTGTCGGCGACCCTTCTCCATCGACTTGTGATCGGTTGTGGGCAGTTCACTGAGCCAGAGTGGCGAAGAACCAGCCCGTAGAGAGCACTCATCCCTTGTGCGGGATTGAGGGGGAGCAATACCTTGCGAGGTGCTCCAACAAGGACTAGGGGGAGTGTCGACTCCTCGATACCTCGGCAAAACGTCGCCGTGTCAAGCTTTTCTATCCCTAGCTCCTTTCATACCACATTTACATTCTGCACTTGTTCTTACATTTCATACTAGAATTGTGTAGGGTGTTCTACCTTTCTATGCTTTGCTATCGCTTTCTTGCTAGGACACACTACCAGAGGCACTAGGAGGTGATTGACATTTGTTTAGAATTTCATATTTGCTTTAGAAATTTGAAATAAGCCCAATTCACTCCCCCCTCTTGGGCATCTTAATCATTTCAAGGTGGAAGACGAACAATGTGTGTAATCCTAGGGTGGAGTTTCTTTTGAAAGTTGTAATATGTATGTGAAGTTACTATAGATTCTGGTTTTGTAATAACTTATGTTTGAAAGTTTGAACTAAGCTTTGTAGTATAAAGTGATGTAAGTCTTCAGCCATTTACTCTGATGAAATTTTGTATAATAACGGTTATACTGCAATCCTTGTAAAGTGATTATGCTCGAAAGTGGTGATTTCAGGTTTCCGAAGTCATCCGAGGAGTCTTTTAAATTGTTATTAGGTGTAGTTGTACAATTGTCAGAAGTCTTTGAGACAATGGCAGGTACAAGTGGGCTTAATAATTTAGGAGATTCTGTCACATTCCCTATGTTGAAACTAAAGTATTTCGTAGCCTAGGTAGAAGGCATATCCGACATCAAACTTCTTCTTCATGTCTACTATTTTCTTCTTCCATTCTTCACGTTCGTCCAAAAAATGAAGATAAAAAACTCTTTCCTTATATTTTTAGAATTCTAGACCTTTTGAAATGGGCTCGAATAGAAGGTGAATGTGAGAAACAGTAGTGCTCAGGGAGAAAGAAGAGGTATTTATGCCAGAAATACCACATGTGATTTAAAGAAACCACTAGAGTAAATGATGCATTTACACAAGCGGTGGTTGCCTAATTGAACCCGTCTGTGTAAATCTGATTATACTAGAGGCTCCCTTAAGTGAACCAACAGTGGAAATACACTATTGTATTGGCAATTGACTTAGTGATTTGCCAGTATAAATATATTTATACATACGGTTTTTGAGTCGGGCTGGGCAATTTATTTTCCACGGACGCTAGAAAACTGAAACCGACAATAGAAATTAGACCCACCGCCGGCATAGAACTTCTGTATACTTAGTAACGTACGCAAGCGCAATTCCCATCAACCGAGGATACGATCCATTTCTGGCTTAACCGCATAGAGTGAGCAAATATAAAAGAACAAAGAGAAGCTCACGAGTCCATCCACAATTTTGAGTTCATGTAATATACCCAGAGAAATCGGAACCCGTCAACATGGTTTTGTGCCATGCGGTAGAAAGAGTTTTAATAAACATTTTAGTATTTGATTGAGGCACCAACACCAATAATAAGTAGCCCTAATTGCTCAATTATAGCAAAACCCTAGCCGACAGATTAAAATAAAAAACGTTACCGCCTTGGAAGGTGGAATTAGCTAAAACCCTCCACCTCTAACTTTTGCACCTAATAATCAAGGCCCCAGCAGCACCAGTTATTTGGCGAGGACATATAACGAAAAGAGGACAGACCTTTACCATTTTTTTTTTGCATTGGGAAGGTAGATAGAACCACAAAATACATAAAAACCAGAGGCCATTTAATTAATTAATTTGCGGCTTCCTTAAGCAATTGGTGTCATCACTTGATCATCGTCGTCGTCACTAGCGGCCGACGCCGGAGCCACGGTTGTTTGTCTTGCCGCCGTCGACGACCACCTCCGTCATGGCGACCTGGTCGGCCTTGCGCTTCCGAGCCTCGATGATCTCCTGGGTGGATTTGTAGTAGATGGCGTACAGCACCAGCTGCGCCACCGCAAATAGCACGCCCAGCCCGTTGGGGATCTGCACGCACGACGATACACAGTTAATTAAAATCCAATTTCAATCCACTTCGATTCAGCTGTTCGCTTGACTTTTCAGCCGGCTTAAATCCAGCTATAACAGTGTTTTTCTCTCACAAGAAATCAGACAGCAGTGCATAATTCTGTCAGAACAGTGCATAATCCTGCCAAACAAACAGGCCAGCGTTCGGCTACTTTCATGACGCTAGATGGATTATCATATCGTTGGGTAATTCTGAAATCTGATGGGACAAGAAACTACTCTACGTTGCCATCAACCCACAGAAACCGGACTGTAAGGACAACTCGCTCTGGCTTGGTCAGGGGACGCGAAACAACCAACAACGATAATAGCTTGGACAGGGACCCCAAGGCAAGCCAAGCCAAGCAAGGATTAGGTGGCAGTCCCTGGTACGTGCACGCTGGTCGATCGTGTCGTGCCCGTGGCGCGTCAATTATACCCGCCGCGTACGAGGGATTGGTCAGATGCATGATGAGGTCACCTGATCTTACGATGCGGCGGGAGTTAGCCATCACAGCAACGAGCTAATTAAGGAAGATGTTGCCTCACAACCTTATTAGTAAACTATTGCTTAGTTTCCACTGCAACTGTTCACTCAAGTTGCATGATCGCTGAGATCACTTGCAGTGAATATTTGTAGGTAAGCGTAGTCTTATATTAGTCCATCTCTGCTGCGCGCGACTGTAGTGTAGCAGTGGAGTACGAGTATTATAGTACAGAACACGATCAACAGAGTAGCTTACAGTAATGTAGAGGTCGAAGCGGATAAGTGCGTAAGCAGTCCAGCAGATGCCATTGACGAGAGATGCCAGCGACAGGAACAGGGGCATGTACTCCACGCTCTTCGTCTGGATCACCATTTTCTGATGACACAAGAAGACAAATTGAACACACGTACAAACAGAAAGAAGAAACATTAATTAGCGTGAGGAAAACGATTTTTTTTACACAAACAAAAAAGCACCTCGCTCGCTGGTACGGTGAAGGAATAAACGACAGGATCAAGCAATAGTTTGTGGACATGTATTATAATATTCTCTAATAAAGTTGACAAAACAAAAGCTACTAGTATAATCAGCCCTGCTTTTCATATTCTCCAACAAAGTATGGCAGGGCAGTAGTACTAGTAGTTACAGAAAAAATGCCAGAGCCGCCGACAGGTGAGTCGTATGGTATACGTACCATGACGGAGAGCGGCGCTGCGTACATGCCGGTGCCGAAGAGGACGCAGAGGATGCCGACCACCATGGACCTCCGCTCGTGCGTGTGCGCTAGGGTGAGCACCAGCGCGGCGACGGCGCCGACGAAGGCGACCTCGGCGGCGAGCAGGAGGACGACCTTGCGGCGCACCGCCCCCGCAGAGTAGAGGAGGAACAGCGTGATGTAGGTGAGCTGGATGGCCATGCCGGTGCCGTTGATGGTGATCACCAGCATGCTGTGCGGGTGCACCGCCGGCAGCCCGTAGAGCACCCACATCATGCAGTTGAGCAGCGTCGCCACGTACGGGATCGGCGAGTACTGCTCCACCGACCCTTTCTTCCAGATGCGGATAAACGTAGGCCTGTACGTATACACGTGCTTCTTCAGTTAGTAGATAGATACAACTATGTACATGTATATGTTTTCTGAGCATTTGTGTTCTGGAACATGTTTATTACTTCTAGTTCATAGTTCTGAAGCTGTATACATAATTATTATTCCTATATGCACATTTATTTCATGATGGGTGTGTTAATGACTATCCTGAATTTAGAGTTTTTTATTCACTGGGAGTGAATTGACTATTGATCCTTACACTGGGGACAGGAACAGCACCAGGGCAGTCCCATTGCCTGCAACATAGTAGACAAAAACAGAGACCCAGAGGTGAATATATATGATCTTGTCACAATAAGTCTTGAATTAAATCTTATTATTACAGGTAAAAATTACGATCAAGCACGAGAAACAAAATGCATACAGAGCTCCTGGAAGTCCAGGCAATAAGCTAAGGCTTGCATTGACAGGGATCAAGATGTGATGTGTGATGAGGACATCTGGAATTTTAGACATGTGTAAAGCTTGGCAGAATAAAAACATTGGAAAAAAGAGGTGGATGGAAACTAAAGGAGGGAGTGGGCGTGCACGCAGGAAGGAAGGAAAGATAGAGTATGAAAAAAGCCTGACAACCCATTTGACCGGCTAGTTCCATCACGAGCAAAGGCAGCAGCAACCAGGCTCCAGCAGGCCTTCTCGCTGATGCTCTGTGTGCATATATGCGTCCATGCAAGTACGAAGCCGTCCCGCGGTCACTACTCACCGATGACGCCGATGGCCGTGCGGATGGTGTCCGGGGAGATCATGGTCGCCGCTGGCTTCCGTGAAGCTGATGGCGGCCGGCACTAGCTCAACAACTGTAGAGAATGACTAACCCTCTTCTCTTCTACGACGAAGAAGATAGAGATATGGGTGTGACGACGCAACTCAATTAGGAAACAGAGGCCAGAGACCAAATATGAGAATTGAATTGAATGGACTGAGCTGATGCAGCTCTCTGGGTCCTTGGTGAGTGGTGAGCGAGTGGAGGGGGGGACTGCTTAAATAGAGGAGATGGCCCAGGTCTGGCGCGGACAACCCGGCCCACCCTCGCCACCACCTCTATCTCTATCTGACTCCCTCTCCCTATCCAGCTACCTGTTATCTCTTCTCTCCCTCTCAAGCGTGTCCTTTTTTCGGTGACATACACTCTCTCAGTGGGTCTAACAACGAGGACCCATCTCTGGGAATTAAAATGGAGCCATCTCTAGAAATTAAAATGGAGCCATCTTCGTAATCTGTTCTTTCTCCCTTTGTTTTTTTTTCATTTCTGTTTTGTTCCCCTTTGTTCTTATATATTAAGCAAAGTTTTCTTCCTAGCTCTACCAACACTCATGCAAAGAATCTCATGACCATCGGCTATGTGAGAGCCCCATACTCATCGAACTGTCTGACAACAACCGATAGGTTCCATAATTTGATATTTCATCTCCTTGTCAATTGAAGGTCAAATTGACTAGCACGCCTGAGATCGATCACCCGAAGTGGCCCAAACCGCTTAAGAGTTTTAGGAGATCAAGACTTTGTTGTTGCACGGTCTCCGCAGGCCTTGCGCGGTGCTGACGTTAGGACCCATTTTAACATCAACACATGTTGGCACCCCCAGTGGGACCACAATCGTCAACCATGAACAAAGGCAAAGCCAAAGTTCTAACCCCAACTCAAAACGAAAAGGAATGAGGAGCCCCCGATCAGATTCCGAAGTGACCAAGGGAAGAATTCCAAAAGATCTGCGAGGATGGGGAGACAGAGAGCTTTGTTCGTCTTGACGGGATAGTCAATCAGGTTACGCTACTACCTGTCTACGTCTCAAGACAGGTGGGGACGTTAGAATGAGAAGGCTCAGGAAAGAAACCGCTGGCGGAACACTCTGGGGCTAGAGAATCAATCGACGTGCATGAGAACTACCTGTTATTTATGTACTACCTTATCAAGGGTCTGGAGTTACCCACTAAGGACAATTGCCCTGGGTGCAGCAAGTTGTTCAAAGAATACAGAAGGCTCCAAGCTGATGGCCGATGCACTCATGGACAAGTGGAATATAAGTGGGGGAATTGGCACGTCGAAGGTGGTATTGTTAGTTGGCCCAATACCGAGGTCGTCAACGTGGATCGTACCCCATCTCAAGAGGGCCAGCGCAATGAGCATCGGGCATCCTAGAGTCCTAGAAGACTGAATAAGACCTATAAGAGAAGTGTCCGATGTCAGAAAGCTGACAAGCGGCGTCGTGAAGCAGCAAACCACACTACAAGCTTTTTCCTGCCTGTGGAGTTCAGAACGCCGGTGGATACCGAAGTATGTTCGGACTTTGATGAGTCAGAGTTTGAGGAATAGACCGGCGTGCTTGCAAGTGAATTTCAGGATGTCTTCGGCAAGCCTGAGAGATATAGACATTTGAAGGCACTGCACATCCAAGGATACATCAACCAAAGATTCATCAGAAGGATACTGATCGATGGCGATGCCTCCATCAACCTGATGCCATCCCATATCATCCCGAAGCTGGGGCTAGAATCCAAAGAGCTCCTCAAGACAGATCTGACACTCGGGGACTTTGGGGGAAGTGTCGACGGAATACGTACCACAGTCTACCTAGAGGGTACCCCACGGTAGTAGATTGTAGGCGGAGGTGTGGCGACGGCGATCAAGCGTAACACAGAGAGCGTAGACATGGCGATTTAGACAGGTTCAGGCCAGCAAATCGCTTGTAACACCCTACGTCCTGTGTTTTGGTGGCTGGATTGATATGAGTATGAGTTTACATGAGATGTAGATCTGATCTAAGAGATTGTATTTTTTTGGGGGGGGGGTCCCCTATCCTTCCTTATATATGCCGAAGGGACAAGGTTACAAGTAAAGTAGCCAATATGGTACTATTCGTGCGGTGCACGTTGTGTGCTGCACGTCTATGTCTTGTGGGATGGGTCATCTTCTGGTCGGTACACCAATAAGGTCACTGGGGATATGCCGAGGTAATATCCCCAACAAGTCTCCGAGCACGTTGCATTCTTCTGGCGAGCCCGCAGCGTCATCCTTGGAGGCGTTCGGCTGGTCGCCTTCACGCGAAGTCATCGTTGTAGACGCCCGAACAGGTCGCCTGGTCGAGGCACTGCTCGGAGAGGCCTCCCGACTAGGCTAGACTGATCGAGAGCATCGTAGCTTGATATGCGAGCAGGTTGCCTCGTCGGATGTTGCGGCTGCTTGTCAAAATAATGTGACGTGCTGAAGAAGAAAAATTTGGAAGTCCCTTCCTGGTGATGTGTACCCCTTAGACTCTGCAAAAACAACATGGAAACAACAGAGTTTGTCGAGAAGAAAACTAATGCATTCACCACAAGGTGAAGTGTACCCACTTAGTCCCTAAGCTTGGTAGTAGGTGAAGTATGCACGTGGTGCCAAGCTTTATAAAAGATAAAGAATGCATAAAAATTGTTAGCCGAAGACTGAAACATAAGTTTTGTAAAAAATGACTGCGAATACCCGTAGTCCCCGAGCCTGATGTAAGGAGCGCGACGGTTCTTGTATTAGGGTCATACTATTCTGTATTGTTCGCAGTCCACGAGTTTCAGTCCCTGAGTACTTGCAGTTATACGCCGCCTTACGCATGCCGTGGTCGCAGTCCCCGAGGATGGTCGGGAAGTGGCGACCAGGTACCTAAGTCGTAGCGGGTGTCGACGAAGTCCCCGGGTGTTATCGCTTCTGGTGGTTGGTGAAGTTTGACGACTAGTTTACTGTAATCGTGAGCCATGAGCCCGCGATGAGTTGACAACGAGGAGCGACGAGGTCGACATGGGCCGTGATGAGGAGCGACGAGGTAGTCGTGAGCTGTGAGCCCGCGACGAGTTGACGACGAGGGTATTCCCCGAAATTGCAGTTGACGACGAGGAGCGATGAGGTCATTGTGAGTGTTGGTATTCCTTATGACTATTGGATAAATCCGCAAGCGCACAAATTATACCGTTGTAGCACTTCACCTAGGAGTATTCCAAGGTATCGTAATTTATATTTTCGCAAGGGAAAGCTAGGCTAGAAATGATAATCAGAGAGAGATCCTAGAGAACACCTTAACTTAGTACCAACTAGTATAGAGGGGTAAACGATATATGTCATAGGAAGGGGTTGATGAATGAATAAGCCAAGGTAAAAGATACTTAGAACGAACTAGATAGAATAGCTAGGTTGGAGGACAACGAGAGAGTATAGGGACTCCTATGCAATTCACTCTACTTCAATATACTTAGCCAATTAACTAGTCTAAACACTATAGTTTGTCTCCTCAATACAAGTATGCTAGGCGAGGGGATAGATAAGTAGGAGGACAAAACTTCTACCGGACCACGGTCTCTTCTTACGGGGGCCTTACCTTTTAAGAACTTACCTATAAACACGTGGTGGAATACAACGACTAGACAAGGCTGTGACCTCTTGCTAGCCACCACAAACAATCCGTGAAACAAGCAATAACCAAGGATAAGATGATGTATAAGCACCACGCTCACACACAACTTACTAATTTGACTACGATCTATAATCAAAGCACCCTATGACAGGCAATGATCGCATACGGGAAAGGTCACAAGGATCACAGACTATTGATGTAAAGGCTCTTAAAAAGCAAAAGCATATAGAAAGACTATATCTAGTATAGAAATGCTCAAAGTAAATACTAAGTAAAGTAGAGAGAAAGATATATATTGAATAAGATAAAGTCTTACAAAGAAGGAAAGATACAAGAGCTATACCAGACTTTCCAGAAGACAACTCCGAAAATCCCGAGCGCAGCTCGACTCAACTCTAATTCCCACTCTAGACTAACTACTAGAACAATCTAAGGAATAGAGATTGTAGGCTTCTTCACCATGTGTAGAGAGCGGGGTATGAGCCTCTATTTATAGTGGGAGGTGGAGTAGGGGCTACTCCATCGCCACGTCAGTGATCCAGGGGCTTCCATTCTCCACCATTGGATCCAACCGACCCTTGAACTGTCCTTGGGTGGATGGTGGTGATCTTCCACATGGGGGAATAGGTAAGGCGGTTGGCAGGGGCCAAACCGACCAAGGGGGTGGTCGGCCGACCACCCCTATGGCAGGTGGGCCCTTGTAACAGAACCGTCCGAATTATAAGAGATCAAGTACTAAAGTAGCCAAATTAACTGCCACTTAATAGCACTTGAGCCCATATAGTCCCGGTAGTCTGTGAAATCTCGAAGGATTCCAAACATTTTCACAATATAGCCAAGATCGAGATAGTTCAGTAGCACCATTCACATGATATAAAGTTCAACACAATAAAATAGTATCAGAGTGCGAAGACTCAATAGTTATTACAAACCATAGTTCGAAATGAAAGCGAAGCGGAAGTCTTTTAACATGATAATCTCCAAAGTAGTTTTTAATAAAGTGCCAGACTAGGGACATATTGAAGGAATACGAGGTTGCTACGCTAGCCGGAAAACAAAACTTTTCGACCTCATAAACCAGGATCGACTGCTAGTTATGGGTTACGAGATTCCCACTAGACGCGCAGGTGCAGCGGAAGACGACTTGATGTAGTCGTGCGCGTCGCAGCAGGCAGTGCAGTTGCGTGGTCGTCCGTCTCAACGTCCCCTTCGCGCGGTTCGTCCTTGTGCTCCAGATGCAGCACCTCCGAGGAATCCCACACGTATAGGGACGAAGCGTTGCGCCTCCGGACTGCTAGGTCCGCGAGGAGCAAAAGGTGCGAGCGTGGGGAGGCGACGGCGGCTGCCAAAAGGCGTGGATCAATATCGCCCCATGCCCACCCCTTGCTTATATAGGCGTCCTGACGAGCTCCCACGTTGGAGGCCCATTAGTAACCCTAAACCTAGTCTAATTCGGGTCCAACCCGAATTAGGCTTCCAGCCCTTTAAGCGTGCGACCCTATGGGCTCACGCATACATAGACATGGCCCAAGTACTCTTACTCGACCAATAGTTGATAGCGGCCTCTAGCAAGGCGTGTCAACTCCTATGCATACGCTATGAGCATATCAGACGAACCACTATGACCATGTACAAGTTATTCCCTTTGCCACTCGATATATGGTTCAACTCGTGGGTTAACACTTAACCCAAGCACGGCCATGCATTTGTTGATCCAATCACATGAGTGATCCAGTGATATCTCTCTCACGAAGAGAGGGGAAAATTCCATCTTGATTGTCTATGTCTCACAGCATGTTTCCCAACCACCCAATGACCACCTTTATAACTACCCAATAACAGAGTAGCGTTTGATAGTCCCTAAGTAGATCGTTTCACATCTTGAGTACATACCACAATCTCAGGTCTAAGGACATAACGTACATGACATGAATAGAGACTTTCTCTTGTTGGGTCAGTCCAGCCTACATGTCTCACATGTGCCCACATTATTAGTTTGACATCTCGATGTCTATGACTTGTGAAACATAGCCATCAACTAATACATGTGCTGGTCTATTATTCAAGTGTGCTCTTACAAGAATGCCGACCAGGGACAACTTTTAGAATAACCATTCAGGTAATTGAGTTCCACAAAAAATTCACATAATCGTCAATCAATACTAGTTGTCTATAATGGATATTCAAAGAACACTTTATTAATCATGGATACAATAGCAATATAATCATCTACATGATTAGCTCTAGGGCATATTCCTAACAGTCTCCCACTTGCACTAGAGTTAATCTCTTAGATGTCTAATCCCCATAGACCTCAAGTGTGCCTCATGCTTAGCCTGTGGAAGAGCCTTTATCAAAGGATCTGCAACATTCAAATCCGTATGTATCTTGCACATTTTGATCTCATCTCGACCGACGAACTCTCAAATAAGATGAAACTTCCGCAGTACATGTTTGTTCTTTTGGTGATTCCTTGGCTCCTTAGCCTGCGCTATCGCCCCATTGTTGTCACAATGTATATTCAATGGGCTAGACGCATTTGGAAACACACCAAGCTCAATGAGGAACCTCCTCATCCAAACACCTTCCTTTGCAGCGGCAGAAGCTGCAATGTACTCGGCTTCTGTTGTAGAATCAGTCACCGTCTCCTGCTTGGAACTTTTCCAACTAACAGCACCACCATTTATTGTGAACACAAAACCTGATTGAGACTGTGAATCATCTATGTCAGTTTGGAAGCTGGCATCGGTGTAACCATTTACAACGAGCTCCTCATTACCTCCATAGATTAGGAACACATATTTAGTCCTTCTCAAGTACTTAAGAATGTTTTTAACAAGCGTCCAGTGACTCTCACCTGGATTGGCTTGGTACCTGCTCGCAACACTTAGAGCATATGAGACATCTGGGCGAGTACATATCATGGTGTACATGATGGAACCAACTGTCGAAGCGTATGGAACCTTACTCATTCTTTTCCGCTCATTAGCTGTCGAAGGACACTGCTTCTCGCTGAAACGTATACCATGTGACATAGGCAAGAACCCTTTCTTGGATTGTTCCATGTTGAACCGTTTCAACACCTTGTCAATGTATGTCTCTTGACTTAATCCTATAAGCCTCTTTGATCTATCTCTATAGATTTTGATGCCCAAAATGTATGTTGCTTCTCCTAAATCCTTCATAGAAAAACTATTATTCAGTGAAGTCTTTACAGATTGCAACATAGGAATGTCATTCCCAATCAATAGTATGTCATCCACATACAAGATTAGAAATACAACAGCGCTCCCACTTTCCTTCTTGTAAAAACAAGGTTCTTCTTCATTTTGACGAAAGCCAAACCCTTTGATCACTTCATTAAAATGAATGTTCCAACTCCGAGATGCTTGCTTCAACCCATAAATGGATTTCTGTAGCTTGCATATTTTTCTAGCATTATTAGGATCAACAAAATCTTCGGGCTGTATCATATACACGTCCTCCTCCAAATTTCCATTTAGAAAGGCTGTTTTAACATCCATCTGCCAAATCTCATAATCGAAATAAGCAACAATTGCTAGAATGATCCGGATAGATTTAAGCATCGCTACCGGCGAGAATGTCTCGTCGTAGTCAACTCCTTGAACTTGCCGAAAACCCTTTGCAACAAGTCGAGCTTTATAGACGTGAACGTTTCCATCCATATCCTTTTTTTTTTATAGACCCATTTGCACTCAATAGGTTTAACCCCATCAGGCGGGTCAACCAAGTTCCAAACTTGATTGTCTCCCATGAAATCTATCTCGGATCTCATGGCACTTTGCCATTTCTCGGAATCTGGGTCCATCATTGCTTCCGCGTACGTTGCAGGTTCGTCATCGTCTAACAACAACACTTCCCCACGTGCCTCACGGATTCTTGCTGACCTTCATGGTTGTGGTAATGTTTCTCTTGCCACAGGTATCTCAACTTGTTCTACTACATTAGCATCACTCGTAGAGTTATCTCCTATTGGCTCATCTTGAACTTCTTCAAGATACACCTTTTCTACATTTTTCTCTTTGTTGAGAAACTCTTTCTCTAAGAAAACACCATTCCGAGCAACAAACACTTTGCCCTCTGATCGGTTGTAGAAGTAATACCCTAAAGTTTCCTTTGGATATCCCACGAAAAAGCATTTGTCCGACTTGGGTGTAAGTTTATCTGACATAAGTCGTTTGACATAAACTTCACAACCCCAAATCTTTAGAAAAGACAAACTGGGACTCTTACCAGTCCATATCTCATATGGTGTCTTGACTACGGACTTAGACGGTACCCTATTCAATGTGAAAGCGGCTGTTTCTAGAGCGTATCCCCAAAATGAGAGTGGTAGGTCTGACTGGCTCATCATAGACCGAACCATGTCCAACAAAGTCCAATTACGTCGCTCGGACACGCTGTTTCTCTGAGGCGTTCCAGGTGGCGTAAGCTGTGGAACAATTCCGCAACTCTTTAGATGATTGCTAAACTCATGGCTCAAATATTCACCTCCTCGATCAGATCGCAAGGCTTTAATTTTCTTGCCACGTTGATTCTCTACTTCATTATGAAATTCTTTGAACTTTTCAAATGTTTCAGACTTATGCTTCATTAGGTAGACATATCCATATCTACTAACGTCATGAGTAAAAGTTATGAAGTATTGAAATCCACCTCTAGCTGTCGTGCTCATTGGTCCACATACATCAGTATGTATGAGTTCCAACAAGTCAGACGCCCTCTCAGGAAATCCTTTGAATGGCGCCTTGGTCATCTTGCCTAGTAGGCAAGCCTCACATGTCTCGTATGATTCAAAATCAAACGAAGCTAGAAGACCATCATCATGGAGCCTCTTCATGCGATTCTCACTTATATGACCCAAACGACAATGCCATAGATATGTAGAACTTAACTCATTAAGCCGAGGCCTTTTAGCATTAACATTACAGATAGGTGTATCATCAAGATATAAAATAAACAATCCATTCACAATGGATGCAAAAGCCACAAACATGTCATTCTTTGAGATCACACAACCATTGTCTTTACTCGCAAATGAATAACCATCCTTCATCAAACATGAAGGTGACACAATGTTTCGACTTAAACTAGGAACAAAATAACAATTATTCAGCTCCATGATAAAGCCTGACGGGAGGTGAAGTTGCATCGTCCCAACGCTCAACGCAGCAACTCTTGCATTGTTGCCCACGCGGAAATCAACTTCGCCTCTTCTCACGCTTCTAATTCTTACTATTCCCTGCATCGTATTGCAAATATGAGCAACCGATCCGGTATCAAATACCCAAGAGTTAATGTAAGAATCAGCGAGAAAAATGTCTGTAACATAAACGACAAGTGTACAGGCAGCGGGAGTACCTTTACTACCGCCATCCTTCTTTAAGGACTCCAAGTACAGCTTGCAGTTCCTCTTCCAGTGACCTTTCCCCTTACAATGAAAGCATATTGCTTCAGCAGCTTGTCCATTGGCCTTGGGTGCAGGAGGAGGGTTTGGCTTAGAGATCTCATCTTTAGCCTTCGCCTTCTTCTTCCACCCAGCCCTCCTTTTAAAGTTAGGCTTTTTTTGGACCGCCATCACATGGCTACTGCCTGCTGCCTTCTTGATATCAGCTTCTGCTGTTTTAAGCATGCCACACAATTCATTCAAGCCCTTCTCCGCCCCATGCATATGGTAGTTCGAGATGAAGTTTCCATAACTGGGCGGAAGAGACGCAAGAATGAAATCAGTTGCCAACTCTTGGCCAATTGCGAAGCCTAGCTTCTCCAACCACTGAGTGTAACCAACCATCTTGATTACATGTGGACCTACAGGTGCGCCCTCAGCCAGCTTGGTTTCTGCAAGCGCCTTAGAGACATTGAACCTTTCAGTCCGCGCTTGAGTTTGGAACATATCTTCAAGCGCCACGATCATATCGTTCGCTAAATGATTGTTGTCGAACTGCATCTGTAGATCAGGTTCCATACAAGCAAGCATGAGGCAACCCACTTCAAGATCAGCATCACATGCTTTCTTGTAAGCGGTTTTCTCTACAGCAGGCGCATTATCATCAGGTTCATCTGGTAATGGGGTGTCTAGAATATCTTCCTTTTTCTCAGCCCTGAGAACAATTCTCAGGTTGCGGATCCAATCCGCATAATTTGTTCCATTCAACTTATCTTTCTCAAGAATTGATCGCAAAGTAAATGGTTGATTACTAGGAGCCATCTACAACAAAAGTAATGCAAAATACTAAGACAATGTATCCATGAAGGAGTAGATTATATCAAAATAAAATATACTCCCACTAAAATCAATATCCCTCAATTGATACTTAGTGATTCAAGACCCACAACTAACAAGTCAACTAGTGAGCTTTAGCATCACCGCTAGAAGACATGGTAGATCGGTAAGCAACACTTTGCTAATCATATCACATATGACTCTTGTTGTTGGGCAGCATCTCTATGCTACGCTCAACCTCCCCATGCTTCAAGGTCCCTAACCGTTAGGATAACCTTGTTCAAGTAACCAAACCTTCTGCTTGTAAGTGTCCGACACGAACCTGTCTAGTCAAGGAAAATCAGTGGCACCCTAATTTCATAGACCCACCACCAATCGTACAAGACACGTGACAGTGCAAGGTTTGGGGAAGCATTCAACTTAAACATTGCTGAGGGATCATTCTACTTTACTATCATATTCATGTAGACAAAAGATAATAGTGATCAACAAAAGTAGAACAAAATGAGAATCACATTCACACATAGTGACTTGGTATGGCCCTTTAAATAATGGTGATCTCCATCTCCATCATCTTGCCCATCATGGTGATCTTCATGTCCATGATCCACGTGTGACATCCTTCTTGTGATAAGTCCTCCAAGAACTATCTTACCGCAAGCTATACTAATTACATAGTCACAAGATCACAAGATGGCACGCAGGCCAATACATCAAAAGACAACACATATGGCTCCAGCCGTGTTGCTTACATGTCACGCAGGGCATGAAAATTACATACAATCACATAGGCCATACCAACCACACCAACTCCTGCAAAAACAAGTTAGGCGTAGAACGATTCTAGGCGCTATAGCAGATAGCAACGGTGGTCCCGCATAGATCGCATCTATGGAATCACTATGAAAATCTCATCAGACTGATCTCATCTGCTAAATTTGACATAGATCGCATCTACTCCCGACACGCATCACATGCGCCCGGCTTATGACCTAGGTTTCAATTCGATCAATCTAATTGATCTCCAACTCGCCCTAACTGGATTTACTTGTATCTGTTAACTCGGATGGCGGAATTCCGACCGGTACGAGTAGGTTGATGCAATACCATCGCAGCAAGACATGAACCAAAGTCTGAGATTCATCATAAAACCCGCATATCACCATATGCTAAGATCTGAACCTATAACGAGGCAGTAACGGCTCCGATACCACTGAAGGAATACGAGGTTGCTACGCTAGCCAGAAAACAAAACTTTTTGACCTCATAAACCAGGATTGACTGCTAGTTATGGGTTACGGGATTACCACTAGACGCGCAGGTGCAGCGGAAGACGACTTGATGTAGTCGTGCGCGTCGCAGCAGGCAGTGCAGTTGCGTGGTCGTCCGTCTCAACGTCTCCTTCGCGCGGTTCGTCCTTGTGCTCCAGATGCAGCACCTCCGAGGAATCCCACACGTATAGGGAGGAAGCGTTGCGCCTCCGGACTGCTAGGTCCGCGAGGAGCAAAAGGCACGAGCGTGGGGAGGCGACGGCGGCTGCCAAAAGGCGTGGATCAATATCGCCCCGCGCCCACCCCTTGCTTATATAGGCGTCCTGACGAGCTCCCATGTTGGAGGCCCATTAGTAACCCTAAACCTAGTCTAATTCGGGTCCAACCCGAATTAGGCTTCCAGCCCTTTAAGTGTGCGACCCTATGGGCTCACGCATACATAGACATGGCCCAAGTACTCTTACTCGACCAATAGTTGATAGCGGCCTCTAGCAAGGCGTGTCAACTCCTATGCATACGCTATGATCATATCAGACGAACCACTATGACCATGTACAAGTTATTCCCTTTGCCACTCGATATATGGTTCAACTCGTGGGTTAACACTTAACCCAAGCACGGCCATGCATTTGTTGATCCAATCACATGAGTGATCCAGTGATATCTCTCTCACGAAGAGAGGGGCAAATTCCATCTTGATTGTCTATGTCTCACAGCATGTTTCCCGACCACCCAATGACCACCTTTATAACTACCCAATAACGGAGTAGCATTTGATAGTCCCTAAGTAGATCGTTTCACATCTTGAGTACATACCACAATCTCATGTCTAAGGACATAACGTACATGACATGAATAGAGACTTTCTCTTGTTGGGTCAGTCCAGCCTACATGTCTCACATGTGCCCACATTATTAGTTTGACGTCTCCATGTCTATGACTTGTGAAACATAGCCATCAACTAATACATGTGCTGGTCTATTATTCAAGTGTGCTCTTACAAGAATGCCGACCAGGGACAACTTTTAGAATAACCATTCAGGTAATTGAGTTCCACAAAAAATTCACATAATCGTCAATCAATACTAGTTGTCTATAATGGATATTCAAAGAACACTTTATTAATCATGGATACAATAGCAATATAATCATCTACATGATTAGCTCTAGGGCATATTCCTAACACATATACCGCAACAGCAAAAGAAGAGTCTGGAAGTGACCAAGCCCATGGTCTAGAAGTCACCCCCAACGGGGTAGAGACAGTTCACACAATAACCATGCAGGAGCTGACTATCTGCAAAACAACATGGGATAAAACCCTGAGTACAAGAAGGTACTCAGCGAGACTTACCCGCCATAAACGAAAATTAAGACTCAAAGGAGGATGAAGGCTTATGGTGGTTTAGCTGACTCTTTTGCGGAAAAGCATGCGACTAACCTTTCAAGTTTTAGTAAAGATATAGCAACAACCTTTTAGTAATATTACCTATCATCTACATTAGCCACTAGTCTATGCCAGACATGTTGGATTTAAACATGCAAGAGATCCATCATCATTCCAGGCTTTCCATAAACCGGATCACCAACATTAGTTTCATAGTTGTGTAAATGTTGTCATTTCCCTAGTCAAGTGCTCTCTAACCAGGAGCGATGGCGATTCGAATTGAATTCATACTCAGCTGAGAGGGTATTCCCTACACAATCCCCACTCACAAGACACGTGAGTTACAGGTCACCGAAGACACTATTACACAATCCCCACTCACAAGACACGTGAGTTACAGGTCACCGAAGACACTATTCGGGTAAAGTCGCGGGATGAACAGGGACCACCGACACCCAGGGGCCGCCCGAAAGCTAGTAGCTATGAAGGTCTTAGATCGCGCCCCTGTGTCCGAACCCCGCCTCGCACTAGCACGATGCGTCACCATCCAAACCCGGCCTGAATAACGTACCGGCTTCACGGTCGGAATGAGTTATCCTTCCAGTTAAATGTAGGGCATGCGTTCAACGTGACCAGAGGGACGACAACACGAACAATCCTTAGTTGACACGGTCGAGTCACCCCATCCAAAATATAGGGAGTTTCCCACTGATCTTAGTTCCATTAACCATTCCGGCTATCATTCCGAGGCAATCCATATCACATGATGAGGATATATCCTATATCTCGCGGGTAATGAAATCACCCGACTTCTACCGAACTAAGCCCACTAAGCCTGACTGCCACGATCGAACTTTGGGTAACAAGGTAATGCTATAGATAGGATAACAAGGTGATATGCATAAACAATTGCACTCAACTCCTATACTTAATGCATCAATAAAGCAAGAATATTTAAATGTTAGACTTTTGCAAACCGGGAGAATGCTCCGGGGCTTGCCTTGCTCAAAGATGCTGGCGACATGGTTCGAGCACTCCTGCAGCTGGTCCTCCTCACCGGGATCCTCGGACTGCACCTCTTGAGTGGCTTGCTCCTGATTTACGTTCTCCGGGTTCAAGTCCTGCGATCCTGTATGATGCGATGCGAGCATGTATAAGCGCATATGATGCAATGAGAACATGATGAGATGATATGAATGCGAAGTGCTGCATGTATCACTTAATAAATATCCATCCACTTAACAACTTAAACAAGCAAGGTTAATGTAATAGCCCTTCCTAATAAGGTAGAATAACACTTGCAAATAAGTTGTACTTTGAAAAGCACCAAACAGTTCAGCACACATTTTTATTTAATACTACTAAATACCAGGGTACCTCAGAAAAAGTATCAATTATTTATATTACATAAAACAATTATTAAAATTCATTAACATAGTTATTTACCACATTTTAAACCCTACACAGATTTGCTAAATAGAACATAGGGTAGTTCATATTTTTCATAGATAGATATCTGCTACAGAAACCTAACAAAACAAGTTTCACATTTTTTAGAGCTATCAGTTAATAACTATGCATTTCCTAAGTTTTAGCCCTAAACAAGATTAATTAAATCTACACAGAAAACTTATACAACAAATCATACAAAATACACCAAACTGTAGATCTGGATAAAAGAAACCTAACAAAATTAGTTTGGTATTTTTAGCATTTTCTGTGATTTTGTATGCATTTTACAAGATTTACAAAGAAATAAAGAAAATCAAATTTCTTTTTGGATTAACCCTAACTGCTACGCGCACCCGGAAACACACATAGGCACACACCGCAGTGGCCGACAGGTGGGGCCTCGGGCCCACGCGTCAGCCACACACGCGCACACACACAGACGCACACGGCGGTGGCGCTGCTCGTCGCCGGCGAGGTCTTCGGCGACGGGGAGGCCCTCACCGGCTTCGATGGCGGTCTCGGCTAGGCGAGCGCATGCTTGCGGCGAGCTCCCCGCCGGCCATGGCAGCACGACGGCGGCGGCTCACGGCGGCAGAGCGACTGCAGCTTCGGCGCGACGCGCGGAGCTGCGGTCGACGTCTGCGGCGCGACGGCGGTGCACGCCGAGCCACGAACGAGGCCAGGGGAGGGAGAGGCGGCGCGGCGGTGCTCGAAGCCGAGCTCGACGGCCGCGGTGCGGCGGCGCATGGTTGACGCCGGTCATGGCCTTACCGAGGCGGTCGAGCGGCGTTGCGGCTGGAAGAAGGAGAGGCGGAGCTTGGGCGCGCGCGGTGGTTGGCGACGTGGAGCAGAGCGGCGGGAACGGCCCGGCGAGCGGCGGCGCTCGCGAGCTCTGCTGCGGCTGCAACTGCTGCTGCTGTGCTAGGGTTTGGGAGAGCGAGCGAGTGAGAGTGAGGGGGACAGAGTGGGGGCAGCGCGGGGGGACAGAGGGGGTTTATGGCGTGGTCGGGACGGCCACCGCCCCGGCCGACCGTACGCCGGCGGCCGCGTGGCACGCGCGGGCTGGGAAGCGGCGTGGGGCGGCGCAGGCGGCGTGATTTCGCGCTCGGCGCGCGGTAACGAGCGCGCGGGTGGGTGCGGGGTGCAGGCGCGCACGGGCCGGCTTCGGCCGGTGGGCCAAAAGGTTGGCGCCGGCCCAGGAAGCCAGGTAAATTGTTTTTCATTTTATTTTTCAAATTTATTTTTTTCAGATTTGTTTCAAACTCAAAATTGACCAATTTAAAAAGCTTTTCAGATTTTGGTAAAAATATAAAAGTTGTTCAGAATTTTAAACTGCACAAGAAAGCTTTAAACAACAAGATCAAATTTGGCTTACTTTTTGAACTAGAAGATCAAACTCAAATTAAAGCCTAAAGGATTATTATTTTAATTATGGCTAAATCAATTCAAATTTCAGGAATTAAACTTATTTTCATATCTCAAATAAAGTATGAGATTCTAGGATGCAATGAATATGATGGATCAAGATTAAACATATTAAACAATAAAATATCAAAGCAAAAGGATTTACACATGAAATGATGATGCTATGCATGAATGCTTCATGTGATGAATGCTTTAGGTTTAATTAAGAATAGTTTAATTATGCTTAACACTTGAGGTTTTACAGCCCTCCTCTGGCCTCAGGGACCAGGTGGGAGCCAGGTGGGCCCAGGGGGCGGTCGGCCAACCCCCCCTTGGGGTCTCTGGCCCACTTCGTCTTCCCGGTGCTGGTCCCACTTGTCATTGAGGTTGGTTGTTGGTTCTGAGGTGGTTGTCACGTTTATCTCCTTGGTGTGGGCCCATGGATCCATGTGCTATGCATGTGAGCCGTTGAGAGAAAACACATAGTGATCCAAAGGTTGGAAATCACTTTAGAGTGCTTCTCTTGGATCATGGCTGAGAGGGAGAGCTGGTGGGCCCATAGGGTGGTCAGCCGACCCCATATGTGGGTCCCACTAGTTCTCCTTTGCTCAATTTCTTCATTCCTGTACTCAAACACTCATGGACATGTGGAACTGGTTATTTGATAAAATATGCTCATGATGTGTTTGTTTATCCTTGATCCTAAGCTTAGTGGCATCATTTTAGTTATATAAAAGTGGACCATATTTTGTGCCAGCAAGATCCCCCAAGCTTAACCTTTGCTCATCCCGAGCAAACAGTCAAACTTAGCTTGATGGATCAGGAGTTGCTACTGTGCTTCATGTTTCAAGAGTACTAAATCTACAACAATCATACTTCTCTTTTGAATGGAAAAATTAGCAATAATGTCTCACCCATATTACCTTAGTCCTTCATGGGGCTTGTAGCTTTATCCTTTGTTTTGGGAGGTTGAGAGATAGAACAACTTGACTTGAGCACTAGTTTTCTCATTCTTTCACAAGTTTCATATCGGAGGTTTTGCAAGATTTTGTAAAAGAAAACTTAGTGTTCCTCAAATAGTACTCTTGAGTCGCTCATAAGGTGTATGATTCCTCACCAAGGCATATATCAAAGTTTTCCTTCTTTCATCCTATCTCTAAAGCTTATGTGGATCTATAGGTAGGGATAAAAGATGTAGCAAACTTACATTGCATATATTGTAAAAAAAATTCCGGATACAAGGAGAGAAATGTCATAATCTTAGATCAAGATGTGCAAGTGTGTGGAAACATGGCAAATGATCAATACTCCTATATTTTGATGATCTCTCTTTCCTAACTTATTATTTTGAGACATAGCTATCTTTTTAATTTTTCTATGAGCTTTGAAGATGCTCATTCATTTTTTTTCGAGAGAGCTTTGGAATGCTCATAAAATTTGGAACTTTAGAATGCCCTTGAATTTTCCATAATTTTGCATAGTCTATGTCTCATTTACTAGCAACAAACTAGAGAGTGTTTTTCTACTTAGAGCATGAAGTATGAACTATGTGGAAATGTAAGGCATGTTTCTGCGTACTTCCAGTGTAGAAGCAACATGTATATGTGGCGTGTACGTGATCTTGATCTTGGGAGCATGATAAATCTCTCAACAAGGGTCACAAAACTTGACCAAACTCAACACAAAGCAAGTAGCTTATGTAGAAAGCTTATATCATGAGAGAACATGTATGGCTTTGGTAGGAATTTTCACAATTGATGAAGAAAAAGTGTTTTTATCATTTTATAATAAATAGAACTCCGATAGTCATTCTTACTTAAAACAATATTATAGCAACTCTTATCTTGTCATACCATGTCTCACAACAACTTAGACTTTCTCGTGTGGACGAAAAGCTAGGAAGCTCGTGCTCGTTGCGGACGTGATGGTCAAGGAGGCATGCCACTAGAAGTGTGCATGGGATCAAAAGATGCATCGTCTTGCTCCTCGCCAATAGCTCCTCGGGAAGGATCACCTTGCTCAAGATGAACAAAGTGTAGCCCTTCCTGAGCTCTCCTGTCTGAGCCTGCAAAACCTCTTTGCCCAATTCCTTGATCTAAATCAAGGATTAGTTTACGGGTCCTATACAATTGTAGTTGCCTATTTGGAAGAGGCACCTTAATTAATTGTATGACCACTGTAAATCATTTTAAGTTCACCATTGGCATCTCTTTTTAGCATTTGGGTAGATGTAAGATATTCTTCTGAGATTATAGCTATAGGAGCATATATGTAAACAAAGGGTTGAGTGCCATTTAGCAGGTTCATGGATTCGCCAAGATGGGTAATTAAAGATGTGAATTGAATAGATTCTGTTGACACCGTTTTTTGGCACGTGTCAATATGATCTAAGGATTGTGCCAATCGGCAAAAGGCTAGTTGCCGTTCCTTATCTGCATTGGGATATTACCAGTCAGATTGCTGATAAATGCAAGAATGTTGCTGATGCAGACAAGGACTTGTTGCCGATTGAGGCAGGAAGACACTGTTGATGAAGGCAAGGGGATTTGCCGACAGGAAGGACATTGCCGATGAGAATTAAGGCTCATTATCGATGTGATGAAGGCTACAATGTTGCTGGTGGAGGCAAGAAAGCGTTGCTGATGAGAGCCAAAGCCTGTTGCTAATAGGAGGAATATTGCTGATGAGGACGGAAAGCTGCCGATGAATGATGATGCCGATGGAAGCGGGATGAAGTAGCTGGCGTCAGCAGAGAACCGCCGATGGCAATAGAGGAAAATTGCGGATTGAAGGAAGTCTGCCGATGGAAGGTTTCATCGTGAAGGAGATAGATATGGAAGCTGATGATTTCATGCCAGTATTAATAGATTTATTTCGAGTCCGACTCTTGCACGAGTCATTTGTTTCCTTTAGCGTGGGTCGTTTTATTTCCTTAAAAATAGGAGTTTTTGTTTAGGAAGGTATGAGTTGTATCCATGTACAACTCCCCATACGGGAGTATAAATATGTGCCCAAGGGCCGTGTGCAAAATATATCCAAGCATATCAAATAAATCAATTACTTTTTATCTACTTTACCAGTAATTTACCTTTACCGCATTAGGTTTAATTATCTACGAGTTCTTCAAGTTTCGACGGGCTGCATCTCATCGACCTCCGTCAACCCTTGCAAGTTCCGCGTTTGAGCAATCTGAGCCTTGACGTCCGGGCGCATCGCTGTCGTCTCGTTCAACTCTACTCTAGTTATCCTGATCAGGTTTGAGCTTTGACATCTGGGCGCATCGCTGTTGTCTCGTTCAGATCTTGTTCTATTTATTGTCCTTGTCGATTAACTGGTCAAATCGACTGGCACGCCCTTGGATATCGAATTCGGGTATAAGCCCGAGGTGTTCGCAGATCCTGATGCTTTTTGTGTCAACAGATTCATTACTCTCAATTGAACTTTGCCAAAATTCCACTAAGCATTTTACAGGAGAGATTTGAATTTTGTTTACCATGGCATAAAGCAATTTTAATTCCATGTCACTTATCAAGCTAGCATTACTTCCAGGAAACAAAGTCATTTTCATCCAAAGATGCATGAAATGAAGGGTTGGATTATGAATTTCCTCAGGTTTAGGATTTGAGCAATCTTTTAGAGCAGAGATAGAGAACCAAAATTTCCTCTTGTTAAACCTACGCATGACAGGGTCGAAACCTAGCAAGCATGAATTATCAAAACCAAGAGCAACATTTAGATGACTCCAAGTTAGACTATGGCTTTGATTAAAAATGTGAAAGGAAATTCCAACATTAGAGACTTGGAGAGAGCATAGGAATTCTATGGTGAGCAACTGAATTCCAAGATCTTCTACTTGCCAAAAGCCAAACGAACCAATAGTGGAAAAGATAGTTTTGAATTCGGTGGTCATACCTACGTTGGAGAGAAGATTCGAATCCAATATCCTTGTGTGCTCGAAAGATCGATCCCGAAGAGAGAGATATCTTTGGTACTCTAATTGGTCAAACCTGAGACCACTTTGTTGGTCATAGGTCCTCATCGGGGGCACCATGAATGCCTCGATATGAGGTACCTCCTCCGACACTTCTTCTTCCTCCTGAGTTAGTTCTTCGGTTTGGAGGTTCTCCCAAGTGTATCGGGCAGAACCTCCCCTTCGTCTTCCTTGGGAAGTGTCCTCAGATTGGTGGGAGCGTCGGGATGAGCGCCAGCTTACGATTTGCTTTGCTTTCTTGAACATGGATCGTATCGGGTTCTTCATCTTCTAGAGAGGAAGAGGGACACAAGGACAAGACTAGGAAGAGTTGTGTGTGAAGTGGATTTCTAGTTTGCCTTGTGGAGAGAAGTTTGAGCTAAGAGTAGAAGCTTGATGAATACAAGAGATCTTCTTGTGGACTAGTGAGAGCAACACTACTTCTCTTGAGAGCTAAGAACTTCTCTTGAATCAAGAGAGGAGAGAGTAAGGCAAGGAGAGGCTTGAGCTAGAACTGAGTTCTTGTTGAGGTGTGAGGGAATGAGCCCTCCTTGGATGGGGTTTTATAGGCAAAAGGAATGGCACCAAGGGGGCACCATGGGGTGGTCGGCCGAACCCCCCCTTGGGCATGCCCTTAGGTGCCATGATCACAAGCTTTGAGAGATGCCTTACACAAAGCAAAAGAGAGAAAGGAGGTGACCAAAGGTGGTCGGCCATCCCTCTAAAGTGGGGATTCCACTCATGCTTTTTCTAGTGCTTGGTGAAAGGTGAAAGATGTGATGTGATCAAAAGATGAGCTAAAGTGGTCAAGATTCTCTTCTTTAAACAAAGAGTAGTGGGGGACAAAGATATGTCATACTTTGATTGAAGGTGATTGATGTGTTTTCTTTTTCAAAGTATGACAAAGTGAAAGTGATGGGTGACATGATTCCCCACTTTGGACAAGGAGTAGTGGGAGCCAAGGATGTGTCATTCTTTAACAAAAAGTGATTGATGTACTTTAAAGCATGACAAGACAAAAAGAGATGTCCCCTAAAGATAAATCTGATTTTTTGAAAATCCCACTACTCAAATCATGAGATGCTTGGACAAAGGATGGTGGGGAAGGAAGATGGATGATCATGGGGATCCTAGGGTGGTCGGCCAACCCCCCTAGTCCTCTATATTTTTCTTTTTCTTTTATAAAGATTCTAAAGTATTCCATAGTTAAACAAGCCAAGATAGGTGCATAGGGTGGTCGGCTGACCACTCTATGGCCCTACCTTTTGTCAGTTTTAATGCTAAACTAATTCTCAAGTTTTATTTAATCTAACTTTATTATTTTTCTTCTAAATTTTAAGTATGAAAGAAATTAAAGAATTGAACTAAATAAAAGATAAGTACCGACTTACCTTTCGGCGAAGGCTCCTTGATTTTAGTCCTCGGAGTAGGACTCTCCTTCTTGTTCATTCCTTGGGTGCACTTGATGGCTTCGGAGACGGAGACCGTGGTGTGTGCACGTCCTTTGCTTTCCAAACCTACCTTGGATTGGCGGGTTCGTCCTTCTTGAGTTCACTGATCTTGGCCTCTGGGTATTGCTTCTTCTTTCGTGGAGCTTGAACTCTTCTTTTTCATGGTTGTGCTTTGACCTGTTTGTTTGGTTTATAACCGTTGAAAGCACATTTTACCTTGTGACTCGGGAATTGGAAATGGATCTGGCCTGATCCAACATAGATGACCGCGTTGGTGGTGTTGAGGAAGGGCCTTCCTAAGATGACGGTGACTTCCACGTTAGCTCCCATGTCTAGGATGATGAAGTTGGTGGGGATGTACTCATCTTGGATGTTTACCAAAATATCCCCCGCGAGTCCCTCGGGAAACCGTATGGTTTGATTTGTCATCTGCAAACAAACACATGTAGGGAGGAAAGGTCCCTCTAACAAGTTATCGTATGTTACCTTGGACATGATGTTGACACTTGATCCGAGATCGCAGAAAGCATTGTGAAACGTCTATTGTCCGATTGAGCATTTGATCGTCGGGTGGCCTGGATCTTCCTTCTTCATGATGAAGGGAGGATCAAGAAGATAGCCCCAATGGGAGCGAAGTGGAGGCTTACCGAACCTCATTGTGACCATATTAACATGCTCAATTGAATCATCTGGTTTTCCAGGAATCTTACCTTGTTCCATAGATGGCATAGCTGCTGCTAACTGAGCTAATTGAGTTTCTAGCATTTTATTAAAGCTCAATTGATTTTTCATGGCAGTTGTGAAGCTATTCATTTTCTCACCAAAAGTTTTAAGAACTTTATGAGTAGCAATCATCTTTTTATTTATACCATCATTAATTTTTGATTGCCCAAGAACAAGATCTTTTAATGAAGGTTGTATTGTAGGAATTGTAATTGTTGTAATTGCTATTACCTCCATTACCTTGGTAGAAGGGGTGTGAGTTCCAGTTTCCTTGTTGTTGGGGTCGATACCCATTGTTGTTGTTGTTGTTGCTGATGAAGTTCACGTCCTCCTTCGATGTCTCGGGGCAATTGTTGCCCGAGTGATCATTTCCTCCGCACACCTCGCACCATGGATCGACTTCAATAGCTTGTGCGGCGGCGATGGGGTAGATGGCCTCTCGTTCCTTCTTGGAACCTTCTTCTATCTCCTTCATCAAGAGGTCCATCTTAGCAGAGAGTATGTCTACCTCGCTGACGGTGTGCATACCTCTCCTCTTCGGCTGGAGACGTTCCTCCCCCATCCTTGGTTGATTACCATCTTTTCGATGAGGTCCTTGGCATTCCTCACTGTGTTTTGGAGGAACGCCCCTCTAGTGGCAGCATCAAGGTGACTACGGGCCATGCTAGATAGCCCATGGTAGAATCCTTGAATCAGGAGCCAGTCGTCTATCCCATGATGAGGACATGCACGATTGTACTCCTGGAGACACTCCCATGCTTCGGGAATCATCTCATCAGATTGTTGTTGGAAGCTTGAGATCTTTCCACGAAGAGGATTGGTTTTGCCCGTCGGGAAGAACTTCTTGAGGAATGCGTTAGCACACCTCTCCCTTGTAGTGGCTTCTTCTTTGTGGGTGTAAAACCATTGCTTCACCTTTCCCAATAACGAGAATGGGAAAAGACGAAGGAGAATGGCGTCAGACGCCACTCCGTTGATAGTGAAGGTGCCACATAACTCCATGAAGTGCCGGAGATGAGCATTGATATCCTCATGGGCTTCCCGCAAAACGGATTGGACTGCACCATGTGGATCAAGGCGGGCTTCAGCTCGAAGGTGGCATCCCCAAAGTTGACCTCGGGACCTTGAGCTACATGGGTAGCAGACGGAGCAGAGAAGTCAGAGATCGCCTTCTGGGCCATAGCTTCCTTGAGTGGTGGTGTAGAGACTCCTTCATTGAACGAATTCAAGGTCGAGATGAACCTCTAAGGTGGAACTTGACGACGTCTAGTCCTCCTCAACAGCTGCTCGGGATTTTCGAGATAATTTCCCGGCAGTTGGAAACCGCTCATACACTGTCTGGCTTCACAAGAAAGGAAGACATAGACAGTGGTAAGCCCCTATGACTAATTTATAACTAAGTTAATGAGAATCTCTAGATTCAATCTAATTAAAATTTCTAGGCTAAGCTTTCCCCGACAACGGCGCTAGAAATGCTTGTTGGTATTTCTTATGACTATTGGATAAATCCGCAAGCGTACAGATTATACCGTTGTAGCACTTTACCTAGGACTATTCCAAGGTATCTTAATTTATATTTTCCCAAGGGAAAGCTTGGCTAGAAATGATAATCAGAGAGAGATCCTAGAGAGCACCTTAACTTAGCACCAACTAGTATAGAGGGGTAAACGATATATGTGATAGGAAGGGGTTGATGAAAGAATAAGCTAAGGTAAAAGATAGTTAGAACGGACTAGATAGAATAGCTAGGTGGGAGGACAATGAGAGAGTATAGGGACTCCTATGCAATTCACTCTACTTCAATATACTTAGCCAATTAACTAGTCTAAACACTATAGTTTGTCTCCTCAATACAAGTATGCTAGGCGAGGGGATAGATCAGTAGGAGGACAAAACTCCTACTGGACCGCGCCCTCTTCTTATGGGGGCCTTACCTTTTAAGAACTTGCCTATAAACACGTGGTAGAATACAACGACTAGACAAGGCTATCACCTCTTGCTAGCTACCACAAACAATTCGTGCAACAAGTGATAACCAAGGATAAGATGATGTATAAGCACCACGCTCACACACAACTTACTAATTTGACTACGATCTATAATCAAAGCACCCTATGACAGGCAATGATCGCATACGGGAAAGGTCACAAGGATCACAGACTATTGATGTAAAGGCTCTTAAAAAGCAAAAGCATATAGAAAGACTATATCTAGTATAGAAATGCTCAAAGTAAATACTAAGTAAAGAGAGAGAAAGATATATATTGAATAAGATAAAGTCTTACAAAGAAGGAAAGATACAAGAGCTATACCAGACTTTCCAGAAGACAACTCCGAAAATCCCGAGCGCAGCTCGACTCAACTCTAATTCCCACTCTAGACTAACTACTAGAACAATCTAAGGAATAGAGCTTGTAGGCTTCTTCACCATGTGTAGAGAGCGGGGTATGAGCCTCTATTTATAGTGGGAGGTGGAGTAGGGGCTACTCCATCGCCACGTCAGTGATCCAGGGGCTTCCATTCTCCACCATTGGATCCAACCGACCCTTGAACTGTCCTTGGGTGGATGGTGGTGATCTTCCACGTGTGGGAATAGGTAAGGCGGTTGGCAGGGGCCAAACCGACCAAGGGGGTGGTCGGCCGACCCCCCTTCGAGTCTCTGGCCCACTTCGTCTTCCCCGGTGCTGGTCCCACTTGTCATTGAGGTTGGTTGTTGGTTCTAAGGTGGTTGTCACGTTTATCTCCTTGGTGTGGGCCCATGGATCCATGTGCTATGCATGTGAGCCGCTGAGAGAAAGCACAGAGTGATCCAAAGGGTTGGAAATCACTCTAGAGTGCTTCTCTTGGATCGTGGCCAAGAGGGGAGAGCTGGTGGGCCCATAGGGTGGTCGGCGGACCCCCTTTGTGGGTTCCACTGGCTCTCCTTTGCTCCATGTCTTCATTCCTGTACTCAAACACTAATGGACATGTGGAACTGGTTATTTGATAAAATATGCTCATGATGTGTTTGTTTATCCTTGATCCAGAGCTTGGTGGCATCATTTTAGTTATATAAAAGTGGACCATATTTTGTGCCAATAGTGAGCCGTGAGCCCTCAATGAGTTGTTGACGAGGAGCGACGAGGTTGTTGTGAGCTGGGAGCCAGCGATGAGGTCGTCGTGAGCCGGGAGCCAACGACGAGTTGACGACGAGAGCAGTCCCCGGGACTGTAGTTGATGACGAGGAGCGACGAGGTCGTCGTGAGCCATGAGCCCTCGATGAGTTGACAATGAGGAGCGATGAGGTCATTGTGAGGCGTGAGCCCACGACGAGTTGACAACGAGGGCAGTCCCCAAGACTTTAGTTGACGACGAGGAGCGACGAGGTCGTCGTGAGCCGTGAGCCCATGACGAGGAGCGACGAAGTCGTCTTGAGCCATGAGCCCGCGATGAGTTGACGACAAGGGCAGTCCCGAAGACTGTAGTTGATGACAAGGAGCGACAAGGTCGTCGTGAGCCGTGAGCCCGCGATGAGTTGACGACGAGGAGCGATGAGGTCGTCGTGAGGCATGAGCCCACGACGAGGGCAACCCTCGAGACTATAGTTGACGACGAGGAGCGATGAGGTTGTCATGAGGCATGAGCCCATGACGAGTTGACGACGAGGGCAGTCCCCGAGACTGTAGTTGACGACGAGGTCATCGTGAGCCGTGAGCCCACGACGAGTTGACAACAAGGTGCGACAAGATTGTCGTGAGCCGTGAGCCCGCGACGAGTTGACGACGAGGGCAGTCCCCGAGACTGTAGTTGATGACAAGGAGCGACGAGGTCGTCGTGAGCCGTGAGCCCGCGACAAGGAGCGACGAGGTCTTCATGAGCCATGAGTCCACGATGAGTTGACGATGAGGAGAGTCCCCAAGACTGTAGTTGACGACGAGGACATGAGTCGTTTGGAGGCGGAGGCAGGCGTGGCTGCTGAAGACCTTCTTTCAGACATGTATTTTTTTGCTACGGGGTAGCCGTTGTTTGTACATAGAATACAAGATGTGTATGGACCTGTAAGTGAAATGTATCAAAGCTTTATTTATTGAGGCGGTGAGCTTTTATTGCACTTGTATGTCCTCTCGTGCCCGCTGAGTCATGAGCCGTAGCGATGAATCATTCGGCTTTGGGTCTCCTATGGTCCAGATCGGGGGCTGGGAGCCTCTGCACGCATAGGAGCCATAGGGACTCTCAAGGGGGCTCAATGCTGACAACCCACGGCGCAGAGGGCGAGTAGCTCATGCACGCTTAGGGAGATGCCAGGGACATGGCCCTTTTCCGAGAGGTTCAATCGTGGCGTGACCAGGGCATGTGGAGACCGTTCCTGTAGACGCTGGGCGAAAAGCCATGCTGCTTGTAGAGTCGTCGACCGTACCGTGGTCATGTACAGATTCTGGGCACATAGCCTCATGGCTCCCGACCCGAGTGATATCTCCCGGCTACTGGGGAAATCCCACTAGGGAGGCCTATCGATGTAGTCACAGAGTATAGGGTTGCTAATTCTATGCGCTATGGTTCATCGGCAGACCAGCTTCGGGTGCTTTCTGGTTATGGCCAGGCTGTTTGGCGAAACGCCTTTGAGCATTTTCGAGAGGTCGTCGAACGCTTGAGAGCGTTTTGGAGAGGTCGCCGAACCCAATAGGCGTTTTTAAGAGGTCGTCAAACACCGTGAGCATTTTGTAGTGGTCGCCGCACGCCGAGAGCATTTTGCAGGGGTCGTCGCACGCCGAGAGCGTTTGGAGAGGTCGCGGAATGACGAATTGGCGAAGAGGGATGAGGAGTGTCGACGAGGGTTGTGGTGTGTTGTCGACGAGGGATGATGAGGGGCCGCCGATGGGATCGATGACAAGGGACGACGATGGCTGTCAACGGGATTGGCGGCGAAGGACTACGAGGGCCTCCAACGGGATCTGCGGCGTAGGATGACGAGTGCCACCAACGTGGTCGGCGGTGAAGTACGACAAGGGGCCGCCGACGGGATGGACGGCGAGGAGCGACGAGGGCCGCTGAAAGGTCCTATCCAAGGCTAGAGGTTGGGGGGGGGGTGAATAGCCTAAATTCAAAACTTAAAACAAACTCAACAACAAGTTAGATAATAAGGTGGCGAAGCTTAACTAGCAATAGCAAACTAAGGGATGCGAAGCCTCTTAACACAATTGCTATCCTAATATAGCTCTAAGCACAACCAATGTTTACTCAAGTCTAGTAGCCCTATAGGCACAACCTAATATACTAAGACAAGTATGAAATGGTAATGCAAAGATGGGAGGAGTGATTATACCAACTTGTAGAGGTAATGCGCCAATCAAATGAAGAACTCCAATAGCCAATCAATCACAAGGGAGACAAAGTGTTGACACTTGATTTTTCTCCCGAGGTTCACTAGTTTGCCAACTAGCTACGTCCTCGTTGTGCCGGCTCACTCACTTGGAGGTTCACGAGCTAATTGGCATCACACGCCAAACCTGTCACCGGGTGCCGCACAACCAACACAAGAGAGGGCACTCCAAGACACGAGCAATCCACTAGTGAAGGACCGAGAACGGCGACTAGAGGGTGGGGGGGGTGAATGGGAGCCTTAAATAAATTTCTTTCGAAATATTTGGGCCACTCTTCCCAAAAACAACCCCAGCAAGCAAGCTTACTCAACCCTAGAGAGTGTGGATACCTTTGGTGATGACCAGGAGGTATAGTGGATCTTCCAGAAACAAAAAACTCAAACCGAGACACCGATAGTGAGACTCTCAAACCCTATGCAGAAGAGAAGAGAGTTCACCCAAAAACACTTATGAGAACTGGTATCAAAGGTGCTTCATGAATTTCCCTGCGTGATTACGAAACCAACACAACAAACAGAACTCAATTCGGAGTCCGGACGAGGGAGATACGGCCAAAACAGCGAGCAAGAAAAAACCTGAAAACCTCTCTGGAAGAGCGACGGACGCTGGGCGATGGACGGTCCATTGCCAGAGTCCGTTGTAGTGATGGATGCTGGGCGATGGACAGTCCATTGGGCGACGAACGGTCCATTGACAGAGTCCAACGCACCCAGAAAAATCAGCCCCTACTGGAAGGCCGATGGACGCTGGGCGATGGACGGTCCGTTGGGTGACGGACAGTCTGTTGCAGAGTCCGTTGCCAGAGTCCGTCGCACCTAGAAAAATCTACTCGAAACAGCCCTAGGCGACGGATGCTCGTCTCGGGAGCGGGCAGTGTCCAGACCCTGCATGGGCAGCGTCCAACGCCCTCGAAATCTGCACAGTGAACCCGAAAATTGTTTTCTCTCCGCCAAAACTTCCCAAAACTCAACCAAATGAACTCCAACTGCAACAAAACTTTATAGGCATGATCCTAGTATAGATGGAGAGCTATTCCGAAGAAATCATCGCTCAATTTGACTTAGAGCAACGGGGAGAGAAGAGATTTGGGGGAAAACTCAAGAACGAAGAACTCCGCAAAGAAATCGCACGATCTACGTACTCGTGAGGTTTGAGGAGAAACCCTTCGGTGCAAAGATGCTCCTCATGATTACGAACGACTTGGTTCAAACGGTTTTGCAAGAACTACTCTATAGAGAAAAATCTCAACTCAGAATGAAAGGAGAGCAAAAAGCAAAACGCGAAGAACACAAGCAAACCGGAGACTCGAGCACGAAATCAAAGCCACCATGGCTTACGGAGGGTAAGGCCTTCGATTCCCACCGAAAACAAAGTGCAAATCCTTACAAAGGTTGGAGAGATCAACCTAGGGACCTCATGAACTAGAGAGAGGGTAGAGAGAGACAGAGTTGGGGCAAATGATTAGGGTTCAAGAGGTGGGATGAGGGATCCCCTTCATCCCCTACTTAACGGGCTTTGGCTATTTCCTAAAGACCCCCTTAGATACATGACCGAATTACCTAGCCCTAAGACATTGTAATCCAAGTCGATAACTCTCAGCCACTCGTTTGAATCGACGGCCCCGCTTCCTGCCGGGAGTTGCCGTCGCCTCGACGCAACCTCCAGGATTCCGCCACGTGCTATCCCCGCTTCCTCGGAAGCCCCGCCTAGGTTTTGAGGCCCAAACCCAGGAAACCCGCCACCGGTAGCTTTGGGCTCAACTACCGAACCCCGAGTTTAGAGGCCCAAACTCGGAAACCGTCCTCGGATGGTTTTGAGGCCCAAACCACCAAACCGCTCGACATGAGCCACCTTGTCCTAGCCCGGTCGGACTCCGAGTGCCATGAGCCTCCGCTCGACTCGCGCGTCCACCGTCTTGACTCGGTCGACTCGTTCTACCTCCATGTCTTCTCGCACTCACCGATGCCAAGTTCTAGCCACCACAGCTAGTCCGCCGGCGCCCATGGTCCCTCAGTCCGAGCCCCGCTTCCGCCCTTCACCGCTCTCAGTCCATCGGCATGGCAAGCCTCTACTCGACCTTCTCCACGCCATTGACCATTGTCACTAGGCATAGTACCTGTACACCACAAGCCGATAGACAGGCACACACACATGCTTTCGCAAGAGGTTAGTATAACCGCTCAAACTGAAACGCTCAAGTGTTGGGCAATAACTCATCACAAAACTTAACATGCATGGGTACTTGTCAACCATGTGTTTGAAACTTCTCGACGAAGCACCAATTGTGGTCGACGAAGCACAATCACCAAGCTTCTCGAATCCACACCGCTTGCTCCAATCCGTCTAGGTGATGGCAATCATCAAGAGTAACAAGAATCTAGCAGCGGTATAAACTCCCAAGTGCCACTAAGATGAATCACTTCATGCAATGCACTTGATCACTCAAATCTCACAAATGGATGAACAATCAACTATGAGATGAGTGGGAGTGTGTGTGTTTTGTTCACAAGAGTATGCAATAGCCAAATGTGCAAGAGAGCCTCCTTGAACCTGTCACACACCCTTAAATAGCCTCCTCAAAGAAACTAGCTATTATTGCACTATGAGATGAATGAAATGCACATTTCTCCCCCTTGTTGACACATGTAGCTCATCAAAGCTCAAAACTCAAGATCCGGGCACAAATGCCATGATATGCAAAATGAGTGCAAAAGCTTCATACATAGAGCAAAAACAATGAATAGATGCTCTAAGTGATGTGATCCTGTGAGAATAGGAAAAGCTCTACGTGCCCAACAAAGACTCAAGTTGAGCTTAAGATCACTTTAGAAGCTATTTTAGAGAGCATTACATGTGAGAGCAGAGAAAGGGTATCACCTCCTAGAGATAACTAGACATGGCAAAAAAGATAGGATCTATCTCAAAGCAATCTCATGTATAACAAGTAGAACTATCCCTAGCAAAGTTCATACAACAACCCAATGACCCAACTGAATGAATTTCCAAATTTTAGAGTTTTGCAGCCAATTTTAGTTTTAGGCACATTTTAATTGTATGCGAGTGGTTGTAAGCAAAGTTGTCGGAGAGAAAATGAACCAGGGTACCTTGGTAGGCCCCCATTTTCAGCAAACCAGGGGCCCAAATAAACTAAGAAAAACCAAGGCCCACTAAGCCGACCCCTAGGAAACACTCTCTATTTTCCCGACCTCCCCGGGAAGGACCGACCCTTCTTGGGAAACATTCTCCGTCTCGTCCGACTGGTGGTGACGTCATCACCTACGTCATCGCCCTCGGAGGCACTCTGCCTCGTCCGACCTCCCTCGGGGGCCGACCCTCGGAGCACTCCTGGTCACCCGACCCCTTGGGACCGACCCTCGAGGATTTCACATATCCGACATCCCCAGGAAGTACCAACACTTCTTGGGGAGCATCACTTCGCCTCGTCCGACCTCCCTCGGGAAGGACCGACCCTTCTCGGGAGCACATCTATCGTCCGACCCCTTGGGATCGACCCTCGGGGAAGGACTGACCCTTCTCGGGGACCATATCCGACCTCCCCAAGAAGTACCGACACTTCTTGGGGAGCAACATTCCACCTCGTCCGACCTCCCCGGGAGGCACTCTCCGACCCACGGGAAGGACCGACCCTTCTTGGGGAATCCTTCTAATGGGAGCCAGACCAACAGTGGGAGCACATGCCCCCGTACCATCGGTCTGGCCCCGGTCATGTCTGCCCATACCTCCCTGCTCGTTCCCTAAGGAACCCTGTGGGGAAGTCAAAGCTACATGGGAAGGTATGTCCATAGGTTCACATCACTACAGGGGTGGCCACAAATTCCCATGGCTACAACAAAGGGGATGGCCACAGATCTCCATGCTCCAGGGAATATGATGAGGACAACCATCCCATTCTCACGCTACAGTACCGAAGACTTCCGAGTAAGGGGAGGCGACGTGCTCCCCCATGCTCCTTGTGCTTTCCCTTTTATATAATATTTTATGCCAAGACCTTGTAACCCATGCCTTCCCCTTGTGCTATAAAAGGGGAGGCATGGACCCAAACCAGGGGGCGACTACTTCATGGCCTTCAAAGGCACGACACTTCTACTAGGAGACTCTCCATCGAGGAGAACACTCCCCCCCACACACTCACACTCACACGAACTCTCGCTAGAACCAAGAACATCATACGCACACACCAGAGACTTGGGACCCAGTCCCTCTCTCGCCATGCTTGTACCCCCTACTACGAGCACGCATGTGCACAGAGTAACAGGATACTCGCAAATCCACTGGATGTAGGGCATTCGTGCCCGAACCAGTATACATCCTTGTGTCCCCTCTGTGCAACCATTCGAGCCTAGATGCGTAGCTATAAATTTACTCATTGATGTTAGGTACCCCGGTTTCCGAAACACCGACAGTTGGCGTGCCAGGTAGGGTTCTCTGTGCGTCACACCATACAGGCTTTGGATGGCCAATGGTCTAAGCTCCTTGTCCGCGTCGCCCTTCGGCTGGCGCGATACGACGGGGACTCACGAGCGGTCGTCGCCTCACCCGCGAGCGAGAGGCGGCCACATTCGGTTCACCCTAGGCTCCCATATCCAATTTGGGATTCTAGCAATGACTTCCCAGGAAGGGCCGACCTTCTTGGGGATGCATTCTCCATCTCACCGGACATTCCCAGGAAGGGCGGACCTTCTTGGGGAAGCATTCTCCGTCTCACCGGACATTCCTAGGAAGGACCGACCTTCTTGGGGAGGCATTTTCTGTCTCGTCGGCCCCTCCCAGGAAGGGCCGACCTGTCTCACCCAACCTATCTGGGAAGAACCGACCTTCTCACGGAGTACTCTCACCTTACGCAACCCCTGAGAAGGACCGACCTTCTCATGGGAATCTCGCCTAACCCTCCGGGAAGGCTCGACCTTCTCAGGAGGAATTCTCTGTCTCGCCCAACCTCTCGAGAAGTGGCAATTCCTTGGGACTAGGCCAACAGTAGGGGCACAAGCCCCCTAGTTCCATCGGCAAACTCAAGACGTACATCACGCACGTACGCGAGGCGACGCCTGGTGTGGCACCAACATGTTCAGGCTTGATGACCCGGGGCTCTGCACCACTTCCTCAACAACCGCGAATGGCAGCAACTACGACTACGCTTGGAACATCCAACACCTATGTAACTTCTACCCCTAGTTTTCCTTAAATTCGATCATATGCTCAATTTCTCATATATAATGTGATCACCGGGGCCTGTCGCGACACGTTCTCGGTGGTGTCCGGTCCTCCTACACGTTGGATCTCTAAAGGGCGGAGGGTGGATAGGATGCCTTTGAGCAAACACCAGGCGAGCATCGGAGACTTACGCCTCGGCGGCTACGGACTCACGCACCCTAGTGTACTCAAACCATTCCGTCCACCCTTAAGCCATTTTTAGGTTCAGCGATTAAAGAGGCATCGGACCACACCGACTCGTCACATAGTCGAACAGGCACCATGTTCACCGCTAGCTTCTATTATGAAAAATATCGCTTTACAAAATCTTTTCACGTGCACCAGACCCTTCCACAAGTTGGAACTCTAAGGGGCGGAGGGTGGATAGGATGCCTTTGAGCAAAACACCAAGTGAGCGTCGGAGACCTACGCCTCGGCGGCTACAGACTCACGCACCCTGGTGCACTCGAACCATCCTGTCTTACCTTAAGTGCCTCTCAGAGTTAGCGACGGGAAGCGTCAGACCGCACCAACTCACTTCTTTTACCATGCTCTCACCTTTTTATGCGCTTAAAAAGGACGTGTGTTTCAAAATGCATTGCAAATAATATACTTACAAATTTTGGCCTCTTGGCCCAAATTTATGCACCTGACTAACTACCCCATCGGGGGAATTCGTACTCTGTTTCCTTGTCCAGGTACCGCGCGCTCAGGGGCTACCATCGCTAAAGTAAGCCCACTTAAGGCCCAAGACTGGCCCCGGCGGTTTCCATAGTCGCTCAGGCCAAACTAGAGCAAGGGGTAGCTGGAGTAGGGTCCACGGTGAACGTAGCCCGGCCGCGGAAGCCAGGTCTACTCCTCCTACGTTCGAGTCTCCCTTGGGTGTGGTTCCATGGTTTCCCTCGTTGGCAGGCAACGAGCCCTCGGATCCAATCGAATGGATCTGAGAACTATATGGGATCCCCCCATTGAAGGTGTGAGATCAGTCCCAGCTGATCCCAGCCGACCCCCAGCTGATGAGGGGTTGGGATCTCACTCGAATGTACCCGTTAGCAAGCTCAAAGGGTCCCGTGACTCGTTCCCCGGAAAGGAAGCACGACGCGGCTCACTCTCTCCTCTTCCGCGAAGAGAGCGCTTAAGGAGGGAGAAATAAAAAAAATGGGGAACCCTCGGCGGGACCCCAAAATCCCAAATTCTAGAGGCTCGGGGGTTCTATCCGCGAAGGAAAGGACTACTAACCCAAACCCAAACAAATACGCAAAAGCCTATGAAGGAGTGTACCATTTCCTCCATAGGCTCGGGGGCTACACCCAGCGGGTGCGCTCGCGCGCACCCACGGAGGACCTCGATCCACTAAACAACCATCGGACGAACAAACCACCGGGAAAGCATCTTGCTTCCCCAGAGGCTCGGGGGCTTGTCGGAGGGAAAATGGACCAGGGTACCGTGGTAGGCCCCCATTTTCTGCAAACCAGGGTCCCAAATATACTAAGAAAAACCAAGGCCCACTAAGCCGACCCCTAGGAAGCACTCTCTATTTTCCCGACCTCCCCGGGAAGGACCGACCCTTCTTGGGAAACATTATCCATCTTGTCCGACCGGTGGTGACGTCATCACCTACGTCATCCCCCTCGGAGGCACTCCGCCTCATTCGACCTCCCTCGGGGACCGACCCTCGGAGCACTCCTGGTCACCCGACCCCTTGGGACCGACCCTCGGGAAGGGCCGACCCTCGAGGATTTCACATATCCGACCTCCCAGGAAGTACCGACACTTCTTGGGAGCATCACTCCGCCTCGTCCGACCTTCCTCGGGAAGGACCGACCCTTCTCGGGAGCACATCTATCGTCCGACCCCTTGGGATCGACCCTCGGGAAGGACCGACCCTTCTCGGGGACCATATCCGACCTCCCCAAGCAGTACTGACACTTCTTGGGGAGCATCACTCCGCCTTGTCCGACCTCCACGGGAGGCACTCTCCAACCCACGGGAAGGACCGACCCTTCTTGGGGAATCTTTCTAATGGGACCCAAACCAACTGTGGGAGCACATGCCCCCGTACCATCGGTATGGCCCCGGTCATGTCTGCCCATACCTCCCTGCTCTTTCCCTAAGGAACCCTGTGGGGAAGTCAAAGCTACAGGGGAAGGTATGGCCACAGGTTCACATCACTACAGGGGTGGCCACAGATTCCCATGGCTACAACAAACGGGATGGCCAGAGATCTCCATGGTCCAGGGAATATGATGAGGACAACCATCCCATTCTCACGCTACAGTACTGAAGACTTCCGAGAAAGGGGAGGTGACGTGCTCCCCCATGCTCCTTGTGCTTTCCCTTTTATATAATATTTTATGCCAAGACCCTGTAACCCATGCCTTCCCCTTGTGCTATAAAAGGGGAGGCATGGACCCAAACCAGGGGGCGACTCCTTCATGGCCTTCAAATGCACGACACTTCTACCAGGAGACTCTCCATCGAGGAGAACACTCCCCCCACACACTCACACTCACACGAACTCTCGTCAGAACCAAGAACATCATACGCACACACCAAAGACTTGGGACCCAGTCCCTCTCTCGCCATGCTTGTACCCCCTACTACGAGCACGCATGTGCACAGAGTAACATGAGACTCGCAAATCCACTGGATGTAGGGTGTTCATGCCCGAACTAGTATACATCCTTGTGTCCCCTCTGTGCAGCCATCCAAGCCTAGACGCGTAGCTATAAATTTACTCGGTGATGTTAGGTACCCCGGTTTCCGAAACACCGACAAAAGTGATACCACTTACCAACCGTGCGAAGTCAAAGGACTTAACACACCGGTTTCGGTCATACAAGACACCGCTCAAGTATCAACCCATATGGGAAGCAGTCTCGAACACACGGTGAAGTGCTCACAATGCAGACCTAACTCGATCTTTCCAATTCACAAAACAGAGAGCAATTTCATTTTAGATCAATTTTAAGCATGGTGGTCAATGGTAGTGAATGAAAACAATGAAGAGCCATAGTTACAAGCTATATACAAGGCAGCCAAGAAGGATCTTCAAAAGCCTACGCATGCTAGTCCCATTTCAGAGGTGACATGGGGAATTAAATTCAGTTTTAAAGCTTTTCTAACTTAGCTCTATTGCATATCATGAGATCAAAGAGAGTCAAAGTTAAGCAACACCATCGACACATAAAGCACCTCAAACAGAGCATGAATTCATTATATCTGCTATAGGTATGAAGCTTAAAATGAACTATGTCACAAATGCAAATGAGATGCAAAATGCAAACTGACACCAACTAAACACTAAAAAGACACCAAAGAAAAGAGAGAAAAGACAAATAAGAACCAAAAAGAACTATGATACACAAATGATTTCCCTCAACTAAAAGGGGAAACACACACCCAACTCGCCTCGAAGGCGAGAAAACACAACTTCATCCAAAGGTTTTGTGAGAATATCCGCAAGCTGGTTGTGGGTCTTGACATGCTGGAGGTCAATGTCGCCCTTCTCATAATGATCTCGCAAGAAGTTAAAGCAAACATCAAGTTGCTTAGTCTTAGAGTGAAGCACGGAATTTTTGGCCACACTAATTGCACTCGTGCTATCCCAAAGCAGAGGCACCTTAGTAAGCACAAGACCAAAATCTTTCAAAGTGGCAATCATCCAAATCAATTACGAGCAACAGCTAGCCGCAGCAACGTACTCAGCTTCGCACGTTGACTGTGCCACGCTAGACTGTTTGCGAGAAGACCAAGACACAAGAGAAGACCCAAGAAACTGGCAAGTCCCAGAAGTGGACTTCCGATCAAGACGGCAACCGACAAAGTCGGCATCAGAATAACCACAAAGCACAAGAGAGGAAGCGGTGGAAAACCAAAGACCAAATTCGGGAGTGAAGCGCAAGTACCTCATGATGCGTTTCACTGCCTACTTGTGCGAAGTCCATGGGGACGCCTGAAAGTGAGCACACAAGCAGACGGTGAACTGAATGTCCGGCCAAGTCGCTGTCAAGTACATAAGCGACCCGATCATGCTCTAGTACTCCGTCTGGTGCACCGCCTCTCCTTCCTCGTCCGCATCCAAGGCAGTCGTAGTTGACATGGGCGTCAAAAGAGGCTTTGCCTCACCCATGTCAAACTTCTTCAAGATATCCTTCGTGTACTTGCCTTGGTGCACAAACGTCCCTTCCCGGGTTTGCTTTATTTGCAACCCGAGAAAGAAGGTCAACTCTCCCATCATGCTCATCTCAAATTCCCTGCTCATAAGATCTGCAAACTTGGCAACAAGAGCATGAGAAGAACCACCAAAGATGATATCATTCACGTATATTTGGACTAGGAGAGTGTCTTTGCCTTGCTTGAGGAGAAAAAGCATCTTATCTACCGATCCCATTTTAAAGCCCTTAGCAAGCAAAAAGGTTTTTAGCCTATCATACCATGCTCTAGGTGATTGTTTCAAACCATACAAAGCTTTGTGAAGTTTAAAAACATGGTTTGGAAACTTGGGATTTTCGAAACCGGGAGGTTGTTTAACATAAACTTCCTCCTCTATGTAGCCGTTTAAGAAAGCACTTTTAAGGTCCATTTGAAAAGGTTTAAAACCCTTAGAAGCCGCAAAAGCTAGAAGGATTCTAATGGCTTCTAAACGAGCTACGGGAGCAAAGGTTTCCTCATAGTCTATTCCATCCTTTTGACCAAAGCTTTGAGCTACCAACCTAGCCTTGTTGCGCACTACCAACCCATCCTCACTTTGTTTATTTTTGAAGACCCATTTGGTACCTATGGGGTGGCAACTAGGTGGTGGAGGAACTAAGAACCAAACGCGGTTTCGCTCAAAGTTTTCTAACTTCTCATGCATGGCATTAACCCAATCCGGATCCATCAAAGTGTGTCCAACATCTCGGGGCTCAAAAGACGCGACAAAAGCCGAATGAGCAAAGTGGGAAAGATAGGACCTGGACCGCATGACTCGACGGTCAATGTCACCGATGCTGTTCTCCGGCGGGTGTTGCCGCTGGATGTGGTGGGGAGCCTGCCTGGACGAAGTGGCCTCCCTCAACAACAGCTGGAGCTCCCTCAGGTGCAACGGGCATGGACTGAGGAAGCCACTCGAATGGCCTCCATGTAGAGGAAGTAGTAGGGTCGGGGCCGTGAGCTGAAGTAGATGTCGTAGGGTCGACGGGGGCAGCCAGTGGAGTTGGCTCGGGATCACCCCAATCGGCATCGTCCTGCTCCTCCCCCACAAAGATGCTAGTGTTCACCTCATCATCACCTACAAGCTTAAAAGCGGTGGAAACACAGGGAATAGTCTCATCGAAAGTAATCTCACAAGTCTCCATCACTCGGTTAGTCTCAAGGTTAAGTGCACGATAAGCACGAGAGTTAGTAGAATAACCAAGAAAGATACCGTCAGAAGACCGAGACTCAAATTTGTCCAACTTACCGTCCTTATTGAGGATGAAGCACCTGCACCCGAACACCCGTAGGTGACTTACCTTGGGTAGTTTCCCAAATCGCAGCTCATAAGAGGTCTTTTTCTTGAAAGCTCGGAGAAAAATGCGATTGGAAACATAGCAAGCATAACTGAGTGCCTCGGCCCAATAACGCCTAGGAGTCCTATGCTCATCGAGCATCGTCCTGGTCATCTCAACAAGGGTCCGATTCTTGCGCTCAACAACACCGTTCTGCTGAGGAGTGTGAGGTGAGGAAAACTGATGGTCGAGTCCCAAGGAAGAACAAAGAGATGCAAAGTGAGCATTTTTGAATTCTGTGCCTTTGTCACTGCGGATAGCTCTCATGGCATTCTTAGGTAGCTCATTTTGCAATCTCAAAATCAGATCTCGAACCAGTGGAAAATCCTCATCCTTACTCTCCAAAAAAAACACCCAAGAGTATCTCGAGTAGTCATCAACGACTACAACCACATACCACTTCCCTCCCTCCGACCTAACCCGAGCTGGACCAACTGTGTCCATGTGTAAGAGCTCGCCGGGTCGAGTGGTCATGACCTCAGTCACAGGAGGATGGGAAGCGACAACTATCTTGCCATGCCTGCAAGGATGGCAAACCAAATCCTTCTCGAACTTCAGCTTTGGCAATCTTTGGATAAGGTCCATTCAGCTAAGCCTTGCAAGCAAGTCAAAACTCAAATGTCCCAATCTCCTATTGACACTGTTTTTCGGCATGTGTCAAATGAGCTAAGACTTATATTGATCGGTAGCCGTTTTCCATCGGCATCGAGAGGTCATCGGTCAATGTTACCGATGAAGGTAAATGCTGCGAAAAGGATAAGTTTGTTGCCGATGGAAGCTGGATGTTTCTTGCCGATAGGGATATTGCTGATAAGGATGTTGCCGATGGAAGTGAGGAATGGCCGATTGGGGACCTTACCGATGAAGAGATGATGCCGATGAGCATAGGATGACATGGCGGCTGATTGTCAGCAGAAGGTTGCCGATGGCAATAAAAGGAAGTTGCGGATTGAAGAGTCTGCCGATGGAAAGTTTCATCGAAGAGAAGACATAAGGAAACTGGTGATCTCATACCAGTATTGTTATAGAAGTTTGAGTTTGACTCTTGCATGAGTCATTTGTTTCCTTGAAAGTAGAGGTGTCGGTTTAGGAAAATAGTATTGTTATTTGGGTCCGACTCCTGCGTGAGTCAGTTATTTCCTTTAAAATAGGAGTTTGTTTTGTTTAGGAAAGGTACAAGTCGTGTCTATCTACAACTCCTATTGCTGGAGTATAAATATGTACCTAGGGGTCGTGAGAAAGACAATGAATCATACATCAAACAAATCAATTACTCTTATTTACCTTTACTGCAATTTACCCTTTTATTGCATTAGCCTTAGTTTATCTACGAGTTCTTCAAGCTTTGACGGGCTGCATCATCTTGATCTCCGTCAAACCCTTGCAAGTTTCGCGTGGGAGTAATCTGAGCTTTGACATCCGGGCGCATCGCTGTTGTCTCGTTCAGCTCTGCTCTGGTTATCCTGATCAAGTCTGAGTCTTGACATCTGGGCGTATCGCCGTTGTCTTGTTTGGATCTTGTTCTAGTTATCGTCCTTGTTGATTAACTGGTCAAATTGACTGGCACACCTTTGGATATCGAATTCGGGTAATAGCCCGAGGTGTTCGCAGATCCTAACGCTTTTTGTGTCAACACCTCTTTTGGTACACCCGGTGGGACCGATTATACATCTATTTTGGGTGATAACTCCGACGTTAACCAGAGGAACGTCATCGAAGTCTCCGAGGCCGATCTAAAAGATGATCAGAAGCTGGCTATGGAGCGGGCTATGGAGGAGTACAAGCAATTGTATCTGAAGTCCTTTAGTCTATGCAGGAGCGGCGAAGCCATCCAGAAGCAAGATCCGCCGTTGCCGCGGCAGGTCACGTATGATGCCAATCCTGGTAAGTTGCAAGAGATGATTAATTCTTCCTTAAATCAAGCATTAATTAGCCACTCCAATGTGCTGTCCAATACTGTGTACAATGCTGTTATGCAATCTTTCAAAGAAGGACAAGCACCTCAGTATGTTGACCAGCGTATCATCAACCTGGATCGGCATCTATAAACCCATCGGCAGCACCAGTGGCGTCTTCCACTCCCGTGGATCCGTCTGCCGATGTGACTACACCACCAAGGCCAAGTCCTGAAAGCATCACCAAGCTTAGTGCAGATCCAGTGGCGTCGGCGATGTCGGGACCTGCTATCCAGAATCATCCAGCTCCCGTCAATTGGTGGGGTTACGGTATGCCATCAAATCTATCTGCTGGTTCCAATCTGATGCAGGGAGACAGTTCAGCTTGGAAGGGTTCCATGGCATTAGCAATGCAGTCACAACCAATGATCTCTATGATGCATTGCTCTACGTCTTCTCCAACTGTACAAGTGCCATCAGAAGATTTCTAGGTGATGATTCCTAAAGTACCTCTAATGCCACTATCGGCAAACTCTGTGCCGATGCAACACAGTGTAGCGACTGGAAGTCAACCTATGGTGGTAAATCCTCAAGCCGGAGTACTAGCACATCAAGGTAACCAATTTGTTGATTACTCTAAGGTGCAGGAGCAGCAGGTGCCAGTTAACTATCAGCCATCGGTAAGTCACGTGCTGATGTTTCATTATCCTAGATGGACCAATCAGCCACCGGTTCAACAACCTGGCCTACTAATGTATCAGTATGGAAGTCCAGCAAATGCTTAGAGTGGACCATCGGTATAGCAACCGATGAATATGATGACTCAACCTAATCCAGTAAGTGTGCAAAATTATCCATCGGTAAGTCAGCCGATGCATAACGTCCAGATGTCTGGTGCTGCGCCCGTGACAACTACTCCGCATCATCTTCTACCAAGACCTGAAGGGGCGCATCAGCCGACTCCACCAGTCAACAACCAGCCGATGAGTCGATAGGAGCAGGATGCGTATTGGACCGATAAGATTGCCGAAGTGATGAAAGAACAATTCGGCATTAAACCCAAAGTTAATACATATTCTTATCGGACACCGTATCCTCCGGCATATGATTTAATTCCTCTTCCAAGATGACACGTCGACGATGGAGCATATCAATCGCTTCATTATCCAGTGTGGAGAAGCTGCCAGCAGAGAAGAGCTAAGAGTGAGATTGTTCTCATCATCATTGTCTGGATCGACATTCACATGGTTTATATCATTGCCTCCAAACTCTGTAATCACATGGGCCGATCTAGAGAGGCAGTTTCATAAATACTTCTTCGCTGGCATACATGAGAAGAAGATTACCGATTTGGTTAAGCTGAGGCAACGTAATGATGAATCGGTAGAAAGCTTTGTCCAGAGGCTGCGAGACATAAAGAACAAATGCTACAGCCTGGTACTTGATGATCGGCAACTGGCAGATTTGGCTTTCCAAGGGCTACTACCGCATATCAAAGATAAGTATGCGTCTCAAGAGTTTGAAAGTCTAAGCCACCTTGTGCAGAGAATTGTCGATCAAGATGTAAAGACCTTTGAACCCAAAATAACTTGGAATAAAAAGGTGACCTTCATTGAGCAAGAAGAGAATTCCGATGAAGAGCTAAGCATCGGTGTTGTCGAATGGGTGAAGGATAAGAAATCTGTGTCTTGTCCGTTTGGCCAGAAGGAAACTGAAAGGTTCACCTTTGACATCACCAAGGCCGATAGGAAGTTTGACTTATTACTTCAAGAGGTGCGGATCAAGTTGGCGCCTAACCAAGTAATTCCATCGGCCGAAGAGTTCAGAAAGATCAGGTATTGCAAGTGGCACAATGCAGCTTTGCACAATACCAATGACTGCAAAGTATTCAGGCAGCAGCTACAGTCAGAGATTGAATTTGGACGAATTAAGTTTGAAAATTCTAAAGCCTAGAAACCGATGAAGATTGATCAGCACCCGTTTCCAAATAATATGGTGGAAACTAGTGGAAAAACTAAAGTGCTGACATTAGAAGCTGCTAGGAAGAATGCATCGGTAGATCCTGACCATCAAGTAGCTGAGCCTGATGAGAGGAGGTTTGCCGATGATAGAAAGGGTAAGAAAGTTGCCAATGAAGGTAGCAATGCCAAGAGGGCTCTTGGTGTTATAATCACGCATAAGCAGCCGAGGCGAGAGTATCGACAATCGCGAGAGGAGCAACATTGGCAGGAAGAAGAGCACCAAGAGTGGCTTCGGCATAAGGACCACTGGAAGTGTCCCTTCTTTGTTCACTGCTGGGAAGAAGGCATCAAGCTACCTATTGCTGATAATTGTCCTGAGTGCAATGGGTATTACCCTGGCGATCGGTTAGAAAAGAAACCTTGTTTTGACGATCGGACATCCAGGTATGCTAGACCGCTCAGAGAAAAGAAGTCAGCACATGATCGACTACGGGGCAAGCTCAGCGCGCATGATAGGCTTGGCAGGCATGTTGGTCAAGAGGAACTTGAGGAAATGGCCAATGCAAGAGTACCTGATGAAGAAATATTCTCCAGAGATCCGAACATCCGGAGTGGTGCCGATACGACTAGGGAGAAGCAACACCAACCTGTTTGGAAAACCAAGCTTCCTCAGTGGTTCCCTAAGGGTCTAACAAAGACTCAGAAAAGGAGAATCCAACGCAAACGCCAAAGCAACTTATATGACAGTGAAAATCCTTCAAGGGAAAAGCAGTGGCGGCCAAAGAGCAAGGATAGGGATCCATCGGCAGAAATCAATATGGTCGTCATATTACCGATGGAGTTCATGACACCTATCAGTGATGAAGAAGAGGCTGCAGAAATGGCGCAATTAGTCTTGGATCCAATGGCAGCTGTCTTTGAGAAACCTACTGATGATGAAAGGCAGCAACTGAGGGCCCTGTTTGTTAAGGGCAAAGTGGATGGACAGCCTGTAACAAAGATATTGGTGGATGGTGGGGCTTCAATCAACATAATGCCATATGTCATGTTCAGGAAGCGTGGAAAAGGCGACCAAGACTTAGTCAAGGCGGACATGAAACTTAAAGATTTTGAAGGCAATGTATCGCCAGCTATGGGAGCCGTATGTGTTGAATTAACCGTTGGTAGTAAGACTTTGCCGACGACATTTTTCGTGATTAGTGGCAAAGGCACATACAACTTGCTCCTAGGAAGGGATTGGATCCATGCCAATTGCTGTATTCCTTCTACTATGCATCAGAGCCTTGTGCAGTGGGTTGGAGACAAGATTTAAGTCGTCCAGAGTGAAGCCAGGTGCATATCAGGTGAAGCTTGGGATACAGAATTCCTCAAAGTTGCCGATTAAGGTATTACACCGATCCAAGCAGTCGGTCCTGAAGAAGAGTTTTAATGGATCGGTTTGCTGATGATGGAAAACTGGGGCGGGGGTTCACATCCGCCGATGATTTAATAAAAATAGATATCGGCGATTGCAGTAAACCTAGGCCAACCTTCATTAGTGCTAAGTTAGATTCCCAATGTAAACAACAGTTGATTGATTTATTAAAAGAAAATAAAGATTGTTTCGCTTGGGATTATACGGAGATGCCTGGTTTAGACCGATCAATAGTTGAACATCGGTTGCCTATTAAATTGTGTTTCCAACCACATCGGCAACCTGCACGCCGATGTAATCCTATGGTGTTGCCTGACATTAAAGCTGAAATTACAAAGTTGATTGAAGCCAGGTTTATTCGGCAATGTCGATACGCTGATTGGATTTCTAATGTGGTTCCTGTGTATAAGAAAAATGGAAAACTTCGTGTTTGTATTGATTTCAGGAATCTCAACAAGGCTACACCGATGGATGGTTACCCAATGCCCGTTGCCGATCTGCTGATTGATGCTGCTGCTGGACATCAAATTATTAGCTTCATGGATGGTAATGCTGGGTATAATCAGATATTCATGGCTAAAGAAGACATATCCAAGACTGCTTTTAGATGTCCAGGTCACGTCGGTTTGTTTGAGTGGGTCGTGATGACTTTTGGCTTGAAGAATGCCGGTGCTACTTATCAAAGAGCGATGAATTTTATCTTTCATAAGTACATTGGCACGATAGTCGAAATCTATATTGATGATGTGGTGGTTAAATCCGGAAGTTTTGAAAAGCATCTTGCCGATTTGCGAAAAATCCTAGAATGCACAAGGGAGCATGGGTTGAAGATGAATCCTAACAAGTGTGCGTTTGGTGTATCGGCAGGTCAGTTTCTGGGTTTTATGGTGCATCAGAGAGGCATCGAGATCGGTAGAAAATCTATGGATGCAATTAATAAGGTGGTTTCCCCTACAAACAAGAATGAGCTGCAATCCTTGATCGACAAGATTAATTTCATTAGAAGATTTATATCCAACTTATCTGGTAAGATTAGATCTTTTAGTCCATTGTTAAAACTGAAAGCCGATCAAGAGTTTACATGGAAAGAGGAACAACAGTTAGCCTTGGAGGAGATCAAGAAATATTTGGTAAACCCTCCAGTCTTGGTTCCACCTCAACACGGGAAGCCTTTCAGGTTGTATTTGTCTGCCGATGACGGTGTTATCGGATCAGCCTTAATTCAAGAATTTGAAGGGAAAGAACGTGTGATTTATTATTTGAGCAGAAAGTTAGTGGATGCTGAAACCTGGTATTCGGCCATAGAGAGATTGTGTTTATGTTTATATTTCTCTTGCATAAAATTGAGGCATTATTTATTGTCGGCTGAATGCACTGTTATCTGCAAAGATGATGTGGTTAAATATATGCTATCGATGCCGATATTAAATGGGAGAATTGGCAAATGGATTCTAGCAATTTTGGAGTTTGATTTGAAGTATGAATCGGCTAAGGCAGTTAAGGGTCAGGTGATGGCCGATTTTGTTACTCAGCATTGCAATGTGGTAAGCTCTGTAGAGATTGCTCCTTGGACTTTGTTCTTTGATGGGTCTACATGCAAGGAAGGGGCAGGTATCGGCATTATTTTAATCTCACCCCGCGGACGAAAATATGAAGTTTCGTTGCCGATTGTTGCTACCTCAACAAACAATCGGGCTGAGTACCAGACTCTGCTAAAGGGGTTGGAATTACTTAGGGAGGTACATGCCGATGCTGTTGAGATCTTCGGTGACTCCATGTTAATAATTAACCAATTGATTGGAACATATGAATGCCGAAGTGAAGCTTTGATTGCAACCCATGAAAAGTGTTTGCGGCTATTAAAAGGATTCAAAGAGTACCGCCTTGAGCATATTCCAAGGTTGCATAATGAAGAGGCTAATCGGTTAGCACAGAACACTTCATGATATCAGCCGATTCAAGAAGTCATGACATCGGTAATGGTTGCCGATGACTGGAGAAAGGGAATTGCCGATTACTTAAGGGATCCATCTAAGAAGGTTGAAAGGCGTCTAAGGTTTCAAGCCACCAAGTATGTGCTCCTTGACGATGAATTGTATTATCGGACAATTGATGGAGTTTTGCTCAGATGCCTTAGTAGAGAAGAGTCAAAAGAGTTAATGGGCGAGATCCATGAGGGCGTGTGTGGAGCACATCAATCGGCATTCAAGATGAAGTGGATGATTAGGCAGAATGGATATTATTGGCCGACAATTCTTGAAGATTGCTTCAACTATTTTAAGGGGTGCCAGGATTGTCAGAAGTTTGGTAATGTCCAGAGGGCGCCTGCATCGGCAATGAATCCCACAATCAAGCCTTGGCCGTTTAGAGGATGGGCTATTGATCTCATCGGCCAAATTTGTCCACCGTCAAGCAAGGGGCATAAGTTTATACTTGTTGCTACCGATTACTTCATGAAATGGGTTGAAGCGATTCCTTTGAAGAAGGTGACATCGGCAAACATGATAGATTTTGTAAAAGAGCATATTGTTTACCGATTCGGTATTCCTCAAACTATTACCACTGATCAAGGAACTATGTTCACATCAGGAGAGTTTGATGAGTTTGCTGCTAGTATGGGGTTCAAGGTATTGAATTCTTCTCCTTATTATGCCCAAGCTAACGGTCAGGCTGAGGCGACTAATAAAGGAGTTATTAAACTTATTAAATGCAAGATTGAAGAAAACCCTAGAAGGTGGCATATAGTGTTGAATGAAGCCTAATGGTCGTATCGGATGGCATGTCATGGTGCAATCAAAGTTTCGCCGTATCAGTTGGTCTATGGACACGAAGCTGTCCTGCCTTGGGAAGTTAAAACTGGTTCTAGGCGATTGTTTTCGCAAGATCAATTGACAACCGATGAGTATGATACTCTTATGAAGGATGTGTTAGAAGACTTGATAGGTCATCGGTTGAGAGCTTTGATCAGCATTGAAGAAAATAAGAAAAGGGTTGCCAGATGGTACGACAAGAAGGTGAAGGTGAAGGAATTTGCCGATGGTGATCTGGTGTGGAAATTGATTTTACCAATTGGGACTAAAAGTTCTAAATTTGGAAAATGGTCTCCTAATTGGGAGGGTCCGTTTCGGATAAATCAGTCTGTTCCTGGTAATGCCTATATTTTGGAAACTCTCGAAGGAGTTGCATTCTCCAGAGCGATCAACGGAAAATACTTGAAGAAATATTACCCTAGTATTTGGGTGGATGCGTAGAATGCCCAGTTGAGTGCCGATGAAAAGAAAAGTTATATAATCATCGGTAAAAATCGTACTGACATTATATTACAAAGCAAAATCAAGTGTTATATTTGCCGATATGATGAATTATAGCAAATTACAACAGAGCTTGAATAGCTGATATCGCACGCAGGCGGATTTGCTCTATTTCTTCCATTCCTCTGGCATCATCATCGGCAGACCCTTCAACTGGCTTGATTTTTTCTTCAGTCGAATAGCTTGTCGGGCGTTTGTGTCTCTTTCTTGTCGCAGGGTCTTAATGACGTCGAGCAGTTGAGCTTTCTTTTGGCTGGCTGCGTTTAAGGCCTCTTCAACCCTTTTTAGTTCGGTCTGCAACTCTTCCCTCCTTGCTGATAGCTGAACGATCTCTTGCTCAAGATTGGCGTCGAAAGCTTCTACTTGGCTGATGCCCTTGTGCTTCGCATCGGAAACTTGTTTGAACTTAAGCATTTCTTCTTCAAGTTGTGATCGAGCAGTCCTATCGGCTATGCGACGAGAAAGTCTTTGATACTGGGGTTGCTTGCTCTCAAGAAACGCTGCCTGGAAGAGTGTTTCTTCTGTATCAGTAGACAGGTGGCCTTGGATGTCTTTAAAAGCTATCTTTACTGCAGTAGAGTCTTGGACGAGATGGGATGTGTCTTGTTGTAGTAAAGATAGCAATGTTTCAAGCTTGAGTTTGACATCTGCCGATAAAGCTGGAGTGGAGCTTTCTTCGTCTTCGTCTTCATCGGGAAGGTTGACGGCGAAGGAGAACAAGCTATTCGCTGGAGCAGAACCTTCTCTGTCTTCATCTTCGCCAGGGAGGTTGACGCCGAAGGAGAACAAGCTATCAGGGGAGTCTTGGGCCTGAAAAGGAGAAAGTTAAAATTTGCCGATCATAAGTTTGTACTGCAAGTTTTTAGATAATCGGCTTACCATCTTGAAGCGGATTTCTTGCCTGGGACTTGGGAAGACTGCCGGTATGGCCTCATCCTAGAGATCGGCAACGGTTACCGATGAACACACTTCCATAGGAGGAGCAGTCGGTGCTGTTGGTGCTATTGCTGGTGGTGTCTCTGCTGCGATGGTTGGCTCCTGTGGCGGTGATGCCATCCTCTGGTCGGAGATGTTATCTAGTGTAGGTGCTGGTGCCGATGCCGATGTTGCAGCTGGTTCCTGCGGTGGTGGTATTATTTTCTGGTCAAGGATTTTGTCCGTTGGCTGATCAAGAATAGACGCCGATGATGGTTCTACTATTGGTGCATTGATGGAAGTTGGTGATGCAGCTGGAGTGGCTCGCCTCAAGCGTTTCTTCTTTGGAGCGGCAGTAGGTTAACCGGCCCTTTTTGGTTGCGAAGCTTGGGGGGCATCGACAGCGTGAGTTGGAGAAGCTTGTACGTCCGGAGCAGCTGCCGATGACCTCGCTACTTGAAAAATGTTTGGTACAAGTTACATAGAATAAATATTGCCGATGAGCAGTTTGTGATCGGTATAAGTAAAAGTAAAACTCACTGCGAAAGCTCGCGCCAAGATGGCAGCAGCAGCCGATGGAGTAGCAATGGTCTTTGCAGGCGTCGGCTTGGGCTTGAGGGTGACCTTAGGTACCCTTTGAGGTGTGAAGGCAGCCAATGTAGGAGCTTTGTTGCCGATGATTGATATAGGGCTCATTATTCGAAGATGGAAAGGCTTGCCACTCTTGCTCATTTTAGGAATTGGATCGTCAACCTGTTAAGCTAAAGAAGGTCAGATGCCAATAGGGATAAGTAATAAGAAATGCATTGGGATGAAAAAACTTACTGCATCATTGGGAATGACATGATCGACGTCAATCAAGTGCCGATAGTAGTGCGATGACTTGGCGAATAGTTGACTTCTCCATTCTTGCCACCAAGATTTGTATAACTCTGTCATGAATGATGTTGGTGCCCAAGAGGATAGATCAATGTTTGATGTATCGGCATGGGGAGAAAGGTTGACAATCCTGTTCCAATCCATGGCACTGGAGATAATTTCTCTTGGCTTTATCACGTTGGCAAAGCTGAGTTTGATCGGTAATTGGCCGAATGCCAGCTGTCTTGCTGCTACCGATGGATAATAAAACTCATAAGATGGAGGAGAGTTCTTCCCGGTTCCAAAGATGTTGACTGGAATAGCTCGGGGAACAATGCTGGCCTTCGTAATTGTTTCATTCTGTGGCACGTTCCAATCGGTAAGGTTGAATAATAGCGGGAATCGGTTATTCTCATCAACATAGGGCCACCAGAGCCGTTCTGCGATGGGGATTCCACAGTAAAGCTTTTGGAAGAACCTACCAAATTGATCTGCATTGGCATCGGTTCCTGGTAGCACTATGATAGCCTCCCCAAAATTGAGTGGGGAACGGGTTGCCGATTCGTCATCATCATATAAGTAGTCCTCTGATATATCCCTTGGAAATTGCTCACTGAATAGATCGAATTGGAGGACCTTGTACATGTGTGCGTTCAACCACATATTTACAAACCACCAAGGACCTCCAAGATTGCCGATGGATTCGCCTAGCAATAACTTCCTGCATACTTGGTGCAGGAGGTGGTATACCGATCCAAGGAGGTATCGGCCGAGAGGAAGTCTTGCTCCATCGGCTAGAAGTTCTACTGCAGGGAGGTACATGGTGGTTGGTCCGACTGTTCTGCCATAGAAGATATATTTTTCCAGCCACATATTCAAGAAGATGGCGTGCTCCCTCTGACCTACCGATCTAGTTTTCTGGTTCTCTCTGATATATCCAGTCCAACCGCCGATATTGCGTGTGTTTATTTTATATTCGGCTTTCCTACCAAAGAGGTTAGACGGATCGGTAGAAGAGACGTCAAGGCCGGTAAGCATATGCACATCGGCAAGGGTGGGAGTGGCAGGTCCATGTCTGAATAAAAAGGAGTTCATGGTATCGGACCAGAAGTAAGAGGCGACTATCATCATATTTTCATTCTTTTCCGTATCGGCAATGGAAAGTCTTATGCACTGATCTAGATTGCGTTCTGACCAATAGACTTGTTGTGTCCTAATTATCCTAAGATACCAGTTCTTCCATCCTTTGGTAAATTTGGGCCATGAACGGAACGCATCCTTCCATAATCCTAGACTAAAATATTCGGATCTGAAGGGGATACGGTTGGTTTCCGCATTGATCAGATTGGTAGGATCAAGATTTCCCATTGGGCCTAGGCAGTTGAAATTGGATTGCTCAATGAGGATTACTACCTTGTTGTACATTTCCTAGGTTTTCAAGAAAAGAAAGGGGAAAAGGATTACAAGATTGATGCGGAAAGGAAATTTGTAGAAGATAAGGCGAGAAAGAAGCAGATTTACTCTGGGGACTTCGAAGTTGATCGCCATTGGAGCTGGGGGAATCCTTGCGATTTGTTCTCTGCTTGAAGAAATTACTGTTGCTTGAGCTCACGGAGTTGTTCTTCGGAGTCGCCGCCGGAGTTGCCGCCGAGGTTGAAGACGAGGGCAGGTGAAAGTAAAAGTAGGCTCAGGGTAAAAACAGATTGGATGGTGGTAACTTTTATAAGCCTGGTCAGGGGTATTTTGGAATTTTCTTCACACTGAGCAAGAATGTAGAGAGGTATGCAATAGGTATGCGCGGCAATCGAGGAGATATGACTGGGCTTACAACTATTCGCACTGCAGTCGCGGAATCTTGTTAATAAATTGCGATTTTTACGCGCAGTAACCAGGGAGGTCGTGCAAGTATCTTGGAGGGAAAGGTTACAGTAGAGAAAATTTTGGCGCATAAAATATTCTACACTCCGAAATTGGGGGGCATGTGTTGACACCGTTTTTTCGGCATGTGTCAAATGAGCTAAGACTTGCATTGATCGGTAGCCGTTTTCCATCGGCATCGGGAGGTCATCGGTCAATGTTACCGATGAAGGTAAATGCTGCGAAAAGGATAAGTTTGTTGCCGATGGAAGCTGGACGTTTCTTGCCGATAGGGATATTGCTGATAAGGATGTTGCCAATGGAAGTGAGGAATGGCCGATTGGGGACCTTACCGATGAAGAGATGATGCCGATGAGTACAGGATGACATGGCAGCTGATTGTCAGCAGAAGATTGCCGATGGCAATAAAAGGAAGTTGCGGATTGAAGAGTCTGCCGATGGAAAGTTTCATCGAAGAGAAGACATAAGGAAACTGGTGATCTCATACCAGTATTGTTATAGAAGTTTGAGTCTGACTCTTGCATGAGTCGTTTGTTTCCTTGAAAGTAGAGGTGTCTGTTTAGGAAAATAGTATTGTTATTTGGGTCCGACTCCTGCGTGAGTCAGTTATTTTCTTTAAAATAGGAATTTATTTTGTTTAGGAAAGGTACAAGTCGTGTCTGTCTACAACTCCTATTGCTAGAGTATAAATATGTACCTAGGGGTCGTGAGAAAGACAATGAATCATACATCAAACAAATCAATTACTCTTATTTACCTTTACTGCAATTTACCCTTTTATTGCATTAGCCTTAGTTTATCTACGAGTTCTTCAAGCTTTGACCGGCTGCATCATCTTGATCTCCGTCAAACCCTTGCAAGTTCCGCGTGGGAGTAATCTGAGCTTTGACATCCGGGCGCATCGCTGTTGTCTCGTTCAGCTCTGCTCTAGTTATCCTGATCAAGTCTGAGTCTTGACATCTAGGCGTATCGTCGTTGTCTTGTTTGGATCTTGTTCTAGTTATCGTCCTTGTCGATTAACTGGTCAAATCGACTGGCACACCTTTGGATATCGAATTCGGGTAATAGCCCGAGGTGTTCGCAGATCCTAACGCTTTTTGTGTCAACATCTCCTATGCCACTTCCAAAGCTCGGAAGAAGAACCGACAAGAAGACAACGAGAAGGTCCGGAAGAGATAAAAAAATCCGCATGAAAAACCTTCCCAAAGGCTAAAATCTGGTAAACAAGCTCACCACGAGAGTCCAAAATCCGAGAGAGATTAGGCTTGAAACTCACTTCAAAACCGTCATCAAGGAGCTGCGAAACCGAAAGAAGGTTAAAATGCAAATTCGCAACCAAAGCAACATCCTTGAGGATAAAAGAAGAGTTCACTCGGATTGACCCTCGGGAGACAACCTTACCTTTGCTCTTGTCCCCGAATGTGATGTACTCGGTGTGGTGCATGGGGTCAAGGCTGGAGAACCACTTGGCACTTCCGGTCATATGGCGTGAGCATCCGTAATCCACAAGCCAAGTCTCCTCCAGTCCTCCTTCCTACATCAACAAAAAGACATAGGGTGAGCAAACGCTGCAACGCTAGGGTTAGTAAACTGTGAAGGATACCAGTGTTGTCCCATGTGCCCAAAGAATGGGTTAGGAGAAAAATCAAACATCTCCTGCCCCACAGAGGGATAGCGATCACCACGATAGGGAAAACGTGGTCCGCTAAAGAAGGGTGGAGTAAAGCCACCGCCACGAGGCCCGTAGTCGTATGGGTCACGATCGGTACCCCACCGGGCACGACCACCACGTGGTCTCGCCTCCTGAGGCCTAGCACCTTGAGGCATTGTACCTCTAGGCCTAGTAGTGCGCCTCTGAACTTCCGGTTCGCGTACCCCAACTTGTGGGTGGTACATGTACTAGTTGTTCAACTCAACCTGCCTCCGATCATCTCTCTTTCTCCTATAGCAAAACTCAGCCAAATGCCCATCCCACTCACAATAGCCACAATGGTACCTCACCGCACTCTTGGTAGGCACTTTCTTGTTGGGTTGGGTGGCTCTAGCTTTCTTAGGAAGGGGATCACTAGAGATGTCTGGCAGTGTGTCAAGTGGGTTGCGAAGATGGTTCAGTTTTGCAATCCACACTTGCTTCTGTGGAGTGGTTTTGGGTGGCTCTTCAAATACACCATCTCTCACAGGTAGCTTGCTAGGGTCGGTAGGCTTAGGTGGGGAAAACTTGGTAAACTTGGGAGGTGTGGTGGGTTTCTCACTCATGCTCAAACTACTGCACTCACCGATCTTACCGAACATGCTATCGTCCTTCCCACCTATAGCAAAGACTACTCCCGTGCTGCCAGCCCTTTTGCATTGGCTAAGCATCATCCCCAACTGCGGCTCTCGGCAGGACACCCAGCTCAAGATGGACTGAAGGTATGTGTTTTCTTCCTCGGTACACATCTTGTCGTGTCTGCACGACGCTATCTCAAGCTCCGAAGCCTCAAAGCGATCCGACTGTCTAGTGCTATCTGAGCTGACCTTCTCTAACACAACGATCCTAGCATCCTTCTATGCCAGCTCAAAACGCAAGCCTATGCAAGACTTGCACGCACAAGTAAGCTAGGCCTAGCCTTCAGCTCACTGACCTCCTCAAGTAGAGTGCCATACTTGTCCTGGAGAGTGACAAGATCAGACATGTGAATGGCACAAGCATCACACTCTACCTCCTCGGTAACCACCACTGACGCCTTAGCAAAATCTAGCTCATGAAGTGCGCTAACGTACTTCGCCTTAAAATCGTTCCTCTCACAAGTGGAACGCTTGAGCAACGCATCCTGACTCATCAAGGTGTCGTTCAGAGACTCAAGCTTGAGAGAGGGATTCAATGGTGGGTGATACCTCGGGTGTGTCAGAGTCATAGACGTAGTCGTAGTCGGGGTCATCCTTGCGCTTGCCGACCTTGCCTTCTTCAATCGCCATGGTGCAAAAGCCACCGTGCTTGGCGTCGGCATAGAAGCATAGGCCGTTGAACTTGTCCTCAACCTTTCCCTTCGACTCATCATCACTTGAGGAAGCACCTCCGTCGGAGGAGGCATCGATGTCGTTGAGGGAGGCGAGGAAGGATCGGTGCTTGGCCTTCACCTTGTCGATCACCTTCTTGGAGGACCTTCGGTGGTAGCTGCCCTTGGGCTTGTGCTTGTCCTCGAAGTGGTGCTCGCGCTTGTCCTTACGCTTGGTGAAGTCGCTCGTAGCTTTCTTGGGGCAGTTTGCGATGAAGTGATCCTCATCACCGCAACGGTAGCACCCCTTGGCCGAGCCACCACGTCGTCGGTTCAAACGGTTGTTGTGAAACCATGAGAACCTAGTGATGACTAGGGCCAGCTCGTCATCTCCAAGAGCCTTCACTTGCTCCTCTGTCACAGAAATCAAAGACAAAGCGAACAAAGAGTGTGAAGGGTCAGAGGAGGAAGAAGACGTACCGCCGGGGACAGAAACCAACGCCATAGATGGTTTCGACAGGTTTTCAAGCTTGGCCCGGGTCTGGTAGTCAATCTCCGAGGACTTGAGCTTGCTGAACAGCTCGTCCACGGTCAAGGCATCATAATCCGGTGACTCTTGAATGGCAGCCACCTTCATCCCCCACACCTTCCGATCAAGAGCATGCAAACGCTTGATAGCCATCTCATGATCATCATAAGGCAAGTTGGCCCGATTGACACGCATCTTGTTCACGATAGATTGGAAGCGAGTGAACATCCCGTTAACAGATTCACCGGCCAACTGAGCGAAGTTCTCGTAGTCTCTATGGTACATGTCAAAGAGTATGGACTTGATCTGAGGATTGCCCTCATGATATCTCAAGAGTGTTTGCCAGATCTCTCGTGCCGTAGTGAGACTCAAAACCCGCTCAAACTCTGGAAGAGACAAACAAGAGAAGAGAATGCTACGAGCTCTTGCGTTTGATCCGAGCCTCAAGAACCATGTAGTTCTCATTCTCACAAATCTCCCAAAACTTTGTGTCAAGCCCTTGGAGGTAAGCCGACATGCGCACCTTCCAATAGGCAAAGTTGGTTCCACAAAGTAGGGAGGTTTACCAACACCTCGCTCCATGTCGCCTTCGCAGATCAAGAACCGATTAACGTGGATTGATCCTTAACCGGCTCTGATACCAATTGAAGGACCGAGAACGGTGACCAGAGGGGGGGGGGTGAATGGGAGCCTCAAATAAATTTCTTTTGAAATATTCGGGCCACTCTTCCCGAAACAACCCCAGCAAGCAAGCTTACTCAACCAGCAAGATCACGACCCTAGAGAGGGTGGATACCTTTGGTGATGACCAATAGGTACAACGGATCTTCCGGAAACCAAAAACTCAAACCGAGACACCGATAGTGAGACTCTCAAACCCTTTGGAGAAGAGAACAAAGTTCAACCAAAAACACTTATGAGAACTGGTCTCCAAGGTGCTTCATAAAGTTCCCTACATGAGTACGAAACCAACACAACAAACAGAACTCACTTCGGAGTCCAGACGAGGGAAATACAACCAAAACAGCTTGCAAGAAAAATCCTAAAAACCTCTCTAGAAGGGTGACGGACGCTAGGCGATGGACGGTCCGTTGGGCGATGGACGCTCCATTGCCAGAGTCCGTTGCAGTGATGGATGCTGGGCGATGGACAGTCCGTTGGGCAATGGACGGTCCGCTGGCAGAGTCCAACGCACCCAGAAAAATCAGCCCCTACTGGAAGGCCGACGGACGCTGGGCGATTGACGGTCCATTGGGCGACGGACGGTCTGTTGCAGAGTCCGTTGCCAGAGTCCGTCACACCTAGAAAAATCTGCTCGAAACAGCACTAGGCGACGGATGCTCAGCTCGGGAGTGGGCAGTGTCCAGACCCTGCGTGGGCAACGTCCAACGCCCCCGAAATCTGCACAGTGAACCCGAAAATCGTTTTCTCTCCGCCAAAACTTCCCGAAACTCAACCAAATGAACTCCAACTGCAACCAAACTTTGTAGGCATGATCCTTGTACAGATGGAGAGCTATCCCGAAGAAATCATGGCTCAATTTGGCTTAGAGCAATGGGGAGAGAAGAGATTTGGGGGAAAACTCAAGAACGAAGAACTCCGCAAAGAAATCGCCCAATCTACGTACTCATGAGTTTGAGTAGAAACCCTTCGGTGCAAAGATGCTCCTCACGATTACGAACAACTTGGTTCAAATGGTTTTGCAAGAACTACTCCATAGAGAAAAATCTCAACTCGGGATGAAAGGAGAGCAAAAAGCAAAACACGAAGAACACAAGCAAACCGGAGACTCGATCACGAAATCAAAGCCACCATGGCTTACGGAGGGTAAGGCCTCCGATTCCCACCGAAAACAAAGTGCAAATCCTTACAAATGTTGGAGAGATCAACCTAGGGACCTCATGAACTAGAGAGAGGGTAGAGAGAGAGAGTTGGGGAAAATGATTAGGGTTCAAGAGGTGGGATGAGGGATACCCCTTCATCCCCTAGTTCCTAAGACATTGTAATCCAAGTCGATAACTCTCAGCCACTCATTTGAATGGACAGCCCCGCTTCCTGCTAGGAGTTGCCGTCGCCTCGATGCAACCTCTAGGATTCCGCCACGTGCCATCCCTGCTTCCTCGGAAGCTCCGCCTAGGTTTTGAGGGCCAAACCCAGGAAACCCACCACCGGTAGCTTTGGGTTCAACTACTGAACCCCGTGTTTTGAGGCCCAAACTCGGAAACCATCCTCGGATGGTTTTGAGGCCCAAACCACCAAACTGCTCGACACGAGCCACCTTGTCACAGCCCGGTCGGACTCCGAGTCCCATGAGCCTCCGCTCGATTCGCGCGTCCACCGTCTTGACTCGGTCGATTCGGTCTACCTCCATGTCTTCTCGCACTCGCCGGTGCCAAGTACTAGCCACCACAGATAGTCCGCCGGCGCCCATGGTCCCTCAGTCCGAGCCCCGCTTCCGCCCTTCACCGCTCTCAGTCCATCGGCACGGAAAGCTTCTACTCGACCTTCTCCACGCCATTGACCACTGTCACTAGGCATAGTACCTGCACACCACAAGCCGATATACATGCACACACACATGCTTTCGCAAGAGGTTAGTATAACCGCTCAAAATGAAACGCTCAAGTGTTGGGCAATAACTCATCACAAAACTGAACATACATGGGTACTTGTCAACCATGTGTTCGCAACTAGATTTACCTTTGCGATCTCCCGCGGGGAAGTTACAAGAACCCCTCACAATCACCAATTGTGGTCGACGAAGCACAATCACCAGGCTTCTCGAATCCACACCACTTTCTCCAAACCATCTAGGTGATGGCAAGCACCAAGAGTAACGAGAATCTAGCAGCGGTATCAACTCCCACGTGCCACTAAGATGAATCACTTCATGCAATGCGCTTGATCACTCAAATCTCACAAATGGATGAAAAATCAACTATGAGATGAGTGGGAGTGTGTGTGTTTTGCTCACAAGAGTATGCAATAGCCAAATGTGCAAGAGAGCCTCCTTGAACCTGCACACACCCTTAAATAGCCTCCTCAAAGAAACTAGCCATTATTTCACATGGAGTTGCTGAAAACGTAACCACCAGACCACTTTTAGTCACCACTGTCGAACTATAGCAGGTGGTCCGACGCTTTGAAAGTCGACCGTTGGCGCACAGGAAAGGCCACCACCGGACCACTCGCATTGGTCTGGTGCCTTAGTCCGAAGCTTCGTCCGACACGCTCGTCTCAGCTTCAGCCTCAACACAGTAAGGAACCGACCTCCGGACTAGTCCACTGGACTATGACAAGTAGTCCGGAGCCTACACTGAGTCTTATCAATTTTATGCAAGGAGCACCCGAGCTCGGGACCACCTCGTTGGACCTGACCACCGGACCATGCTGAGAAGACCGACGCATGTCTTGATCTTCTGCTGACTATTGACCAAGCCTCCGGCCCACTCGTCTGTGGTCCAGAGCACCACTTTGCCACTGGTCCGATGTTTCTCTGAAGTTGGGCCAGTGCTAGGAGCAGCCACCGGACCACTTGCCATGGTCCGACCCTCCTAAGCCAACTAGCCCGGTACGTCTATTGTGGTTTGAATTTCTTCTCTTTTGTTTCCCTTGATCTCATGTGCCAGCACCAAGTGTTTCACTGACTTGTGCATGTGTGTGACATATTTTATCAAGTTTTACAAGGGTTGCTCATTAGGTTTTAGATGCAATGCAATTATGATCAACCTAATGACACTTGATAGTTGTAACCACTAACTATTTTCCCCTCTTAATAGTACGGGTACCTATCCTAAATGTGATCACACCCATTAGGTGTCTTGATCACCAAACCAAAAAGCCCTAGCTGATACCTTTGCCTTGTATAGCCTTTAGGGTCTCCTCCTCTTTTCTTCTTCTCCAAGTGTGGAATCTTGCTAGCTTTCACCTTAGCCTCCTATGCTCCATCACTTATCTTCTTCATCTTCTCCATAGGGTACTTAACCTACTCAACCACTTAGAGCTAGGTTAGTACATAGGTTTCATCAATTACCCAAAACACTAGAGATCTTTCAATCTCCCCCTTTTTGGTAATTGATGACAACCCATATAAAATGATATGAAATTTGATTTTGATTTCAACCCGAAATGATTGATACCACTTGGAATAAATGAGGGAAAGGAATGGTGGTCAATCATTTCTAAGTTGGTTTGATAGTGTTAACTCCCCCTACAAGTGTGCACTTTCTATGAATGAGAATCAAGCTTTGCACACATGCTTAGATATGACTTTTGGAGGGGTGAACACTAGCAAACTATGACATGATGCTAAGGATTAGAGATAGACCTTTGAAGTGTGATACCAATCAAAGTGCGCCTTTTAATCATCCTTTAGCAACATGGTTAGCTCGATACCAATTGAAAGGCAAAACATACAAAATAGGATATCTATCTAACTTCCTATGCATGCTAGTGATCAAAATATCAATAAAGATTACAACTAGTCATGCACCACACAAGAAAGAACCACTTGAAAACTTAAAAACTTCAATGCAAGAAAGCATATGAGTGAATGCACAATTAAATGCAACAAATTGTTCATAGGCTTGCTCCCCCTACTTGTGTGCTCAATTTTTAATTTTTCATTTCTCCAAAATATTATTTCTCCCCCTATTTCTAGATTCCACCTGTTAATCTTTATCATGTTTCTCATGTTAACATTTCTCCCCTTTTAGCATTTCTCCCCCTAGATCATTTTAACACAATTTCTCCCCCTTTGTCACATATTACCACAAAGGAAACCACTTGTAGTAACATGTATCACTAGAGGATACATAGAGAGATTTGTTTATCAAGTCAATTTAGAAAAGAGTGGGGTGAATTATCAATTTTAAATTCAACCTAGATTACTTGTCCTAGATACTTAACACGGTTTAAACCATGGACAAGCTTCTTCACACATCTTGCAATGGTTATCTTGGCCATGTTGGTTAAGTATAAGAATAAGCATTCTAGACTAAACATGTGAGGTTGCAAGCTTATCAACATGTCATATGCCATCACTAGATCAATCAACTCATAGAAACTATAGTGATGTTATATGTACATAGAAAACATTTGATTTTCATGAATGAGCTTATCATAAGTGATGTCTACATGCTCTACACAAGACTAGCAAAGGATGAATGCATATGTCAATCAATTGTACCTTGCTATGTTGGAGTAGAGGCATGTCATAAGTGGGGTGCATCAACTCATGTTAGAGAAATCCAAGATGTTCAACTCATTCCTTAACATGCAAAACCTCTTCTCATCAAGTGGCTTGGTGAAAATGTCGGCTAATTGATCATCGGTGCCCACATTGTCAATGAAAATGTCACCATTTTGTTGATGATCTCTTATGAAGTGATGTCTCACATCTATGTGCTTTGTTCTTGAGTGTTGGATGGGGTTGTTGGTGAGCTTCAGCGCACTTTCATTATCACAAAGCAATGGAACTTTCTTCAATTGAATTCCATAGTCCTCCAAAGTGGCTTTCATCCACAATAGTTGTGCACAACAACTCCCCGCACTTATGTATTCGGCTTCGGCGGTTGAGAGTGCCACACTATTTTGCTTCTTGGATGACCATGAGACTAGTGACCTTCCTAGCATTTGACATGTTCCACTAGTGCTCTTTCTATCCACTTTGCATCCCGCATAGTCAGAGTCCGAATATCCAATCCATAGTCCAACCTCTTGTTTATGCTTTAGATATCTCAATATTCTTTTTGTGGCTTTCAAATGACTCTTTCTATGAGATGTTTGAAACCTTGCACACATGCATACACTAAACATGACATCCGGTCTTGAAGCGGTCACATAGAGTAAGCTTCCAATCATAGACCGATAGTGTTTGATCTACCATCATGCCACTTGTGTCACTATCCAAATGTCCATTAGTCCCCAAGGGAGTACTAATGCCTTTAGCTTCTTCTAGTCCAAACTTCTTCATCATATCTTTGATGTACTTGCCTTGACTCACAAATGCACCATTCTTCATTTGCTTGATTTGAAGTCCAAGTAAGTAACTAAGTTCACCAATCATTGACATTTCAAATTCATTAGCCATCATCTCTCCAAACTCTTCACCAAAATCTTGATTTGAAGATCCAAAGATAATGTCATCCACATAGATTTGCAAGATGAACATGTCATTTCCAATCTTCTTGGTGAATAGGGTAGTATCAACCAAACCCATCTTGAACCCTTTTGCGAACACATGGTGGGTAAGTACCCATGTAGTTCAGTTTTGTGATGAGTGATTGCCCAACACTTGAGCGGTTCAGTTTGAGTGGCTTGATTCTAACCCTTGCGAAAGCAAATGTGTGCCTGTCTATCGGCTTGTGGTGTGCAGGTACTATGCCTAGTGACAGTGGTCAATGGCATGGAGAACATCGAGTAGAGGCTTGCTGTGCCGATGGACTAAGAGCGATGAAGGGTAGAAGCGGGGCTCGGACTGAGGGACCATGGGCGCAGGAGGACTAACTGTGGTGGCTAGTACTTGGCACCGGCGAGTGCGAGAAGACATGGAGGTAGACCGAGTCGACCGAGTCAAGACGGTGGACGCGCGAGTCAAGCGGAGGCTCAGGGGACTCGGAGTCCGACCGGGCCAAGACAAGGTGGCTCGCCTCGAGTGGTTTGGTGGTTTGGGCCTCAAAACCATCCGCGTCGGTTTCCGAGTTTGGGCCGCAAAACTTGGTGTTCGGTAGTTGAGCCCAAAGCTACCGGTGGCGGGTTTCCTGGGTTTGGGCCTCAAAACCTAGGCGGAGCTTCCGAGGAAGCGGGGATGGCACGTGGCGGAATCCTGGAGGTTGCGTCAAGGCGACGGCAACTCCTGGCAGGAAGCGGGGCAGTCGATTCAAAATGCGCGAGATATTTTCCGGAGCTTGGACTGCAATGCTTAGGCTAGGTAGTTCACTCCATGTATCTAGGAGGGTCTTTTGGAAATAGCCAAAGCCCGATAAGTAAGGGGTGAAGGGGTATCCCTCATCCTATCTCTTGAACCCTAATCTCTTGAACACTAGCATCTTTGTGGAGGAGGAGCAGGATGATTCCGATTGGGGTGATCCCGAGCCAACTCCACTGGCTGCCCCCGTCGACCCTGCGACGTCCACTTCGGCTCACGGTCCCGACACGACTACTTCCTCTACATGGGGGCCGTTCGAGCAGCTTCCTTTGTCGGTGCCCGTTGCACTTGAGGGAGCTCCAGCTGCTGTTGAGGGGGAGGCCACTTCATCCAGGTAGGCTCCCCGGCACATCCAGCGGCAGCACCCGCCGGAGAACATCAAAAGGAGGGAATAGACTATGAGGAAACCTTTGCTCCCGTAGCTCGTTTAGAAGCCATTAGAATCCTTCTAGCTTTTGCATCTTCTAAGGGTTTTAAACTTTTTCAAATGGATGTTAAAAGTGCTTTCTTAAACGGCTACATAGAGGAGGAAGTGTATGTTAGACAACCTTCCGGTTTCGAAAATCCAAAGTTTCCAAACCATGTTTTTTAACTTCACAAAGCTTTGTATGGCTTGAAACAAGCACCTAGAGCATGGTATGATAGATTGCGAACCTTTTATCTTGCTAAGGGTTTTAAAATGGGATCGGTAGATAAGACGATGTTTCTCCTCAAGCAAGGCAAAGACACTCTCCTTGTCCAAATATACGTGGATGATATGATCTTTGGTGGTTCTTCTCATGCTCTTGTTGCCAAGTTTGCAGATCTTATGAGCAGAGAATTTGAGATGAGCATGATGGGAGAGTTGACTTTCTTTCTCGGGTTGCAAATCAAGCAAACCCGAGAAGGGATGTTTGTGCACCAAGGCAAGTACACAAAGGATATCTTGAAGAAGTTTGACATGGGAGAGGCAAAGCCCCTTTCGATGCCTATGTCAACTACTACTACCATGGATGCGGACGAGGAAGGAGAGGCGGTGGACCAGACCGAGTACCGAAGCATGATCGGGTCGCTTCTGTACCTGACGGTGACCCGGCCGGACATTCAGTTCGCCGTCTGCCTGTGTGCTCGCTTTCAGGCGTCTCCACGGACTTCGCACAAGCAGGCGGTGAAACGCATCATGAGGTACTTGCGCTTCACTCCCGAATTTAGTCTTTGGTTTTCCACCTCTTCCTCTCTTGTGCTTTGCGGTTATTCTGACGCCGACTTTGTCGGTTGCCGTGTTGATCGGAAGTCCACTTCTGGGACTTGCCAGTTTCTCGGGTATTCTTTGGTTTCTTGGTCTTCTCGCAAGCAGTCTAGCATGGAACAGTTGACATGCGAAGCTAAGTACGTTGCTGCGGCTAGCTGTTGCTCGCAGTTGATTTGGATGATTGCCACTTTGAAAGATTTCAGTCTTGAGCTTACTAAGGTGCGTCTGCTTTGCGATAGCACGAGTGCAATTAGTGTGGCCAAAAATCCTATGCTTCATTCAAAGACCAAGCACATTGAGGTCCGCTTTCATTTCTTGCGAGATCATTACGAGAAGGGCGACATTGACCTCCGGCATGTCGAGACCCACAACCAGCTTCCGGATATTCTCACAAAGCCTTTTGATCAAGCTGCGTTTTCTCGCCTTCGGGGCGAGTTGGGTGTTTGCTTTCCTTTTTAGAGGAGGAAAGTTTTGTGTATCATAATTCTTTTTGGTTCTTTTTTGTCTTTTCTTTCTCCTTCTTCTCAATTGGTGTCTTGTTAGTGTTAGTTGGTGTCATTGCATTGTGCATCTCATTTGCATTTGTGACATAGTTCATTTCAAGCTTCATACTTATAGCCGATATAATGAATCTATGCTCTGTTTGAGGTGCTTTATGTGTCTATGGTGTTGCCTAACTTAGACTCTTTTTTATCTCTAGATATGCAATAGAGCTAACTTAGCAAAGCTTTAAAACTGATTTTAATTCCCCATGTCACCTCTGAAATGGCACTAGCATGTATAGGCTTTTGACGATCCTTCTTGGCTTCCTTGTATATAGCTTGTAACTATGGCTCTTCATTGTTTCATTCACTACCTTTGAGCACCATGATTAATATCTAAAATGAAATTGCTCTTTGTTTTGTGAATTGGAAAGATCGAGTTGGGTCTGCATTATGAGCACTTCACTGTGTGTTCGAGACTGCTTCCCATATGGGTCGATACTTGAGCGGTGTCATGTATGACCAAAACAGGTGTGTCAAGTCCTTTGAATTCGCCCGGTTGGTAAGCAGTGGCATCACTTTTCTTACAACCACTCGCATACAATTTAAATGTGCCTAAAACTGAAAATTGGCTGCAAAACTCTGAAATTTGGAAAATTCATTCAGTTGGGTCATTGGCTTGTTGTATGAACTTTGCTAAAGGGATAGTTTTACTTGCTATACATGAGTTTGCTTTGAGATAGATCATATCTTGTTTATCATGTCTAGCTATCTCTTGGAGGTGATACCCTTTCTATGCTCTCACATGATTTGCTCTCTAAAATAGCTTCTAAAGTGATCTTAAGCTCAACTTGAGTCTTTGTTAGGCACGTAGAGCTTGTCCTATTCTCACAAGATCACATCACTTAGAGCATCTATTCATTGTCTTAGCTCTAAGTTTGAAGCTTTTGCAATCATTTTGCATTTCATGGCATTTGTAGCCGGATCTTGAGTTGTTGATGTTTGATGAGCTACATGTGTCAACAAGGGGGACAAAGAGTGCATCTCATTGGTTTCATTAGTTTAGAGCTTCTTTGGTCAAGGGGGAGTTTTGTGTGATTCTTTTGCTCTAAGGAGCTCATTTGGTATCTTGAGTGTGCTCTTGCTCAGGGGGAGCCTTTGCTAGATGTGTTGAGCCTTTGCCTCTTCTGGAAGGTCTAGCTTGTCTTGTTGGCTCCGGCAAGTTTCGATTGCCTCTTGATATTTAGTGGAGTTAAGTGGTTTTAATTGGTATCTTTTGAGCTCCCTTAGTGTTTCTATTGGCTTTCTGAGCTTTGAGAGTTTTGATTGGTATCTTTGGCTTGCTAGCGGTGTTGAGCCCGTTTTTGTGCCTCTTCTTGAGGGCTAGCTTTGTTTTGCTTGGTTGCGTCGAGCCGTTGCCCATGTCTTTGGGAACCAAGTTTTTGGACTCGTTTTACTTCTATCAAGTGACCCCGTTTTGGCTTTCTCAGCTTTTTGGTCATTTGGAGAGCTTTACCTTGTGGCTCAAATCTGAAATGCACTTGTGTTGACAATGCACTCATCAAGGGATCAAGGGGGAGATAGCGGACACATGGTGGGTAAGTACCCATGTAGTTCAGTTTTGTGATGAGTGATTGCCTAACACTTGAGCGGTTTAGTTTGAGTGGCTTGATTCTAACCCTTGCGAAAGCAAATGTGTGCCTGTCTATCGGCTTGTGGTGTGCAGGTACTATGCCTAGTGACAGTGGTCAATGGCGTGGAGAAGGTCGAGTAGAGGCTTGCCGTGCCGATGGAATGAGAGTGGTGAAGGGCGGAAGCGGGGCTCAGACTAAGGGACCATGGGCACTGGCGGACTAACTGTGGTGGCTAGTACTTGACACCGACGAGTGCGAGAAGACATGGAGGTAGACTGAGTCGACCAAGTCAAGACGGTGGACGCGCGAGTCAAGCGGAGGCTCAGGGGACTCGGAGTCCGACTGGGTGAAGACAAGGTGGCTCGTGCCGAGTGGTTTGGTGGTTTGGGCCTCAAAACCATCTGCGTCGGTTTCCGAGTTTGGGCCGCAAAACTCAGGGTTCGTAGTTGATCCCAAAGCTACTGGTGGCGGGTTTCCTCGGTTTGGGCCTCACAACCTAGGCAGAGCTTCTAAGGAAGCGAGGATGGCACGTGGCAGAATCCTGGAGGTTGCGTCGAGGAGACGGCAACTCCCGACAGGAAGCGGGGCCATCCATTCAAAATGCGGGAGATATTTTCCGGAGCTTGGACTACAATGCTTAGGCTAGGTAGTTCACTCAATGTATCTAGGGGGGACTTTGGGAAATAGCCAAAGCCCGATAAGTAGAGGGTGAAGGGGTATCCCTCATCCTATCTCTTGAACCCTAATCTTTTGCCCCAACTCTCTCTCTCTCTATACTCTCTCTCTCTCTCTAGTTCATGAGATCCCTATGTTTTTTCCACCAACCTTTGTAAGAACTTGGTTTTGCTGCGAGGAATCGGAGGTCGTAACCTTCGTAAGCCATGGTGGCTTCGATTTGTTGATTGTGTCCCTGTTTTGCTTGTGTTCTTTGCATTTTTCTTTTTCTCCCTCTTTTCCCAACATGATTTCTCTTTGTAGGGAGTAGCTCTTGCAAATCCGTTTGAACCAAGTTGTTTATAATCGCGAGGAGCTTCTTTGCACCGAAGGAATTCTCCTCAAACCTCATGAGTGCGTAGATCGGGGGTTTTCTTTGCGGAGTTTTTCGTTCTTGAGCTTTTCCCCAAATCTCTTCTCCTCCCCTTGCTCTAAGCCAAATTGAGCGATGATTTCTTCGGGATGAGTATTGCCAACTTGCTTTCCGGCTTGACATGCTCTACATAGCTTGTCCTTCTCAAATGTGACATCCTTCAAGCCCTTCACTAGATCATGCTTGATTAACTTGTTCAATTATTTCATACCAACATGTTCAAGCCTTCTATGCCATAACTAACCCATGCTAGACCTTGAGATGAGACATGTAGAGAGTTGGGTCTCACTAGCATTGAAATCCACTAGGTAGAGGTTATCATACCAAAATCCCTTGAAGATCATGTTTGAACCATCTACACTAATGATTTCCACATCCTCTGCGAACACATGGTGGATAAGTACCCATGTATGTTCAGCTTTGATGATGAGTGCTTGACCAACACGTGAGTGTTTCAGTTTGAGCGGTTTATTCTAACCCTTTGCGAAAGCAAATGTGTGCCTGTCTATCGGCTTGTGGTGTGCAGGTGATATGCCTAGTGACAGTGGTCAATGGCGTGGAGAAGGTCGAGTAGAGGCTTGCCGTGCTGATGGACTGAGAGCGGTGAACGGCGAAAGCGGGGCTCGGACTGAGGGACCATGGGCACCGGCGGACTAGCTGTGGTGGCTAGTACTTGGCACCGGCAAGTGCAAGAAGACATGGAGGTAGACTGAGTCGGCTGAGTCAAGACGGTGAACGCGCGAGTCGAGTGGAGGCTCAGGGGACTCGGAGTCCGACCGGGCGAAGTCAAGGTGGCTCGCATCGATTGGTTTGGTGGTTTGGGCCTCAAAACCATCTGCGTCGGTTTCCGAGTTTGAGCCGCAAAACTCGGGGTTCGGTAGTTGAGCCCAAAGCTACCGGTGGCGGGTTTCCTAGGTTTGGGCCTCAAAACCTAGGCGGAGCTTCCGAGGAAGCGGGGATGGCACGTGGCGAAATCCTGGAGGTTGCGTCGAGGCGACGGCAACTCCCGGCAGGAAGCGGGGCCGTCCATTCAAAATGCGGGAGATATTTTCCAGAGCTTGGACTGCAATGCTTAGGCTAGGTAGTTCACTCAATGTATCTAGGGGGGTCTTTGGGAAATAGCCAAAGCCCGATAAGTAGGGGGTGAAGGGGTATCCCTCATCCCATCTCTTGAACCCTAATCATTTTGCCCCAACTCTCTCTCTCTCTACTCTCTCTCTAGTTCATGAGATCCCTAGGTTGTTTCCACCAACCTTTGTAAGAACTTGGTTTTGCTGCGAGGAATCGGATTCCGTAACCTCCGTAAGCCATGCTGGCTTCGATTTGTTGATCGTGTCCCCGTTTTGCTTGTGTTCTTCACGTTTTTCTTTGCTCCCTCTTTTCCCGAGATGATTTCTCTTTGTACGGAGTAGCTCTTGCAAATCCGTTTGAACCAAGTTGTGCGTAATCGTGAGGAGCTTCTTTGCACCGAAGGAATTCTCCTCAAACCTCACGAGTGCGTAGATCGAGGGTTTTCTTTGCGGAGTTCTTCGTTCTTGAGCTTTTCCCCAAATCTCTTCTCCTCCCCTTTCTCTAAGCCAAATTGAGCGATGATTTCTTCGGGATAGCTCCCCAACTGCACTAGGATCATGCCTACAAAGTTTGGTTGCAGTTAGTGATCATTTGGTTGAGTTTTGGGAAGATTTGGCGGAGTGGATTCGGTTTTCGCGGGGTGCAGAGATCCTGCGTGGGAGCGTCGGACCACCCTCTGGACGACTTTTCCCTAAGCTCCTGACCATAGCAAGTGGTCCGGTGCTCTTGACTTTTCAATTGTCAAACAGCTAGGGGCGTCGGAGTACCCTACGGACCACCCAGCTTGTGAGCACCCTACCATAGGTGAGTAGTCCGGTGGCTCTGCTGGGAGTGTCACTCACGCGTCAGACTAGGCTCATTAGTCCGACGGTGAGCGTCGGACCAAGTGTCCAGAGTAGGGGAGCTTACTGTTTTGTTTGGCGCAGTGGCTGGAGTGAGCACCAGACAACTCTCCATAGTCCGACGGTGAGCGTCGGACCAGAGTCCGGAGCTAGAGAGCTCCCTGCATGTTTTCTGAGTGAGCGTCGGACTTCCAAATGTGTCCATCCGACTAGTCCGGAGGTGTTTGGGTAAGCACCGGACCAAAGGCTCCAGACCACTTCCATTGGTCCGGAGGTCTTGTCTGAACTGGTCCGGAGCTCCCTATTGGCTGTTGTTTTCATGTGTTTTTCTTAGGTTCTTGCCTCTTTTCTGTAGAGGTTGAGAACTTGGTTTTAGGGGTTTCCGGTGAGTTTTCCTCCACTGCCGGTGAGCTCTCATTTCTCCGTTTTCCTAGGTTCTTGCCTCTTTTCCCTAGGGTTGAGAACCTGTGTTTTGGGGTTTCTGGTGATTTTCCTCCACTACCGGTGAGCTCTCTTTTCTCCGTTGCCGTTGAGCACCAAGCAACCGGGTTTGGTTTTTGGGAAGAGTGGCCTGAACATTTCGATAGCAATTTGAGGCTCCCATTCACCCCCCTCTGGTCGCCGTTCTCGGTCCTTCACCTTTAGAGAGGAGAATGATTCTCAACCTCTCATACCATGCTCTAGGTGCTTGCTTCAACCAATAAAGAGCCTTCTTGAGCTTGAATACATGGTTGGGCTTCTTAGCATCTTCAAAACCGAGTGGTTGCTCAACATACACCTCCTCATTGATATACCCATTTAGGAATGCACTCTTGACATCCAGTTGGTATAGCTTGATATTGTGTGCACAAGCATAGGCCAATAGAATTCTTATTGCCTCTAATCTTGCCACCGTAGCATATGTTTCCCCAAAGTAAAGACCTTCAACTTGAGAGTAACCTTGAGCTACTAGTATTGCTTTGTTCCTCACCACTATTCCATCTTGATCTTGCTTGTTCTTGACATCCCATTTGGTTCCAATGACATTGTGCTTCTTTGGTCTTTCTACCAATTCCCTAACTTCATTTCTTTGGTCTTATAATTTGAAACGGAGGAAGTAGAATTTATCCAATCCACATCCTTCAAATCTTCATCAATCTTAGTTGGCTCAAATGATGAGACAAAAGAATAATGCTCACAAAATGAAGCCAATCTTGATCTTGTTTGAACACCACTTTGAATGCCTCCAATTACTTGATCCAATGGATGATCTCTTGCAATGTTGGTAGGTTGGAGCACTTGCATGTTGATGTCATTTGGTTGAGATGATGAACTAGCTTGAACTTGATCTTCACTTGCATTTGCTTGATCTTAAGTTGGAGAGCCACTAGCTTGATCACTTAGTATGCTTACTTGATCTTCCTCTCCATCTTGGACTAATCTTGGTCTAATGTCACCAACATCCATATCTTTCATAGCATTGACCAACTTATCACCTCTCACATCATCCAAGTTTTCTTCTTGATCTTGAGAGCCTTGAGTTTCATCAAATTCAACATCATGCACTTCTTCAAGAATTCCACTAGCTAAGTTCCATACTCTATAAGCCTTGCTAGTTGTTGAGTAGCCAAGTAGAAATACCTCATCACATTTCTTTTCAAACTTGCTCAACCTTGTCCCCTTCTTCAAGATATAACACTTGAATCCAAACACTCTAAAGTAGGCAATGTTTGGCTTTCTTCCATTCAATAGCTTATAGGGAGTCTTCTCAAGCATTCCATGACAATAGAGACGGTTGCTAGAGTAGCAAGCCGTGTTGATAGCTTCAGCCCAAAAGGAATGACTAACATTGTACTCACTTAGCATTGATCTTGCCATGTCAATCAAAGTTCTATTCTTCCTTTCAACTATCCCATTGCATTGAGGAGTGTACTTTGGAGAGAATTGATGGTTGATCCCAAAGTCATCACAAAGTTCATCAACTCTTGTGTTCTTGAACTCACTCCCATTGTCACTTCTAACTCTCTTGATAGTTGTTTCAAACTCATTTTGGCACCTCTTTATAAATGACTTGAAGATATCAAATGTGTCACTCTTGTCACTCGAGAAGAATACCCATGTGTATCTTGTGAAGTCATCCACTATCACAAATCCATACTTATTACCACCGATGCTTGTATAATTAGTTTGCCCAAAGAGATCCATATGCAATAACTCGAAAGCTTTGCTTGTACTCATGATGCTCTTCTTTGGATGAGTGTTGCCAACTTGCTTTCCGGCTTGACATGCACTACATAGCTTGTACTTCTGAAATGTGACATCTTTCAAGCCCTTCACTAGGTCATGCTTGATTAGCTTGTTGAGTTGCTTCATCCCAACATGTCCAAGCCTTCTATGCCACAACCAACCCATGCTAGATCTTGAGATGAGACATGTAGAGAGTTGGGTCTCACTAGCATGGAAATCTACTAGGTAGAGGTTCTCATACCAAAATCCCTTAAAGATCATGTTTGAACCATCCACACTAATGATTTCCACATCCTCCACTCCAAAGATGCACTTGAAACCGAGATCACATAATTGGCCAACCAACAATAGATTGAACTCAAGCCTTTCCACTAGGAGCACATTGCTAATGCTTAGATCATTGGAGATAGCAATCTTCCCAAGCCCTTTCACCTTGCCTTTGCCATTTTCACCAAAAGTGATACTATCAAAACCTTGTGTATTATCTTGGTTGATTGAGTTGAACATCCTTCCATCACCGGTCATGTGTTGAGTGCACCCACTATCAAGCACCAAATGCCTCCCTCTAGCTTTGTAATTGACCTACAAGAGAGATCAATTCTTTTTAGGTACCCAAACTTGCTTGGGTCCTCCAAGGTTAGTTACCAAAGATTTTGGTACCCAAATGGATTTCTTTGAAGCCATACAAGGTGCACCAACAAACTTGGCATGAACACCATTAGTACCCTTGGTAAGAACATAGAATGAATCAACTCTCATGGAGGATACATCTTGTTTGGCCTTCTTGTTCTTGCATGCTTGCTCATTGTGACCAACTTGCTTGCAACTCTTGCAATAACTACCAGTGTTCTTCACAAAACGAGTTTTGTGAGAAACAAATGCGGCCTTGCCTTTCTTGGGGGTATAGCCCAATCCCTCTTTGTATAGAAAAGCTCTTTGGCTACCCAAGCACATAAGCAAGTGGTCCTCACCTCCATAAGCTTTAGCTAAGGAGTGATTGAGCTTTGTAACCTCCTTCTTGAGGGTTTTATTTTCCACCATTAGTGAGGCATCACAAGTGAAACCATGACTAGTAGATGAAATAGAAGTGATAGTGCTACAAGAGGGGTTAGTGGAAGCAACAATGATAGGAGTATAGAAAGATTCATCAAGAATATCACAAGTAACTCCCATGTCACATGTTTGAGCAATCTCCTTCTTACTTTGATCAAGGAGGGAGGAATGAGCTCTCTCAAGCTTAGAGTGAGACTTCTATAGCTTCTCATGTGCTTCCATTAGCCTATCATGAGATTCTATGACCTCATCAAGGTTTTGCTCAAGAGCCACATTGGCCTTGCGCAATTCCTTGCACTCCTTCCTCTTCTTGTCAATGTAATCCTTAGCTTCCTCAAGCATGTCCATGAGTTCCTCCTTTGAGGGCTCCTAACTATCACTATCGCTTTCACTCTCAGTCTCATCATGAGAATGTACCTTAGTGGACTTAGCCATGAAGCATGATGATGGAGTGTCAAATAGAGAGATCTTGTCTCTCATTGCAATGCTTGCAAAAGCCTTCTTCTTGTTAGTGGTCTTCTTTTCTTGATCACTATCATCACCACAAGAAGAATCACTATCCCAAGCGACAATATGAGAGTAGCCCTTCTTCTTCTTGTTGTTGTCAAATAGGGGCTTCTTCTCTTTCTTGCCTCTCTTCTTGTGATCATCATCATCCTTGTCACTATTGTATGGACAATGTGCAATGAGATGATCAAAGCTTCCACACTTGAAGCACTTCCTTGGTTCATCATGATTCTTGAAAGAAGTCTTCTTTCTTCTTGCCCTTCTTCTTCATGAATCTTCCAAATTTCCTCACAAAGAGAGCCATCTCCTCTTCATCAAGATCACTAGCACTTCGGTCTTCACTCTCACTAGATTCTTCAATCTTGCTCTTGCCCTTGCTCTTGTGAGATGATGTAGCTTTGAATGCTACACTCTTATTCTTCTCATCCTTCTTGTTTTCCTTCTTGATATCTTCTTCCTTGTTCTCCCGATATGCATCTTGACCCATCACATCCCCCAAGACTTGATTTGGAGTCATGGTGTCTAGCCCACTTCTCACAATCAAGGTCACAAGTGTGTCAAACTGGGATGAAAGACACCTCAAGAACTTGTGAGAGAAGTCCTTGTCCTTAACCTTATCACCAAGAGTCGTGAGATCATTGACTAGCACTTGAAGCCGATGAAACATCTCTGGCACATTCTCATCATCCTTCATCTTGAAGCTTGCAAATTTCTCCTTGAGAATGTATGCCTTAGCTCCCTTGATGGCTTGAGTGCCCTCAAATGATTCCTCAAGCTTCTTCCAAGCCTCATGAGCACTCTCTAGATTCTTGATTTGCTCAAAGACCTTCTCATCAAGAGCCTCATGGATGGCACTAAGAGCAATATCATTGTGTTGAAGCTTCTCTTCCTCTTGTGGAGTTGGAGCTTCCACATTGGCAACCTCAAACTTCTTGTCCATCACAAGCCACACCTTTCGGCTAATTGACTTGATGTGTGCGGTCATCTTGACCTTCCAATAGCCATAGTTGGAAACATCGAATCTTGGTGGTTTGTTCATGTTGTTGATATGAGCCATGATCACACCGTAGGTTGTTAAGCCTCAAATCAACAGTGTACTAGCTCTGATACCACTTGAAAGGTCCTATCCAAGGCTAGAGAGGGGGGGGGGGTGAATAGCCTAAATTCAAAACTTAAAACAAACTCAACAACAAGTTAGACAATAAGGTGGCGAAGCTTAACTAGCAATAGCAAACTAAGGGATGCGAAGCCTCTTAACACAATTGCTATCCTAATATAGCTCTAAGCACAACCAATGCCTACTCAAGTCTAGTAGCCCTCTAGGCACAACCTAATATACTAAGACAAGTATGAAAAGGTAATGCAAAGATGGGAGGAATGATTATACCTACTTGTAGAGGTAATGAGCCAATCAAATGAAGAACTCCAATAGCCAATCAATCACAACGGATACAAAGTGTTGACACTAGATTTTTCTCCTGAGGTTCACTAGTTTGCCAACTAGCTACATCCTCGTTGTGTCGGCTCACTCACTTGGAGGTTCACGAGCTAATTGGCATCACACGCCAAACCCGTCATGGGGTGCCGCACAACCAACACAAGAGAGGGCACTCCAAGACACGAACAATCCCCTAGAGTTACCTTTGCGATCTCCCATGGGGAAGGCACAAGAACCCCTCACAATCACCAATTGTGGTTGATAAAGCACAATCACCAAGCTTCTCGAATCCACACCGCTTGCTCCAAACCGTCTAGGTGATGGCAATCACCAAGAGTAATGAGAAACTACCAGCGGTATCAACTCTCAAGTGCCACTAAGATGAATCACTTCATGCAATGCACTTGATCACTCAAATCTCACTAATGGATGAACAATCAACTATGAGATGAGTGGGAGTGTGTGTGTTTTGCTCACAATAGTATTCAATAGCCAAATGTGCAAGAGAGTCTCCTTGAACCTATCACACACCCTTAAATAGCCTCCTCAAAGAAACTAGCCATTATTGCACTTGGAGTTGCTGAAAACGTAACCACCAGACCACTTTTAGTCATCGCCGTCGGACTATAGTAGGTGGTCCAATGCTTTGAAAGTCAACTGTTGGCACGCAGGAAAGGCCACCACCGGACCACTCGCCTTGGTCTGGTGCCTTAGTCTTAAGCTTCGTCCGACGCGCTCATGTTAGCTTCAGCCTCAACACAGTAAGCAACCGACCTCCGGACTAGTCCACCGGACTATGCCAAGTATTCCAGAGCCCTCACTGAGTCTTGTCAATTTTATGCAGGGAGCACCCGAGCTCCGGACCACCTCGTCGGACCTGACCACCAGACCATGTCGATTAGTCCGACACATGTCTTGATCTTCTGCTGACTGTTGACCGAGCCTCCGGACCACTCTTCTATGGTCCGGAGCACCACTTTGCCACTGGTCCTACGCTTCTCTGAAGTTGGGCCAGTGCTAGGAGCAGGCACCGGACCACTTTCCATGGTCCGACGCTCCTAAGCCAACTAGTCCGATGCGTCTATCTTGGTCTGAATTTCTTCTCTTTTGCTTCCCTTGATCTCATGTGCCACCACGAAGTGTTTCACTAACTTGTGCATGTGTGTGGCATATTTTATCAAGTTTTACAAGGGTTGCTCATTAGGTTTTAGATGCAATGCAATTATGATCAACCTAATGGCACTTGATAGTTGTAACCACTAACTATTTTCCCCTCTTAATAGTACGGTTACCTATCCTAAATGTGATCACACCCACTAGGTATCTTGATCACCAAACCAAAAAGCCCTAGCTTATACCTTTGCCTTGTATAGCCTTTAGGGTCTCCTCCTCTTCTCTTCTTCTCCAAGTGTGGAACCTTTCTAGCTTTCACCTTAGCCTCCTATCCTCCATCACTTTTCTTCTTCATCTTCTCCATAGGGCACTTAACCTACTCAACCACTTAGAGCTAGGTTAGTACATAGGTTTCATGAATTACCCAAAACACTAGAGATCTTTCAGCCGCCGACATGGTCAACAGTGACGAACGACGAGGGGCCGCCGATGGGATCGACGGCGAGGAGTGACAAGGGGCCGTCGACGGGGTCGGTGGCGAAGGACGACGAGGGCCACCAACGGGATCGGCGGCGAAGGACGACGAGGGTCACCAACGTGGTCGGCGGCGAAGAACGACGAGGGTCGCCGACGGGATCGACGGCGAGGGCCGATGAGGGCTGCCGATTGGATCGATGGTGAAGGGCAACGAGAGCCGCGGATTGGATCGACGGCGAAGAACGACGAGGAGCGACGAGGGGCCGCCGACATAGTCGGCGGCGAATGACGAGGGTCGCCGACAGGATCAATGGCGAGGGGCAACGAGGGCAGCCGATCGGATCGACGGCCAAGGGCGACGAGGGCCACCAACAGGATAGATGGCGGGGGGCGACGAGGGACGCCAACGGGATCGACGGAGAGGGGCAACCAGGGCCGCCGATCGGATCGACGACAATTAACGACAAAGGGCCGCCGTCGTGGTCGGCGATGAAGAATGACGAGGGCCGCCGATGGGATCGACGGCGAGGGGCAATGAGGGTCGTCAACGAGATCCGTCGATGAGGACCCTCGACGGGGAAGATGATCGATTGGCGAGCCATGATGTTGTTGCACACACCCCCTACCTGGTGCGCCAACTGTCGACGAAATACGCGTCGCAGTATACCTAGGGGGTACCCCATGGTAGTAGATTGTAGGCGGAGGTGTGGCGACGACGATCAAGCGTAACACAGAGAGCGTAGACACGACGATTTAGATAGATTCAGGCTGACAAATCACCGTAACACCCTACGTCCTGTGTTTTGGTGGCTGGATTGATATGAGTATTAGGTTAGATGAGATGTATATTTTATCTAAGAGATTGTGTTTTGGGGGTCCCCTGTCCCTCCTTATATATGCTGAAGGGACAGGGTTACAAGTAAAGTAGTCAATATGGTACTATTCGTGCGGTGCACGTCGTGTGCTGCACGTCTACGTCTTGTGGGCTAGGCCATCTTCTGGTCAGTAGGCCCATAATGTCCCTGGGGATATGCCGAGGTAATATCCCCAACAGGAAGAACCTCAGGAACTCGAGGAGTTCTGCAAATATAGGTGACGGTTGGCAGCAAGACTCTACTGACCACTTTCTTCGTCATTGATGGAGATAGTTCATACTGTCTGCTCTTGGGAAGAGACTAGATTCATGCCAACTGTTGTATCCCATCTACAATGCATCAGCTAGCAGTGTGGTGGCTGGATAATGACAAACTTGAGGTCATTCTGACCGACGACTCGATTTCCATAGCAACCGTTGACCCTGCTTACTACGATTTGAACGATTATGCATATGACTACGTCTCTGGTAGGAGGATGCAAGAAGACTGCCTCACTTTCAACAGTGTGATTTAACAGCCAATCCAAGCAGCCAGCTTAAAGAAAATGGCATAATGCATTCACCAATCGATGACGATGAATGCAAGATGGGCAAGGGGTTTATGTCGGCTGATGACTTAGATGCTGTTGATATTGGAGATGGTGACAAGTCAAGGCCGACATACATCAGTGCTAGATTAGATCCCAAGTTTGGCTTAGGAGTATTACGAGATGCCTGGTCTTGACCGAAAGTTGGTTGATCGTTTGCCAATTAAGGATGGATATCGGCCAGTTAAGCAGCACCCTAGAAGAATCAAAGCCAAAGTCATGGCCGATGTGAAAACCGAAATCACTCAGTTGTATGAAGCAAAGTTCATTCAGTAAGGCAGATACGCCGAATGGATCGCCAACGTCGTCCCTATGTACAAGAAGAATGGAAAAATGAGAGTTTGTATTGACTTCAGGCACCTCAACAAAGCTACCCCAATGGATGGATACCCAATACCAGTGGCCGACATGTTGGTTGATGCAGCAGTATGCCATAGAGTGATCAGTTTTATGGATGGCAATGCCTAATACAATGAGATCTTCATGGAAAAAAGACATCCACAAGAACACATTTAGGTGTCCAGGTGCGCTAGGACTATACGTGTGGGTAGTCATGACCTTTGGGTTGAAGAATGCCGGTGCAACTTATCAGAGAGCCATGAATTATATCTTTCATAAGTTGATCGGCAAAACGGTAGAGGTCTACATCGACAACGTAGTTGTGAAGTCCAAAGAGTAATGAGAGCACCTTGAAGATCTCAGAGCCACCTTGGAGTGTGCAAGACAAAATGGTTTGAGGTTGAACCCTCACAAGTGTGCGTTTGGGTAACAGCTAGACAATTCCTAGGCTTCATGGTGCATGAGAAAGGGATCGAGATTGGTCAGAAAAGCTTCGATGCAATCAACAAGGTTGTACCACCAACTACGATGACCGAGTATCAATCTTTGATCAGAACGATTAACTTCATCAGGAGATTCATATCGAATTTATGAGCCAAGATATTGTCGTTCTTAGTGTTGCTGAAGCTCAAAAGCAACCAGGAGTTTAAGTGGGGTAACGAACAGCAGAAGGCTTTCGAGGAGATCAAGGAATATTTGATGTCTCCTCCACTGCTGATTCCTCCTCGTAGAGGAAAGCCTTTCGGGATGTACGTAGTAGCCAATGACCATTCCATTAGATCGGCTCTGATACAAGAATTTGAAGGGAAGGAGAGAGTGGTGTTCTACTTGAGCCAGAGGCTGCTCGATCTTGAGACAAGCTATTCTCCCACTAAGAAGCTATGCTTATGCCTATAATTTTTCCTGCACCAAGCTTTGTCATTACCTGCTATCTTCCAAGTGCATGGTGGTGTCAAAGTTCGATGTGATCAAATACATATTGTCTATGCCTATTCTAAATGGGAGAATTGGCAAGTGGATCCTTGTACTATCGGAATTTGACTTGAGATATGAATCGGCTAAGGCAGTCAAAGGCCAGGTAATGACCGACTTTGTCACTCATCATCGCGAGAAGGAGATCAACTAGTGGACATGACTCCATGGGCACTATTCTTTGATGCGTCTACCTACAAGCAAGGAGGATGCATTGGAATTGTCCTGATTTCGCCTCGGGGGGCAAGCCTAGAGTATGTTTTCCCGATCAGACCGACGACTACCAACAACCAGGCGGAGTATGAAGCCCTTCTCAAAGGATTGCGACTATTGCGAGAAATAGAGGCTGAAGCATTTGAGATTTTGGGGATTCTCAGCAGGTAGTTAATTAGAGAATTGCAGGAAGCTGTACTGGTCTATGGGCAGGAAGTTGTACTGCCATGGGAGGTGAGTGCTGGGTCTCAGAGAATTGCACAGTAGGATAATCTAGGACTAGATGATTACAAGAACATCATGATAGACAACCTTGATGATCTGAGTATGCATCATTTGGGAGCCCTAGAGAACATTGAAGCTAATAAACTCAGGGTCGCCAAGTACTATGATCAGAAGGTGATAGAAAAGAGGTTCAGTCAGGGTGACTTACTTTGGAAAGTCATTTTCCCATCAGAACTATGGACAATAAATACGATAGATGGTCACCAAACTTGGAAGGTACCTATCGGATTACAAGAGGTGCCCCTGGTAATGCTTACTTTTATGAAACTCTTAGGGAGAAAAGTACTCTATAGCGCTTAACAGAAAATATTTTAAGAAGTATTACCCGAGCATATGGGTCGACACATTATAGTCGATCAGGTTAGATAGTCGATATGAGATATATCGCCTTCAGCGCAAAAATGATCAACCTAGCTAGATGGGAGGTTGATGATAGTTGATGGAGTACATATCGCCTTTAGACCAAAAAATATAAAAGGAACAAAGGCACATCAGAGAGCTCTGATGAAGCAGAGGCATATATTGGAGACAAAGTCAATACACTAATGGATCATTTTATTGATCTATGCCTATTATAGACTAATTGCCAAGGAACACTTTGTTGACAATGTCCTCGACACGAGTGATACTAACTACCGCCTCGCTGTGCTCCCGGAAGGCTTCCTAGAGGTCTTTGTGTTCTTTAGGGCCCTCGTTCCTCAGAAATCCAGGCTCTATGTCCTGGAGGTTGATGTCAGAGGTGGCCTCAGCGGCGGCGAGGGCCACAACAGTTCCATGACAGACACCGTTGAAAGGTCCTATGCGATGGCAAGAGGGGGGGTGAATAGCCTAATTTAAAAATCTACAAAGAAACCTCAATAACAATGTTAGATAACTAAGAAGCGAAGCAAAACTTTCTCTAGCCTAGTGGATGTTGCGAAGCCACCTATCCACAAATGCTAGCTTAATATCTCTAAGAGACACGCAATTCCTACACAAGCTAATAAGCTAGATAGCTAAGCAACTAGCACAACCTAATATCTTTACTAAGTAAGAACTAGAGTGAGATAGATGAATTTTACCGCCGTGTAGAGGAGTGGATGAACCAATCAAGTGATCACCAAGACAACCAAACAATCACTATGAGCACAAAGAGGTTGACACTTGATTTTCTTCCGAGGTTCACTAGTTTGCCAACTAGCTAGTCCCCGTTGTGGCAAGACACTCACTTGGAGGTTCACACGCTAATTGGCATCACACGCCAAACCCGTCACCAGGTGCCGCACAACCAACACAAGATGAGGCTATTGAAATGCCACGAGTGTTGGTATTTCTTATGACAATTGGATAAATCCGCAAGCGCATAGATTATACCGATGTAGCACTTCACCGGGAGTATTCCAGGTATCGTACTTTCCTTAGGGAACGATAGTGATCTAACTAGGATTAAAGATATGTCCTATGATGGATCAAGGGAGATTATGATAACTAGGTTGAGAGGTTCAAGATAGCATAGAAGTCTAACAAGGGATAGCTGGTTATACTGGCCTTATCGGCCCTTCTTTTGCAAGAGGTGACGGGATAGATCAGAAAGAGGGCAAAACTCTAACCGGACTGCGCTGTCAAGTTGTATTGAAGCCTTACCTTTTAAGAACTTATCTGACACACGTGGTGGAATACAAAGACTAGATAGAGTTTTCACCTTCTACTAGCATCCACAAACAATCCATGCGATAAGCGGTTTACAAAGGAAAGATTAAGTTTAGACACCATGTCTACGCTAATCTTACTACTTTAACCTTGGCCTAAGATTAAAGCACTTTACTCAGAGCAAAGCGATGATCAAGCGCGAAAAGTTGTAAAATAGCTAAACTAGATTTAGAACACTGAATACTATAAAGAACTCAAAAGAAGTCACTTACAAGTGCTAAACTTACAAGAGACTCGCATCCGCTAAGGAAGAAGTCCGGAGAAGATTCCTGACAGACCCGGGGCTTTCTCCAGAAGGATCTCCTCACTCTCCTCCAACCAGCATAACACTACTGAATAGCTCCGCTAAGAGGCTAGAGAGTAGTTTCTCCAATGAGGCATGAAATGAATAGGGAGCTCTAGGGGTCTATTTATAGCTAGAGGTGGAGTAGGAGCTACTCTGGTGCCACGTCAGCGATCTGCGTCATCTTCATCAAGCACCGTTGGATCCAACCGACCTCTGTACCGCCTAAGCATAAAGGGTGTTGATTTCCATCATGTGGGGAGTGAGTGAGGCGGTTGAGGGAGTGAAACCGCCTTAGGGGGGTTTCGGCCGACCCCCCCACTGACATGTGGGCCCTCCCTGGTCTTCTAGAAGGTGAACCAATACTCAGGGGGCTAAGTGGGGTCTGTTTGGCCCCACCTTTGGTTCGGTCGAATGCCTATAGTGGGCTCTAGCCCACCTCTGCTTCCTGGGTACTGGTCCCACCTGTCATATGTCTTGGATGTTGGTTCTGAGTTGAGTTGTCACGTTAATCTTCTTGATGTCGGCCCACTAGCTCCCAAAAGGCCCCATTTGTCATGACCTGCATCAAAGAGTCAAGGGACATGTCGAACCAATTATTTGGCATAATATATTCAGGTTATGCTTGTTTTCCTTTGGAAATGAGGATGTTGACGGTATTTTGATGGTGACAAAATAGCTCTTAATTACCGTCAACAAGATCCCCCATACTTACCTCTTTGCTCGTTCTCGAGTAAAGGTTAAAAGATAACAAGACTATGCTATTCAAAGTATAAAGCAAGCATAAAGATTTACTCAAGACCTTTTGTCATACCAATGGGATATGTGGTGTTGGCTAACATATGTCCTTGAGAAGTTGAGAAATGGAACAGATCTTCATGGCAAAGCCATCTTCCCAAATCATATTTTAGTACTTGGAGTTTTTGATAATTTTTTCAAAAGAAACCTCTAAGTCACTCAAGGTGCATATTTCCTTACCAAGGCATAAAAGGACTGCCTTCTTTTGTATCTCCCTATTTCTATATTTCTAAATGGCTTATCTGGAGCTTAGGTAGGGATGAACACAGTAGCAAACTTGCATCACTTATGTTGTAAAGTCAAAACAAGGATCCAAGGAGAAGAATGTCATAATTCTAGATCAAGATGTGCATGTGTGTGAACAATGGTATTGATCTAACTTGTACTCCTTAGCTATGTATATGATCTCTCTAATTTAAGATTACTTGAGACATGGCTATCATGATAGATTTTTTTTGAATTGAAGAGCTTTGCTCATCACCATTTTTTTTCATCTATGATAGCCATCTCTCTTTTTGGAAGAATATAGGGAAGAAATCATAACATTTATTTCAAGAGTATTTACTGGATGATCATGGATCATGTAAATGGACATGCATGTTTTTGCGTACTTCCAGTGTAGAAGCAACTAAAATATGTGGCGTGCACGTGATCTTGATCTTTGAACTATGATATAATTCTCAACAAGGGTCACAGGGTTTGACCAAACTCAAAGCAATCACAAGAAGCATTTGAGGAAGGTTTTGAACATGCATAAGAATTTGTGGCTTTGGTAGGATTTTTCTTACTATAGAGGAGTAGTGGCATTATGGTTTTATGACATTTTCAAAAATTAATCTCCAAGAACTTTAAACAGAAATGGTATGAATCATGAGCCGAGACTATATCACATTAATCAACAACTTAGTCCATATGATTTTCCTATCAAAGTATTTTCCCACTAGCATAATCAAAAAGCAAGAATTTGCCTTTATGACTCTTTTGCTCTTTAAAAAGTCATAGATCATGTCACTTTTCAAAATTTTAATTTCCGAATGCGATCCTCTTGTTTTATTAAATATTAAAAGGAATTTAAACTAAGTGATAAGTTTCACGAATATATTATTTTTATTTTATTTTTATTATTAATTTTTTTGAAGGGAAAGTGAATAAACAAATGAAAAAGTATGGAGAAAAGGGGAGAGACGTGGCAAACCAGTCAGATTTGAAGTTTGAATTTGAAAGGGTGCTGGCTGGTGGGTCCAGGCCCTAGAAGTACGTTCGGTCGAACGTCTTCAGAGCCATTTGGCCACTTCGATCTCTGCATTTGAATTCCTTACCTTTGAATGTTGATGTGCTCTGAACTTTCTGAATTTTTGCCTCAAATGTGATTCGGCTGAACCAAAAAGGTGGCCATTTTGGTCCATATTTTTTCTGGTACGTGTCATGGCTGTGTTCAGCATGATTCAGTGATCCTTTTGATGTTTTGACAAGTTGGAGTGTCGACCGAACTCCCCCATACTTGTTTCGGAGCATGCTGAATTCAGTGACAGAGCAGACATCAAATGCAGGGGTTCTGCTGGGCAAAATACCAGCAGAACCAAACATTTTTTATTCAATTCAAATTTTTGTAGGCACACATTACATTGATGAAAGGGAAACTGAACAAACTAAATTGGAAAATAAACCTAAGTGCCTATCTTATTTGTGGACTAGTGATCTATGGAGATAGAGGAGCAAAAAGATCCTCTCTCTCGATGGCTTGGGCAAGACGTTTGATCTTCGCATTGGTGCTAATGTAAAGGGCCCTAAAGTTAGCCTCAAGATCAAGACGTGCCATCCTTTCTTCGGATGCATGCTCTGCTAACTTAGTGTTATTTTCCCTAAGCCTAGCCACTACGCGCAACAACTTTTCCATATCACTCTCTTCATCTTCGTCCTCAAACTGGCCTGGGGGCCAGAGATGGATGGTGTCTTGCTAGTCTGCCGGATGGTCTTATGAGACTCCTCTGTATCGAGGGATCTGCGCACCCCCTTCCTCTCCTCGGAGGTGAGAGGAGGGACGAGGACCTTGCCTCTCCCCGGTCCACCTTGGGCCTTTTGAACCCGCATCCCCAGCGGTGTTGATGGGGAGTACGAGTGGGTGTAACCCGTGCTCGTCTGGCCCTCGGTGGAGGGGATGAGCGCCTTCTTCACACCCAATTGGCCGGTGGTCGGCCTTTTGGGCGTTACTGGTCGCGCAACAGGCTTGTTGAGGTTGCGGCGCAGAGACATCGACTGAGCGATGCTCCGCATCCTCTCCGAGTTCGACTGCCCGGTCAGCCGACCCCCTGTAGGGGAGTTCAGCTGCGCCGGTGGTGGTGCCATGGAAAGGGGAGTGACGTCGAGCACCTCGACGGCCATGGCGTTGACGTTGATGTCTTCATTGGTCTTGGACGGGCTTCCAAAGAACGGAACGAGCGGTGCCTTGCCATTGTTGCGCGGTGGAGCCATTGTGGTGGTCAAGGAAGTGTGAAAGATTGCAAATGGTGCTGGTGGTGCTGCTGGTTGTGAAAGAAAATAAGGTGGAAGGAGGAAGGAGAAGGAGAAGGGGTTAAGAAGAAGAGAAACAACGCTCGGGGCCTTTGCTTTCACTCGGATCGCGATGAAAATAGAAGGGGAGCATTGGCCCAACGCTCATGCGCGTCTGGGCATTTGAACGAGTTTGAACTACGTTCGGTTGAATGCCTTTTGAAAGTTTTTGAATGAAGGCGCCCGGTTTCGAACTTAATCGGGTCAGGTGAGTCAGCTCATGAAGTTTCGGGTTGTTTGGCCCAAACTTACATTCGGCCGAACCACTAAAGTGGCCAAATGGGTCGATCTTTCACGAGGGGAGAGTCAAGGCTAAGTCTAGGCTATTTCTAAGGTCCTTTTCGAAATTTGAAAAAAAGTTAAAACATGTAGATTTTAGTTCTAATTTGGATTAAGAACAAAATCTATCATATCAATTTCTTGCTCAGGAATTTCATGCTCATAGAAAATTTTAAGATGTTGGCCATTTACCTTGAACATTTTGTCGTCGTCGTCCTGGAGTGTGATTGCTCCATGAGTTGCGGCATTGGCGACGAGGTATGGCCCTTCCCATTTTCTTTTTAGTTTCCCGTGACCGAAGAGCTTGAATCTTGAGTTGAATAGCAAGACTTTGTCTCCTAGGTTGAATTCCTTGACCTTGATTCTTTTGTCATGCCATTTCTTAGTTCTCTCCTTGTATATCCTGGCATTATGGTATGCTTTCTCTCTCCATTCTTCTAACTCGGAGATTTGTATTTTCCTAAATTTTTCAGCTGCTGGCAGGTCCATGTTCCATTTCTTGATTGCCCAATGTGCTTTGAACTCTAGTTCCACAGACAAATGGCATGTCTTCCCGTATACAAGTTGGTATGGTGTCATACCAATTGGGGTCTTGTATGCGGTCCTATATGTCCATAATGCCTCTGGTAGCTTGTGATTCCAAGCCGTACCCATCTCTTCAACAGTCTTTTGCAGAATGTTCTTGATTTGTTTGTTGGATGTTTCTGCTTGACCACTTGTTTGAGGATGGTATGGAGTTGCAACATTGTGTCGGATTCCTTGATTGGTGAGGAACTGGCGGAAACCTTTGTCAATGAAGTGAGATCCCCATCACTTATGACTAACTTTTGGGTTCCAAATCTGGGGAATATCACTTCATGGAACATTCTCTTTGAATTGGCTCCATCAGCTTTGCGGTAGGGTAATGCTTCTACCCATTTGGACACGTAGTGCACCGCTACTAAGATATACTCATACCCTTTTGATGGAGGAAAGGGCCCCATATAGTCGATGCCCCATACATCAAAGAGCTCAACTTGTAGGTTGTTGGTAAGTTGCATGGCATCTCGGGCATTGATGTTCCTGTGCTTCTGGCACCTTGCACATTTTCTGACATAGTCATGGGTATCCTTGTACATGGTTGGCCAAAAGAACCCACTCTGCCAAATCTTAGCATGAGTTCTGAATGCTCCATAGTGACCTCCGTACTCTGCTCCGTGGCATCTTTCCATAATCTTGATTGCCTCCTCCATAGATATGCATCTTCTTAGCAATCCATCATTGCATACTCTATAGAGGTATGGTTCATCCTAGAGATGCACTCGACTCTTTTGAACTAGTTTCTTCATATCTACCCCTGGTGGTACATGGCCTGCAACCATAAAGTTGACTATATTTGCATACCAGGGGTTGGAGTCCGTCACCTTGAGGAGTGTGTCATCTCTGAGGAAATCATCGATGGGTAAATTCTGTGCTTCTTTGAATTGCATTCTAGACAAATGATTGGCAACCGAATTTTCTACTCCCTTTTTATCTTTTATTTCAAGAACAAATTCTTGGAGTAGCAGGATCCATCTTATTAAGCGTGGTTTAGCATCTTTCTTAGTGAGCAAGTACTTAAGAGCAACATGATCTGTATAAACAATGACTTTTGCTCCTACTAAGTAAGATATAAACTTGTCTATAGCAAAAACAACGACCAACAACTCTTTTTCAGTTGTTGCATAGTTTAGCTGTGGCCCTGTCAAAGTTTTGCTTGCATATGAAATAGCATGATGCTTCTTATATTTGGTTTGGCATAATCACTAGCATCACACACTATTTCGAAGGGGAGCTTCCAATCAGGGGGTTGAATGATTGGAGCTGAGATGAGTGCTTTCTTGAGGATGTAGAAAGAATCTAAGCACTCGTCATTGAAGTCAAAGGCATCTTTGGCTAGCAGGCTTCTTAAAGGACGGGAAATTTGAGAAAAATCTTATATGAACCGTCTTTAAAAGCCCGCATGGCCAAGGAAGCTACGAATTCCCTTGACATTCGTGGGAGGTGGAAGTTGTTCTATGACTTCAATCTTGGCTCTATCCACTTCTATTCCACGTTCGGATACTCTATGTCCTAGCACTATGCCTTCACGAACCATGAAGTGGCATTTCTCCTAGTTCAGGACTAAGTGCTTTTCTTCACATTTCTGTAAGACTCTGTCCTGTCCAGATTCTCAAGGCAATCATCAAAAGTCTTTCCATAGACGGAGAAATCGTCCATGAAAACTTCCATGATTTCTTCGATTATATCGGAGAAAATGGACATCATGCACCTTTGAAAAGAAGCAAGAGCATTGCATAGGCCGAAAGACATTCGCCTATATGCATATGTTCCATAGGGGCATGTGAAAGTGGTCTTACTTTGATCATCGGGGTGAATCGGTATTTGATGATATCCTGAATAACCATCAAGAAAACAAAAGAAAGAATGCTTTGCAAGCCGTTCCAACATCTCATCGATGAAGGGTAATGAGAAGTGACCTTTCTTTGTAGCCTTATTAAGTCTCCAATAATCTATACACATTCTCCAACCCCGTGATGGTTCGTTGAGGAATCAACTTGTTCTTGTCATTTGGAACGACCGTCATACCTCCCTTCTTAGGCGCAACTTGCACATGGCTAACCCATTCACTGTGAGGAATGGGGTAGATGATCCCCGCATGCAAGAGTTTCAAGACTTCCTTCTTTACTACTTCTCTCATCGCATTGTTCAATCTACGCTGGGGCTCTCTAGAGGGTAGAGCCTCGGGTTCTATTGGGATGCGACGTGTGCAAAGAGCGGGACTAATGCCCTTGAGGTCTTGAAGAGAGTAGCCTAAGACTGACTGATGCTTTTCTAAGATGGTAAGGAGTTTGAAAGACTCTTCAGGAGAGAGTTTGTCACTGATAATCATTGGGGCCTCTCGATCGTCATTTAGAAAGGCATACTTTGAACCAGCTGGAAAGGGTTTAAGTTCTACAGAGGGCATAGATGAGGGATCGGATTTCTCCAGATCTATGGGTTCTTCTAGATCGTCTTCTTCCTGGATGAAAACTTCGGCTTCTTCTTCTAGATTAGGATGAGATGATTCTAGAAGAGATGCAACCATCATTGGTGAGCGGAATTGGTGAGTTTGATGCTACTCCCAAGATGACCCTTAAGACTTCCATCAAGAGATCCATCAATGAATCTCATGAGTGGATGTCCAATTAACAAGTCGAATTCCTCTATATCAAATATAAAGAAGTTTAAGAGGATATTGACTTTGTTAATTAGCGTAGGAATGGTCTGTGCGATCCCCTGACTCTCAATTAATTGTCCTGAAGAGAGCTTCAAGAACTTGTTGGTTGTAGTCAGTTTTACATTGCCTAGGAGGGCATTAGCTAATGACTTAGACATAATGCTTACTCCTACGGCTGGATCGTAAAGAGAGTGTAACTTGGTTCTATTGATCTGACAGGGAATGGTTGTGGAGGAAGAAAGAATTCGAATTGGCTCGAATGAAGATTTGACCTCTTCTAACCATTCATTGCTCATGATGGACGCTAGCTCTTGAACCGTCTCCTGGATATAGGCTTCCTCTATGAGACTAGGGATGTGGCGATTCAGAGCTTTTCGAGTAGTAGACTTCTTTTGCACAGATTGATTCAAGGCATTTCCGAAATCGGAAAATAGATCAGCCTCGATATCAAGGGGGAATTCCAAGGGGTGAATTTATTCTTCCCCTTTGGTGGTTTAAGTTCGATAGCAGAATCTTGAGATATAAAGGGAAGAATTTTGGCTATCGATGTTGTTTCTATTATGGGGGCTGGTTTTTGTTCTTTTGTGGGTCCTTCATAATAAACGTTAGTATAAGGGGTGTTATCAAGAATCTTCGTAAGAGGACTCTTCCCTGCACTAACAGGTAAACACAGGAAGGCTCCCCCGGAAGATATGTCAAGAAGTTGTGCAAAATCTCTGCTAAGACCACCATAAAAATGTTGTAACAATATAGGATCAGTTATAGCGAGATCAGGGCCTGAAGATACTAGATCTGTCATACGGGCCCATGCATCACCCAGAAATTCTTTCTCTCTTTGCGAGAAAGTTATGATCTCATTTCGAAGACGAATGACGCAAGGGATAGGGAAGAATGCCAAACAGAATTTAGGCATCAATTTTTCCCAATCTCCTTTCACGTTATCTACATGGCGAGTGTACCATCGTTTGGCTATTCCCGTTAAAGAGAACGGAAATAGCTTCCACTTAAGAGTACCTGGCCTCATTCCTTGGATGTGGACACATGAACAAAGTTGTTCAAAGTCATGTATATGAGTATAGGGATTTTTGTCTTCGTCCCCAGAAAATGGTTTTTCCTGAACCATCTCTATGAGACTCGGGCGAAGCTCATAACGAATGGCCAACACGGCCTGAGATGATTTAGGTGGCTCCAAGCTAGCGCCCATTGGAGCACCATATTCGATAAGTGGGGTTTGATCCATATGTGTATGTGGAGTGATAAGATGAATTCAAACAAAAGATAAAATAGGACCAAAGGGTACTAGTTAAAAGCAACCGTTCCCCGGCAACGGCGCCATAAATGCTTGTTGGTATTTCTTATGACTATTGGATAAATATGCAAGCGCACAGATTATACCAATGTAGCACTTCACCGGGAGTATTCCAGGTATCGTATTTTCCTCAGGGAACGATAGTGATCTAACTAGGATTAAAGATATGTCCTATGATGGATCAAGGGAGATTATGATAACTGGGTTGAAAGGTTCAAGATAGCACAAAAGTCTAACAAGGGATAGCTGGTTATACTGGCCTTATCGGCCCTTCTCTTGCAAGAGGCGACAGGATAGATCTTACTACTTTAACCTTGGCCTAAGATTAAAGCACTTTACTCAAAGCAAAGCGATGATCAAGCGCGAAAAGTTGTATAACAGCTAAACCAGATTTAGAACACTGAATACTATAAAGAACTCAGAAGAAGTCACTTACAAGTGCTAAACTTACAAGAGACTCGCATCCGCTAAGGAAGAAGTCCGGAGAAGATTCCCGACAGACCCGGGGCTTTCTCCAGAAGGATCTCCTCACTCTCCTCCAACCAGTATAACACTACTGAAGAGCTCCGCTAAGAGGCTAGAGAGTAGTTTCTCCAATGAGGCATGAAATGAATAGGGAGCTCTAGGGGTCTATTTATAGCTAGAGGAGGAGTAGGGGCTGCTCCGGTGCCACGTCAGCGATCTGCGTCACCTTCATCATGCACCGTTGGATCCAACCGACCTCAGAACTGCATAAGCATCAAGGGTGTTGATTTCAATCATGTGGGGAGTGACTGAGGCGGTTGAGGGAGTGAAACTGCCTTAGGGGGATTCGGCCGAACCCCCGTCTGGCATGTGGGCCCTCCCTGGTCTCCTAGAAGGTGAACCAATACTCAGGGGGCTAAGTGGGCCTGGTTGGCGCCACCTTTGGGTCGGCCGAATGCCTATAGTGGGCTCTGGCCCACCTCTGCCTCCTGGGTACTGGTCCCACCTATCATATGTCTTGGATGTTGGTTCTGAGTTGAGTTGTCGCGTTAATCTTCTTGATGTGGGCCCACTGGCTCCCAAAAGGCGCCATTTGTCATTACTTGCATCAAATAGTCAAGGGACACGTGGAACCAATTATTTGGCATAATATATTCAGGTTATGCTTGTTTTCCTTTGGAAATGAGGATGTTGACGGTATTTTGATGGCGACAAAATAGCTCTTAATTACCGTCAGCAACGAGCAATCCACTAGAGTTACCTTTGTGATCTTCCGCGGGGAAGGCACAAGAACCCCTCACAATCAACTTATAGTCGACGAAGCACAATCACCAAGCTTCTCGATCTACCTCCGCTACCCCAAACCGTATAGGTGATGGCAATCACCAAGAGCAACAAGAAATCCGCAGCGAGAACGCCTCCCAAGTGCCACTAGATGCAAGCTATATGCAAAATGCACTTGGATCACTCAATCTCTTTTGGAAATTCACTAACCAAGCATGGAGATGAGTGGGAGGGAGCTTGCTCAGCTCAAAGGAGTCTCAAGATGTTCAAATGTGCGAGAGAGTGACCCTAGAGCTGGCAAACACATATTTATAACTCCCCTCAAAGTCTTCTAGCCGTTGGGCTGAAAAGTTGGCGACGGACGCTCTTCACGGGGGCGACGGATGCTCCGTAGCAGCGTCTGATGCCTTGTTAGAGCTAGCCGTTGAGATATGTTTTGAAATACTTAGGCCGACGGACGCTCCGTCGCCAGCGTCCAACGCGATCGTCCGACGTAACAAGCAGAGAGAGACAAAGAGCTCCAGAAATTGTCGGACGCGTCTGTCGCCTCATCGACCGACGCTCCTTAGCGTCCGACGCTCCGAGCAGAGAGGACCACAGAGCTCCTTATTCCGTCAGACGCCTCTTCTATGTTTCTGATTCTTCCACCTTTGCTCCAAATTTCCAAGCACTAAGTTTCCACTTTAGTGAGCAGGTCTTGCCATGTTTTACATGTCAATTCACATGGAGTAAGTCACTAGGTCCTAAATGCACATGCAATATAGATAACACCTAGTGGCACTCAACAAACCGTAATCACTTTTGAATTCCCCTCTGTAACACTCTAAAACTCTGAATGTCAGTTTGATTAGGGTTTATTAGTGTGGTCTTTGTTAGATTTATTTAACTTGGTTAATTAAAACTAAAATCAATCCTAGTAAATGAACATATGTTGTTGCATTCATGCCGCCGCATTGTTTTCCTATTTGCTTTGTTGGTGGTGTCTTTTCTCTAACCGTTGTCGCTAACCCTAACCTCTAGCTCCTTCCTATCTAACTCCTTTTCGCTTTCGCCTTAACCTAGACTAACCTAACCAGCTCTAGAGAGCGCTAACACACCCAAGACTCTTTGGGCTAGCTCCTGGCCAGCTCTGCCATCCTTCTAGCCAACCACAGCCAGCTCAGGCCCTGCCTAGCCAGCCATAGCCGGCAACAGCCAGCTCCACCCGACCATAGCCCGCTCTGGCCCCTCCCCAGTCGGCCGGGCTCAGCAACCACTTGCCTAGCGTAGCTGGCCGCACAGCGCACCGGCCCAGGCCGATCTAGCTGGTCGTGGCCTCCTCTCAGCTGGCCAAGCCCCTTCCTAGCAAGCTAGCGCAGCAGCAGCAGCGACAGCCCGTCCCAGCCGGCCTGGCACAGCAGTGAAACGGCCCGCAGCTAGCCCCAGCTCGCCAACTCGCGCGCCCGCACCGCGTGGCCCAGCAGACGGCCTAGCTCCACGCCACGCAGCAGAGCTGACGGCCTGGCCCCACGCGACAGCCGCCTTGCTCTTCTTCCCCAACGGAACGCGCATAATCCGCCGCGAGCCGCCTCTACTCCACTGCGCGCGCTGCGTGTGACCCGAGGACCGCCGTCCCTATAAGAGGGAGTGCCCAGAACCCCGTGCCCCTTTCCCAACCCTAGCCTCCGCCTTCGGTCTACTTTGCTTGGTCTTCCACCGAGAAATAGAGCGCCACCGCCGTTCCGTCGCCATGCCACTCGGCCCCGCGAAACGCCTCGGTAAGCCTCGTGTCGGCTTCGCGATGCTGCGACGACCCTTCCCCCTCTCTTCTTCTTTGCGTTGGAGGCTCACCCGGGCTCGCCGCCATTTGCAGGAGGAACAGAGCCGCCCTCGCACGTCGCCAGCCGTCTCTGCGTCGTCTCCGCCCGCGTGAAGCCCCTAGGTGAGCTCGCGGTTCACCCCTCTCTCTCTCGGACTTTTCCGTTTGGAGTTTGGTGCCCTGGAGCACCGGTTCGGCCAACTCCGGTGAGCCCCAGCCGCCGGCCATGGCCTCCCGCCGCGTCGGCTCCCTCTGCTCCGGGCAGACCTCTCCACAACTGCTCAATCTGAGGCGAGCGGCTCAGATTAGATCCCGCCGAAGCGGTATCCTCGCGGTCCACCGTGGACCAGTGGACGCGGTCCGCGGCCTCGGTCCACCGGCCGGTCCACGGCTCCGCCCTATCCCGCGCCGCCGCGTGGCACGCCGACGTCTCGCCGACGTCATGCTGACGTCAGCCCGCAACCAGCCGCGCCCTTTTGCTAAAGAGACCCCGGCTTTTTGCTTTTCATCCCGCAGTCCAGATCTGATCTGTTTAATCCTTTTTCCTAATTTATTTTAATTCAAAATGAATTCATCTTTTTACAGAACTACCACTCAACTTCTATAGCTCATATCTCTCTCGTTTTAACTCCGTTTTCAGTGGTTCAAGTTCCTATAGATTCGTATCGTCGTGTAGAATAATTCTATACTGTTGTTTACCTCTGTTGTTCAATGTGGTGTACTGTTTCTTATTTAAGTTTGTTTGCTTGCATGTTTTTCTCCTATGCGTGATGATTGTTGCAGTTAGAGCCCGATCCTTCGGTGAAGGAAGAGGAGCAGGCTCTTGAGTAGTTCGACCAGCCCAAGCATGACCAAGGCAAGTGCAGACACCATTTGATCATATTGTACCTACTTACATTAATGCACCTTATTTTTCATGCATGTGTCTAAACTTGTGAAACCCTAGATCATGAATAGGATTGTTGTACCTTCCTTGCTCACCTGGGGTTTACCTTTTATCAACTTAAAGTAGCTATGCTTAGTCTCTTTACCCACTTTAGCATATGTTGGAAAATCTAAACCTATTAACTGCTACTAAAAGTGAATCAATGGTTGATGAAACATGGTGATGATGTGATCTCTCATACAGTTGGATTTAGTTGGTTCAAAGGGGGAACGAGTATTGGTGTGAGACCGGTGTTATAGGGTACTCGTATCTTCAACCCTAAGAGCAGGTTTGTGGAGCGGCCACCTGGGACATCCATGCAGCTTCAAGCTACATGGCTCTAGCTTGGCTAAATAACCGGACAACCACTAGTAGGGTGTGGCTTACCGAGTAGGCGTAGGGGAGTAGCCCATGTAATGAATATTAAGTTGCGGTCGACCGGGTTCCATGGCTATGGGGACGACTTCTGGCGTGTGGGACAAACCCAACGGGTTGCATCCTATTAGTTGGACCCTGCGAAAGGTCTCATAGTGGACCCTGCCGACCTTCCTAGCTACCTCGGGCGAAAGGGCAACCACGACTTGGAGTGAAAGTGCACACCTTTGCAGAGTAAATCTGATATATTAGCTGCGCTCACAGTCAAGAGCGGCCTGGATCCTCACATGGACAGAGTCATTCTTTGCTCAACTTATTTCTGGCTTGAGAGAGATCATGGTTGGATTGCGGTGAAGTGTTTATGGTTGGTTACACATGAGAGCTCGAGGTTGCTACCTCGAGTGTTGGGATTGCTATCCCTGTTGCTGAGGAGATGCGGAGTTGCTACTCCGTGGTGTGGCCGAAGTTGCTACTTCTGGCATGGTGCTCTTTAATGATGATCTTACCTTTTAATCACTGGGTTGGGTTTTCTTAACCACTTATAGTAAATAGGTTGTTTTAATAAAAGATTGTCAACTAAAATGCTAAATGCAGTCAACCGAGTCAGCTTTACCTTGTTAAGCCTTGTATGTCATTTACTTTCCGTCTGTACTTGTTGAGTTCGACATGAACTCACCCTTGCTATAATCACATAAAGGCTGGGTAGAAGATCAAGACTGGGATGAGGAGTTCCCCGAGGACATCGACAGGTGTTAGGCTCGTGTGTCGCTGCCATCGACCTTCCTGTGGCAAGATGGCTCCAGCTTCGCGTCGACTTAGTTCGTTTTACCTTTCCGCTAGACTTTGATCAAGGCTTGTAATAAAGTACTCTTTTATATTCGTTTAAGCTTTTGTTTCGAACATTGTTCTATGTATCATTGATGACGTCGATATATGTGTGTAATTCTTGATCCTGGCACACATGTATTATGCATTTGGTCTCTTTTCTGAACCAGGTGTGACAGAAATGGTATCAGAGCCGTGTTGACCGTAGGACACGCAGCCTAGTTAGAAATGGATGTCTTAGTTGTCTCTAGTCAGCCTAGGATGTCTCTATATCATCATATCATTATCTCATACTACTTTGCAAAATTTCTATACATATAACTAGCCTTTATATATCATTGATGCATATATTGTTTACTTATTATACCCTTGGTTATGTATATGCATTGTTATATTGTTTTACTTCACACAAATACCACATATTAGCATGTTACTCATTGATTCCATACTTTTACTACATTATTTTTTTTAGTTATTGATTTATTGCATAACTTTATTTTATCATCCACCCAGATCATTTATTTATATCTGTTGCATCTTTTGATCTTATGCATATCTTTAGATGGCCCGACAGAAGTTGACTTGCCGCAAGACCTCCGTGGCTTACCGTCCTCAGCGTGTAGTGGAGTTTCCTCTGACAGGAAACGTGGACCACTACATCTTCGCCCGCAGTCAGCACCTAGATGATGGCTCCAACATCCAGCAGGGAGCACCCGCAGGTGGTCAGCAGGATCCACAGGCTCTGTAGCCTCAGCACAAGCTGAGAACCAGAACCAGCAGGCGCCCAACCAGGGTGCTGGAGGAGGAGATCTAGGCGATGACGGCGACCTAGACTCCAGTGAGGGATCTGGAGGAGGAGAACCAGGAGGACCTGCCGCAGGAGGTGGCCAGTTCCAGGCCCAGGGTGGATGGACTGTGACTATCGGTACCCGTGATGGAGGAGACTGTTTGTTCCATCATCAGCTTCTCGACCTCCTACACCAGCAGTATGGCATGGGCATGTATGCCATGGAGTACCGAAGCGAGCACTGGAGTCACCTAGTGTACCCTACCTACTGGAGAGTCTGCGCACACGTGGGCAGGCCAAGCTCCCACCTCCATACTCTTCGGGTGGTTTCTGTCCACGAGGCTCCTGCAGCACGTTCTACACTGATGGCAGGCATCAGTGATGCTGCTCGTCAGGCTTTCTTCGCCTATCGGGAGCACTTCTTCGAGCTCATCGGTCAGGACGAGTACCGCTACTACCCTCAATGTCGCCGTGGTGAGTTGGCGGCCAGGATTGCATCTACAGCAGGAGAGTAGAGTCCCAGGATGACTCCTACAGTGCGGTTGTTGGCGATCACCAACACCGAGCTCAACGCTACCTTGGTTGAGATCCATCAGCTATGTCAGCGCCAAGAGGAGGACAAGAGAGTGTATGCTCAGCTGCTAGCACACGTCACCGGCCAGGCGCCCATATCACCTCAGTGGACTGCTATCTCTCCAGCTCGTGAAGACCCCCACTACGGTGATGCTAGTGGTCGCACTAGGATGGATTAGGAAGTCCAGTTCCTCAATTTCCAGTTAGTTCACGTCTAGTGTGTTAGTTCGATGCTTAGTTTGTGAGTCAGTGGTGAGTCTTGTCTTAGGTTTGGTTTGCTTGAGTTGAGTGATGAGTTGAACTATTATTATGGTCTTGTGTGATTCGTTCTTTGTAATGATTGCAGCGATGACTGTGGGGTGATGTCCACAGCTTCGTTTGAACAAGTTAAAATTTATTTAACGAATAGCTAGTTTGGGGTTTATGATATCTCTCAGTGTGCTTTATCATGTCTCATATCAGTTATCTTTTACCATATCAGTCACGCCTTATCTGTTTTGTATAAGAGGATGATACAGTTGTTCCTTTTATCACCTGGTTTATCAGTATGAGTTACTTTTGTCAGTTGTTACTTTATGATGAAACAGAGAAGTATACTTGTTATATTCTATCACTGAGCAGATGTTGTACCTTGAGATCTATGTATTTATACCATTATGTTTATACAACAGATGCCAACTACTAGGAGAGGTGCCGCTGGACAGCCTATTGTTGACAGCAATGATAGCAACAACAACAACAACAACGACAGCAATGGAACACCACCACCACCTCCACCTCCAATCCCTGGGACAGTGAAGCAGTTCATGGTCATGCAGACGCAGCTGATGCAGGGCATGGCTCAAATCATGAACAACATACATAACAACCAGAACAGTGGTGGGAACTTCAGCAACGCCCCTCCAAGGGACAAGCATGGGGAGTTCATGAAGGGACGACCCCCTTTCTTCTCCAACTGCACTGATCCACTGCAGGCCAATGATTGGCTGAAAGCGGTGGAGAAGCAACTCCTCATCGTCCAATGCAACGATAGGGAGAAGGTCCCGTATGGATCAGGACAGCTTCAGGGGTCCACACAGGATTGGTGGGACACCTACCGCCTCAACCAAGCTGACCCTGATGCTATCACTTGGGATCAATTCAAGGAGGCCTTCCAGGCACACCATGTGCCTGCTGGTCTTGTTTGCGTGAAGAGGAAGGAGTTCCTATCACTCAAAAGGGCTCCATGTCTGTTTGTGAGTATCATGACAAGTTCACCCAATTGTCACGCTACGCACTTAGGGATGTGGGAAATGACACCGACAAGCAGGAGCTCTTCTTGGAAGGACTCAATGATGGTCTGCAGTACATGCTGACCAATACCCAGTATGACAGCTTCCAGGAGCTGGTGGACCGGGTGCTTGCTTTGGAAAGTAGACGCCATAAGATGGAGGATAAGAAGAGGAAATCCAACTTCCTCCCACAGCAATACAGCAACCGCCCCCGCTTCAACAATCAGCAGGGAACTCCCCCTTGCCCAGCATATCAGTCGGGAAGTCAGAGTCAGGGACAACGTTCCAACACCCAGGTGCAGCGCTCTGGTTACCAGAACCCCCTCCCTCAAGCTTCTACCAACACCTAGGTGAAGAACAGTGCCCCCAATGCCAACTCCAGCAATGCTTGCTTCAAGTGTGGAGCACTAGGACACTATGCCAATGCTTGACCCAAGAAGCAGGTGTTGAATGGTCCCCCACCCTAGGCACGCAACTCCAACCAGGGACCTGTTCAGAGGCCCCAGAATGCTAGAGTGAACCACGTCAAGGTGGAGACTGCTGAGGTAGCTACAGATGTTGTGTATGGTATGTTCCCCATCAACTCCTACCCTGCTTCTGTTTTATTCGATACTGGAGCATCTCATACATTCATAAGTAAGAACTTTGTAGAAAGGAACAACATAAGTACTAGCATGATGGATAACTACCTCATAGTCAAGTCACCTGGGGGAAAGATGAACACCAACATAGTGTGTCTTGGTTTAACCATTAAAATAAGGGGGTAGACTTTCTAGTTAATCCCATTGTCATTCATTCTGAGGGGTTGGATCTGATTTTGGGAATGAGGTGGTTAGCAAAGTTTGAAGGAGTGATATAGTGTGCAACCAAAACTGTTTTTCTTACTGTACCCAATGGAGATAGACTGGAAGTGGTAGTGGCTATGACTCCAAATGGTCAGAGATCAGTGAATCATATTAGTCTGGGAGAAGTTGAGGATATCCGAGTTGTGAATGAGTTTCCGGATGTTTTCTCCGATGATTTGCCAGGTATGCCACCTCAACGTGACATAGAGTTTCTTATTGATTTATTACCTGGTACTGCACCTATTTCAAAAAGACGATATAGAATGGCTGTTAATGAAATAGAAGAATTAAAGACCTAGCTTAGAGAACTTCAATCTAAAGGGTATATTCATCCTAGTTCATCACCTTGGGGAGCCCCAGTGATCTATGTAGAAAAGAAAGATGGTACACAGAGGATGTGTGTGGATTATATGTCACTTAATGAGGTCACCATTAAAAATAAGTACCCCCTACCTAGAATTGATGACCTTTCTGACCAACTAAAAGGAGCTTGTGTGTTCTCCAAGATAGATTTGAGATCAGGGTATCATCAGTTGAGAATCAGACCTAGTGATATTCCAAAGACTGCCTTCACCACTAGATATGGGTTATATGAGTATACAGTTATGTCTTTCGGGTTGACCAATGCACCAACTTACTTTATGTACATGATGAATAAAGTATTCATGGAATATCTGGATAAATTTGTTATGGTCTTCATTGATGATATTCTAATTTACTCCAAGAATGAGGAGGAACATGAGGAACATCTGAGGTTAGTATCGTAGAAGTTGAGGGAACATCAGCTTTATGCTAAGCTGAGCAAGTGTGAATTCTGGTTGAAGGAAGTGTCTTTCCTTGGCCATGTCATCTCTAATGGTGGAGTAGCTATCAGCTAGAAGAATGTGTCGGATGTGCTCAAATGGTTGCCACCTCAGACAGTTAGTGAGATCAGAAGTTTCTTGGGAATGGAAGGTTACTATAGAAGGTTCATTGAAGGCTTCTCTAGTATTGCCAAGCCTATGACAGTCCTGTTAGAAAAGGGAAGAGCATTCAAGTGGGCTGATCAATGTCAAGCTAGTTTTGAGGAATTGAAAAAGAGGTTGACTACCGCACCGGTCTTGACCCTACCTGATGTGTCAAAGAGTTTCTCCATCTATTGTGATGCATCTCGACTAGGTTTGGGTTGTGTGTTAATGCAGGAAGGGAAAGTCATAGCTTATGCTTCACGATAGTTGAAGAAGCATGAACTTAACTACCCTACTCACGACTTGGAACTTGCAACAGTGGTACACTCATTGAAGATCTAGAGACATTATATCTTGGGTCACAAGTGTGACATTTATACCGATCATAAGAGCCTTAAATACATTTTCACTCAGAATGATTTAAACTTGAGGCAGAAAAGATGGCTTAAGTTGATTAGGGATTATGAGTTGGAAATTCACTATCATCCCGGAAAGGCTAATGTAGTAGCTAATGCTCTTAGCAGGAAGTTTCAGGTGAATATGTTAGAAGTAAGGGATTTTCCACCACAGTTAGTAACAGAGTTAGCTCATCTTAATCTTAGCTTTGTTGCAAATTCACAAGGTGTTGCTATGAGTGTGGAGCCCACACTAAGCAAGGAAATCAGGGATGGTCAGAAAGATGATGAGAGAATCCAAGAGATAGTTGAGCTTATTAAGGATAATAAGGCTCCGGGTTTTCGGATAGATGATGAAGGTATTGTTTGGTTCAAGCAACGGTTATGTGTGCCCAATATCCAGAGAATCAAGGATACTATACTTAAGGAAGTTCATGAGTTATCATATTCCATTCACCCTAGAGGTACCAAAATGTATCAAGATCTGAAAGAATCTTATTGGTGGTATGGTATGAAAAGGGATATTGGTGAGTATGTAGCTGTGTGTGACACCTATCAGCGAGTTAAGGCAGAACATCAAAGACCAGCTGGATTACTTCAACCACTGAAGGTGCCTGAACGGAAGTAGGATGAGATTGGTATGGACTTCATAACAGGTTTTCCACGTACACAGAAAGGTCATGATTCAATCTGGGTAATTGTGGATTGGTTGACCAAGGTTTCTCATTTTCTACCAGTCAGAACTACAGATAGTGGAGCTCGACTAGCCGAGCTATACATGGCAAAGATGGTTTGTGCACATGGAGTACCTAAGAGAATTGTATCTGATAGAGGGACACAATTCACTTCTCGTTTCTAGGAAAAGTTGCATGAAGCACTTGGTACTCAGCTCAAATTCAGCACAGCCTACCATCCTCAGACAGATGGATAGACAGAGAGAACGAATTAGATATTGAAAGATATGTTGAGATCGTGCGCTCTGCAGAATAGTAACAGTTGGGATAATAGTTTGCCTTATGCAGAATTCTCTTATAACAACAGTTACCAGGCCAGTCTCCAAATGTCACCATTTGAGGCCTTATATGGGAGGAAATGTAGAACACCTCTGTTCTGGGATTAGGTCGAAGAAAGACAAGTCTTTAGGCCCGATGCTTTGAGAGAAGCAGATGAGCAGGTGCAGATGATCAGGAGGAATCTGAAAGCAGCTCAATCTAGGCAGAAGAGTTATGCAAATGTACGTCGTAGAGAGTTATCGTTCGAGGTAGGTGACCATGTGTATCTCAAGGTGTCACCTGTCCGTGGACTCAAGAGGTTTAGAATCAAAGGGAAATTAGCACCAAGGTATATTGGTCCTTTTAAGATTCTAGACAAGAGAGGTGAAGTGGCTTATCAGCTGGACCTAGTGTTCACGATGTGTTCCATGTTTCTCAGTTTAAGAAATGCTTATGTGTACCTGAGGAACAGTTACCTATGGAGGTGTTGAATGTGAAAGAGGCTCTAACCTATGATGAGGGTCCCGATAAGATCTTGGAAGTGGCAGAAAGAGTTACTCGGAATAAGACAGTCAGGATATGTAAAGTGCAATGGAAGCATCATTTTGAAGATGAAGCCACATGGGAAAGAGAAGAGGATTTGAAAGAAGCATATCCAGATTGGAATCTAGAATCTTCTTAATCTCGAGGACGAGATTCTCTTAAGGGGGTTAGGTTTGTAACACCCTAAAACTCTGAATGCCAATTTGATTAGGGTTTATTAGTGTGGTCTTTGTTAGATGCATTTAACTTGGTTAATTAAAACTAAAATCAATCCTAGTCAATGAACATATGTTGTTGCATTCAAGCCGCCGCATTGTTTTCCTCTTTGCTTTGCTAGTGGTGTCTTTTCTCTAACCGTTGTCGCTAACCCTAACCTCTAGCTCCTTCCTATCTAACTCCTTTTCGCTTTCGCCTTAACCTAGACTAACCTAACCAGCTCCAGAGAGCGCTAACACACCCAAGACTCTTTGGGCTAGCTCCTGGCTAGCTCTGCCACCCTTCTGGCCAACCACAGCCAGCTCAGGCCCTGCCTAGCCAGCCATAGCCGGCCACAGCCAGCTCCAGCCGGCCCCTACCCAGCCGGCCGGGCTTAGCAGCCACATGCCTAGCGCAGCCGGCTGCACAGCGCACCGGCCCAGGCCGATCCAGCCGGCCAAGCCCCTTCCCAGAAGCTAGCGCAGCAGCAGCGGCGGCAACCTGTCCCAGTTGGCCCGACAAAGCAGTGAAATGGCCCGCAGCCAGCCCCAGCTCGCCAACGCGCGCACGCGCCCGCACCGCGTGGCCTAGCAGATGGCCCAGCTCCACGCCGCGCAGCAGTTCTGACGGCCTGGCCCCACGCGACAGCCGCCTTGCTCTTCTTCCCGAACGGAACGCGCATAATCCGCCGCGAGCCGCCTCTGCTCCGCTCCGCGCGCTGCGCGTGACCCGAGGACCGCTGTCCCTATAAGAGGGAGTGCCCAGAACCCCGCGCCGCTTTCCCAACCCTAGCCGCCGCCTTCGCTCTGCTCTGCTTGGTCTTCCACTGAGAAACAGAGCGTCGCCGCCGCCGCTCCGTCACCGTGCCGCTCGGCCCCGCGAAACGCCTCAGTAAGCCTCGCGTCGGCTTCACGATGCCGCGACGACCCTTACCCCTCTCTTCTTCTTTGCGTTGGAGGCTCACCCGGGCTCGCCCCCATTTGCAGGAGGAACAGAGCCGCCCTCGCACGTCACCAGCTGTCTCTGCGTCGTCTCCGCCCGCGTGAAGCTTCTAGGTGAGCTCGCGGTTGACCCTCTCTCTCCTGGACTTTTCCGTTTGGAGTTTCGTGCCCTGGAGAGCCGGTTCGGCCAACTCCAGTGAGCCCCAGCCGCCGGCTATGGCCTCCCACCACGTCGACTCCCTCTACTCCGGCCGGACCTCTCCACCACCGCCCGATCTTAGCCAAGAGGCTCAGATTAGATCCCGCCAAAGCGGTATCCTCGCGGTCCACCGTGGACCAGTGGACGCGGTCCGCGGCCTTGGTCCACCAGACGGTCCACGGCTCCGCCCTATCCCGCGCCGCCGCGTGGCACGCCGACGTCGCGCCGACATCATGCTGATGTCACCCCGCAACCAGCCACGCTCTTTTCCTAAAGAGACCCCCGACTTTTTTTATGACGACCCGTAGGGTTCGCTGTCTAATCTTTCGATGAGAGATGGTGCATAATTCGATTGGTGAATGGAGATGACATTCACGGCTCGACTACAACCGTCCACGGACGCTGCGCCTTAGCAACCAATACACCACCTCCGAGGGTTGTCGCGATCTTGCGGCGTGACATCCAGCCACTAGGGCTCCCGTCCTGCAAGCAATCGAAGAACCAGCAAGAACAAGATGAACAAGCACTCAATTGCAAGATGAATATGAAGGGTTTAATCTAAGGACACAATATGGTGAGGTTCTGATGACAATCAGACGGACGGTTGATCCAACATGCGCGCTGAAAGGCGGTAGCAATGGCTAACTCGACGAAACAAAACCTAAACTGTTTATGGCGGCTCTAAAGACTTATAAGGAGTTGGGAGGATGACCACAAGGGTGTTCGGGTCGTTCCCCAACCCTAGGATGCGTCCCTAATGGACCCAACTTGATACATGGGCCATCAGCCCAAATTAAGGTGACGCAACAACGGTGGACAGAAAAGGACTCGGTACAAAAACGACTACTCTGGATGTGTCCGATAAGATATAGACTTGGTTCTAGATCCGTTGGAAAGTAGACTTGATAAGTTTTCCAAAAAGTGCAAGAATGTCCTAATCGGAGTTTGTATGAAGTCGTGGCATCCATCACAAGTTTGTGTTGTCCTGCAGTCCAAATCCAGCTAGCGCCCATTCCGTGTCCCGCTGATCCTCTCCATTGTTCCTGAGCAAAACAAGAGTGCACGTGTCTCCATTGTCTAAATATAATGGACAAGAGTTTGAGAATGAACTTACTTGATGGTTGAGTTCACGGGCACGAGCATGAGTAATAGGACCAAGTGGTGCTGGAGATGGTGTTGGTGTGGTGTTGATGTCCTCATCATCCTCCCCTTCTTGCATTTGAGTCGTCCTCGACTCAAGCTCATCTTCCTCTCCCAAATATGGCTTCAAATCTGCAATGTTAAATGTGGGACTAATCCCAAAAGCTATAGGAAGATCACGCTTATATGCATTCTCATTAATACGTTTTAGCACTTTAAATGGTCCATCAGCTCTAGGCAGCAATTTAGATTTTCTCAATTCAGGAAACCTATCCTTTCTCAAATGCAACCAAACCAAATCACCAGGTTAAAAAATCAATTGCTTTCTACCTTTATCACCAGCAAGCTTATACTTAGCATTCATACGCTCTATGTTTTCTTTAGTTGTTTCATGCAATTTTAACATCAACTCAGCACGTTCCTTAGCATCAAAATTCAATTGTTCAGAAGTTAGTAGAGGCATTAAATCAATAGGAGCACATGGTAACAAGCCATAAACAACCTCAAATGGGCACATCTTGGTAGTAGAATGCAATAAACGATTATAAGCAAACTCAATATGAGGCAAACAATCTTCCCACATCTTAATATTCTTCTTTAAAACAACCCTTAACATAGTAGACAAAGTTCTATTCATAACTTCAGTTTGACCATCAGTTTGGGGATGGCATGTGGTAGAAAATAAAAGCTTAGTCCCCAATTTACCCCATAAAGTTCTCCAAAAATGGCTAAGAAATTTAGCATCTCGATCAGAAACAATTGTATTTGGCACACCATGCAAACGAACAACTTCGCGAAAGAACAAATTAGCAATATGTGTAGCATCATCAGTTTTATGACAAGGTATAAAGTGTGTCATCTTAGAAAATCTATACACAACACAAAAACACTATCACGGCCCTTCCTAGTCCTTGGCAATCCCAAAACAAAATCTATAGAAATATCTTCCCAAGGTGCGTTAGGAACAGGTAGAGGCATATACAAACCGTGGGGATGTAATCGTAACTTTGCCTTCTGACAAGTTGTGTAGCGAGCAACAAATCGCTCCACGTCTCTCCTCATCTTTGGCCAAAAGAAATGACCAGCAAGTATGTCCTCCGTCTTCTTTGCTCCAAAATGTCCCATCAAGCCACCTCCATGCGCTTCCTGAAGCAACAACAAACGAACGGAGCTAGCTGGGATGCATAGCTTGTTAGCTCTAAACACAAAGCCATCATTTAGAACAAATTTATTCCATGCTTTTCCATCCTTACATTGCAGCAACACGTCTTTAAAATCATTATCATGTATGTATTGTTGTTTAATTGTTTCCAAACCAAAGATCTTATAGTCAAGTTGTGTTAATAAAGTATATCTCCTAGACAAAGCATCAGCAATGATATTCTCTTTCCCTTTCTTGTGCTTAATGATATAAGGAAAAGATTCAATAAATTCAACCCACTTAGCATGTCTACGGTTCAGTTTTACTTGACTACGAATATGCTTTAACGATTCATGATCAGAATGAATAACAAATTCTTTGGGCCACAAATAATGTTGTCATGTTTCTAATGTTCGCATGAGAGCATACAATTCCTTATCATAAGTAGAATAATTCAGAAGAGGCCCACTTAGTTTCTCACTAAAATATGCAATGGGTTTACCTTCTTGTAACAAAATACCACCCAATCCAATTCCACTAGCATCACATTCAAGTTCAAAAGTCTTATTAAAATCAGGAAGTTGGAGAATAGGTGCATTTGTCAACTTATCTTTCAACATGTTGAAGGCATTCTCTTGTGGGGTTCCCCAAGAAAACACGACTCCCTTCTTCGTAAGCTCATTCAATGGTGCAGCAATGGTACTGAAATCCTGCACAAAGCGATGATAGAACCCAACAAGTCCTAGAAAACTCCGCACTTGGGTGATAGTCTTTGGTACTGACCAACCCTGTATAGCGTCCACCTTGGCTTTATCAACCTCAATTCCCTGTGGATTAACAACATAGCCAAGAAAAGAAACACAATTTGTGCAAAAGGTGCACTTATCAAGGTTACCAAATAAACGTGCCTCCCGTAGAGCTTTAAAAACAACACGTAAATGATCAATATGTTCTTCCATAGATTTGCTGTAAATTAATATATCATCAAAATAAACAACAACAAATCTTCCAATGAAAGCACGCAAAACCTCATTCATCAATCTCATGAAGGTACTAGGTGCATTAGTTAACCCAAAAGGCATGACTAACCACTCATACAAACCAAACTTAGTTTTGAAAGCAGTTTTCCATTCATCTCCCAATTTCATGCGAATCTGATGATACCCGCTATGCAAATCGACTTTGGAAAACACAACAGCACCAGTCAATTAATCTAGCATGTCATCTAATCGTGGAATTGGATGACGATATCGAATAGTAATATTATTAATAGCCCGACAATCCACACACATACGCCACGATCCATCTTTCTTAGGCACTAAAATAACCGGAACAACACAATGACTTAGAGACTCACGTATGTAACCTTTGCCGAGGAGTTCTTGCACTTGACGCTGAATCTCCTTTGTTTCTTCTGGATTGGTCCTATATGGTGCACGGTTGGGCAATGAGGCACCAGGAATCAGGTCAATTTGGTGCTCAATGCCTCGAAGTGGTGGTAGGCCCGATGGTATTTCACTTGGGAACACATCCGAATACTCCTGCAAAATGTTAGCGACAGGAGGAGGCAAAGAACGCTGCATATCATGAAGGGAAATCAATACCTCTTTGCATACTATAGCATAAGCAACAGTAGTGGAAGCATTCAACTCATTAATATCAGATTTAGTAGCAAGCAAACAATTTCCTTTCAATTTTATCTCCTCTTTCATATCAGCAACAGATTGGTCATTTTTATTGCTCTCACTTTTAGCTTTTGAGGCTTTAGCTACATCATCTTGCATAATAGCTTCAGGGGACATAGGATGCAACACAATTTTTCTATCATGGTATAGAAAAGAATATTGATTTGTTCTATCATAATGCATAGAATCTCTATCAAATTGCCAAGGTCGACCTAGTAGCACATTACAAGCTTGCATAGGCACAACATCACATTCAACCACATCTTTATAGGATCCAATGGAAAAATTGATTCGCACAAGTCTAGTTACCTTTGCCTTACCTCTGTTATTTAACCATTGAATGTAATATGGATGTGGGTGTGGTTTGGTGGTAAGTGCAAGCTTCTCCACCATGTCACCGCTTGCCAAGTTGTTGCAGCTACCTCCATCGATGATCATGTGACATGAACGCTCCTTGACGACACACTTTGTTTGGAACAACGTGTGTCGCTGATTTTGCTCTACCTTCTCCATTTGTGCACTAAGCACACGCTGTACAATGAGGCTCTCATAGCGGTCGACTTCACCTGCATTAATATGTTCTTCTATACATTCTTCACTACCTGCATGGTCAGCGACAAGCAATGCAAGTGTATCTTCATCAAAATCACTAGCGGACGAATACTCACCATTATCTTTGACGACCATAACGCGCTTGCTGGAACACTCACGCATCACATGTCCATATCCCTGGCACCGGTGACACTGAATGTCTCTCGTTCTACCTGTCGATGCTACAGACGAAGCACTTGCACTAGGCTTCTGGGCTGTCTTGGCTACTGAATTTGTGGGAGTAGCACTAGGCTTGTCACTTGAGGATGGCATAGTAGCACGTGTGCGGGGCTGCTATGAATTTGTCTTCCCTGCAGAAAAGTTATTCCGAACACTAGCATGTCGCCCCTGCACTTCCCTTTCAGCTTTACAAGCAAGATGAAACAAACGAGTTACATTAGTGTACTCTTTATATGAAAGGATGTCCTGAATTTCACGATTTAACCCACCCAAAAGTCTTGCCATAGCAGGTTCCTCATCCTCCTCTAAATTACAACGCAACATACCCATTTGTAATTCTTGATAATACTCTTCTACACTTTTAGTACCTTGTCTTAGTTGTTGCAGTTTATGTAGCAAATCCCGTGCATAGTAAGAAGGAACAAATCTAGCCCTCATGATTTTTTTAAAGCATCCCAAGTATGTGGTATGTTATTAGGATTTTTCTTACTATACTCTATCCACCATACAGTAGCAAAGTCAGTAAACTCACTAGTAGCAGCCCTAACCGTGTATTCTCAGGAAATTTGTGACATGCAAACTTTTGGTCAACAGCAATTTCCTATGAAATGTATGCATCAGGATCATACTTACCATCAAAAGGAGGTATTTTAAATTTAATCCTACTGAAAGCATCATTGTTATTATGTACCTCACATCGACGGTGACCCATACCTCTCCGATTAAAGCGTAGGCGATGTCGATCACGAAAGTCATTGTTATCAAGGTCCATATCACCAGAGTAAGCATCCTCGTCATTATCTTCGACTCGCTCCTCATCCTTGTGATCGTCATTATGTTGACCCTTGCCTTTTGTATGGAAGTCATCAAAACGACTGAGAAGAGCGGCAAGGCTTTTGTCCATACGAGCAACCGATGCTTCGACTCCTGTAAGCTTGGTGGTGGTGGCAAGTTGGGCGGCATCTAGTTGCCCAATCTTGTCATTGGTCATCTGTAAATCTCCATCGAGTCCTTCTGTATGCAGCTGCACTTGCCTTGTAAAATGTTGAATGATGCCCTTGGTGCGTGGAGATTGCGGCATGTTGTTATTATCCTCTGTTCCTGACATGGTTTAGAGGACAAGAACAACAAGAAAACAGGTGAAGAAATAAAAGCCCTACAACTATTAGGATGTAGCTACAGCAAGGCACTCGCTCTCAACCTGTTTCTCAAGTTCTTACCAGTTCTTACCTTGCTCAGCAGGAGGGGTCAACAACCAGCAAGCCTGCAACCTTGGAAGTGAATGTATCGGTACCGCAGAAACAACACCTATCAAGTTGTAGGCGAGTATGGGGAGCTATAGGTGGCAAATGTTATGCTCAAGGACAAATACTAGCACCACGTTAGATTAAAAAGCGAGTTGAATAATCGTTCAAAGGTGGTACTGTGCTGGTCCTAGCCTAGACCGTACTAGAGACGCGAGCCTAGACACAAAGAGAGTCACAAACACCACCTATCCAAAGGAGAGAAACACAAAGATCAACCCCCTTTTTTCTGTTTTTTTTGTTCTTTTTTATGCTTTTTTTTGCTTGCTTTTTTTTTGCTTTTTTTTTCTTTTTTTTTCAGGGATCCTCAAAATTGATTATATGAACAAAGAGATGTCAAAATAGCAATTCACCACACACACACACTCTCTCTCTCTCTCTAAAGTAAGTTTCGCTATAATATGGTATGAAACTTGTAGTCCCGACTTGTAGTGCGCGAACTTAATTATGGAAAACAACTCGGACGGAGGCAATTTATAGCAGCGAATACCAGGGTAGTACTCGGACTTGATTCCCGAAATCAACTCAGACTCGAACTTGACAGCAGTGAATACCAGGGTAGTACTCGGACTCGATTCCAGAAAACAACTCAAACTCGAACTGGACAGCCGCGAATACCAGGGTAGTACTCGGACTCGAACTTAACAGCAACGAAATCTACTTAGACTCGGACTAGAACGTGACAAGAACTCGAAACTCTAAAGGACTATAACTAAAACCAGCAACTTGACACAACCGATGCAACCGACGACTCAACAAGCCCTAACTAAGTAGTACTAGCAAAAGGCTCAACGGGTTTATGGGATTACGAAAACTAATCTACTATTTTTTTTCTGGCTTTTCTGGACTATAGGAAATTTTTTTTGTGAAGAATTGGAAGTCTCTCACCAATAAACCTTGCTCTGATTACCAACTGATGACGACCCATAGGGTTCGTTGTCTGATCTTTCAATGAGAGATGGTGGATAACTCGATTGGTGAATGGAGATGACGTTCACGGCTCGACTACAACCATCCACGGACGCTGCGCCTTAGCAACCGATACACCACCTCCGATGGTTGTCGCGATCTTGCGGCGTGACAACCAGCCACTAGGGCTCCCGTCCTGCAAGCAATCGAAGAACCAGCAAGAACAAGATGAACAAATACTGAATTGTAAGATGAATATGAAGGGTTTAATCTGAGGACACAATATGGTGAGGTTTTGATGACAATCAGACAGACGGTTGATCCAACACGCGCGCTGAAAGGCGGTAGCAATGGCTAACTCGACGAAACAAAACCTAAACTGTTTGTGGCGGCTCTAAAGACTTATAAGGAGTTGGGAGGACGACCACAAGGGTGTTGGGGTCGTTCCCCAACCCTAGGACGCGTCCCTAATGGACCCAACTTGATACATGGGCCATGAGCCCAAATTAAGGTGACACAGCACCGGTGGACAGAAAAGGACTCGGTACAAAAACGACTACTCTGGATGTGTCCAATAAGATATAGCCTTGGTTCTGGATCCGTTGGAAAGTAGACTTGATAAGTTTTCCAAAAAGTGCGAGAATGTCCCAATCGGAGTTTGTATGAAGTCGTGGCAGCCATCACAAGTTTGTGTTGTCCTGCAGTCCAAATCCAGCTAGCGCCCATCCCGTGTCCCGCTGATCCTCTCCATTGTTCCTGAGCAAAACAAGAGTGCACGTATCTCCATTGTCTAAATATAATGTACAAGAGTTTGAGAATGAACTTACTTGATGGTTGAGTTCACGGGCACGAGCACGAGTAATAGGACCAAGTGGTGCTGGAGATGGTGTTGGTCTGGTGTTGATGTCCTCTTCATTTTTGCTTTTCAACCCGCAACTTTTATACCTACTTACATTAATGCACCTTATTTTTCATGCATGTGTCTAAACCTGTGAAACCCTAGATCATGAATAGGATTGTTGTACCTTCCTTGCTCACCTGGGTTTACCTTTTATCAACTTAAAGTAGCTATGCTTAGTCGCTTTAAAGTAGATATGTTGGCAAATCTAAAGCTGTTAACTGCTACTAAAAGTGAATCAATGGTTGATGAAACATGATGTCGATGTGATCTCTCGTACAGTTGGATTTAGTTGGTTCAAAGGGGGAACGAATATTGGTGTGAGACCGGTGTTACCGGGTACTCGTATCTTCTCTCCCTGAGAGCCGGTTTGTGGAGCGGCCACCTAGGACATCCATGCAGCTTCAAGCTATATGGCTCTGGCTTGACTAAATAACAGTCCAACCACTAGTAGGGTGTGGCTTACCGAGTAGGCGTAGGGGAGTAGCCCATGTAATGAATATTAAGTTGCGGTCGACCGGGTTCCATGGCTAATGGGACGGCTTCCGTCGTGTGGGCCAAACCCTACACGTTGCATCCTATTAGTTGGACCCTACGAAAGGTATCATAGTGGACCCTGCCGACCTTCCTAGGTAGAGGGTTAAGAGGCTAGCTACCTCGGGCGAAAGGGCAACCACGACTTGCAGTGAAAGTGCACACCTCTACAGAGTAAATCTGATATATCAGCCGCACTCACGGTCAAGAGCGGCCTGGATCCTCACACGGCCAGAGTCATTCTTTGCTCAACTTATTTCTGGCTTGAGAGAGATCATGGTTGGATGGCGGTGAAGAGCTTATGGTTGGTTACACATGAGAGTTCGAGGTTGCTACCTCGAGTGTTGGGATTGCTATCCCTGTTGCTGAGGAGATGCGGAGTTGCTACTCCATGGTGTGGCCGAAGTTGCTACTTCTGGCATGGTGCTCTTTATTGATGATCTTACCTTTTAATCACTGGGTTGGGTTTTCTTAACCACATATAGTAAATAGGTTGTTTTAATAAAATATTGTCAACTAAAATGCTAAATGCAGTCAACCGAGTCAGCTTCACCTTGTTAAGCCTTGCATGTCATTTACTTTCCGACTATACTTGTTGAATTCGACATGAACTCACCCTTGCTGTAATCACATAAAGGCTGGGTAGAAGATCAAGACTGGGATGAGGAGTTCCCCGAGGACATCGATGGGTGTTAGGCTCGTGTGTCGCTGTCGTCGACCTTCTTTTGGCGAGATGGCTCCAGCTTCACGTCAACTTAGTTCATTTTACCTTTCCGCTAGACTTTGATCAAGGCTTGTAATAAAGTACTCTTTTATATTCGTTTATGATTTTGTTTCGAACATTGTGCTATGTATCATTGATGACGTCAATATATGTGTGTAATTCTCGATCCTGGCACACATGTATTATGCATTCGGTCTCTTTTCTGAACCGGGTGTGACACCCTCTTAATGGTACGGTTGACTAACCTAAATTTGATCACACCCACTTGGTGTCTTGACCACAAAAATAAAAGCCATAGCTAATACCTCTGCCTTGAATTGCTTAGGGTCTTTTCACTTTCCTTCTTCTCCAAGTGTGAGCTCTTCACCATTTAGCTTCCTTGCTAGCTCCATCACTTGTCATCATCTTCCTTATGTGTACTAGACCTACTCATTCACTTAGAGCTAGGTTAGTACTTTAGGTTTCATCAATTATCCAAAACACTACAGATCTCTCAATCTCCCCCTTTTTGGTAATTGATGACAACCCATATAAAATGATATGAAATATGATTTTGTTTTTAACTTTGAAATGCTTGACACCACTTGGATGAAATGATTAAGAAAGATAGTGGTCAATCATTTCCAAGTTGGTTTGATAGTGTTAACTCCCCCTACATGTGTGCACTTCTATGAATAAGAATCAAGCTTTGCACACATGCTTAGATAGAACTTTTGGGAGAAGTAAACACAAGCAAACTATGACATGATCCTAAGGTATAAGAAATGGACCTTTGAAGCGTGATATCAATCGAAGTGCGCCAATCATACAACCCTTAGCAACATGGTTAGCTTGAATCCAATTGGATAAACACAAGATATTTTAAGGTTCTAGCTAACACCTATACATGCTAGTGATCAAAATATCAATCAAGATTTATACTAGCCATGTACCACACAAGCAAGTCATATTGAATTGAAATTCAACGCAAGCAAACATATGTGGAATGCACATCCAAATGCAACAACTTGTGCATAGGCTTGCTCCCCCTACTTGTGTGCTCAAATTTTAATTTTTCATTTTTCAAAATCCTATTTCTTCCCTTATTTCTAAAATCCTATTTCTTCCCTTATTTCTATTTCTTTTTCAATATTAGATCATTTTATCACACAATTTCTCCCCCTGTCACATATTACCACAAAGGAAACCACTTGTAGTAACACATATCCCTTGAGGATACTTAGGAGGGTTTGTTTATCAAGTCAATTTAGAACGGAGTGAGGTGAATAATCTTTTATAGTTCAACCTAGATCACTTGTCCTAATGTCACACCCGGTTTTAAGAACAAAACCAGATTTACACCATATGTGAGCCCAGGAAGTCAAATCTCACATATAGACACAAATTAAGGAAGTATCAAAAGACAATACTTAAATACATAACATATAAGGTCAAAGGATAACCTCAACACAACGAACAGCAGGAAGACAACTCCGAACTTCAGGTGAAGACTCCAACTTCACAGGGACAACTGACTGGTTGATCACAAGCCTAACTCCTTTAACTGTTGCTCTTTGCAATCTGATATGATTGATAAGGCAAGGGTGAGCACTTAAAGTACTCAGCAAGAATAACACAGGGTTATGAAGTTCAAAAGGCTGACACTGGCTTACTGCGGTTGCTTTTAACTCGGTCAAGTTTTAACAACAATTAGCTTTAGTTATGCTTAACCCATTTGGTAACCACATGATCATTAATGAAACAATCTCATATATCATATCTCCAAACATACCATCATAAGTTGTTCAACAACATGAGTATCTAACACTGTGAGTTTTCCAGGCCGCTCGTGACCATGAGCACGACTATCATGATAGATTTACACTCTGCAGAGGTTATACACTTTACCCACAAGCCGTGTAGCCCATATGCCCGGGACGGCCAATCCCAAAACACTTCCAAGGTGAGCGGGCAGGGTACACTATGAAGTCTTTCAAAAGTCTTCCCAACATGTTGACAGACCCTACGGACCCAAGGGCAAGGGGTATGTAAAGCCCCTACTCGATGGTACCCTCCCAAAGCGGTAACCACCCTAGGACATGTCCTACAACCAGCTCGGCAATGGTGCCTTTCACGAATTGCCAACATGCTAGTACGAATCTTCATACTTGACTAAAGCCAGAGCCATATAGCACTCGTGGTTGCATTTAAGTCCCAGCTTTTGCCCTACAGTGGGGTCCTATTCCATGTTGCTATAAAAGCCAATTTTATCTCATTGTTGCATATATCATTAATCAATATTCGATTCAATATTCATCATGTAAAGCATAGCAGAGCTACCCATATGCATAGAAACCCATGGTGACAAGATACAAGGTAACAAGCTATGGTATAGATCTAAATAGGAATCAATTTAGACACATGCAATATGATTAGATGAATTAAAGTGAATAGGTAACAAGGATGATCCCATGTTAAACTTGCCTTAAACTCTTAGATCCTTTCTTCACTTGATTCTCGATCTTCTGATGATTTCTTCTTGATCTCCACGTAAATCTCACCGATTGGACAAGATCATAAACACCACACAAGCATCTGAACAATCATACAAAGCATACAATATATCTACTTTAGAACAATACACCAATCAACGAAAAAGGTTTAAAAGAAATCTACGTATTGCTACGATCACACAGACGCGAGAATCACGCTAATCGGATCTATAAAGGAAAAGAAACGACTACCGAAAGATTAGCTTTTATAAGATAATTAAACTTTATTTATTTTATTTAAAAAGCATATATTGGATACTTCAGAGAAATACCCAAATTAAATTAAGTCACATTACTTTGCTTTGTAAAAACAAGATTAAACTAAGTATGTTTTGTTTTATGAAAAGCCGAGGTGGAAAACCCTAATTGATTTTAATTTGAAAACCATTGATTATATAGATTAATCAATTATCATTTTATTTCAGAGAATAAAACATATTTAATATTGTTACTAATATGTAGATCTTATCATTACGAAACCAACGCAACTCGAACAGGAAAAAACGGATCTAAAACAAATAAACTATAGATTAAACAGGATTTTGAAAAGGGCGAGATTAAAGCATTAAAAGAATTAATTTACTTTGATTTTCAAAAGTAATTAACATAGATGAAAACTATACAACTGGATAGAGCATAAAACTACGAATCTAACGCAACTTGAACGGATCGATTTGGATTAAAAACAAAGAAGTTATAGGGTTTTGAAATCGGATGGCAAATATGTAAATAGGGATTTTCATTTAAAACCGAATTAAACAGATCTAAAAAGAGAATACGCTTTCCAGAGGGTAAAACGTAAACGTGAAAACCGCTTTGGATGGAAGGGATACACTACGACAAAGAGAAAAACAAGGCGAACCTTGTAGCACCAGAAAAGCTCGCCGGAGAGTTCGCCGGAGTTGACCGCCAATGATATGATAGGAAGAGAGAAAACTATAATTTACTACACGAGAGATTTCCCAAACTAGGGGCTCCTCTTGCGGTAGTTGTAGTGTGCTTTGACAAGAAGCTGATAGTATATATAGGGAGAAAAACTCCCTACATGTTCATCAACTGGCGATATGGTACTAATTGATGGTGCACTTCCACATTTACTAATGGGCCAAATAGACATAAAAGCCCATTAGTAAATAAATGCATGGACTTTTGAGATTTATTAGGATTATTGCACATGGGCTTTGAGGACCGGTGGGAAATTGAGATATTTATTATATATTTTCGGAATAAATTATTTTCGTGAATAAAATAATTCCAGAAAAGTCTAGAACTAATATTTAAGTCACGAAAAATACTCCGAAGTCTCCAAAAATTCTGGGAAAATTCTCGGAGACACTTTGGAATATTATGAACCCAAATAAAGTATTTGGAGCTCACAAAAAGATATTTTAGAGCATCTAAAAATTAGATTAAGCTCATAGAAAAATGAGAAAAGGTTCTGAAAAAGCCAGAAAAATACCCCGGAAGATTTTAGAGATATTTTTATGAATGATGGACTCAAGAGAATGATTTAGGGTCAAAATAAAAGAATTCTTGGGAAACTCCAAACAAGAGGATGGAGTCAGGGAACAATGAATTTGATGATAGAAAAGATGGAGACATGCTGGATAGAGGTAAACATGTAAATTAGGTGGATCTAGTTTCGGAATAAAACAAAAGAGAAAATCGGATTTTAAACCCAGCCGTGGACTACGGGTTAAATACTTAAGATATCAAGGGCTCTTTAGCAAGATAACCGGCTGAAGGGGTATCTTGGATTATGGATCGTTGGATCTAAGGCCAATGGCCCAGATTAGATGGAGGGAGAGGGAGATGGATTCTCCACCGGGGGAACAGTGGCCCGGCGGTGAACGCCATGGACGGGAGCTCTGCTCCACGCCGGCGCGGGCGGTTTGAGCCGGAATGGACTCGGGAAGGGTTCCAGGAGGTAGGTGAAGGAGATGTGAGTTCATCTGTACTGATAGGGAGGAACAGAGGAGTACGGTGCGGGCCGGCGACGAGCAGAGGCGGGCGGAGTTGTTCTGCACGGTATGCCGAGCACCTGAGAGTAATGCAGAGGGATAAAGAACGTTAGGCGAGTTCGGAATAATGTCCCGAAGCTCGGTGATCTCCTTACGGTGGTGGCAAAGCACGTAGCGAGCTCGGCGGCGTGAGGAGGGGAAGGCGCTGACAACACGGGACAATCGCGTCGGCGAGGCAATGGGAGGGAGCGGGGCAGGTCGACGCGCTGGGCCGCATAGGAAAAAGGGAAGGGGGAAATGCACGCGGGCCAGGGCGAGGCAAAGCAGCCCATGTAGATGGAAGGGGAGAGGGAACCAGGTCGGCTGGGCTGGTTGGGCCAAAAGGTGAGGAAGAGAGGATTTGATCCTATTCCTTTTCTTTTTGTTTTCAAAGCTTTTCTTAAATCCTTTTTGAAAACCATTTTCTAAACCATTTTGAAAAGCTTTGAGTTTTGCAAAACCAAGCATCACAAAAAGGATAATGCAGAGGCATGAATGCTCAAGCAAAGGTTGCTAAACCCTAGGTCAATTTTTAATTTGATGAAAACGTTTTTATTTTCCTGCATTTTCATGAGCACAAAATTCAAAATTAACCCAATTTCAATCTATTTTTAAAAATTCAAATTTTCGGGTGTTACAATTCTACCCCCCTTAAGATGAATCTCGTCTTCGAGATTCGAAGAGACTAGAGAGAAAGATAAAGACATCTTCAAAGATTATATCTGCTTTGGAGAAAAACTTTCACATGAGAGCACAAATGAACTTCATATGGCATCCTGAGGGTTCTGACGTTGCTTGGATGAAAAATCTGCACAAGTGTGATCATCTGTTGTGTTGAGCTCCTCCAAAGGTACTAGTTCATAAGCATTAACACCCGTGAACTAACATATTTCAATGGACAAGCTTCTTCACACATATTTCAATGGTTATCTTATCCATGTTGGTTAAATACAACAATAAGCATTCTAGACTAAACATGTGAGGTTGCAAGCTTATCAACATGTCATATGCCACCACTAGATCAAACAACTCATAGAAGAAATAGTGGTACCATATGTCCATAGAAATATTTGATTTTCATGAATGAGCCTAATTAATTTAACAAGAGTGATGCATATATGCTCTACACAAGTCTAACAAAGGATGAGTGCATATGTCAACCAATTGTACCTTGCTATCTTGGAGTAGAGGAATGTCATAAGTGGGGTGCATCAACTCATGTTAGAGAAATCCAAGATATTCAACTCATTCCTCAACTTGCAAAACCTCTTCTCATCAAGTGGCTTGGTGAAAATATCGGCTAATTGAGCATTGGTGCCCACACTGTCAATGAAAATGTCACCCTTTTGTTGATGATCTCTTATGAAATGGTGTCTCACATCTATGTGCTTTGTTCTAGAGTGTTGGATGGGATTGCTTGTAAGCTTCATGACGCTTTCATTATCACATAGCAAGGGAACCTTCTTGAACTTGATTCCATAATCATTCAAGGTGGCTTTCATCCAAAGTAGTTGTGCACAGCAACTCCCCGCACTAATGTATTCGACTTCGGTGGTAGAGAGTGCCACACTATTTTTCTTCTTGGATGACCATGAGACTAGTGATCTTCCCAATAGTTGACATGTTCCACTAGTGCTCTTCCTATCAACCTTGCATCCCGCATAACCGGAGTCTGAATATCCTATCAATTCAAATCTTGACCCCTTGGGAAACCATAGTCCAACATCTTGTGTATGCTTCAAATATCTCAAGATTCTTTTTGTGGCCCTCACATGACTCTCTCTAGGATATGCTTGAAATCTTGCACACATGCATACACTAAACATGACATCCGGTCTTGATGCGGTCACATAGAGTAAAATTCCAGTCATTGACCGATAGAGTGTTTGATCAACCATCATGCCACTTGTGTCATTATCCATGTTTCCATTAGTCCGCATAGGAGTACTAATGCTTTTAGCCTATTCTAATCCAAACTTCTTCATCATGTCCTTGATGTACTTGCCTTGACTCAGAAATGTGCCATTCTTCATTTGCTTGATTTGAAGTCCAAGGAAGTAACTAAGTTCACCAATCATGGACATCTCAAATTCATTTGACATCATTTCACCAAACTCTTCACAAAATTCTTGATTTGTAGATCCAAAGATAATGTCATCCACATAGATTTGCAAGACAAACAAGTCACTTCCAATCTTCTTTGTGAATAGGGTGGTGTCAACCAATCCAATCTTGAATCCCTTAGAGAGGAGAAAACTTCTCAACCTCTCATACCATGCTCTAGGTGCTTGCTTCAATCCATAGAGAGCCTTCTTGAGCTTGAATACATAGTCGGGCTTCTTTGTATCTTCAAATTCGGGTGGTTGTTCAACATATACCTCCTCATTAATATAGCCATTCAAGAATGCACTCTTGACATCCATTTGATATAGCTTGATGTTGTGAGCACAAGCATAGGCCAATAGAATTCTAATTGCCTCTAACCTTGCAACTGGACCATATGTTTCTCCAAAGTCAAGACCCTCTACTTGAGTGTACCCTTGTGCAACTAGTCTTACTTTGTTTCTCACCACTATCCCATCTTGATCTTGCTTGTTCTTGAATACCCATTTTGTTCCAATGACATTGTGATTTCTTGGTCTATCCACTAGTTCCCAAACTTGATTTATTGTGAAGTTGTTAAGTTCTTCATGCATAGCATTTATCCAATCCACATCCTTCAAAGCTTCATCAATCTTGGTTGGCTCAAATGATGAGACAAAAGAATAATGCTCACAAAATGAAGCCAATCTTGATCTTGTTTGAACACCACTTTGAATGCCTCCAATTACTTGATCTAGAGGATGATCTCTTGCAATGTTGGTTGGTTGGAGCACTTGCATGTGGGAATCTTGAGCTTGCGGTTGAGATGATGAACTAGATTGATTTTGATCTTGTACTTGAGCTTCACTAGTATTTGCTTGATCTTGAGTTAGAGAGCAACTAGCTTCTTCATGACCAACTTGGCTAATGTCACTTGATCTTGTAGGAATGGTCACTTGATGTTCATCTTCATCTTGTACTTGTCTTGGTCTAATGTCACTAATATCCATATCTTTCATTGCATTGACCAACTTGTCACCTCTCACATCATCCATGTTTTCTTGTTCATCTTGAGAGCCTTGTGTTTCATAAAATTCCACATCATGCACTTCCTCAAGAATTCCACTAGACAAAGAAAGCCCTCATCACATTTCTTTTCAAACTTGCTTAGTCTTGTGCCTTTCTTCAGGATATAGGATTTGCACCCAAATACCCTAAAGTAATAAATGTTTGGCTTTCTTCCATTCAATAGCTCATATGGAGTCTTCTCAAGCATTCCATGACAATAGAGATGGTTGCTAGAGTAGCAAGCCCTGTTGATAGCTTCTGGCCAAAAGGAATGACTAACATTGTATTCACTTAGCATTGATCTTACCATATCAATCAAGGTTCTATTCTTCTTTTCAACTATCCCATTGGATTGAGGAGTGTACTTTGGAGAGAATTGATGGTTGATTCCAAAGTCATGACAAAGTTCATCAACTCTTGTGTTCTTGAACTCACTCCCATTTTCACTTCTGACTCTCTTGATAGTTGTTTCAAACTCATTTTGGCACCTCTTGACAAATGTTTTGAAGATATCAAATGTGTCACCCTTGTCACTCAAGAAGAATACCCATGTGTATCTTGTGAAGTCATCTACTATCACAAATCCATATTTATTTCCTCCAATGCTTGCATATGTAGTTGGTCCAAACAGATCCATGTGCAATAACTCAAAGGCTTTGCTTCTACTCATGATGCTCTTCTTTGGATGAGTGTTACCAACTTGCTTTCCGGCTTGACATGAGCTACATAGCTTGTCCTTCTCAAATGTGACATCCTTAAGGCCCTTTACTAGATCATGCTTGACTAACTTGTTCAATTACTTCATGTCAACATGTCCAAGCCTTCTATGACATAGCCAACCCATGCTAGATTTGGTGATGAGACAAGTTGAGAGTTGGGTCTCACTAGCATTGAAATCCACAAGATAGAGATTCTCATATCTAAATCCCTTGAAGATCATATTGAGCCATCCACACTTATGATTTCTACATCCTCCACTCCAAATATGCACTTAAAACCGAGATCACATAATTGGGCAACCGACAATAAGTTGAACTCAAGCCTTTCAACTAGAAGCACATTCATAATGCATAGATCATTTGAGATAGCAATCCTTCCAAGCCCTTTCACCTTGCCTTTGCCATTGTCACCAAAAGTGATACTATCAAAGCCATGATCACTATCTTGGTTGATTGAGTTGAACATCCTTCCATCACCGGTCATGTGTTGAGTGTACCCACTATCAAGCACCCAATGCCTCCCTCCGGCTTTGTAATTGACCTACAAGAGAGATCAACTCCTTTTAGGTACCGAAACTTGCTTGGGTCCTTCAAGGTTAGTTACCAAAGATTTTGGTACCCAAATGGACTTCTTTGAAGCCATCCAAGGTGAACCAACAAACTTGGCATGAACACCATTTGTACCCTTGGAAAGTACATAGAATGAATCAACTCTAATGGAGGATTTGTCTTGCTTTCCCTTCTTGTTCTTGCATGCTTTCTCATTGTGACCAACTTGCTTGCAACTCTTGCAATAGCTATTAGTGTTCTTCACAAAACCAGTCTTGTGAGGAGCAAAAATGGCCTTGCCTTTCTTGGGGGTATAGCCCAATCCCTCTTTGTAGAGAGATGCTCTTTGGCAACCCAAGCACATAAGCAAGCGGTCCTCACCTCCATAAGCCTTAGCTAAGGATTGATTGAGCTTTGTAACCTCCTTCTTGAGGGATTCATTTTCCACCATTAGTGAGGTATCACAAGTGTTATCATCACTAGTAGATGTAGTAGGAATGATAGTGCTACAAGAGGGGTTAGTGGGAGCAACAATGATAGGAGTATAAAAAGATTCATCAAGAATATCACAAGTAACTCTCATGTCACATGTGTGAACAAACTCTTTCTTACTTTGATCTAAGAGAGAGGAATGAGCTCTTTCAAGCTTATTGTGAGACTTCCTAGCTCATTAAGGTTTTGCTCAAGAGCCACATTGGTCTTGCGCAATTCCTTGCATTCCTTCTGATGAGGTACGGTCCCGATCTTCACGACGTAGGATCTTGTTCTTGATAACGAGCCAAAGATTGACCGATAACTTGCTGCAAGCAGCGATAACTAGTGCAGCCTGACGACACGCACAAGGAGCCAACCACCGTCTCTATACGGCAGCCTGAACCAAGGATTCATCCAACCACACTCTCAAAGAAACAAACCTACGCAACCTGAACTCGAAGATGAGGAGCACGGATTGTGTGCCGATGACGCGGCCGCTTCTGTAATCTCCGCGAAGGAAAACACAAGAGCAAAGGGGTAGAGAATCTCTCTCTGGGGTTTTTTAGCAAACACCTGAAAAAAAGTTCTATATTCGATTATCAAAAGTCTGAGTTTGCAAGGATGCAATGGGATATATATACTAGCAACAGACCTGCTAGATAGGTGTAAACACGAGATGGAAATGAAAAGACTAAGAGTACGAAAAGGCCTCCACGAAATGGTCCTCTGAAGTGGCTTCGTGAGGCTGTTGGTCTTCTGAGCAGTGCTCAGTAAATTGACAATATCTCCATCTTAGGAAGTCCAAAACACGCACCGTTAAATGCGTTGGAATGTAGACTTAACAAGCTTTACATCCATGTTTACCATGCAGCACGAAACGTTATAGAATGGTACATTTTTGCATGAGAACATAACCATCAGGCTGGCTGTTGACCTTCAGAGCAGTCTTCACTAATCTATTTTTATCTCAATATTGGTACGTCCACAAGTGGCGAGGTTTGCTGCATTGTAAAGTACACTTGAAGAGATTTCCAAAATGTCCTCTGGAGCCTCAAAAGCTTCCCGGAGTAGAGAGATATGATCATTTCTTGAATTGGTCCGTTTTGGACTGGACTGGTCCAAACTGGTCTGTTGCTTTTCTGGACTGAACCGAACTAGTCTGTTGTTTTTCTTCACGTAGAGTAACATCCTCCTCTTGATGTATATACCTAAGTATAACAAAAGTAGAACACTTAGGTAGTAGAATATTCTTATAAGTATCAAGATTAAAATCAATAAGGAATGAATTCACCTGCTCTTGAAGTTTTCTAGAACGACTTCTTGTTAGTGGACATTGAATTGTATCATTTATGTTTGATGATGGTTGCTTAGTACTTGAAGTAGCATGCATGGTTGAGATGTCCTCATCATCCTCCCCGGTTGAAAAGGAGTCGTCCTCGACTCTAACCCATCTAAGGCCATTAATTGTACTAGGCCAATAGGGGTAGATGATGTGTTTCTAGTACAACATTCTTCTTCTTCCATCAGAGCAATGTGTTTGAATCTGTAATCATATAAACCAAATAGTAATGTTGTAGGTGAAAACCGAAAGAGTTTTGAATCAAGTTTAGCTTTCACCTTTAATGGATCCTTAGAATTAGGAGTAATTGTTGATGTCCTTGGCATGGTCATATCATGCTCCCTCTTTTCAAGAAAAGCCATCCTTAACTTTTGTTGTCCTAAAAATAGTGAAAACAAAATACAGGGTGGATGTATATGCCAAATGCTATGATAATTTATTGAAGGTTGTTCATGGTGTGCTTTATAATTCATATGTATATTATTTCTTTTCTCATGAGCGAAATAGGTTCTCCATTTTTCTGGACCTGCAGTTAGCTTTGAAAATGGAAGCACAAAGATTTCTTTCAAACAACTTATTTAATTAATGTTATCATGTTTAATCTTAGCAAAGTCAAATCTATCAAAACATGATAATGAAGCATATTTGAAATTCCAATAATTCTTGATGCACAACTCATGTAAAGGTTTAGAAATATACCTTTCCTACTCAATGTTCTTACATATGGATAGAGAATTCTCAAGTGAATTGAAACACGTTTGCACACAATTTCTTTCTTTCAATGAAAAATATAAACAACAGAATCACATAGATTTTTATAAACAATAAGCACTAAGGAATCTTTTTATCTCAAATGAAGGAAAGTATGGTTCACAAGATTTATTAGTCATTTTAATAAACTTCATTTCAGCAAGCTTGTCACATGTTATGCAAAGGGCATAAGCATAAAATTTATGTACATCATGATATCCAATAAAGTTAAAAGTAAATTTGCAGCTATATGCACTATTGAAAGATTTCATAGATGATATGTCAAGAATACTTTGAAGCATTTTATCAATCTCAGAAAATTCAAGAAGGTTGACATAGAACACACATTCAGCAGGGGATATCCTTGTTAAAAATTCAGCATGGGTAATCAATTTCACATGGTCTATATTATTGGTATCTAAAGTATCACATATATTAGTCAAAACATAATAAGAATCATGCTTGATGGAATAATGGTTATCAACTTTCAAAATTTCAGCACTTGAATGAACATGTGAATGTATAAAATTAGGACAAAGATTTTGTAATGCTAGATTTGAATAATTTTCATTACCTTTCATATTTGATGATGGTATAAGTATATTAGAATGTATCTCTGAATTGTTACCTTCATTGTTTTCATGATTCCATCTTGGGGCAGCAATAAATGGGTTATCAACATCGATTACCTTTTCACTTCTCTCACGAAGTATGATGGTGTTATGAGAATGAATCTTTTCCTCACGTTCCTTGCACACCTGCACAGTTTGAGAGACAACACTAGAACTACAGAATATTGGGTTAGCGTTTAAATCATCCTCACATATCTTGCAATAAGGCTCTCTCTTTTTATGTGGTGTATCCCTCACACTCATAATGTTGATGCTCTCATCTATACATTGCGTAGAGTCACACAACTCACTTTTATTTTCACTCTCACTCAATTTGGCTATGTGGCTCTCATTCTCATGTGGGTATGCATGCACAATATCTTCAATATCTCGTGGAGCAACATACGGATATATGCAATCTGTCTTGGTATTTTCCAATAGCATTGGAACAATGATAGGTGCAGCCATACAATCATTTTTGTCTTTCTCAAAACACAATGATCTAGCATCAACAAAAGTGGAATCATGTGCACTGATCTTGCCTTCATTCTGAACATTAGGTGTCATAGTGTAGCACATAATTTCAGCACCACTATCCAATAATTTCTCATGATCTACATCATTTGTTTTGGTGTATTGCGATGGTGCTTCTTGAATATCAATTTCAAGATTTGCAAGGTGCACAACTTCAGCTAGTTCCTTCCACTTTGAACTCAAAAGATCAGCCCCCGATAGAGAAAGATGTTCTCTAATTTGACAACTTGATTTATTATCTTCCACAACTTGCATATTGGCTTCTTCTAGCTCATGTTCTTTGGCATGTGCAGCAGAATTTTCTTCTTGATCTTGCTCATAACTGAGAGAACTGCATAACTCATCATTTCTCTTATGGACTTGAGGCACAAAACTATCTTCTTGCTGCTCAATAGAGATCTTCTTGGGGTTGCATTGCTAAAGTTCACTCCTAGCACTAGATTCAACTGAAGAAAAATTAGGGACAAATCTTCTTTTCCTGCATGGAGTTGTTGCTTGCTTCTGTCCAATAATAGAAGAAACTTTGTGCTGCAGCTTAGCACATCTATCTTGGCACAAATTAGAGCTCTGTTTAATCTTTCCTTGCAGTACCTTCATCATTTTCTTCTCCACTCTAAGTGCATAACTTAGAAGTTCTTGCATTCTTCTAAAATACTTTTCATCAATTGCAGCAGCAACTCTTGCATTGAGACCAATCTTGCAGTATCTGATTACTTTCATATCATCAACAACATTTGCTCGATGCAAGGATGAATATAGCTTGTCATAATATGCTTGGTCAGATTTACTACCTTATTTCACATTCTCTAAATGACGACGCAAAATCAACTCATATTTTCTTGGAATAAACTCCTTTCTCATTGTCTTCTTCAAATCTTCCCAATTCTAGATGAGACGCTTATGTGGATATTGTTTCCACCAATCAAGAGCATAATCTTCAAATTCAAGTACAACTCGTGTTATTTGCTTAGCTTCTGAAAAATCTTGGGCTTTAAGTTCAATCTCCATTTCCTCTTGCCAATCAAGAAACTCCTCGGGATCAATACTTCCATAGAATGGAAGATGAATGTATCTTCGGCCTGTCATGATTACTGCATATACAAAACAACAAGCTTATATGTGGTATAGGATAATATGTGGAACTCACACAATCTCACCTCTCTTACCAACCAAAGCTCTTATGAATTCCTGCAGATTATAGAGGGCCAATGCGAGGTGGAAACCGAAAGTGATGGTTGGGAGAATACAAGATCAGCGTTCGTATGACGGTGGATTATTTGTGGAGCTTGGTGGGGATATAATTAACAAGGAATACAATCTGAATTCTCGATATTGTAAAGTTAAATCACAGTTCAAAATAGAAGTTCAGTGCCTAGTGCTGACCACAAGTTAACAGTGATGTAAATGGATCAAACACACACGCACAGATAATTTCAGATTTGATGCAAACAAGGAGTATGCCTAGGATGCAAGTGTTGCAATCAAACCCAAACAAAAATTTGCACCAAAGGATAGATAATAACTGATTGTGCAACTTGATATAAAATTTCAGAACTTGTGCACATAAACAAACTAAACTTTTGACTTCTCTGTCTCAACCTTTCTCAACTTCTCTTTTTTTGCACTTTTCTTTCTTCTCTCTTTTTTTTGACACACTTTTTTTTATAACTTAAGAATAAGACCAGAGATAACACTAATACACTTTTTTTTAGAAACAAGACACAACCGTCAACGTTCTAACTTGATAGGATCAAAGTTTATGTGAAGGATGATAAGTGTTTCTGATTTTTTTTATATAGGGATTTGCAGATATATGAAAGAAGCTCAAAGGACACGCAAACGATAATATGATCAGCAACTAAACAAAGACTCTAATGAACCAAAATTTAACCAAACTCACAAGAACAACAGATTGAAACAAAGGATTATAGCAGAATATTTTGTGGCTTTTTAGTGGATAGGACAAACACAAATATATGTAGCTAAGGGTAAAAATTCCTACCGTGGAAATTGAAGCTTTGATACCAGAAGATGAGGTACGGTCCCGATCTTCACGACGTAGGATCTTGTTCTTGATAAATAGCCAAAGATGGGCCGATAACTTGCTGCAAGCAGCGATAACTAGTGCAACCTGACGACACGCACAAAGAGTCAACCACCGTCTCTATACGGCAGCCTGAACCAAGGATTCGCCCAACCACACTCTCAAAGAAACCAACCTACGCAACCTGAACTCGAAGATTAGGAGCACGGATTGGGTGCCGATGACGCGGCCGCTTCTGTAATCTCCGCGAAGGAAAACACAAGAGCAAAGGGGTAGAGAATCTCTCTTTGGGGTTTTTTAGCAAACACCTGAAAAAAAGTTCTATATTCGATTATCAAAAGTCTGAGTTTGCAAGGACGCAATGGGATATATATACTACGAACAGCCCTGCTAGATAGGAGTAAACACGAGATGGAAATGAAAAGACTAAGAGTACGAAAAGGCCTCCACGAAATGGTCCTCTGAAGTGGCTTCGCGAGGCTGTTGGTCTTCTGAGCAGTGCTCAGTAAATTGATAATATCTCCATCTTAGGAAGTCCAAAACACACACCGTTAAATGCGTTGGAAAGTAGACTTAACAAGCTTTCCATCCATGTGTACCATGCAGCACGAAACATTATAGAATGGTACTTTTTTGCATGAGAACATAACCATCAGGCTGGCTGTTGACCTTCAGAGCAGTCTTCACTAATCTGTTTGTATCTCAATATTGCTATGTCCACAAGTGGCGAGGTTTGCTGCATTGGAAATTACACTTGAAGAGATTTCCAAAATGTCCTTTGGAGCCTCAAAAGATTCCCGGAGTAGAGAGATATGATCATTTCTTGAACTGGTCCGTTTTGGACTGGACTGGTCCGAACTGGTCTGTTACTTTTCTGGACTGAACCGAACTGAACTGGTCTGTTGTTTTTCTTCACGTAGAGTAACATCCTCCTCTTGATGTATATACCTAAGTACAACAAAAGTAGAACACTTAGATAATAGAATATTCTTATAAGTATCAATATTAAAATCAATAAGGAATGAATTCACCTGCTCTTGAAGTTTTCTAGAACGACTTCTTGTAAGTGGACATTGAATTGTATCATTTATGTTTGATGCTGGTTGCTTAGTACTTGAAGTAGCATGTATGGTTGAGATGTTCTCATCACCTTCTTCTTCTTATCTATGTATTTCTTAGCTTGTTCAAGCATGGTCATGAGTTCCTCCTTGGAGGGCTCCTCACTATCACTATCGCTCTCACTCTCATTCTCATCATGTGAAAATACCATAGTGGACTTAGCCATGAAGCATGATGATGGAGTGTCAAATAGAGAGATCTTGTCCTTCATAGCAATACTAGCAAAAGCCTTCTTTGATGAGGACATCACTGGCTTAGATATGACCATGCCAACCACTTATATACCAAAGGTGAAACCATTCTATATGAGTACTATGATTGATATGATTGATGAATTGGTGTTGCACCACAAAGTATGTATATTGTCATTTTCAGAATTGCTTACATGGATCAAGGGAAGGTTCGATTGGATGTGGAAAGTATGGATGTTTAATGAAGTTGATTGGGGACTAGATCCAAGTGTTCCTAACGTCCTCCACCAGGGCACCACGTCACTCTGGATTCAAGGAAACAAAGAGTCCAAGTCCAACATGTTTTGGAAAGTTCAATTCGGACTGCAGAAGAGTCCCAACTTACGACGGTTGTCACGACTTCATATGGACTCCGATTGGGACGTTCTAGGACTTTTTGGAAAGCTTATCAAGTCTACTTTCCAATGGGTCCTTACTCGTACCTATTCTAACCAGATGCGACCGTAGTCAATGATTCAATGTCGAGACCTTTTCTGCCAACGGTGCTGCGTCACCTTATTTTGGGCATATGGCCTATGTATCAATTTGAGTCCATTAGGGACTCATCCTACGGTTGTAGGATGACCCCAGCACCCTTTGGTCGTCCTCCCCCCTCCTTATATTTCCCTAGAGCCGCCTCAAATAGATTGAGTTTTGTTTAGATGAAAGTTTAGCTGCTGCTACTTCCTTGTAGACGCGTGTGTCGATTAGACCATCCGTTCTACTTGATTCGGAACCCCACCTTCATGTGTATCACATCTGATCCTTCATCTATTATTTGCAATTGAGTGCTTGTTCTACTTGTTCTTGCTTGTTCGTCGATTGCTTGCAGGAATAACCCTAGTGCTTTGGTTGGTTGTGATCCACAAGATCGTGAGCAACCGCTGGAATTGGTGTATCGATTGCTAAGGCGCAGCGTCCTTGGATGGTTGTAGTCGGATTGTGAACATCTCTCTAGTCAAATCGTAGTTATCAATCTCCACCGAAAGATCGGGACACCCATACACTCATCAAGTGGTATTCAGAGCAAGGTTTGATCGGTGAGAGATTTCAGTTTGCTTTTAATTTCCTATAGTCCAGAAAGAGCCAACAAAAAATAGTAGATTCGTTTTCCTATGATCCCATAGACCTTTTGAGCCTGCTACTAGTACTGATTAGTTCAGGCTTGTTGAGTTTGGTTTGCATCGGTCGAGTCGAGTTGTTGGTCTTAGGGTTAGACTTTTAGAGTTTTGAGTTCTTGTCACGTTTTGGTCACTATCATCTATATACACATTCACTGCCATCACCACCACCATACACATCTCCACTACACTATATACATCTCCATAGCAATCATTACTATCATATATATCCTTGCTGCACCATATCCATCCACCTTTTTTTTCACATCGAGAAGATCCAATTTAGACACGCAAATATATCAGCATTGCTAGTTCTTTAAGAAAGAAAACACATTGTTACGTTGCTTTTGTTGAAATCTGATTTGTCAAGTTTCAGATTTGTTCTAGTTGAGGAGAGTTAAAAAAAAGAAAAATCAGAAAGAAAAAGAAAAGAAAAGAACATAACAGAAAAGAAAACAAAGAGAAAGAGAAAAGAAGCAAAAGAAGGAAAAAAAGAGAGAAGGAAAAGAAAGGGAGTGTTTTGCTTGCTGTTTTTGTGCCTCTTCCTGTTGTACCGTGACTTCGTTTGTGTCTAGGCTCGCGTCTCTAGCACGGTCTAGCCTAGGACCAGCACGGTACCTCCGTTGAATGATTTCTCAACTTGCTTTTGTGACTAATGTGGTGCTAGTACTTCCTTGCACATTATTATTTAGCCCTCCTATAGCTCCACATATCCGGATACAGCTTGACAGGTATTGCTGTTGCGGTGTCGATACACTACTTCCAGGGTTTCCGACTTGTTGGTTACTGCCACCTCTTGTTTTGCTTGGTAAGAACTTGTAAGAATTTGTTTGATCAAGTTGAGAGTGAGAGAATTACAGCAACCACATCCTACTCGTTAATAGGGACATAAATATTATTGTGTATGTTTCTTGTTTTCTTCTAATCATGGCATGAAACTATATGAAATTAGGAGATGATCGGGTTGCATATTCGAATCACTTTGCTAGTGGTATGCCAAGTGACAAGCTTGCTACTTACGAGGTATGTGATGCTTTGCTACTTATTTTGAAGGAAACTATGATCCTTATGCATATATTGAATTGAAGCTACATGTAGATAAGGAATTTAAAAAGTATGATCTATCTGAAAAACAAAAGGTTAAAGTTGCTTCAAGTGTTCTTATTAAGTATGCTTTAACTGAGTGGAAACACCTTTGTAGATTTGCTAATGCTCCTCAATCATGGAAAGATATGAAAAGACATTTTAGAGATGTTTTTGTTCCTAACTATTATTCTGATATTTTGTATGAAAAATTGCAATCTATAAAACAAGAAAACAAAACTGTAGCATAATACTTAGATAGACTGAAATTATGTTTGCTACGTTGTGGCTTTGAGAAAACGATGAGTTTCTAGAACATAGATTTTTGCAAGGTCTTAATATGCAAATTCAGAATATACTTGTTGATAAACATTATAAGACTTTTGGTGAGTTGTTTGATCTCGCTTGTGACTTTGAAATAAGACTAAAAATAGATCTCACAAATACTATAGAAGCATGGGTCTCTCCTATTACTAACAATTTGCAGCAAGCGAATGCCAATATACCAATGGACATTGATCAATTTGAGATTGGAGGTGAAACATTAAAGGAGAGCCTGAATCTAGCTGCACGAACACCATTTGAGAAGAGCATCAAAGGTAAGTTAGATGGTTGTAACATAAATTAAGGTGAGCATGCTTTAGTTGAACTGCATTTGTCCACTAATCTTGATATCCTAGATCAACCAATAGTGGAACCCATCGCTGATTTTCCTTTGTCACACTTTCATATGCTTGATATTACATGTGACAATGAAGAGTTGTGTGATAATGAATTACTTATATCCATACCAGAACTACTGAATAAAGCTTAAAATTCTAAATCAATGAGTGTTGAATTCCAACATATTTTTCATATTTTAAATGAAAAAGAAGAAGCTCAATTGTTGTCATCTTTACATACAATAGGGTACATTGAGTTCGAGGATCATTGTGAGCTTAGCTATTTGCAGAATAATCTGATTGCTAGATTTGAATTGTCATGTTTTTCTAATATCGGTTTTCATGTTATTGGCAAATATAATTGTGAAAAGGAGTCTATGGTACACCGAATTTACATTTGTTCAATTGTACAATCTCCTTCCATTGTGAAAATATATGACCAATTAGAGGTATGTAATAATCATAATCATATCTTGTTGGGTTTCCCTAGTTTTATAATGAATAAACAGGATAACTATCAAGAATGGGAGTATGATTGCTTTTATCTACAACACATCCTCCAACAGTGGTCAAACCGAGGACGGTTTGCTGTCAAGAAAGGAAGAATGATGAGGACATCACCTGCTTAGATATGACCATGCCAACCACTTATATACCAAAGGTGAAACCATTCTATATGAGTATTATGATTGATATGTTTGATGAATTGGTGTTGCACCACAAAGTATGTATATTGTCATTTTCAGAATTGCTTACATGGATCAAGGGAAGGTTCGATTGGATATGGAAAGCATGGATGGTTAATGAAGTTGATTGGGGACTAGATCCAAGTGTTCCTAACGTCCTCCACCAGGCCACCACGTCACTCTGGATCCAAGGAAACAAATAGTCCAAGTCCAACATATTTTGGAAAGTTCAATTCGGACTGCAGAAGAGTCCCAACTTGCGACGGTTGCCACGAGTTCATACGGACTCCGTTTGGGATGTTCTAGGACTTTTTGGAAAACTTATCAAGTCTACTTTCCAATGGGTCCTTACTCGTACCTATTCTAACCAGATGCGACCGTAGTCAATGATTTAATGCCGAGACCTTTTCTGCCAACGGTGCTGCGTCACCTTATTTTGGGCATATGGCCCATGTATCAATTTGAGTCCATTAGGGACTCATCCTTCGGTTGTAGGACGACCCCAGCACCCTTTGGTCGTCCTCCCCCCTCCTTATATTTCCCTAAACAGATTGGGTTTTGTTTAGATGAAAGTTTAGCTGCTGCTACTTCCTTGTAGACCCGTGTGTCAATTAGACCATCCGTTCTACTTGATTCGGAACCCTAGTATCACATCTCATCCTTCATCTCTTATTTACAATTGTGTGCTTGTTCTATATGTTCTTGCTTGTTCTTCGATTGTTTGCAGGAATAACCCTAGTGGTTTGGTTGGTTGTGATCCACAAGATCATGAGCAACCGATGGAATTGTTGTATCGATCGCTAAGGCGCAGCGTCCTTGGATGGTTGTAGTCGGATCGTGAACGTCTCTCCAGTCAAATCGTAGTTATCAATCTCCACCGAAAGATCGGGACACCCATACACTCATCATTCTTCTTGGTAGATGTCTTCTTTTCATTATCTTCATCATCACCACAATAAGAATCACTATCCCATGTCACTATGTGAGAATACCCCTTCTTCTCTTTCTTGTCTCTCTTCTTGTGATCATCATCATCCTTGTCACTATTGTAAGGACAATGGGCAATGAGATGATCAAAGCTTCCGCACTTGAAGCACTTCCTAGGCTCATCAATGTTCTTGGAAGATGTTCTCTTCCTTCTTGCATGATAGCCCTTCTTCTTCATGAATCTTCCAAATTTTCTCACAAAGAGAGCCATTTCTTCTTCATCAACCTCACTAGCACTTGAGTCTTCATCCTCACTTGATTCTTCAATCTTGTCTTTGCCCTTGCTCTTGTTTGATGAAGTAGCCTTGAAAGCTAAGCTCTTCTTCTCATCTTTCTTTTCTTCTTTCTTGACATCTTCTTCTTTGTTGTCCCGGTAAGCATCTTGTGTAATCACATCTCCCAAGACTTGATTAGGAGTCACGGTGTCCAATCCACCTCTCACAATCAAGGTTACAAGAGTCTCAAACCGAGGTGGGAGACTTCTCAAAAATTTGTGGGAGAAATCCTTGTCCTCCACCTTCTCACCAAGGGCCGTGAGATCATTGACTAGTACTTGTAGCCTATGAAACATCTCCGACACATTTTCATCACCTTCATCTTGAAGCTTGCAAACTTTTCTTTGAGGATGTAAGCATTTGCACTTTTGATGGCTTGAGTGCCTTCAAATGATTCCTCAAGCTTCTTCCAAGCCTTATGAGCACTCTCTAGATTCTTGATTTGCTCAAAGACCTTCTCATCAAGTGCCTCATGAATAGCACTAAGAGCAATATCATTGTGTTGCAACTTTTCTTCCTCTTGAGGAGTGGGAGCCGCCTCATTTGCCACTTCAAACTTCTTTTCCACCACAAGCCAAACTTTTCGGCTAATTGACTTGATATGAGCGGTCATCTTGACATTCCAATAGCCATAGTTTGAGCCATCGAACTTGGGTGGTTTCTTCATGTTGTTGATATGAGCCATCTTCACACCGTAGGTTGTTAAGCCTCAAATCAACAGTGTACTAGCTCTGATACTACTTGAAAGGTCCTATGCGATGAATAGAGGGGGGGTGAATAGCCTAATTTAAAAATCTACAAAGAAACCTCAACAACAATGTTAGATAACTAAGAAGCGAAGCGAAACTTGCGCTAGCCTAGTGGGTGTTGCGAAGCCACCTATCCACAAATGCTAGCCTAATATCTCTAAGAGACACACAATTCCTACACAAGCTAATAAGCTAGATAGCTAAGCAACTAGCACAACCTAATATCTTTACTAAGTAAGAACTAGAGTGAGATAGATGAATTTTACATCCGCTTAGAGGAGTGGATGAACCAATCAAGTGATCACCAAGACAACCAAACAATCACAATGAGCACAAATAGGTTGACACTTGATTTTCTTCCGAGGTTCACTACTTTGCCAACTAGCTAGTCCCCGTTGTGGCAAGACACTCACTTGGAGGTTCACGCGCTAATTGGCATCACACGCCAAACCCGTCACCGGGTGCCGCACAACCAACACAAGATGAGGCTATTGAAACGCCACGAGCAATCCACTAGAGTTACCTTTGCGATCTCCCGCGGGGAAGGCACAAGAACCCATCACAATAGACTTGTAGTCGACAAAGCACAATCACCAAGCTTCTCAATCTACCTCTGCTGCCCCAAACCGTCTAGGTGATGGCAATCACCAAGAGCAACAAGAAATCCGCAGCGAGAACGCCTCCCAAGTGCCAAGCTATATGCGAAATGCACTTGGATCACTCAATCTCTTTTGGAAATTCACTAACCAAGCATGGAGATGAGTGGGAAGGAGTTTGCTCAGCTCAAAGGAGTCTTAAGATGTTCAAATGTGCGAGAGAGTGACCCTAGAGCCGACTAACACATATTTATAACTCCCCTCAAAGTCTTCTAGCCGCTAGGCTGATAAGATGGCGATAGACACTCTTCATGGGGGCGACGAATGCTCCGTCGCAGCATTTGACGCCTTGTCAGAGCTAGCCGTTGAGCTCCGTCGCCAGCATCCAACGCGATCGTCCGACGCAACAAGCAGAGAGAAACAGAGAACTCCAGAAACCGTCGGACGTGTCTGTAGCCTCACCAACAGATGCTCCTCGCCGTCCGAGAGGACCAGAGAGCTCCTCTGTCGCCTCATTGACAGACGCTCCTGAGCGTTCGGCGCCTTGTCTTCGTGTTGCAGGGTTCTCTGGAAGCTCGACAGACGCTACGTCATGCTGACGCCATCGTCCGGCGCCAGCATCCGGCACGTCGGACAGCGTCCGACGCCTTCAGCTTCAGCGTCCGACGCCTCTCCTGAGTTTCTGATTGTTCCACCTTTGCTTTAAATTGCTAAGCACTAAGTTTCCACTTTAGTGAGCAGGTCTTGACATGTTTTACTTGTCAATTCACATGGAGTGAGTCACTAGGTCCTAAATGCACATGCAATATAGATAACACCTAGTGGCACTCGACAAACCGTAATCACTTTTGAATTCCCCCTCTTAATAGTACGGTTGACTAACCTAAATGTGATCACGCCCACTTGGTGTCTTGACCACAAAACGAAAAGCGCTAGCCAATACCTTTGCCTTGAATTGCTTAGGTTCTTTTCACTTTCCTTCTTCTCCAAGTGGGAGCTCTTCACCATTTAGCTTCCTTGCTAGCTCCATCACTTGTCATCATCTTCCTTATGTGTACTAGACCTACTCATTCACTTAGAGCTAGGTTAGTACTTTAGGTTTCATCAATTATCCAAAACACTACAGATCTCTCAACCGTGGAGAGCCACCTCCAGGGTCTAGCGCCGGATGTCTTGGAGGTGATGCTCTAACGCTTCTCCATGAGCGTTCACACTTCACAGCATTGGCGGCAATGGTGGCAATTTGACGCAGGTCCTCCAACTGGATCATCAGCGCTGCAGATATCAGGGAAGGTTTCAGCAACACGAGGCAAGGATGCAAGAAGGGTTTGAATCAAATGAATAAATCGAATATTATCTTACTTGCCACCGTGTTATCGGCTGTGGATAGCGGATTCCTCGCCTCAGCGAGTTCGTCCTCAGTGGCACTCAAGGACACCTGCTGCGCCTCAACCACCTCTTTGAGGTGGCTCTCTTCCCTGGTGGCCTCTTAGAGGAGGTCACGGCTCTCCTGTGTTTCGTGGTGACCCCCCTCCATGGAAGAGACGCTACTGGAGTCAGAGCTAGATGGGGACACTGGGGCTTCGGAAGGACCGTCTCCATAGACCCAGGAAGAGGGAGAAGATCGCCATTGGCAAGGTGGATGCAGCGAACACTACCATTAATGGTCACACTGAAGAAAGATTAAGGTAGGAGAAGGCAAAAAAAACTTCAATAGATGCATCTAAGAAGAAGAAACCATTAGTTGACTTACCGCATCAAGCGGAGGCGCTGGCATAGAGGAAGGCCTTTGAGTGGGATTCCATCTGTTGGGCGCTCGCCATGATTATCGCCTCCGACCATTAGGGTTTCTTGGTGAGTTCTTGGAGGTTCCGGAAAAGGGGGCTACAGTGTAGGTGCAAAGATTGGGGGCACAATGCAGAACGGCTATGGGATGAGTATCGGAATCTAGGGGGGTGTGGCATTATATAGATTATCTATGGGAGATGAAAAGCCGTCCCGATGGCATGTCATGACATGGGATTAATGAAGAAGTGGACGAGTCGGATCTTTCGAGTCCCAACAGTGCAGAGATATTTTGGGAAGATGAGTTGACTGTTGGCATGACCTTTGGAATTTCTGGAGAATTTTGGGAATAAAAACAAGTTTATCCCAAAATTGGGGGCATGTGTTGACAATATATTTTGGCGCAGCCAGATACGTGCATATGGGCATCTGAAACAGGCCTTCGAAGGTGTCATTTGAATGGACCCAAAAGATCAACTAAGGAAAGACGAGATCAATAAGATTTTTCAGCCAATTACAACATAACATGCACTTCAGTTTTGGCACGAAGGAAAATTCAAGCGCAAGTCACTTTTGTTTCCTTATTTTTAGGACTTGTGTTACGACCGGTTAGGTTATATGTTATGGTCTATAAATAGCAACACATAGAGAATGGTAGAGGACATCCAATCAATCTAAATAATACACAACTTACTTTTTGGTCACCGACCAACCCTAGGAGTAGGAGTAGAGTAGATTTTGGTGAACCTTCGACGGACCGGACTGCATCGACTAGATCGAGCTCTTGTTTGCTTATAAGTCTAGCCTTGGTTCATGTCTCGTTTGTACGGCTGTATTGTGTGACTCGTAAAAGCTCGATCTGAGCTAGTTATTGGTTTGAATCTATGTTCATGGGACTGCATTGCTTCAATCTCATGTGACTCATTGCTTCAAACTAGTTATCAGCTCTATCATATTGGCGATTTGATAGATTCATTAAGTTACCGATATTGTTTTATATGCACTGCTTATTTGTTCAACAATATCTTGCTCAATCTTAAACAACGGATTGGCTTGTGCCTTAATTCCCTCTAGATCTATTGTTTTCAATGCTTTCTCTCTTATATGTGTCGAAGCAATATACCTAAGATCATATCGGCTATTCTATTGGTTGTGATTGTTACATGATGTGGATTCCAGATATACGTTTGGTCATTAGACTGGTATGAGAATAGATGGATTTGGCTTAACATACGTGGTACGACTACATCTACTGGACCCCACTGCCAGGTGTGTTGACTTACGTCTGTCTAGTCTTAGATCCGTCCGAGGCTGAGCTTATGGATCTTGTTAAAGCTTCATGGATCCCATATCGGCTAATGTAGCCAATCTGGTTCTGCTTCAGCCATATGATGCATGTACTTTTATTACCTTGACATGTTAGATGTATTAAATGAACTGGACGTGGCTTAGCTTGTTTACTTTTATGGTTGTATGGAAACACCCCAATGCTAGTAAATGAGTTAAGTTATTGGGTTTATTGTCATCATGGCTGCATGGGAACACACCTTTGTTGATGGTTAATCTTTATCTGATATGCTTAATAGATTTGATAGTTTGGATGAGTAAATGTCATTTGTATCGTTGTTGACACAAAAAGCGTCAGGATCTGCGAACACCTCGGGCTATTACCCGAATTCGATATCCAAAGGTGTGCCAATCGATTTGACCAGTTAATCGACAAGGACGATAACTAGAACAAAATCCAAGCAAAACAATGGCGATACGCCCGGATGCCAAGACTCAGACTTGATCAGGATAATTAGAGCAGAGTTGAACGAGACAACAGCGATGCACCCGGATGTCAAGGCTCAGATTACTCCCACGCGGAACTTGCAAGGGTTTGATGGAGATCAAGGAGATGCAGCCCGTCGAAGCTTGAAGAACTCGTAGATAAACTAAGACTAATGCAATAAAAGGGTAAATTGCAGTAAAAGTAAATAAGAGTAATAGATTTGTTTGATGTATGATTGATCTTTTTTCTCACGACCCCTAGGTACATATTTATACCGTAGCAAAAGGAGTTGTACACAGACACGACCCATATCTTTCCTAAACAAAACTCTTATCTTTATGGAAACAACTGACTCGCGCAGGAGTCGGACAATGACATTTTCCTAAACAAATACCTCTATTTCTAAGGAAATAAATGACTCATGCAAGACATTTCCAAGCGAATCGTGTCTATCACCAACCCCCGAGATGGAGTTACATTTGGAATCCTCTTACCTAAGAATCCGAATCAGTTGGGAGTCATGTTTGCCATCACTGCAGAGTTGTTGGATAAGATTCCGGTAGTTTGTGAGTTTCCAGATATGTTTCCTCACAATCTTCCAGGGTTGCCCCCGGACAGAGATGTTGAGTTTGCTATAGAGTTGGCCCCCAGAACAGCACCTATATCCAGGAGACCATATAGGATGCCACCGAACGAGTTAGCAGAACTCAAAACTCAACTCCAGGAGTTGTTGGAAAAAGGTTTGATCCGTCCAAGTTGTTCACCTTGGGGATGTCCCGCCATCTTTGTGAAAAAGAAGGAAAAGACCTTAAGAATGTGCGTGGACTATCGCCCTCTTAATGCGGTTACCATCAAAAACAAATATCTGTTGCCTCGGATTGATTTGCTGTTTGATCAGTTGTCCAAAGCTAAGGTGTTCTCCAAGATATACTTGAGGTTTGGTTACCTCAGATTAAGATCAGGAAAGAGGATGTACCCAAGACCGCTTTCTCCACGAGGTACAGTATATATGAGTACCTAGTGATGTCCTTTGGATTGACAAATGCACCTGCGCATTTCATGTACTTGATGAACTCCGTATTCATGCAAGAGTTGCATAAGTTTGTTGTGGTCTTCATCGATTACATCTTGGTATACTCGGAAAATGAGAAAGACCATGTCAAACACCTGAGAATAGTGCTGAAACGGTTCAGGGAATATAAGCTTTATGCTAAGTTTAGCAAGTGTGAGTTTTAGTTAACCAAGGTGCCTTTTCTGTGCCACCTCTTGCGAGCAAAAGGTATATCAGTGAACCCCTCAAAGGTGCAAGAAGTCATGAATTGGAAAGCACCCATTAACGTGCACGAGGTTCGCAGCTTTTAGGATTGGACGGATACTACCATCGTTTTATCCCGGACTTTTCAAAAATAGCTAAACCCATGACAAAGTTAACTCAGAAAAACAAGAAGTTCGAATGGAATAGAGAATGTGAAACAACGTTCCGTACCTTGCGTACACTGTTGACCTCTGCACCGGTATTGGCACAACCAAATTTGGAGGAACCTTTTGATGTGTTTTGTGATGCATCGACCATTGGATTTGGTTATGTGTTGATGCAAAATGGAAGAGTCATTGCTTATGCATCACGTCAGCTTCGACCTCATGAAGAGAATTACCCGACGCATGACTTGGAACAAGCAGCAGTCATGCATGCTTTAAAAATATGGAGACATTACTGTTGGGGATACTACCTCGGTGTATCCCCAGGGACCTTACGGGCCTACCGACCAGAAGACGGTCCAGCCACGAGGCCTTGCGGCACGCGACCAGCCCACCGTGCTCGCCAAGGACTCTGGAGAAGCCTTGCCTACCAAGGAAGGTTCTAGTAGATAGACTCGGATCCCTTGCCATAAGGAGCCGATCGTAATCTGTTAGGATATTGAAATTGTAACCCTGCTCCCCGGCTATATAAGGCGAGCAAGGACAACCCTCAAAAACAATCTCTTAGACCTCTCTCAGATCAACTACAGATCTTGTAACCTAATACGCAAGATCAATCCAGCCACCAAAACACAGGACGTAGGGTATTACGGTGATTTGCCGGCCCGAACCTATCTAAATCGTCGTGTCTACGCTCTCTGTGTTATGCTTGATCGTCGTCGCCACACCTCCGCCTACAATCTACTATCGTAGGGTATCCCCTAGGTAGACTGTGACGCGTATTTCGTCGACAGTTGGCGCGCCAGGTAGGGGGTGTGTGCATCGACTACATGGCTCATCAAGCGGTTACCTTCCCCAGATCCATGATAATCCCCGAAGGCGGCGCCACCCTCCACATCGGATCTATGGTCTAGAATATCCATGGCACCGTCTCCGTCTCCGAGACGTTGGAACCAGCGCAGCTTCTCACACCGAGCTCTCCCTCAGTTGAAGACCCGATCGCCAAGGCGGCCCCAGGCGCTCCGGATCGCACTATCCATGATGGTTTGGTAAGAACCCTTGACCAGGTCGACGAGGACCTCGCTGAATGCGTCGGCCTCATTAACGCCGCTCGTCGCCAACTCCGTCCACGCGCGTCGGCCGCACGAAAAATCGACTTCAAAGAACCAAAACGCCCAACGCCTAACCCCGTCAGCCAAGGAGCCGGGCGCAAGCGCCGTCGCGGTAACGGGTATCAAGAGGTCCTCGATGGCCCCTGCCCACTTCATGGACAAGGAAAACATACCATGTAGGAGTGCCTCGCTCTCAAAGAAGCCTTCCAGAATAAAGCGGGCGCAAAACGACCAGGCAGCGGTCCAGCAAAAGGAGACTCAACAGAAACTCCGACTGTCGGCTTCACGAAACCCGCGCGCATCTTCCCTATATTTGGTGGGCACCCAGGTGGCAATGGTAAGCATCGACGAGCTTTTTATAATTGCGATAACTCTCATGTCACTCCCCCTGATTGGAGAAGACAGCGGATCAACTTCTCAAGGGATGATCACCGGGTACGTCACGACTATCCTGGTCACTTTCCCTTAGTCGTCAGCGAAGTCATCTCAACCGGGTCATTCAAGAAGATACTGGTCGACGGAGGCAGCACCTTTAACATCATATTCCCACGTACGATCCAACGACTCGAGTTCCGGGAAAACAATCTCCGACCCATTAACTTCTCCTTCCGCGGCATCATCCCTGGCGAGAAATCGACACCATCCGGACAAATCACTCTACCAATACGATTCAAGTCCGATCTGATGACCCGAGATGAATCTGTCGACTTCGTGGTTGCCAACATTGATACCCCGTACGATGCCATCCTCGGACGGCCCGCTCTTTCGAAGCTCATGGCGATACCGCACTATAAGTATTTAGTGATCAAGATGCCAACCCCCCGGGGCGTCATAAGCATCCACTCCAACCTACAAATCGCATACGAGTGCGAACAAGAGATGATCAACGACGCGACCAGTCGGGAACCGTAGCGCGGTACCCAAATCTGCCTGTCTGACACAGCCAAGCCACATGCGGGGGATTTCGACATCCCAGAACCTCCAACCACTCGTGCTCCGAAGAAATCAAGGGAAACAAAGAATGTCTCCCTGGTCGACAATGACCCCGAGAAGACCGCTGTGATCGGTGCCGACCTCGATCCCGAACAAGAGAGTGCGCTTGTCAGCTTCCTGCGGCGCAACATCAACATCTTTGCCTGAAAACCAGCTGATATGCTAGGCGTCCCCAGCGACCTCACAGAACACTCGTTGAACATGGTCGAGGGAGCCAAACCAACAAGCCAGAAGATCAGAAGGTTCGCTCCAGACTGAAAAGAAACCATCAAAGTTGAAATATCCCGGCTCTTAGCCGCGGGATTTATCAAAGAGGTAAATCACCCAGATTGGCTCGCCAATCCAGTGCTTGTAAGAAAAAAGAATAATGAATGGAGAATGTGTGTTGCTTATACGAGTCTCAACAAACATTGCCCCCTAGATCCGTTCCCCCTCCCACGAGTCGACTCCACCACGGGACGCGAGCTCCTCTCCTAACTCGATTGTTACTCAGGTTACCACCAAATAGCCCTGAAAGTCGAAGACCAGATCATGACATCGTTCATAACCCCCTTCGGTGCCTACTGTTACATGACAATGTCCTTCGGGCTAAAAAACGTCGGCGCCACATACCAACACGCTATACAAGAGTGCCTGAAGAAGCTCATCCCGGGAAAATCCGAGGCCTACGCAGACGATGTAGTCATCAAAACGCGCTCCACAGAAACGCTGATCGCCGACATTGAGGTAACCTTCAAGGCCCTCAACGAGTTCCGATGGAAGTTAAATCCAAAGAAGTGCATTTTCGGGGCATCATCAGGGAACCTCCTCGGCAACATTGTGAGTCAATCCGGCATCCGGGCCAATCCAGAAAAAACCGCTGCGGTTCTCCAGATGAAACCCCCATCCAACGCCAAGGACGTACAAAATCTCGCCGGATGCAAGGCCGCACTCAACCGCTTCATCTCCCGTTTAGGAGAAAAAGGACTTCTGTTCTTTGGCCTCTTAAAAGGCGGACAGAAGTTTGAATGGAACGAGGAGGCAAATCACGCGTTCAATGATCTCAAGCGATATCTCACCGAGCCACCCATCCTCATTGCACTAGAAAAAGAAGAACCAATGTTGCTTTACATCGCCGCCACGAATCGAGTCGTCAGCACAGTCATGGTGGTCGAGCACAACGAAAGCGGACGTATATATCTAGTCCAGCGACCATGTTATTTCATAAGCAAGGTATTAAACAAATCAAAAATGAGATACCCTCCGGTCCAGAAGCTATTATACGCGGTCCTCATAACCGCACGGAAGCTCCAGCATTATTTCCAACGGCTGACCACGGTGACAGTCGTCACCGAATTACCGCTAGGCGACATCTTGCGCAACAAGGACGCCACCGGAAGGATAATCAAATGGGCGATGGAACTCAGAACATTCAACATAGCTTTCTAGTGGAGGCATACGATTAAGTCACAAGCACTCATGGATTTCATCGCCGAATGGACTGATATATAGGTGCCGCTAAGCACCGACGTCCCCGAACACTAGACCTTGTTCTTTGATGACTCACTGTCCATCCATGGGGCAGGCGCCGGCCTCCTGTTCATATCACCATCCGGTGACAAGCTACGATACGTCCTACGATTACTATTCCTGGCCTCCAACAACGCAGCCGAATATGAAGCATCCCTCCACGGGCTCAAAATCGCGAGCGAACTCGGCATAAAGCGCATCATCATCCACGGCGACTCGGCCTTGGTGATCAACCAACTCAACAAGGAATGGAAGTGTTCCAACGAAAAGATGGACGCGTACTGCGCCACAATTAGAAAGCTAGAAAGCAACTTCTACGGGATTGAATACCACCACGTCCAGTGAGATCGCAACCAGGCAACAGATGAAATGTCCAAGATAGGATCGTCACGATCCCCCATGCCGGCAGGAGTCTTCATCCAAGATCTACACAAACCTTCAATCGATGACGAACAAGCAGTTCCAAACGACGACGCACCGCCACCGCAGGCCAATCCTCTCAGTGTCACAAGCACCAGCCCGCCATACGACTGGCGAGAAGACTTTGTCCAGTACTTCTCCAACAACATAGTGTCGTCAGATGAGACGACAGCAGAACGATTAACACGCCGAGCTCATAACTACATTCTGGTTAATGACACATTAATGAGGAAGAACTCCAAGATGGAAGCATTACAAAAATGTGTCTCCACGGAAGAAGGCGCGGCGATCTTACAAGACATCCACGCCGGCACCTGTGGGAACCATGCCGCCGCAAAAACACTGGTAAGAAAAGCCTTCCGAGCAGGTTTTTACTGGCCAACGGCGATCGCCGACGCAGAACAAATGGTGCGATCCTGCAAGGGGTGCCAATTGTTCGCCAAACAAACTCACCTCCCCGCTCAAGAACTGCAAACAATACCAGCTTCTTGGCCCTTCGCTTCTTGGGGCCTAGACATGCTCGGTCCCTTCCGGCCAGCACCGACGAACTTCAAATGGATTTACGTGGCCGTCGACAAATTCTTCAAGTGGATTGAGGTCAAACCAATCACCAAGGCCTCAGCCAGAACTGCAGTTACGTTCATCGACAAAATTATACATCGATTTGGCGTCCCAAATTCAATCATCACCGACCTAGGATCAAATTTTACCGGAACATTCTTCTGGAACTTTTGCGAGGACAACAAGATACTAGTCAAATATGTCTCTGTCGCCCATCCAAGAACAAACGGCCAGGCCGAACGAGCAAACAGAATGATACTAGATGCACTCAAGAAAAGGTTGTACCAGGTGGAAGAAAAAACGTAGGTCGCTGGTTGCACGAACTACCCGCAGTACTTTGGGGACTGCGTACACAGCCCAGCCGCAACACCGGCGTCTCCCCGTACTTCATGGTGTTCGGCGCCGAATCTATAATGCCAACCGATGTCACCGTCGACTCCCCACGGGTGGAAAACTACGATGAAGAAACATCCGACCAGACTCGGATCGACGACATCGATCGCCTAGAAGAACAGAGGCTAACCATCATGCATACGCACGACCAAGTACCTAGAGGGCGTCCGACGATACTACAACCGCAATGTCAACAACAGATCGTTCATTATCGGAGACCTCATACTCAAGAGAAAGCTCAAGACCGAAGGCATGCACAAACTCTCTTCACATTGGGAGGGCCCCTACATCATCAGGGAAGCAACCCGAAAAGGATCTTACCGGCTTGCAGACCAGGAGGGCATCGACGTACCTAACTCATGGAGCATAGAACACCTGAGACGTTTTTACGCATGAAACACTTGTCCAGTTCCTCCCGACCACTACAATAAAGTTCAAGATTTCGCCCACATACCTTTTTTCCTCTTTCATCATCTACACAGCGACCACAAACTACCACAAAACGTGTACAACGCTCGACGACTTCTCCAAAACACTCCCACAGTGTTCGACGACCTCTCCAAACGTACCTTGCGTTCTCCAAAATAGCCTGGCCATAACCAAGAAGCCCCTGAAGCTGGCGTCACAACGAGTCATAGCGAATAGAAGTATCTACCCTAATCATTATGACCTCTTTGATAGACCTCCCAAATAATATTCTCCCGTAACAGGGCAATATCATTTGGGTTAGGAGCCACAAAGGTATGCGCCCAGAATCTGTATACGACCACGGAATGGTCGACGACTCTACAAACAGCATGGCTTTGCGCCCAGCGTCTGCAGGAACGGTCTCCACAGGCCCCTAGTCACGCCACGATCGACCCTCTCAGAAAAGGGCCCTGACCCTGGTATCATCCAAGGCGTGCATGAGTTGTTCGCCCTCTGCGCCATGGATTGCCAGCAGCGAGCCTCCTTGGGAGTCCTTATGCATTCTATGCGTCAAGTGGCGCTAGCCCTACGATCTGGACCATTTGAGACTCAAGGCTGAACGAATTCGTCTCTACGGCTCATGACTCAGGAGGCACGACAAGGACATACAAGTGAAACATAAGCTCACCGCCCATATATCGTACAGCTTTGTAGTTTTCACTTACACGTCCGAATTAATGTGTCTGGGATACAAACTACGGCTGCCCAGCAGCAAATAGATCAACGTCCTTAGCTACAACTTCAGCAACAAAATCAGCAGCCACCTCCAGATGATCTGCATCCTCGTCTGACGTCCCTAACGTGAACCCGGTCTCCACACGGTCAAGCTCGACCTTGGGATAATGAGATTGCAACATAGCCATACCATAGAGAGTCACACTACGCGCCACCAAAGTCACAAATGCCTTGAAACGCCCATAGAAGCCTCGCACCGTCAACACAACACCATCGGCGACCTCATCCGACGTAGGAACAAAGGCAACACCATCCACACAGGCCACCACTGGGCCGAACTCTTCAATCAAATCCCAGAATCGACGACGCCAAGAAATAGCCTCATTCGCCAGTTCTACAAGCACCAAAGGGTGTAAGAACAAAAGCAACAACTCCATGAACTCCATAGATTACTACAAACAAACCTTTATTCTCTCGCGACAAGCGATCGAGGTCACGATCCTTTTCCAGCAGGGCCTTATCCAATTCACGCGTCCATACATAAGTCTCTTGCAAAGATCTCTCCAAAGACGCAACGCGAAGCTTACGTTCCCGACCAGTTTTCAGCCACGCCTATGAAGCAAGGATAAGCATGTTAATAAAGAAGAACAAGACGACGACTCACCTCCACACCACTCATGACGCTCTGACTAGAATCAGAGTCCTCATCACCAACAATACCCTCCGACGAGCGAGGCACTTCCACAAAATCATCTTCAATTATAACAGAAGTACGCCTTCTCCTCTTTGAATGATGGGTAAACGCCAGCGGTACATCGTCACCATCAGATCTCGTAGCACAACCAGACGACACAACAGGACCTCCAGAAGGAGCCGAAGCCCAGGGCTCTGACCTCAGAGCCTTTGGATCGACAACATCCGCCCCAATATGGGGAAACTCGTCACCGACTAAGCCCTCATCGTCAACATCATCAGAATGGCCAGACCCACCCGGTCCACCAATGTCAGCACCCGTTGGGGGCGTGCAAAACTCCAGCAGCACACCGGGGGTAGGCACGAGGGTGAAATAGCGAGCACAGCTTACACCGTGAACCTGCACAATCGAGGTATATGCGCACACCGCCAGCAACAGCGACGCAACCAGAAGAAAAGAAGTGAGGGATCAAAACACGAGGAGGGGGACGACGAAGACAAAAAGCCTCCCTCGAACGCGATAGTGGCGAATGCTTCGGCAGGTCAAAGATGTAATCCATACGCTTACCAGCGACATCACTGTCAATATTCTCCGGCGCCTCCCGGTTACTATCACCTTTTCCAGCATACTCAAAAGCCGAATGCGCCCTATCCTTACAAGGCTGACATCGCCTAGAAATAAAACTACAAGCTACCACTACCCCATCAAGAGCACGCCGATCAAGCAGTCCTAGAAGTAACTTCACAACATCCAGATTAGCCTCAGACAGAGGTTTTGACCAGGTACCCAAAACTGTAGGCACTCGCGAGGGATCACATGGAGCGAAAGGCTCCTCCTGATGAACATAAAACCACCTAGACTTGTGCCCCACAAACTTTGAATGTAGCGGCATCGAGATATATTCCCTAGCCATACCATCTCTGAGTTGAAGATACACTGAACTGATTAAACCAGGCGACTTACCCCCATTCGTCTTCAAGCGAAAGAAGAGTCAGAATAAATCAAAGTGGGGATAGATCCCAATAAATGCCTCACACATATGAATAAACGTCGCAATGTGCACAATCGAATTGGGGTTCAAATTGCAGAGCGAAATATCATAATATCGCAAAAGGCCACAGAGGAAAGGATGAATTGGAACCCCAGAACCACAGCAAAAGAAAGGCTCGAACACCACAAGCTCACCAGTGTCCGGCGTAGGGTACACCTCACCAAACAACGGCCGCCATCCGCCGACTTCCCTATCTGGGATAAGGCCGCTGAAAACAAGCGCGTTAATACCATCTTCCATCAGAGTACTCCGAGTCCAATGCTTCGCCCAGGGAGGCACAACCAAATCCTCAACCCTATCATTCGGATGTGGCGGCGCAGAAGATTCCTCGACGGTCTCCGATGATCTCCTCTTCCCACCCTTCTTCGGACCCATCTCTGGCAAATAAAGCGGTTGACAAACACGGCGGAAGATGAATCCCAAAAGTGGTGGAAGAATTGCCAAGAAAAGTGTGGTGGAAGACGAATAGCGCTTCATCAAAAGAAAACCCTGCCGCCGCCGCTTTCCTCTTCTATACCCAAGGGCGCAACGCTTCGACTTCAAGGGTTTTTGGGAAACCGCAACGACCAAATAAGGAACCGCCACGCCAGCTCTCCGCGCCGTGACTTGGGCCGCTAACCGCCAGGATTGTTTTCACCCATTTAGTCCTTTCTCCTCGCATTTTCAATTACAGCTAAATTTCTTGATTTGCGGCTAGTAATTTCCTTTGTAGTTTCAATTAACACCACAGTCTCGGGGACTGACGAAACAGGTTTATTACTCTCACATAGAATCACCAGACGACTACATTAACCCGATGATAAGGATGAGAAGGCCGCCCGCACAAACATGCTCGGGGACTCCGTCCATAGCAATAACGACTCGAGCGTTGGTCGCATCGCTGACCAGGCTTGCTGATTTCGCCCAAGCTCCACACCAAGCAACGCTCGGGGACTGCGACCAGGGCACCCGAAGAATGGCGCCCGGAAGGACAACACCTAGGGACTGACGCCCGGGGACTGCGAACAAATGATCCTGATACAAGAAACTCTTCAAGGTCTCCATATCAGGATCGGGGACCAGCATTTCTTACATCAGGATCGGAGACTGCAGGTATTTATGGTTGTTTTTTGGCATAACTCATGCTTCAATACATACCTACTGCACCATTTCATAAAGCATGGCACCACGTGCATACTTTGCCTGATACCATGCTCGGGGACTAAGTGGGTACACATCACCTTGCGGTGAATGTAATAATTTTCTTCTCGACAAAGCTCTGCTGTTTTTCCTGTGTTATTTTTGCAGAGCCTAAGTCAGTACACTTCACCAAGGAAGGACCTTTCAAAAGTTTTCTTCTTCAGCACGTCACATTCATCCGACAAGCAATCACAACGTTTGGTGAGGCAACCTGTCTGCCTACCAAGCTGCGACGCTCTCGACCAGATCGACCTGGTCAGGAGACTCCTCCGAGCAGCACCTCGACCAGCCATGCTGGTCGGGGCTCCACGACGACCACTTCACATGATGGCGACCAGCTGAACACCTCCGAGGATGACGCTGCAGGCTCGCCTGAAGAATGCAGCGTGCTCGGGGACTTGTTGGGAATACTACCTCGGTGTATCCCCAGGGACCTTATGGGCCTACCGACCAGAAGACGGCCCAGCCACGAGTCCCTGCGGCACGCGACCAGCCTGCCGTACTCGCTAAGGACTCCAGAGAAGCCTTGCTCGCCAAGGAAGGTTCTAGTAGATAGACTCGGATCCCTTGCCATAAGGAGCCGATCGTAATCTGTTAGGATATGGAAATTATAACCCTGCTCCTCAGCTATATAAGGTGAGCAAGGACCCCCTCAAAAACAATCTCTTAGATATCTCTCAGATCAACTACAAATCTTGTAACCTAATACGCAAGATCAATCCAGCCACCAAAATACATGACGTAGGGTATTACGGTGATTTGCCGGCCCGAACCTATCTAAATCGTCGTTTCTACGCTCTCTGTGTTATGCTTGATCGCCGTCGCCACACCTCCACCTACAATCTACTACCGTAGGGTATCCCCTAGGTACACTGCGACGCGTATTTCGTCGACAATTACCTAATGGGTAATTTGTGCCACATCTTCACAGGTCATAAAAGTTTGAAGTATTTGTTTACCCAGGCTGAATTGAATATGAGACAGAGGAGATGGTTAGAATTAATCAAGGATTATAACCTGGAAGTGCATTACCACCCTGGAAAGGCAAATGTGTTAGCAGATGCTTTGAGCCGCAAATCTCATTGCAACTTGTTGCAACCTCTGTTAGAAGATGGATTTGATCTAATGCATCCTTTGGTGCTAAATAATATTACGATCCAATGTACCTTGGATAGTGATATTATTGGGGGACAGAAATAAGACAAAGAGCTTGTGCGAACCAAACAAATGCTGGAAATCAGTAAATCTCTAAATTTCAAAGTGGATGAGAAAGGAGTCCTATGGTTCAATCAACGTTTGGTGGTTCCCAAAGACCAAACTCTACGAGATAGAATCCTCAATGAAGCACATAACTCGAAGCTATCAATTCACCCTGGTAGTAGCAAGATGTATCATGACCTCAGGACAAGGTATTGGTGGTCTAAAATGAAATTAGATATTCCTGAATATGTCGCGAAGTATGATACATGTTGTCGCATTAAGGCAGTATACATGAAACCTGCTGGTTTGCTACAACCTTTATCTATTCCTGAGTGAAAGTGGGAAGATATCAGTATGGACTTCATCACAGGGTTACCTACCACTCAGAAGGGAAATGACTCAATATGGGTTATTGTGGATCGTCTAACAAAGGTAGCTCACTTTGTACCAGTCAAGATTACCTATCTTAAGGTATCACCTATGAGAGGCGTCTGCCATTTTGGAATTAAGAAAATGTTAGCACCCCGATATGTTGGACCTTATCGGATCATTGCCAAGAAAGGCAAGGTAGCTTACCAAGGACAGTTACCTGCAGAGATGAGTGCAATCTTTCCTGTGTTTCACGTATCTCAGTTCAAGAAATGTCTTCGAGTTCCGGAAGAAGAAGTTGTCCAAAGTTCCGACATCGTGGTCAGGTCAGATTTGGAATACAATGAAGAACCGAAGGAAGTTTTGGATACCAAAACAAGAGTCACACGAAACTGAGAAGTGAAGACCTTCAAGATTCTTTGGAGCAATCATGGTCCGAATGATGTAACATGGGAAATAACAGATTTCCTACGCGTGAACTATGTCGTCCAAGGTTTTAAATGGCGGGCTATAGAAATTAGCGGAAGCTTGGCCAAAACGCTATAGCGGCGCTATTAGCGCGCTATTTGACGCTGTAGCGTGCTATTGAGCGTTGCGGTAGGTGCTTCTGGACGCTATTTCGGCGCTATAGCGCGCTATTTTTTTAGTCGTCTTTTATAACAAATGGTATAGAAACCCAAAATCTCAGGACGAGATTTTTTTAAGGGAGGAAGGGTTGTAAGACCCTGTGTCAAGCTTGCATTAGGATCATCATTAGCCCTAAGCATAAGCATAAGCATTGCATTCATGTTTTGCATATGGCATCATGACATATGTATGTTTTGTTTATCTATGGAATTAGAATTGAATAGGAGTTATATGCTCTTGCTTTAATTAAACTTGATTAATTAAGTTTAGTTTCCTTATTAAAATTTAAAGTAATTGTTTTTCCCCTAATTGGTTTAATTAACATTAAAGCTACAACCTTTGAAAATAAGTGTTTTTAGGAAATATGACCTACATGAAAATGTGGAGAATATTATTCTGAACAACTTTGGTTTATATTTCAAATCTTAGTTTTGATTTTTTAAAACAGCTTGAATCAAATTCAGTTTGAAACAAATAAAAGTAAATGAGAAAAAGGAAAACATAGCTGGAATGGGCCAAGGCAACCCATTCGGCCCACTCGGCCTTGCCCCGGTGCCGACCATCACGCGCCCGCGCCCGCACCCGCACTCTCCCGCGCGCAGCGCCCGACCACGGTCGCGCCATACGCCGGCGTTACTGCCGCATGGCTTGCGATGCTTGCCCGCATACGCCGACAGCTGCAGCGCGCCACTTGCCTTGCGCCGCACACTGCCACCCTGAGCTGACCAAGCCGCTGGCCACTCCTTGCTTCTGCCCGCGTCGAAGACCGCGCCGCGTCGTTCTGTCGCATCGTCGTCGCATCGCCTTGTCCCGCTTGCCATCAAGCGCGTATCCGCGCTAATGGCGCCAGGACCAAGAATGTCGAACGCAATCGCGTTCGCCCGCTCACCGTGTGCCATAGCCTGCTCTGCCCCACTGCCGCACTGCCGCCATCGTGTCGAGGTCCCCACCGGCTGCGCCGATCAACCATGAGTCCATGACCACGCCAGAGGCAGCGCCTACACCCCCTCTCCCCCTCGCACCCGCAAACACTCACGCTCACTCGCTCTCTCGCCCGCTTTGCTCTGCTTTCGCTGCACCGAGCACCGAGAGCCTGCCAACACCTCCTTCCTTGCCTCGCCGTCATCCGAGCCCCTCTGCTCAATCCACCTCGCACACCACCTCGCCTTTGCGTTGCAAGCACCGTGCTCACCTCAACTGCGCTAGCCGAGCACTCCTCTCACCGGAACACCGCCGTCGTTCCTCGGCTCGCAGTCACCACCACAACCGCCACGACGCGTTCACTCCTCTCCTGACCACCTCCATTGCCACCATCTTCGTGCTAGAACCCCAGAGGTAGTCAAGGTGAGAACGCCATGCCACTCATGCTCACTCGCACTAGAACACCACCGCACCGAGCACCGTGCGCCATTGTCGTCACCGCGGAGCTCGCACGTGGTCGAACCTCTTCGGAGCTGCTCCGGCCCAACCAACCCTTGTGCTGCACTTACCACACCACCATGGTGCTCACGCACTCGTTCGCCGGAGCAGAACACCGCCGGTAACGGCCCGGCCATGTCACACCCGCCGCACTGCGCCACCACCGCACGTTGCCGGCCACTTTCACGGTCGTACTGGCTCGACCAACACCACCAGTCGCTTCGCGTCATCACCACAAGCACGCCAAGCACAGCCACGCAGCCGGCAGGCTCACCACCTGCGAGAACGCGCCGGTCAGCACAACACTCTGCTCTCTGCTCGCTGGCACGTGGACCCGGGTTGACCGCTGGGCCCCGCCTGTCAGCCGCTCACACACACTCGGCCAAGCCCACGCACCGTGCACTGTGGGTCTGTTTCAGAAATGCAATCCTTTTATTCATTTTCAGTAATGTAGTTCATGCTTGTTTATGTAATATCTGGAGTTTGGTAAATCCCTAAATGATGAAATAAATTTTGTTAGACTCTATAAATGAAGATCTTTCTGTTAAAAATACAAAAGTAATTTTTGGAGAATGTCTTGGGTACTAATGTTTAAATAGTTCATTTCTGCATTTACTAATGTTTAAATGTGTTCCTGTATGAAATAACCAAATAAAAATGTAAGGATTTTATGCTAGCTTTGTTATCTTGTGTAGAATCTAGGAAAATATAAGAGGTCATGCTTCTGTGAAGAAATTAATTAATACTCCCTCCATCCCAAATTGTAAGTCATTCCAAGAATCTTGGAGAGTCAAAGTTTCTCAAGTTTGACCAAACTTATATAACAATATAATAATATTTATGATGTCAAATAAGTATCATTAGATTCGTTATCAATTATATTTTCATAGTATACTTATTTGATGTTATAAATCTTTATAGTTTTGTCTATAATTCTTGGTCAAACTTGAGATGCTTTGACTCTCCAAGATTCTTGGAATGACTTACAATTTGGGATGGAGGGAGTACCTATTAAAATGTGTTTATGTTGCTTTCTTAGATTAATTGTTGTGGTAAATCTATACTTAGATAAATCATGAAACTTTTTGTATAGTCTCTGTATGCATTGCTCTATCTAGGAAAAATATAATATGTGGTATGTTATATGGAAGAAAAGATACTTGTAGTTCAATTGTTCTTTTCTAGGATTTTCTTTGAAAAATCATATAGATAATAATCTGGTAGTGTTGATCCTAAACCTTTCTTGATAAATATGTTCTTAAGTAAAGAACCTGTTAAAAATAAGATATAACATGTTTCACCCTATTAGCCAGTAGATCTAGTTCAAGGTGCTTTTTCTGCATTTAAATTCATCTTTTTGTAACTGCTGTTTGGTAGCTTTGCTAAGAGTAAAATTTCTCCAGTAGTATCCAGTAGGCTTGCTCTGTCCTCTGTAATTGTAGTAGATTTTTCTGAGTAGTCTATAATAGGCTTGCTATGTAAGATGGAGCTAGGGTGAATATTTAAGTTAGTTCTAAAAGCAATCTTTTAGTGATTAATTCTTTTTCAAGCATCATCCCTGCACCATAAATTTTACTTATATGCATTGCAAACATTCAAGATCAGTAGAGGAACCCCAGGTGCCACTTCCAGAGGAAGGAGTCCAGGAGGTGCAGGAGCTGAACGAGGAGTACCACGAGCTCGACACTAACCTCCCTAAGTGCCCTGACCACCAGCCCTCTACCTTCACTCAAGGCAAGCCCCGGAGAATCTTTAAGCCTCCCAGCATTTTATAAATGAATCTATTTGAGTATTTTTTACTGTGATGCATTAAGTGTTAGGAGTTGGATGAATCCTATTTGTTGCATTACCTTCCTTGATATTTCAATTACCTACCCTGTTAACCTGATAAATGAAAACTAAAAGCAACCGCTTAGCATGCTTAGATCAATGGTTACTTTTATACTTATAGTATTATCCCATGGGGGTAATACCCATCACGGTTGGCTATATATTTGCTATCGTGGGGAAAGAACCAATGGTAGTAATGAAATACGGTCAACTGGAAGGCAAGGGCACCAAGTGGTTTAGACTTGGGGGCAGTCCGTCCGTTGGATCGTATAGGTTTGTATACGATGGTGCCCTCTTACATCTTTGAATGCGCCCTTTCACATAGGGGCTAGTGAGGATTCCCGACCCCGAAGCCGAGTAAGCACTGTCCGGGCCGACTCTCAGCCTACTTTTTGCACCCTCTAGTTTGGAGATACGACCTGCCCTGTGGTGGACAACTGATTTCTCCAATTGGGTGGATTACACTGAGATCGCGGCGGTACTACCTGGACTTTGTTGAGCGGTAACCCAATACATGGACCCGACGGGGAAAGTGTGGGCGTGTGTTTAAGGTAAACTTGCCAGCTGGTTGTATATCGATTCGAGTCACCGCCTCCCACCAGATAGTGGGGGATTATGCTGAGTTTCACCATGGTACAACTCCGTATGACATCGATAATGGTTCTACTAAAATATTGACAAATGAACTTGATATGGCATTATCTTATTGTTTGATTATATCAAGTGAGTGCTCTAGTACAGGTGCTCTAGTATAGGAATGGAAAATAGTTGCTCTCTAATATTTAAAGTTATTTCGTATTGCTCGTGTTTCCGCAAAAGCAAGGTTTATCCAGATCCACATATATAGCCATGCATATCCTTGGAGTCTTTATTTTCAGTTAGACGGGTAAGTCTAGCTGAGTACATTCTCGTACTCAGGGTTTATCCCGTTTGTTGCAGATGACCATGTATACTTTGGCTATTGTAAGCACTGTCTCTATTCTGTCGAAGGAGAAGAGGAGTAGGCCTTGGGCAAGGTCTTCTATGAGCTCATCTTTTGCTGTTGTCAGACATGATCTCGTGGGCACCCCTATCTATTAATGGTATTAGTGTGGAGTAAAACTCTGGGTTCGGTTTTCAAAACAATGTTTCATTTAGCCACGTGTGTTGTGGCGTAAGTACTACTTTATTTAGAACCAAATGTTGTAATAACTTTTATTCCATACTTCAAGTATTTCATTTCAATTGTTGGTTCGTTCGAATGTGCATACCTAAGTTTGCGTGATCTTGGTCAGATATACGATTGTTAGAAATCCTTCGAGATTTTCGGACTACCGGGATTATATGGGTTCAAGTGCTTTAAGTGGAAGTTAAGTCAGCTACTTTGGTACTTGATCTCTTATAATTCAGACGGTTCTGCCACATTCATAGTGCCTATCAAGGAGAAATTTGTTTGCAAGTTGAAGAGATCCTTTTATGGTTTGAAGTAGTGCCCTCGTCAGTGGAACAAGAGGTTTGATTCATTTATGTTGTTGCATGGTTTTAAGAGGTCTAAATATGATAGTTGTGTTTACATCAAGCATGTTAATGGATCACCTATATACTTGATGTTGTATGTTGGTGATATGCTGATTGCTGCAAAGAGTAAGGTTGAAATCACTAAATTGAAGAAATTGTTGAGTAGTGAGTTTGACATGATAGATCTTGGTGCTCCTAAGAAAATCCTCGGTATGGAAATTACTAGAGACAGAAATTCTGCCTTGTTATTTTCTTAGTCAGCAAAATTATATTAAGAAAGTTCTTCAACGTTTCAACATGTATAATGCAAAGCCTATTAGTACTCCTAATACAGATGCAGATATTGAATTCATGTCAAGAGTTCCTTATTCTAGTGTTGTTGAGTCTTTGATGTATGCCATAGTTTGCTCTCGTCTCGATTTGTCATATGTTAGGAGTTTGGTTAGTAGATATATGTCTAATCCTGATAAAGAACATTGGAGGACAGTTCAGTCGGTTTTCAGGTACCTTAGAGGCATAGTAGATTCTTGTTTGAAATTTGGCAGAACTTAGAAGGGACTTATTGTTTATGTGGATTCAGATTATGCTGCTGATCTAGACAGGCGCAGGTCTCTCACTGGTTATGTGTTTACAATTGGTAGTTGTGTTGTGAGTTGGAAGGCTACATTACAGTCTATTGTTTCTTTGTCTACTACTGAAGTAGAGTGCATGGTAGTTTCTGAGGCATGCAAAAAATTAATTTGGCTGAAAGGTTTGTATGCTGAGCTGTGTGGAGTTGATTATTGCACTAATTTATTTTGTGACAATCAAAGTGTCATTTACCATACCAATGATCAGATGTTCCATGAGAGGATTAAACATATTGACATCAAGTACCATTTTGTTCGTGATATAATCGAAGATGGTAAGTTAATGGTACGCAAGATCACTACTCTTGATAATCGTGCTGATTGTTGGTATTTCTTATGACTATTGGATAAATCCGCAAGCGCACAGATTATACCATTGTAGCACTTCACCTAGGAGTATTCCAAGGTATCGTAATTTATATTTTCCCAAGGGAAAGCTGGGTTAGAAATGATAATTAGAGAGAGAGATCTTAGAGAGCACCTTAACTTAGATGACTCCACCTCCAAGCTAAATGATACTTAGAACGGACTAGGTAGAATAGCTAGGTGGGAGGACAACGAGAGAGTACAAGGGACTCCTATGCAATTCACTCTACTTCAAGATGATGTATAAGCACCACGCTTACACACAACTTACTACTTTGACTATGATCTCTAATCAAAGCACCCTATGACAGGCAATGATCGCATACGGGAAAGGCCACAAGGATCACAGACTATGAATGTAAAGGCTATTAAAGAGCAAAAGTATATAGCAAAACTATATCTAGTATAGAAATGCTCAAGGTAAATACTAAGTAAAGTAGAGAGAAAGGATATATATTGATAAAGGTAAAGTCTTACAAAGAAGGAAAGATACAAGAGGTATAACAGACTTCCCAGAAGACAACTCCAGAAATACCGATCACAGCTCGACTCAACTCTAACTCCCACTCTAGACTAACTCCTAGAACAATCTAAGGAATAGAGCTTGTAGGCTTCTTCACCATGTGTAGAGAGGGGGGGTGACCCTCTATTCATAGTGGGAGGTGGAGTAGGGGCAACTCCAGCGCCACATCATCGATCCAGGGCCTTCAATCCTCCACCCTTGGATCCAACCAACCCTTGAACCGACCAAGGGATGGATGGTGGTGATTTCCACCATGTGCCAAGGGGTATGGCGGTTGGAGGGACCCAATCGAGCTAGAGAGGCGGTTGGTCGACCGCCCCTATGGCAGGTGGGCCCCCTCTGACCTTCTAGAAGTGGCCCCAATGGTCAGGGACCAAGTGGGGGCCTGGTGGGCCTAGATGGGGGGTCGGCCAACCCCCCTCTTGGGGGCTCTGGCCCACCTTGGTCTCCCAGGTGCTGGTCCCACTTGTCATGGATGTTGGATGTCGATTCTGAGGTGGTTCTCACGTTTATCTCCTTGGTGTGGGCCCATGAATCCATGTGCTATGCATGTGAGTCGTTGAGAGAAAGCACAAAGTGATCCAAGGGTTGGAAATCACTGTAGGATGCTTCTATTGGATCATGGCCGAGAGGGGAGCCAGGTGGTCCCATAGGGTGGTCGGCCAACCCCCTATGTGGGTCCCACTGGCTCTCCTTTACTCCATTTCTTCATTCCTACACTCAAACATGACATGTGGAACTGGTTATTTGATAAAATATGCGGAGGATGTGTTTGTTTATTCTTGATCTGAGGTTGGTGGCATCATTTTAGTTATATAAATGTAGACCATATTTTGTGCTAACAAGATCCCCCAAGCTTAACCTTTGCTCATCCCGAGCAAACAATCAAACTTAGCTCGATGGATCAGGATTTGCTACTATGCTTCATATTTCAAGAGTATTAAATCTACAACAATCATACTTCTCTTTTGAATGGAAAAACTAGAAATAAAGACTCATATATGAGGTTGAGAGATAGAACAACTTGACTTGAGCACTAGTTTTCTCATTCTTTCACAAGTTTCATATCGGAGGTTTTGCAAGATTTTGTAAAAGAAAACTTAGTGTTCCTCAAATGGTACACTCGAGTCACTCATAAGGTGTATGATTCCTCACCAAGGCATATATCAAAGTTTGTCTTCTTTCATCCTATCTCTAAAGGTTATGTTGAGCTATAGGTAGGGATCAAAGTTGTAGCAAACTTACCTTGCATATATTGTAAATTCCTGATCCAAGGAGGGAAATGTCGTACTCTTAGATCAAGATGTGCAAGTGTGTGGACACATGGCAATTGATCAATACTCCTATATTTGGATGATCTCTCTTTCCTAAATTATTATTTTGAGACATAGTTATCTTTTAAATTTTTCTACGAGCTTTGAAGATGCTCATTCATTTTTTTCAAGAGAGAGCTTTGGAATGATCATAAAATTTGAGACTTTAGAATGCCCTTGAATTTTTCATCATTTTGCATAGTCTATGTCTCATTTACTAGCAACAAACTAGAAAGAGTTTTTCTACTTAGAGCATGGAGTATGTACTTTGTGGAAATGTAAGACATGTTTCTACGTACTTCCAATGTAGAAGCAGCATGTATAGTGGCGTGTAAGTGATCTTGATCTTGGGAGCATGATAAATATCTCAACAAGGGTCACAAAACTTGACCATACTCAGCACAAAGAAAGAAGCTTATGTAGAAAGCTTATATCATTAAAGAGCATGTATGGCTTTGGTAGGAATTTTCACCATTGAGGAACAAAAACTGTTTTATCATTTTAATAAATAAAAGACTCTGATAGTCATTCTTGCTTAGAACAAAATTATAGCAGTTCTTATCTTGTCATATCATGTCTCACAACAACTTAGACTTAGTTACGGCATTTGCAACCCACAAAAGTTTGAGGTTCATGATGTTTTCTTTTAAGCCAAGTAATCCATACTAAGAGAAATATGAAGCTGTAAACTGAGTACTAGAGAAACATTTAGCAGAGCAACTATTCATCATTTCCATAGGACATATTAATTTTTCATGGAATATATGAGAGTATATTAGAGAGAGTCTTTTTAATTTTTTTAAATGCAAAGAAAAGATAAGCAAGCAAGTGCATGAATATAAATGCTGAAATTAAAAACTTACCTTAGTGGGGGAGGGACTCTCCCCCAAGCTTGTTCTTTGCTCAATAGTGCGGCGGATGTGGATGTTGTTGCCGCCACAAGTCCCAATGCCTATATTGTTCTTCTTGCATTGCTTGAATGTCTTCGGCAGTTTGTTGGACGATGTGCGCTGTCTCCTCGTGCTCAACACACAACTCACCAAAGGTGTTGGTGAGATGACAGAATTGTTGCTGCTGTTCACGATGCACCCTTTCTCGTGTGGATGAAAAGGATGCTCGTGCTCATTGCGGACGTGATGGTCGAGGAGGCATGCCACTAGAAATGTGAATGGCATCGGAAGATGCATCGTCTTCCTCCTCACCAATAGCTCCTCGGGAAGGACCACCTTGCTCAAGATGAACAAAGTATCGCCCTTCCTGAGCTCTCCTGTCGGAACATGCAAAACCTCTTTGTCCAATTCCTTGATCTAGATCAAGGGTTAGCTTACGGGTCTTATACAACTGAAGTTGCCTATTTGGAAGAGGCACCTCAATTGTATGACCACTGTAAATCATTTTAAGATCACCATTGGCATCTCTTTTTAACATTTGGGTAGATGTAAGATATTCTTCTGAGATTACAGCTATAGGAGCAGAGATGTAAACAAAGGGGTACGTGCCATTTAGCAGGTTCATGGATTTGGCAAGACAAGTAATTAAAAATGTGAATTGAATAGATTCATTCTTCACAATTGAAATTTGCCAAAATTCCACTAAGCATTTTACAGGAGAAATTTGCATTTTGTTTACCATGGCATAAAGCAATTTTAGTTCCAAGTCACTTATCAAGCTAGCATTACTTCCAGGAAACAAAGTCATTTTCATCCAAAGGTGCATGAAACGAAGGGTAGGATTATGAATCTCCTCAGGTTTAGGATTTGAGCAATCTTTTAGAGCAGAGATAGAGAACAAAAATTTCCTCTTGTTAAACCTATGCATGGCAAGGTTTAAATTAATCAAGCATGAATTTTCAAAGCCAAGAGCAGCACTTAGATGACTCCAAGTTAGACTATGGTTTTGATTAAACATGTGAAAGTAAATTCCAACATTAGAGACTTGAAGAGAGCATAGGAATTCTATGGTAAGCAACTCGATTCCAACATCTTCTACTTGCAAAAGCCATGCCAACCAATAGAGGAAAAGATTTTTTGAATTCGGTGGTCATACCTGCGTTGGAGAGAAGATTCGGATCCAATATCCTTGTGTGCTCGAAAGATCGATCCTGAAGAGAGATATCTTTGGTATTCTACTTGGTTGAACCCAAGACCACTTTGTTGGTCATAGGTCCTCATCGGGGGCACCATGAATGCCTCGATATGAGGTACCTACGGTACTTCTTCTTCCTCCTGAGGTAGTTCTTCGGTTTGGAGGTTCTCCCAAGTGTATCGGGCAGAACCTCCCCTTCTTCTTCCATGGGAAGTGTCCTCTGATTGGTGGGAGCGACGAGAAGAGTTCCCACTTACGATTTGCTTTGCTTTCTTGAACATGGAGCTTATTGGGTTCTTCATCTTCTAGAGAGGAAGAGGGACGCAAGGGCAAAGCTAGGAAGAGTTGTGTGTGAAGTGGATTTCTATTTTGCCTTGTGGGGAGAAGTTTTAGCTAAAAGAAGCTTGATGAAGACAAGAGATCTTCTTGTGGACAAGTGAGAGCAACACTACTTCTCTTGAGAGCTAAGACCTTCTCTTGAAGAGAGGAGAGAGCAAGGCAAGGAGAGGCTTGAGCTAGAACTAAGTTTTTGTTGAGGTGTGAGGGAATGAGCTCTCCTTGCATGGGGTTTTATACGGGAAAGGAATGGCACCAAGGGGGCGCCATCGGGTGGTCGGCCGACCACCCCTTGGGCATGCCCTTGGGTGGCATGATCACAAGCTTTGAGAGATGCCTTACACAAAGCAAAAGAGAGAGAGGAGGTGACCAAAAGTGGTCGGTCATCCTTCTAAAGTGGGGATTCCACTCATGTTTTTTCTAGTGCTTGGTGAAAGGTGAAAGATATGATGTGATGTGATCAAAAGCTGAGCTAAAGTGATCATGATTCTCCTCTTTAAACAAAGGGTAGTGGGGGACAAAGGTATGTCATGCTTTGATTGAAAGTGATTGATGTGTTTTCTTTTTGAAAGCATGACAAAGTGAAAGTGATGGGTGTCATGATTCCCTACTTTGAACAAGGAGTAGTGGGAGACAAGGATATGTCATTCTTTAACCAAAAGTGATTGATGTACTTTAAAGCATGACAAGACAAAAGAGATGTCCCCTAAAGATAAATCTGATTTTTAAAAGTCTGACTACTCAAATCATGAGATGCTTGGACAAAGGATGATGGGGGAGAAAGATGGATGAACAAGGGCATCCTAGGGTGGTCGGCCGACCACCCTAGTCCTCCATTTATTTTTTCTTTTTCTTTTATAAAGATAAACTAAATGTTCCTTAATTAAACAAGCCAAGGTAGGGTGCATGGGGTGGTCCGCCGACCACCTATGGCCCTATCTTTTGTCAAATTTTAATGCTAATCTAATTCTCAAGTTTTACTTAATCTATCTTTTTTATTTTTCTTCTAAATTTTATCTATGAAAGAAATTAAAGGTTTGAACTAAATGTAAGAAGGGAAATAAAAGATAACTATCGACTTACCTTTTGGCAAAGACTCCTTGATTTTAAGTCCTTGGAGTAGGACTGAAGGACCGGACACGACGACCAGTGGGGGCGGTGAATGGGAGCCAAATCAAAATTCCTTTCGGAAGATCTTGACCCTTGTCCCAAGCATGACCCAAAGCACGAACTAAGCTCACGACCCACAAGTAGGTGGATGTTCTAGGAGATGTCCTAGCAACACAACGGAGCTAGCCACGAACCCGAAGAAACAAACTGCAAACCAACCAGAGAAAACAACAACCAAACAGAGGCTCCGGACCCGTACAGCCAGGACCTCCGGACCAATGACGAGTGGTCCGGTGGCTGGTCCGACGCTTGCACCAGCTGAGGCAAAACTATGCAGGGAGCACCTGACCTCCGGACAACCTGTTCCGGACTAGTCCGAAGCCACCTCCGGACCAAGGTAGGTGGTCCGGTGCTCACCCCTGCTTCTGCGCCAAACAACACAGTAAGCTCCCTGCCTCCGGACCGGACCATCGGACTATGCCGAGTGGTCCGACGCGTGACAGTCTCCCTCAGCAGAACCACCGGACCATTTGCCTATGGTCCGGAGCTCAAAGACTGGGTGGTCCGGAGAGTGGTCCGACACCCCTTGCTGCTTGACAGGAGAAAATTCAAGACCACCGGACCACATGCTATGGTCCGGAGCTCAGGGTAAGTCATCCGGAGGGTGGTCCGACGCTTACGAGCAGAAAACTGTTCCTCGCGAAAACGGATTACTCTCCACCAAATCTTCCCAAAACTCAACCAAATGATCACCAACTACAACCAAACTTTGTAGGCATGATCCTTGTGCAGTTAGGGAGCTATCCCGAATAAATCATCGCACAATTTGGAGAGAATAAACGGGAAGACTCGGATTTGGGGGAGAAAAGGCAAAACGAAGAACGCCACAAAGAAATTGCCTGATCTACGCACTCGTAAGGTTTGAGGAGAATTCCTTCGATGCAAAGATGCTCCTCACGATTACGAACAACTTGGTTCAAACAGATTTTGCAAAGCTACTCTCAACAAAGAGAAATTATCTCGGGAAAAAGAGAGAGGAAAAACAAAATGCGAAGAACACAAGCAAAACGGGGACACAATCAAGAAAGTGAAGCCACCATGGCTTACGGAGGTTGGTGAAATCAACCTAGGGATCTCATGAACTAGAGAGAGGGTAGAGAGAGAAAGAGTTGGGGCAAATGATTAGGGTTCAACAGATGGGATGAGGGATACCCCTTCACCCCCTACTTATCGGGCTTTGGCTATTTCCCAAAGACCCCCTAGATACATTGAGTGAACTACCTAGACTAAGCATTGCAGTCCAAGCTCCAGAAAATATCTTCCGCTTTTTGAATGGACGGCCCCGCTTCCTGCCGGGAGTTGCCGTCGCCTCGATGCAACCTCCAGGATTCCGCCACGTGCCATCCCCGCTTCCTCGGAAGCTCCGCCTAGGTTTTGAGGCCGAAACCCAGGAAACCCGCCACCGGTAGCTTTGGGCTCAACTACCGAACCCTGAATTTTGAGGCCCAAACTCGGAAACCGTCCTCGGATGGTTTTGAGGCCCAAACCACCAAACCACTCGACTCGAGCCACCTTGTCTTCGCCTGGTCGAACTCCGAGTCCCATGAGCCTCCGCTCGACCCGCTCGTCCACCGTCTTGACTTTGTCAACTCGGTCTACCTCCATGTCTTCTCTCACTCGCCGGTGCCAAGCACTAGCCACCATAGCTAGTCCACCGGCGCCCATGGTCCCTCAGTCGAAGCCCCGCTTCCGCCCTTCACCGCTCTCAGTCCATCGACACGGCAAGCCTCTACTCGACCTTCTCCACGCCATTAACCACTGTCACTAGGCATAGCACCTGCACACCACAAGTCGATAGACAGGCCCACACATGCTTTCGCAAGAGGTTAGTATAACCACTCAAACTGAAATACTCAAGTGTTAGGCAATCACTCATCACAAAACTGAACTACATGGGCACTTATCCACCATGTGTTCGCAATCTCCCCCTTGATGAGTGCATTGTAAATACAAGTGCATTTCAGATTTGAGCCACAAGGTAAAGCTCTCCAAATGACCAAAAAGCTAAGAAAGCCAAAACGAGGTCACTTGAGAGAAGCAAAGTGACTCCTAAACTTGGTTCCCAAAGACATGGGCAACGGCTCGACGCAACCAAGCAAAACAAAACTAGCCCTCAAGAAGAGGTAGAAAACGGACTCAACACTGCTAGCAAATCTAAAATACCAATCATAGCTCTCAAAGCTCAGAAAACCAATTGAAACACTAAGGGAGCTCAAAAGATACCTATTAAATCTCTTACAACTCAAGAGCAATTGAAACCTATCGAAACCAACAATGCAAGCTAGACCCTCCAGAAGAGGCAAAGGCGCAACACATCTAGCAGAAGCTCCCCCTGGGAACATGCACACACAAGATACCAAGAAAGGGTGGAAAGAGCCAAGAATGCAAAAGATATACCAATTGAAGGACCAAAGCTCAAAAGGCCACAAATTCCAATTTCTCCCCCTTGACTAATGCAAGTATGAAAATGCACCATTTTCTCCCTCTTGGTTGAATATGAGGATGAAATGCACAACTTCTCCCCCTTGATGACACATGCAGCTCATCAAACATCAACAACTCAAATATTCTGCCACAAATGCCATGATATGCAAAATGAGTGCAAAAGCTTCATACATAGAGCAAATACAATGAATAGATGCTCTAATTGATGTGATCCTATGAGAATAGGAAAAGCTCTACATGCCCAACAAAGACTCCAATTGAGCTTAAGATCACTTTAGAGGTTATTTTAGAGAGCATTACATGTGAGAGCAAGGAATGGGTATCACCTCCTAGAGACAACTAGACATGGAAAACAAGATAGGATCTATCTCAAAGCAATCTCATGTATAGCAAGTAGAACTATCCCAAGCAAAGATCATACAACAAGCCAATGACCCAACTGAATGAATTTTTCAATCTTCAGAGTTTTGCAGCCAAATTTCAGTTTTAGGCACATTACAAGTTGTATGCGAGTGGTTGTAAGCAAAATGATGCCACTGCTTACGAACCGGGCGAAGTCAAAGGACTTGACACACCGGTTTCGGTCATACACGACACCACTCAAGTATCAACCCGTATGGGAAGCAGTCTCGAACACACGGTGAAGTGCTCACAATGCAGACCCAACTCGATCTTTCCAATTCACAAAACAGAGAGCAATTTCATTTTATTAATCAATTTTAAGCATGGTGCTCAATGGAAGTGATTGAAGCAATGAAGAGCCATAGTTACAAGCTATATACAAAACAACCAAGAAGGATCTTCAAAAGCATACACATGCTAGTGCCATTTCATAGGTGACATGGGGAATTAAATTCAGTTTTAAAGCTTTTCTAACTTTGCTCTATTGCATATCTAGAGATCAAAAAGAGTCTAAGTTAGGCAACACTATAAACACATAAAGTACCTCAAACAGAGCATAGATTCATTATATCGGCTATAGGTATGAAGCTTGAAATGAACTATGTCACAAGTGCAAATGGGATGCAAGATGCAATGACACCAATTAACACTAAAAAGATACCAAAGAAAAGAAAGAAAAGACAAATAAGAACCAAAAAGAACTATGATACACAAATGGTTTCCCTCAACCAAAGTGAAAGCAGACCTCAATGTTCTTGGTCTTAGAGTGAATCACGGGATTTTTGGCCACACTAATTGCACTCGTGCTATCACAAAGCAGAGGCACCTTAGTAAGCTCAAGACCGAAATCCTTTAAAGTTGCAATCATCCAAATCAACTACGAGCAATAGCTAGCCGCGACAACGTACTCAGCTTCGCACGTCGACTGTGCCACGCTAGACTGTTTGCGGGAAGACCAAGACACAAGATAAGACCCGAGAAACTGGCAAGTCCCAGAAGTGGCCTTCCGATTAAGAAGGCAACCGGCAAAGTCAGCATCAGAATAACCACAAAGCACAAGAGAGGAAGAGGTGGAAAACCAAAGTCCAAACTTGGGAGTGAAACGCAAGTACCTCATGATGTGTTTCACCGCCTGCTTGTGCGAAGTCCGTGGGGATGCTTGAAAGCGTGCACACAAGCAGATGGCGAACTGAATGCTCGGCCGAGTCGCTGTCAAGTACAGAAGCGACCCGATCATGCTTCGATACTCCATCTGATCCACCGCCTCTCCTTCCTTGTCCGCATCCAAGGCAGTCATAGTTGACATGGGCGTCGAAAGAGGCTTTGCCTCACCCATGTCAAACTTTTTCAAGATATCCTTCGTGTACTTTCCTTGGTGCACAAATGTCCCTTCTCGGGTTTGCTTGATTTGCAACCCGAGAAAGAATGTCAACTCTCCCATCATGCTCATCTCAAATTCCCTGCTCATAAGATCTGCAAACTTGGCAACAAGAGCATGAGAAGAACCCCCAATGATGATATCATCCACGTATATTTGGACAAGGAGAGTGTCCTTGCCTTGCTTAAGGAGAAACAACGTCTTATCTACCGATCCCATTTTAAAACCCTTAGCAAGCAAGAAGGTTCGCAATCTATCATACCATGCTCTAGGGGCTTGTTTCAAACCATACAAAGCTTTGTGAAGTTTAAAAACATGGTTTGAAAACTTGGGATTTTTGAAACTGGGAGGTTGTTTAACATAAACTTCCTCCTCTATGTAGTCGTTTAAGAAAGCACATTTAACATCCATTTGAAAAAGTTTAAAACCCTTAGAAGCCAAAAAAGCTAGAATGATTCTAATGGCTTCTAAACGAGCTACGGGAGCAAAGGTTTCCTCATAGTCTATTCCCTCCTTTCGACAAAAGCCTTGAGCTACCAACCTAGTCTTGTTGCGCACTACCACCCCATCTTCACTTTGTTTATTTTTGAAAACTCATTTGGTACCATGGGGTGTCAACTAGGTGGTGGAGGAATTAAGACCCAAACGCGGTTTCGCTCAAAGTTTTCTAACTCATCCATGGCATTAACCTAATCCAGATCCATCAAAGCGTGTCCAACATCTCGGGGCTCAAAAGAAGCGAGAAAAGCCGAATGAGCAAACTGAGAGATATAGGACCTGGACCGCGTGACTCGACGGTCAATGTCACTGATGATGTTCTCCAGCGGGTGCTGCCGCTGGATGTGGTGGGGAGCCTGCCTGGACGAAGTGGCCTCCCCCTCGACAGCAGCTGGAGCTCCCTCAGGTGCAATGGGCACCGACTGAGGAAGCTGCTCGAACGGACCCCATGTAGAGGAAGTTGTCGGGTCGGGGCCGTGAGCCGAAGTAGACATCGCAGGGTCGACGGGGGCAGCCGGTGGAGTCGGCTCGGGATCATCCCAATCGGCATCGTCCTGCTCCTCCTCCGCAAAGATGCTAGTGTTCACCTCATCATCAACTGCAAGCTCAAAAGCAGTGGAAACATAGGGCATAGTCTCATCGAAAGTAACCTCACAAGTCTCCATCACTCGGTTAGTCTCAAGGTTAAGTGCACGATAAGCACGAGAGTGAGTAGAATAACCAAGAAAGATACCGTCAGAAGACCGTGACTCAAATTTGTCCAACTTACCGCCCTTTTTGAGGATGAAGCACCTACACCCAAACACCCATAGGTGACTTACCTTGGGTGGTCTCCCAAATCACAACTCATAAGAGGTCATTTTCTTGAATCCTCGGAGAAAAATGCGATTGGAAACATAGCAAGCAGAACTGAGTGCTTCGGCCCAATACCACCTAGGAGTCCTATGCTCATCGAGCATCGTCCTGGCCATCTCAACAAGGGTCCAATTCTTGCGCTCAACAACACCGTTCTGCTGAGGAGTGTAAGGTGAGGAAAACGGATGGTCGAGTCCCAAGGAAGAACAAAGAGATGCAAAGTGAGCATTTTTTAATTCTGTGCCATTGTCACTGTGAATAGCTCTCATGGCATTCTTAGGTAGCTCATTTTGCAATCTCAAAATCAGATCTCGAACCAAAGGAAAAGCCTCATCCTTATTCTCCAAAAAGAACACCCAAGAGTACCTCGAGTAGTCATCAACGACTACAACCACATACCACTTCCCTCCTTCCGACCTGACCCGAGCTGGACCAACTGTGTCCATGTGTAAGAGCTCGCCGGGTCGAGTGGTCATGATCTCAGTCATAGGAGGATGGGAAGCGGCAACCATCTTTCCATGCGTGCAAGGATGGCAAACCAAATCCTTCTCGAACTTCACTTTGGCAATCCTTGGATAAGGTCCATTGAGCTAAGCCTTGCAAGAAAGTCAAAACTCAAGTGTCCCAATCTCCTATGCCACTTCCAAAGCTCGTAAGAAGAACCGGCAATAAGACAACGAGAAGGTCCAGAAGAGATAGAAAAATCCGCACGAAAAACCTTCCCGAAGGGTACAATCCGGCAAACAAGCTCACCACGAGAGTCCAAAATCCGAGACAAGTTTGGCTTAAAGCTCATCTCAAAACCGTCTTCAAGGAGTTACGAAACCGAGAGAATGTTAAAATGCAAATTCGCAACTAAAGCAACATCCTTGAGGACAAAAGAAGAGTTCACTCAGATCGACCCTCGGGAGACAACCTTACCTTTACTCTTGTCCCCGAATCTGATATACTCGGTGTGGTGCACGGGGTCGAGGCTGGAGAACCACTTGGCACTTCCGGTCATGTGGCATGAGGATCCGGAATCCACAAGCCAAGTCTCCTCCAGTCCTCCTTCCTACATCAATAAAAAGACATAGGGTGAGCAAACGGTGCAACACTGGGGTTAGTAAACTGTGAAGGATACTAGTGTTGTCCCATTTGCCCAAATAATGGGTTAGGAGAAAAACCAAACATCTCCTTCCCCATAGAGGGATAGCGATCTCCACGATAGGGAAAACGTGGTCCGCTAGACAAGGGTGGAGTAAAGCCACCGCCACGAGGCCCGTAGTCGTATGGGTCACGACCAGTACCCCACCGGGCACGACCACCACGTGGTCTAGCCTCCTGAGGCCTAGCACCTTGAGGCATTGTACCACTAGGCCTAGTAGTGCGCCTCCAAACTTCCGGTTCACGCACCCCAACTGGTGGGTGGTACATGTCCCAGTTGTTCAACTCAAGCTCCCATCGATCATCTCTCTTTGTTCTAAAACAGAACTCAGCCTAGTGCCCATCCCTCTCACAATACTCACAATGGTACCTCACCACACTCTTGGTAGGCACTCTCTTGTTGGGTTGGGTGGCTCTAGCATTCTTAGGAAGGGGATCACTAGAGATATCTGGCAGTGTGTCAACTGGGTTGCGAAGGTGGTTCGGTTTGGCAATCCACACTTGCTTCTATGGAGTGGTTTTGGGTGACTCTTCAAACACACCATCTCTCACAGGTAGCTGGGTAGGGTCGGTAGGCTTAGGTTGGGAAAACTTGGTAAACTTGGGAGGTGTGGTGGGTTTCTCACTCATGCTCAAACCACTGCACTCACCGATCTTACCAAACATGCTATCGTCCTTCCCACCTATAGCAAAGCCTACTCCCGTGCTGGCAGCCCTTTTGCATTGTCTAAGCAATATCCCCAACTGCGGGTCTCGGCGAGACACCCAGCTCAAGATGGACCGAAGGTATGTGTTTTCCTCCTCGTTACGCATCTTGTCATGTCTGCACGACGCGATCTCAAGCTCCAAAGCCTCAAAGCGATCTGACTCTCTAGTGCTATCTGAGCTAACCTTCTCTAACACAACGATCCTAGCATCCTTCTGTGCCAGCTTAGAACGCAAGCCTAAGCAAGACTTGAACGCACCAAGTAAGCTAGGCCTAGCCTTCAGCTCACTAACCTCCTCAAGTAGAGTGCCATACTTGTCCTGGAGAGTGACAAGATCAGACATGTAAATGGCACAAGCTTCACACTCTACCTCCTCGGTAACCACCACTGACTCCTTAGAAAAATCTAGCTCATGAAGCACGCTAAGGTACTTCGCCTTAAAATCGTTCCTATCACAAGCGGCACCCTTGAGCAAAGCATCCTAGCTCATCAAGGTGTCGTTCAGAGACTCAAGCTCGAGAGAGAGGGATTCAATGGTGGGTGATACCTTGGGTGTGTTGGAGTCGTAGTCGTAGTCAGGGCCATCCTTGCGCTTGCCGACCTTTCCTTCTTCAATCGCCATGGTGCAAAAGCCACCGTGCTTGGCGTCGGCATAGAAGCATAGGTCATTGAACTTGTCCTCAACCTTTCCCTTAGACTCATCATCGCTTGAGGAAGCACCTCCGTCGGAGGAAGGATCGATGTCGCTGAGGGAGGCGAGGAAGGCTCGGTGCTTAGCCTTCACCTTGTCGATCACCTTCTTCGAAGACCTTCGTTGTAGCCGCCCTTGGGATGTGCTTGTCCTCGAAGTGATCCTCCCGCTTGTCCTTGCGCTTGGTGAAGTCACCCGTAGCTTTCTTGGGGCAGTTTGCGATGAAGTGATCCTCATCACCGCAACGGTAGCACCCCTTGGCCGAGCCACCACGTCATCGGTTCAAACGGTTGTTGTGAAACCGTGAGAACCTATTGATGACTAGGGCAGCTCGTCATCTCCAAGTGCCTCCACTTGCTCCTCTATCACAGAAATCAAAGACAAAGCAAACAAAGAGTGTGAAGGGGCAGAGGAGGAAGAAGACGTACCACCGGGGCCAGAACCCAACACCATAGATGATTTTGACGGGTTCTGAAGCTTGGCCCGGGTCTGGTTGTCAATCTCCGAGGACTTGAGCTTGCTGAACAGCTCGTCCACGGTCAGGGCATCATAGCCCGGTGACTCCTGAATGGCAGCCACCTTCATCTCCCACACCTTCCGATCAAGAGCATGCAAAAGCTTGATAGCCATCTCATGATCATCATAAGGCAAGTTGGCTCGATTAGCACGCATCTTGTTGACGATAGATTGGAAGCGAGTGAACATCCCATCAACAGATTCGTCGGCCAACTGAGCAAAGTTCTCATACTCTCTACAGTATGTGTCGAAGAGTCTGGACTTGATCTGAGGGTTCCCCTCATGATATCTCAAGAGTGTTTGCCAGATCGCCCATGCCGTAGTGAGACTCGAAACCCGCTCAAACTCCGGAAGAGACGAACAAGAGAAGAGAATGCTACGGGCTCTTGCTTTTGACACATGCTGCATGACTTGGGCATCGGTGATCCGAGCGTCAAGAACCACGTAGTTCTCATTCTCACAAATCTCCCAAAACTTCGTATCAAGCCCTTGGAGGTAAGCGGACATGCACACCTTCCAATAGGCAAAGTTGGTTCCATCGAAGTAAGGAGGTTTACCAGCACCTCGCTCCATGTCGCCTTCACGGATCAAGAACCGTGTAAGGTGGATTGATCCTTAACCGGCTCTGATACCAATTGAAGGACCGGAAATGGCGACCAGAGGGGGGGTGAATGGGAGCCAAATAAAAATTCCTTTTGGAAGATCTTGACCCTTGTCCCAAGCATGACCCAAAGCACAAACTAAGCTCACGACCCACAAGTGGGTGGATGTTCTTGGAGATATCCTAGCAACACAGCGGAGCTAGCCACGAACCCGGAGAAACAAACCGCAAACCAACAGTAGAAAACAGCAACCAAACAAAGGCTCCTAACCAGTATAGCCAGAACCTCCGGACCAATGACGAGTGGTCCGGTGGCTGGTACGACGCTTCCACCAGCCGAGGCAAAACTATGCAGGGAGCACCTGACCTCCCGACGACCTACTTCGGACTAGTCCAACGCCACCTCCGGACCAAGGTAGGTGGTCCGGTGCTCACCCCTCCTTCTGTGCCAAACAACACAGTAAGCTCCCTGCCTCCGGACCGGACCGTCGGACTACACCGTCGGACTATGCCGAGTGGTCCGACGCGTGACAGTCTCCCTCAGCAGAACCACCGGACCATTTTCCTATGGTCCGGAGCTCAAAGACTGGGTGGTCCGGAGAGTGGTCTGACGCCCCTTGCCGCTTGACAGGAGAAAAGTCAAGACCACCGGACCACGTGCTATGGTCCGGAGCTCAGGGTAAGTCGTCCGGAGGGTGGTCCGACACTTACGAGCAGAAAACTGTTCCTCGCGAAAATGGATTTCTCTCCGCCAAATCTTCCCAAAACTCAACCAAATGATCACCAACTGCAACCAAACTTTGTAGGCATGATCCTAGTGTAGTTGGGGAGCTATCCCGAATAAATCATCGCTCAATTTGGAGAGAATAAACAAGAATACTCGGATTTGGAGGAGAAAAGGAAAAATGAAGAACGCCATAAAGAAATCGCCCGATCTACACACTCGTGATGCTCCTCACGATTACGAACAACTTGGTTCAAACGGATTTTGCAGAGCTACTGTCAACAAAGAGAAATTATCTCGGGAAAAATAGAGAGCAAAAACAAAACGCGAAGAACACAAGCAAAACGGGGACACAATCAAGAAAGCGAAGCCACCATGCTTACGAAGGTTACGACCTCCGATTCCTCGCAACAAACTCAAGTTCCTACAGAGGTTGGTAAAATCAATCTAGGGATCTCTTGAACTAGAGAGAGGGTAGAGAGAGAGTTGGGGAAAATGATTAGGGTTCAAGAAATGGGATTAGGGATACCCCTTCACCCCCTACTTATCGGGCTTTGGCTATTTCCCAATGACCCCCCTAGATACATTGAGTGAACTACCTAGCCTAAGCATTGCAGTCCAATCTCCAGAAAATATCTCCCGCATTTTGAATGGACGGCCCCGCTTCCTGCCGGGAGTTGTCGTCGCCTCGACGCAACCTCTAGGATTACGCCACGTGCTATCCCCGCTTCCTCGGAAGCTCTGCCTAGGTTTTGAGGCCCAAACCCAGGAAACCTGCCACCAGTAGCTTTGGGCTCAACTACCGAACCCCGAGTTTTGAGGCCCAAACTCGGAAACCATCCTCGGATCACCTTGGCTTCGCCCGATCGGACTCCGAGTCCCATGAGCCTCCGTCTTGACTCGGTCGACTCAGTCTACCTCCATGTCTTCTCGCACTCACCAGTGCCAAGCACTAGCCACCACAGCTAGTCTGTCGGTGCCCATGGTCCCTCAGTCTGAGCCCCACTTCCGTGCTTCACCCCTCTCAATCCATCGGCACGGCAAGCCTCTACTCGACCTTCTCCACGCCATTGACCACTATCACTAGGCATAGCACCTACACACCACAAGCCGATAGACAGGCACACACATGCTTTCGCAAGAGGTTAGTATAACCACTCAAACTGAAATACTCAAGTGTTAGTCAATCACTCATCACAAAACTGAACTACATGGGTACTTATCCACCATGTGTTCGCAAGGACTCTCCTTCTTGTTCATTCCTCGGGTCCACTTGATGACTCTGGAGGCGGAGACCGTGATGTGTGCACCTCCTTTGCTTTCCAAACCTGCCTTGGATTGGCGGGTTCATCCTTCTTGATTTCATGGATCTTTGTCTCTGGATATTGCTTCTTCTTTCGTGAAGCTTGAATTCTTCTTTTTGGTGGTTGTGCTTTAACCTGTTTGTTAAGTTTATAACCATTGAAAGCACATTTTACCTTATGACTTAAGAATTGGAAGTGGATTTGTCCCGATCCAACGTAGATGACCGCATTGGTGGTGTTGAGGAAGGGCTTTCCCAAGATGATGGGGACTTCCACGTTAGCTCCCATGTCTAGGATGATGAAGTCGGTGGGGATGTACTCATCTTGGATGTTCACCAAGATGTCCCTTGTGAGTCCCTCGGGAAACCGTATGGTTTGATCTGCCATCTGCAAGCGAACACATGTAGGGAGCAAAGGTCCCCCTAGCAAGTTATCGTACGTTACCTTGGACATGATGTTGACACCCGATCCAAGATCGCAGAAAGCGTTGTGGAATGTCTGTTGTCCAATTGAGCATTTGATTGTCGAGTGGCCTGGATCTTCCTTCTTCATGATGAAAGGAGGATCGAGCAGATAGCCCCAATGGGAACGAAGTGGAGGCTTACTGAACCTCATTATGACCATATTCACATGCTCAATTGAATCTTCTGGTTTCCCAGGAATCTTACCTTGTTCCATGGATGGCATAGCTGCTGCTAATTGAGCTAATTGTGTTTCTAACATTTTATTAAAGCTCAATTGATTTTTCATGGAAGTTGTGAAGCTATCCATTTTCTCACCAAAATTTTCAAGAACTTTATCAGTGGCAATCATCTTTTTATTTATAACATCATTAATCTTTGATTGCCTGAGAACAAGATCTTTAATGAAGGTTGGTTATTGTAAGAATTGTAATTATTGTAATTACCATTACCTCCATTACCTTGGTAGAAGGGGCGTGAATTCCAGCTTCCTTGTTGTAGGGGTCGATACCCATTGTTGTTGTTGTTGTTGTTGTTGCTGATGAAGTTCACGTCCTCCTTCGATGTCTCGGGGCAATTGTTGCCCGAGTGATCACTTCCTCCGCACACCTTGCACCATGGATCAGCTTTGATAGCTTGTGCGGCGGCGATGGGGTAGATGGCCTCTCGTTCCTTCTTGGAATCTTCTTCTATCTTATTCATCAGGAGGTACATCTTGGCAGAGAATATGTCCACCTCACTGACGGTGTGCATCCCTCTCCTCTTTGGCTGGAGACGTTCCTCACCCCATCCTTGGTTGATCATGATTTTCTCGATGAGGTACTTGGCATTCCTCACTGTGTGTTGGAGAAATGCCCCTCCACCGGCAGCATCAAGGTGACTACGGGCCATACTGGATAGCTTGTGGTAGCAAACTTGAATCAAAATCCAGTAGTCTATCCCATGATGAGGACATGCATGAATGTACTCCTAGAGACGCTCCCATGCTTCGGGAATCGTCTCATCAGATTGTTGCTGGAAGCTTGAGATCTTTCCACGAAGAGCATTGGTTTTGCTCGTCGGGAAGAACTTCTAGAGGAATGTGTTAGCACACCTCTCCCATGTATTGGCTTCTTCTTTGTGGGTGTAGAACCATTGCTTTGCCTTTCCCAATAATGAGAATGGGAAAAGACAAAGGCGAATGGCATCAGACGCCACTCCCTTGATAGTGAATGTGCCACATAACTCCATGAAGTGTTGGAGATGAGCATTGTGCGAACACATGATGGATAAGTACCCATGTAGTTCAGTTTTGTGATGAGTGATTGCCCAACACTTGAGCAGTTCAGTTTGAGTGGCTTACCCTAACCCTTTGCGAAAGCAAATGTGTGCCTTTCTATTGGCTTGTGGTGTGCAGGTGCTATGCCTAGTGACAATGGTCAATGGCATGGAGAAGGTCGAGTAGAGGCTTGCCGTGCCGATGGACTGAGAGCAGTGAAGGGCGGAAGCGGGGCTCGGACTGAGGGACCATGGGCACCGACGGACTAGTTGTGGTGGTTAGTACTTGGCACCAGCGAGTGCGAGAAGACATGAAGGTAGACCGAGTTGGCTGAGTCAAGGCGGTGGATGCGCGAGTCGAGCGGAGCCTCGGGGGACTCGGACTCCGACCGGGCGAAGACAAGGTGGCTCGCGTCGAGTGGTTTGGTGGTTTGGGCCTCAAAACCATCTGCGTCGGTTTCCGAGTTTGGGCCACAAAACTTGGGGTTCGGTAGTTGAGCCCAGAGCTACCGGTGGCGGGTTTCCTGGGTTGGGCCTCAAAACCTAGGCGGAGCTTCCGAGGAAGCGGGATGGCACATGGCGGAATCCTAGAGGTTGCGTCGAGGCGACGGCAACTCCTGGCAGGAAGCGGGGTCGTCCATTCAAAATGAGGGAGATATTTTCCGGAGCTTGGACTGCAATGCTTAGGCTAGGTAGTTCACTCAATGTATCTAGGGCGTCTTTGGGAAATAGCCAAAGCCTGATAAGTAGGGGTGAAGGGGTATCCCTCATCCTATCTCTAAAACCCTAATCACTTGCCCCCCTCTCTCTCTCTAGTTCATGAGATCCCTAGGTTGCTTCCACCAACCTTTGTAAGAACTTGAGTTTGTCGCGAGGAATCCAAGGCCGTAACCTCCGTAAGCCATGGTGGCTTCGATTTCGTGATTGTGTCCCCGTTTTGCTTGTGTTCTTTGTGTTTTGCTTTTGCTCCCTCTTTTCTCGAGATGATTTCTCTTTGTAGGGAGTAGCTCTTGCAAATCCTTTTGAACCAAGTTGTGCGTAATCGTGAGGAGCTTCTTTGCACCGAAGGAATTCTCCTCAAACCTCATGAGTACGTAGATCGGGCGTTTTCCTTGCGGAGTCCTTCGTTCTTGAGCTTTTCCCAAAATCTCTTTCCTCCCTTTGCTCTAAGCCAAATTGAACTATGATTTCTTCGGGATAGCTCCCCAACTGCACTAGGATCTTGCCTACAAAGTTTGGTTGCAGTTGGTGATCATTTGGTTGAGTTTTGGGAAGATTTGGCGGAGTGAAAATGATTTTCGCGGGCTTCAGCTTTTCTGTTCGTGAGCGTCGGACCACCCTCCGGACCACCCAGCCTGTGAGCACCGGACCATTGCAAGTAGTCCGGTGGCTCTGCTGAGGGTTTCACTCACGCGTTGGACCAGGCTTATTAGTCTGACGGTGAGTGTCGAACGAGGTGTCCGAAGGTAGGTTGCTTTCTGTGGTTTTTGCTCTGTGGCGAGTGTGTGCACCGGACCACTTCCCATAGTCCGACGGTGAGCGTCGGACTAGTTATATGGAGCCTAGGCACTCACTGGTTGTCTTCTGTGTGAGCACCGAACTTCCGAAAGTGAGCATCGGACTAGTCCGGAGCCTCTGGTCTGGAGCTAGGGTGCTCACTGTATGGGCCTATCCCAGTGAGTGAAAGCGTTGGACCTGAGCTCTGGACTACTTGCTATAGTCCGGTGGCTCAGTCCCATTGGGTCTAGATCTCCCTGTTGGTTGCTGTTTTCTCCCGTTTGCCTAGGTTCTTGCCTCTTTTCCCTAGGGGTTGTGAACCTGTGTTTTAGGGTTTTCGGTGATTTTCCTCCACTGCCGGTTTCAGGTTGAGTACCCAGCAACTGGGTTTAGTTTTTGGGAAGAGTGGCCCGAACATTTCAAGAGAAATTTGAGGCTCCCATTCACCCCCCCCTCTAGTCGCCGTTCTTGGTCCTTCACATTGACATCCTCATGGGGCTTCCCGCAAAACGGATTGGCCTGCACCATGTGGATCAAGGCGGGCTTCAGCTCGAAGGTGGCACCCCTGAAGTTGACCTCATGACCTTGAGCTATGTGAGTAGCGGACGGAGCCGAGAAGTCAGAGTTTGCCTTCTAGGCCATAGCTTCCTTGAGTGGTGGTGTAGAGCCTCCTTCCTTGAACGGATTCAGGGTCGAGATGAACCTTTGAGGTGGAACTTGACGACGTCAAGTCCTTCTCAACAGCTACTCGGGATCTTCGAGATAATTTCCCGGCAGTTGGAAACCGCTCATACACTGTCTGGCTTCACAAGAAAGGAAGACACAGACATCGGTAAGCCCCGATGACTAATTGATAACTAAGTTAACGAGAATCTCTGGATTCAATCTAATTAAAATTTCTTGGCTAAGATTTACCCAGCAACGGCGCCAGAAATGCTTGTTGGTATTTCTTATGACTATTGGATAAATCCGCAAGCGCATAGATTATACCGTTGTAGCACTTCACCTAGGAGTATTCCAAGGTATCGTAATTTATATTTTCCTAAGGGAAAGCTGAGCTAGAAATAATAATTAGAGCGAGATCCAAGAGAGCACCTCAACTTAGTACCAACTAGTATAGAGGGGTAAATGATATATGTGATAGGAAGGGAAAGGATATATATTGATAAAGGTAAAATCTTACAAAGAAGGAAATATACAAGAGCTATACCAGACTTCCCAGAAGACAACTCCAGAAATCCCGAGCACAGCTCGACTCAACTCTAACTCCCACTCTAGACTAACTCGTAGAACAATTTAGAGAATAGAGCTTGTAGGCTTCTTCACCATGTGTAGAGACAAGGGTGTGACCCCCTATTTATATTGGGAGGTGGAGTAGGGGCTATTCTAGCGCCACGTCAACGATCCAGGGCCTTCCCTCCTCCACCCTTGGATCCAACCAACCCTTGAACCGACCAAGGGATGGATGGTGGTGATTTCCACCATGTGCCAAGGGGTATGGCAGTTGGAGGGACCCAATCGAGCTAGAGAGGCGGTTGGTCGACCGCCCCTATGGCAGGTGGGCCCCCCTCTGACCTTCTAGAAGTGGCCCCAATGGTCAGGGACCAAGTGGGGGCCTGGTGGGCCTAGATGGGGGGTCGGCCAACCCCCCTCTTGGGGGCTCTGGCCCACCTTGGTCTCCCAGGTGCTGGTCCCACTTGTCATGGATGTTGGATGTCGATTCTGAGGTGGTTCTCACGTTTATCTCCTTGGTGTGGGCCCATGAATCCATGTGCTATGCATGTGAGTCGTTGAGAGAAAGCACAAAGTGATCCAAGGGTTGGAAATCACTCTGGGATGCTTCTATTGGATCATGGCCGAGAGGGGAGCCAGGTGGGCCCATAGGGTGGTCGGCCAACCCCCTATGTGGGTCCAGTTGGCTATCCTTTACTCCATTTCTTCATTCTTGTACGCAAACACTCATGGACATGTGGAACTGGTTATTTGATAAAATATACTCATGATTTGTTTGTTTATTTTTGATCCTGAGGTTGGTGGCATCATTTTAGTTATACAAAAGTAGACCATATTTTGTGCCTACACTGATATGATGACTAAACCTATTCCAGTTGCTAAGTTTGAGTTGTGCTCAAGCTTAGTTGCTTTAGTGGATTAGCCCAAGAGGCTATTTGGCGCCATTGGTATTTTCTTGGTTATGTTCAGGATGAAGGTGTTGATTTATGCTACAAGGTGAATTTGTCTCAAGGTGTATTTTGTTGAAGATGTTCCACATTCATTGCCTAAGACAAAGGCCGACTTCTGATGGAGCGGAGCAGAGGCCCATCGCCGAGAGGCTTGCCCGTCGCTAGGGTTCCACGGTGATTCATTCATTCATTATCTTGTAAGCCGCTGCACAGCATTGTAACCCGACTCTTGATAATAGTGAAGAGTGTTTGTTGGTTGGCTCCCATGGGTTTTCCCCTTCACATTGGAGGGGGTTTCCACGTTAAATCTTATGTCTCGCTGTGATTGATCTCTCGTTCTTTGTCATTTATCTACCATCATTCATAACAAACATGGCAACGCGAGATGCTATTCAAGGGAAAATGTGAGGAAAGAGAGATCACTGTTAATTTAGATGGTCCAATACGAGTCTGTAGGCCTTTTTTTTTAATTTTACCAAGTCTAAATGGCAAACTCTTGGAGAGAGTCTATTTTTTTAACTTATCATATGTTTTAGCAAGTTGCTAAATCATAAGATTTGTCAACTGAATTTTGACAAATTGTTGGTGATGCTCAACACGCAGAAGAAAGGAAAAGAGATGAACAAACTAAGTGAAAGCCCAAGTTTGGTTTTGTTAATTGACGAAACCTATGGACTAACCCTAGTGCTAAGTGTGTGATCTAACTAGGGTGATCCAACTCTACATATGGAGCAATGTGCATGATCATAGTGGATGGATCAAGTGCTCCATAGAAAAGGAAAAGAAGAAAGAGAAAAACAAAAATAGGCTCAAGGCAAAGCTATAATATAGGAGCTATTTTGGTTTGGTGATCAAGACACTATAGAGAGTGTCATCACATTTAGGATAGATAGCCATACTATCAAGAAGGGAAAATTTGTGTTGATCGCAATTGAATTTAAATGCAAGAAAATATGTTATAAAATTTAAGTGCCACTAGGACATTTGCATTGCATATCTAAAATGAACCTAAGTGACAACAGTTGAATTTAAATGCAAGAAAATATGTTATAAAAGCTAACACACATGCACGAGTGTTAGAACACTTAGTGCTAGCACATATGAACTTGGTGTAAAATACTCAACTCGGTTTGGCAAAAGAACGAGGTCCAGACGCTAGGGTGACTGAGTCGAGACTAATGTGTTTGCGTCCTGAAGCGAACCCTAACTGTGCATGTGCTGAAACAGTGAATCCGGACGGTGGTTATAGTCCAGAGGTGAGCTCTGGACAAGTGTCCGGAGTCTCGAAGCTCTCTTTTGTCTCTGGTTGTTGAGTCTGGATGCTAGTTTATGTCTGGACGCGGAGCTCCGGATGCACGGTCCGTATTTTGGAACTCTCTGTAATCATCTCTAAATAGAGTTCGCACGGGTGCTCAATGGTCCAGAGTCGGACAATTACTTGTGTCTGGACGTGCAGATCATCGTAAGACACAGTGCGCCAACGAGCAAATTCAAACTGAGCAAGGGTCTGGACGCATGCATTATGGTCCATACCCCATGCACTCACAGCGTCTGGAGTGACGCAGGAAAGCGTGGATAGGGGGCAAAACGGCTAGTTTGGCTTGGGCTGCTATATATATGTTTTGGTCGGTCCAAGGGGCAATCTCTAGCACCTCCCATTCATTCTCACACTTTGTGCTTGCTTGAAATAGCCCTCAACTCATCTCTCTTTGCTTGACTTGCATATTCATGAGAGTTTGAGTGGTCCAAGTGCTTTGATCATTGCATTGCATCTTAGTGGCACTTGGTCATTTTGGTTATTCTTGTTGTTTGCCAACACCTAGACGACTCGGGCGGTTGAGGAAGCTTTGGCGCGTGTTGGTGATTGTTTGTGGTAGGCTTCGATGATTGTGAGAGGGCTTGTACCCACCTCGGCGGAGTGTCAAAGGGTAACTCTAGTGGATTGTTCGTGTCTTTGAGTTACCCTGATTTGTGGGTTGATTCTTGTGGCGCCCGAGTAGTGGGCTATCCTTGTGATTGCCTATTAGCCACCGAATCACCAAGTGAGTGGTCGACACAACAAAGACTAGCTTGGTGGAAACCAAGTGAACCTTAGGAGAAAAATCTTGTGTCAACTTGTCTCCCGGCTACTCTTTGGTATTCATTGTGGTTGGCTTTATTTTGATATCATCTCATCACAAGGCATTGGTATAATCACCTCTACTCTCTATGCATTTACATTCTTGCTTGTGTAGTTTATAGTTTGTTTAGCTAGCTTATCTTGTTAGTTGTTCTTGCTAGCTTGAGTTGAGTATCTTAGGTGGTTCTATTGATTGATAGATACTCAATTAACTAGAATTGCTTGGATAGGTGGCTTGCAACCCCTTGTAGTTCTAGAGCAAAAAGCTTCGCTTAGTTGCCATCTAACCATTTGGTCTAGTGCTTTGTAGATTTTTTAATAGGCTATTGACCCCCTCTAGCCATCTAGGACCTTGTATCGGAGCTGTGGTTACCTCTGTTATCAAGGCTTAACAACCTTTGGTGTTAGTGATGGCTCAAATATCATTCAACAAAGTGGGGAGCAAACCACCAATGTTTGATGGCACATCCTTTGATTATTGGAAGATAAAAATGAAGACGCATCTGGGCTTAATTCATGGGAAGGTGTGGGATGTCACCGAAAATCATTATGTCATTCTTGATGACAAGAGAACGACACATGTAGAGCAAGAGAACAAAAATTCAATACCATGGCACTCAATGTCATATACAATGGTATTGACTCTAAGGTGTTTGTACAAATCAAAGATCTTGATAGAGCAAGTGAAGTGTGGAAGAGATTAGAAGATACATATGAGGGCACTTCAAAGGTGAAGAGTTCCAAGCTATATGTGGAAGTAGTTATTGGATAAAAATATGCTTATGACATGTTATTCTTCCTTCCAAACCGAGCATGTTGATGGTGTTTCGATGGTGTAAAAGTAGGTCATTTGTACCATCAACATCCACATGTACATTTCAGTATTTGCTTTTAGGTGTGCAGAACAGACAAAATGGTGTGTTGGAAGCTCCATATGCAGGTTGGCCGACCTACTTATGAGCCCAACCGCCACTGCCCTTACACCAATACACTCCACATATGTCCAAGAGGTACCCACCAGAAGGCTTGAGCCAAATCTCTCAAACACAGTTCGGGCCGACCTAGGTTTGGAGGCTTCTTCGCCTGCCAAGTTAGCACAATCCAAGTGAGAGCCTTCTAAGACATTTCTAACCCTTTGAAAGGATCAAGATTCCCAGGACTAAGTGCTCACTACAGGCTGATTCTTCGCCACTCCGGCTCGGTGAATCGCCCACAACCGATCACAAACAAACTTGGGTCATCCACAAGGAACACCACCGGATGATCACCAAGCAAACCTCCACGAAGCCATCTAGGTGATGTCGATCACTAAGAGTAACAAACACTAACTCTCACTTGACCAAGGCTAGTCTAGTGATTGAATGGATGCACACTTGCTAACTCTAAGCCACTAGAGTAATAAACACATGGAATTGCAATTCACACTCTCACTAGGGATATTGCACTTCTTGCACTCTAACAAGTAAGTCTCAGCAATTGGAATGGGCAAGAGAGCCTCCATGGGGCTCATGGGGAAGTATAAATACTCCCCAACTCAATCCCTAGCCGTTAGAGGCAAAAACCAACTTTCTGCGTCACTCCGACGCAAGATGTAAGGGGGATCCGGACCATCAAGCATGCATCCGGACCCCCTTACTTCACTGTTCTCAGCTTTGAAACCCTGATAGTCTGGATGCACTTTCAAGTCCGGACGCAAGGCTCCGGACAGCATCCAGACCGAAATCCACTATGTGTTGCTCTATGTGTAGGGTCCGGACGCAACCAATGGTCCGGACTGCGTCCGGATCCTTTTTCCGTTTCTGGAGCTCTCTGTGTAGGGTCCGGACGCAACCTGCTGTCTGGACCCTGTACTGTTCACTACGTTCGGACTACCTGCAACAGGCAGACCTAACCCTGGGGTCCGGACGCATAGCCGATGGTCCGGACCCTAGGTTCCACTTGCGTCTGGACTCTATTTTCAGGGCAGAACAACTTACTTCCTTCATGGAAGTTTCTCCACTTGGTCCAAGGACTATTCTTATAGCTTCCTAGTGCTAGTTTGACAAGTGTGCACCACACCTAAACACTAAGCCTCTCCTAGGTCAAGCTACTAGATAGAACCCACTTAATAGTACGACCAAAGGAAAAATAAAGGTGCTAAAGTACTCTAAGTGTCTCTCAACTCCAATGACACTTAGACCTAGTCTAATCTTCAACCTTGTCGCCAATCCTTTGAAAACCGAAACGATTCCAATACGGGGCACATATGCCATGATAGTCCAGTCAAACATCCATTACCATGACCTAAGTTTCTTATTGCCTCTGCAAAACACACGTTAGTCATAGTAATCTTGCATTGTCGTTAATCACCGAAACTCTAGGGGCCTAGATGCTTTAATTCTCCCCCTTTTTGGTGATTGACGACAATGCTCCATAGAGTATGATAAGAGAGTTTTATTTTAGGATTTCGAGTGATTTGGCTTACTTGAGCATGGGTTAGTGAATAAGAATGAAAAAGACATGCTCGAATAAACTAAGCCACAACATGTACTGAGGATACGAATTAAGAGCATGTACATGAGATATGCTTAACACAGGTATATATCAAAGTAAAGCATGGAAGCATATCAAGGGCCAAAAGCATGTGACATAATATATAAGAGTGAACCACAAATGTCACAAGCAAGTGTATCATCACACATAAACAAATGTATGCGATAGGGTAAACATGATGCATGAGCACAAGAGTAGTAAGCACATCAAAAGAACCAAGTCTCACTCTCAACTCCCCTATCACTAGCATACTCTCACTCTCTCCCCCTTTTGCAACAAAGAACCAAAAACTAAGTGTCGGGCGCAGGAGGAGCAGCCGGGTCACGAGCACGGAGGTCGAACTGCTCGTTGTCAGGACTAGAGTCGTTTTCGTCAGTCTGAGCCGCTGAAGCTGGTGGAGGAGAGGAAGCTGACACAGGAGCGGTGACCACAGAAGTAGAAGTTGTAGCATCGGTCACTGACTATGCTGGTGCATCAGACGGTTGTATCTCTGGAATCACTGACTCTGTTTGTGCCTGTGCCTCTAAAGTAGGCAAGTCTGAAGCTGGAGCTGGCACTGAAGGAGTAGCCTTTGACTCTGGAGCAGGAGTTGTAAGTGGTGTCTCTGACACTGGAAGCTCAACAGTCCGTCCCTGGGATTGAAATGTCATCGCCTAACTCGCCAGCAGCTGCTCCTGGAACTAGTCCTACCAGGTCTAAACTTGGCCCATCATGGCCACCATCTGCTGCTGAGAGGTGTCGAGCCTATCCAGAACTCGCAGAAGGACAGGGTCGACTAGCGGTGCTGGAGGTGGTGCTGCACTGGATGTACCTGCCTCTGCGTCGTGAGCTGCTGCTGGACAACCATCGATCACTGCGGATCTCTCCTTGTGCCACTGCACGCATCGCCTCATCCTGGGCGTCAATCTCATCCATCTCTCTAGCCGGTACTGCACGGCGAATCCTCCTAAGGCCTCTGTTGCCCCGACAACCATCGATCACTGCGGTCATCATGTAGATCGGGAACACGGAAGGTGAGTCAGCTAACTCACGACTGAGCTGTGGGTGACTACAGAGTGCCAAAACAAGTAAGGAGTTGATCCAGTGAGCATAGGGAAACTACCTCCGTGAAACAATCTCATCTGCAATGGTGTCCTCCATCTCACACACTATGAAATCTGCAACGTCGAACGGTGTTCTGAGTCACAAGAGCTGCCAGGAGGTACTGCTGAAGGTTCGTGAGCGCGTCACGGTACCCGGTGCGGGGAAGAAGAGTATGCCTCAACACGTCATTTAGGAGTCGAACGTGTGGGAGCAACTCACAAGGATGCCAACTGGCACCGGGACCGAACGGTTGCTGAAAGCACGGGGAGACGTGGTCGTCAGCTGGTGTAGTGCCTCCAACTGCTCTGCGTGGAGGGTCACACTCCCTGAAACACTGTCTGTGAAGTCTGAGCTCTGACTGGGTAAGGTGGATATGCTCTCTTAGGGCTGTCAGGTACATCCGGTAGCGCTCCACGCCGAAGGTGTACTGCAGGTACTCATGGTCAGGGTCTATCCAGAGTGATGCGTAGAACTCCCTGACCTAGTGCCCAACATAGTTCCCCGAGCGGCCTAGGAGATCCGCCAGCCCGGGAAGGTACATGAGCAGAGGTCAAAGCATCTCTCCACCGGTCTCTATGATGCGCTCAAGAGGACACACTCGGTGGGGTCGCAGCCGGATCCTCATGGTACGGGCTGCGTCGTTGAAGTCCTTGTGGCGTGGGTGCCACCAACCTGGAGGGGCGTCAGGGTGTCTCTGGTCTGGAGACCACTCCTGAAGCTCGACCAACCAAAGCTCACACACCTACTGAGTAGAAGCCAAGCTGAGATCCACATGCACGGGCATCACTGGGGCCCTGCCATGGACGAAGGTGGTGGAGCTGCTCTCGGAACTCGGTCGTGATGGCGAGGACCCTCAGGAAGAGGAGCAACCTCAACGCAGGCACGGGTAGACCATCTGAGAGGAGGATTCTGAGCTGTCTCTGCTGTAGGGTTATGAGGTTGCTACGCTAGCCAGAAAACAAAATTTTTCTACCCCATAAATCAGGAACTAGTGCTAGTTATAGATCACGGGGTTACCACTAGACGTGCAGGTGCAGCGGAAGTGACTTGATGTAGTCGTGCGCGTCGCAGCAGTGCCGTGCAGTTGCGAGGTCATCCATCTCAACGCCTCTTACTCGTGGTTTGTCCTTGTGCTCCAGATGCAGCACCTCCAAAGAATCCCACACGTGCAGGGAAGAAGCGTCACGCCTCTGGACTGCTGAGGAGTACTAGGCGCGAGCGTGGGGAGCGCGATGGCGGCTGCCAAAGGACGTAAGTCTAACTCGCCCCGCGCCTCCCCTTGCTTATATAGGCGTCCTAATGAGCTCCCACGTTGGAGGCCCATTAGCAACCCTAAACCTAGTCTAACTCGGATCCAACCCGAATTAGGCTTCCAGCCCCTTAAGCATGCGACCCTATGGGTTCACGCACACATAGACATGGCCCAAGTACTCTTACTCGACCAATAGTTGATAGCGTCCTCTAGCAAGGCGTGTCAACTCCTATGCATACGCTACGATCATATCAGACGAACCACCACAATACAATATACATGTTATTCCTTTGCCTTATGATATTTGGTCCAACTCGTGGGTTAACACTTAACCCAAGCATGGCCATGCATTTCATGATCTAATCATTTGAGTGATCCAGTGATATCTCTCTCTCTCATGGAGATTGGCAAATTCCATCTTGATTGACTATGTCTCACAGCATGTTTCCTGACAAACCCGAAAGTCACCTTTATAACTACCCAGTCACGGAGTAGCGTTTGGTAGTCCCAAGGTAGGTCGTTTAACATCTTGAGTACATATGACAATCCCAGGTCTAAGGACATAACGTACATGATGTGTATAGAGACAATCTCATGTCGGGTCTGTCCAGCACCATGTCCTACATGTGCCCACATCATTAGTTCGACATCTCCATGTCCATGACTTGTGAAACATAGTCATCAACTAATAATGTGTTGATACAATATTCATGTACATTCTAGTACGAACTTCGATCAGGGACAACTTTAGAGTAACCATACAAGTAAAAGAGTTTCACAAACAATTCACATAATTGCTTATCGATACAAGTTGTCTTTAATGGATATTTATTGAACTCGTAATATGTCATGGATACAAGGAAATACAATCATCTCTATGATTACCTCTAGGGCATATTCCCAACATCTGCTACCTCTGTAGCTGCCTCTGGGGCCTGAGTGTCCTCTACTACCGCTGCGGAGGCCTCTACTGCCTGGGAGGACTGAGTCTGCTGAGCTCTAGCGGCTAAGGAAACCCGAGAAGACTGAGGGCGAGCTCCAATACGAAGTGAAGCACCACGCTCGGCCCTGTCTACTGCATCTACTACTGCAAACGCTGCTAGAGCGTCTCTATCCAGAAGCTTCCGCTTCTTGCCTGGAACCTTTGCCTTGGCCTTCCCCTTCTGTAGAGTAGTGGGAGGGGGAGGACGAGGCGGCTCTTCGTCATGTGGACCACCATCAACATTCTTCACATGAGCCATTTGCCAGCAAGCAACTGTCACACTGAGAGAGGCCCAAATGCACTGCCACTGAGTATCAACTATGAAACTCAATCACTGACAAACTAACCACAACCTCTGAGTATCAACTATGAAATCCCTGCTGACACACTGATCACTGCAAGAGGCCCACAAAGCCACTGACAATCTCGTGAGGCTTTGCCGCAATCCATATTCGCGGGCTTTGCCCCGAGTTCTCTGTCACTGTCACTGACCCGACTACCAAAGAGAAATAGATAGACAAGATATATATAAGCAATGTATATACTCTAGGGGTGCGAAAAGCCTAATGGAATCAAGCATGTAGGTAAGTAAGAGTGAAAATTGGCAGCTACCTTAGGTAAGAAGCGCGTCGAATCCAATGCATGTCGGCCACGGACAGAGGACTCCACGAAGATGACACGTCGACGGCTGAAACGCACGACCGACGAGGCGACAAAGAAACCCTAGGGAGGTTTGAGCAGGGAAAAACCTAGGGGGGTCTGCTTCCTGAGAAGGAGAGGCAGGGAGGTGGGGTTGAATGGGAAACCCTAGGACCCTAGGCAGGGGGGTTCTGCTCGGCAGGAGCAGAGATGGTGGCCGCACGGCGTGTAGGGAACATGGAGGCGAGCAGGGTGCGGAGGGGTGGCACGGTGAGCGGTTGAATGACGGCGGTGCGCCGGAGTAGGAGCTCGCGGCGAGGGGGGAATGCGTGCGCGCCTGCAGGGAGAGGCCGACGACAAGGCGCGTCGGTGGTGAGCAGGGTGGGCAGTGCGAATGGTGAACACAGCGGCGGCGGATGCGGCGGTGTACGGGCGTGGGGGAAAACGAAAGGCGAACAGGTGGGGACAGAACAGAGTAAGCACTCGGTGGGTAACTACGCAAATCTTCCAGACTCCGGACGCAAAACGGTGTCCGGACCCTCGACACCGGACGTAGGGGGGTCCAAAAACGAGAGACAAGCTCTCTGTGTTGTAATTATCCGGACGTGGAATGTGGTCCGGACGCAAGGAATAGTGGAGTCCGGAGCACTGTGCGAGAGGAGTGCACAGTGGGGGGGGGGCTGACCGGACGCAGGCGCGTTTGTCCGGACGGCTAAAAACGCGCATCCAGACTGCGCGACCGGAGCAAAGACAGGGAGCACAGGGACAAGTCCGGACGCAAAAGTGAGTCTAGACCGGAGGAACAAACAGCGTCCGGACCTTGATCCGAAGCCAGACATGCATTGAAATTTTCCTATCTCTCCCTTTGCTCTCTCTCACACCATTTCCACACCAAAGAGACCAGAAAGAAAACATGTTGGACATGGAATGAGAACCATCACTCAAACCCTCATTGGTTTTTCAAATAGATAGCCTTAGGCATAGCTCGTTTTAGTGAAAATAGGCAATGAACGAGAGCGAGGAACGTCGTAAGGCCATTAGTAGAGGTATAGTAACAACTTGAGCGTGGAATGCTCCCCCTAAAATGGACGAACTTAGCGAATGCTCAAAAACTTAACCGAAAAAGAACGATCAAGCAACAAACATGCATATGCAATGCAATACTTGAATTTGAATCTAGTTGCTTGTCAAGTTTAAACCTCGATTAAGCTTCTTCACACGCTTGAGGACGGTTATCTTAACCGAGTTAGACAAGCCTATGTGCACGTACATAATTTAAACATGAATGCAAAGTACCAACACAAGATCATCTTTTAGTTAAGTTACTTAGATCAAGCACATTTAGTTCACTTCTCAACCTACAAAAGGTTACTTCATCAAGTGGTTTTGTGAAGATATCCGCCAATTGATCTTCACTTCTTACACCAACTAGGGAGATATCTTTCTTTGAAACATGATCCCTTAGAAAGTGATGACGGATATCGATGTGCTTAGTGCGGGAGTGTTGAACCAGATTATTAGCAAGTTTTACTGCACTTTCATTATCACAAAGAAGTGGTACACTTTTAAGCTCAACACCATAGTCTAGAAGAGTTTGAGACATGTATAGGATTTGTGCACAACAAGATCCGGCGGCTATGTATTTTGCTTCCGCGGTACAGAAAGCCACTCTATTTTGTTTCTTAGATGACCATGATACAAGTGATCTTCCAAGAAAATGGCAACCTCCGGAGGTACTCTTCCTATCAACTTTGCAACCGGCATAATCCGAATCGGAGTAGCCCACTAGTTGAAAAGTAGCTCCATTGGGATACCAAAGGCCAATGCTTGGGTTGTGATTTACATATCTAAGGATTCTTTTTATGGCACTTAGGTGGGATTCCTTAGGTTTTGCTTGAAATCTAGCACACATGCACACACTAAACATGATGTCGAGCCTAGATGCGGTAAGATATAACAAACTACCAATCATAGAGCGGTAGAGAGTTTGATCAATTGAGTTACCGTCGTCATCAAGGTCGAGGTGTCCATTTGTAGGCATTGGGGTATTGATTGGCTTACAATTTCCATCTTGAACTTCTTTAGCACATCCTTGGTATACTTCTCTTGAGATATAAATGTGCCTTCTTTCAATTGCTTGACTTGAAACCCAAGGAAGAAAGTAAGCTCTCCAATCATGGACATCTCAAATTCCTTTGACATCAAAGGCACCAAACTCCTTCAACATAGACTTGACAAATGAAGATATCTCCATCTTGCTTCTTGGTGAATAGAGTTGTATCAACTTTCCCAATAGTGAAGCCCTTCTTGAAGAGGAAGTCCTGAAAACGCTCATACCAAGCTCTAGGGCTTGCTTTAGCCCATATAGCGCCTTGGACAACCTATAAACATGGTTAGGATATCTAGGGTCCTCAAAACCGGGAGGTTGATTGACATAGACAAGTTCATTTATGAAGACATTTAAGAATGCACTTTTCACATCCATTTGATATAGTTTCATGTCATGATGCGATGCATAAAATGGCCTCAAGTCTTGCAACCGGTGCAAAGGTCTCCCCAAAATCCAAGCCTTCAACTTGGGAGAACACCTTTGCTACTAGCCTTGCCTTGTTTCTAACCACTTGACCTTGATCATCTTGCTTGTTGCGGAACACCCACTTAGTTCCTATCACTCTTGCATCTTGTGGCTTTTCTTCTAGAGTCCACACTTGATTGCGGGTGAAGTTGTTCAATTCTTCATGCATAGCATTCACCCAATACGGATTCTCAAGTGCTTCCTCTACACTAGTAGGCTCAACACAAGAGACAAAAGAGTGATGTTCAATAAATGAAGCAATCTTTTGGGACCGAGTCATTACTCCCCTTGAAGGACTCCCAATGATGAGTTCTTGTGGATGGGATTGGAGTATGGGTGTGGATCTTTTATCAACCACTTGAGGAGGAGGTGTAGGTGCATCAACATCTTGAGCTTGGCCCTCTACTTGAGCTTGAGGGATGAAGGTATCTTCATTTGTTTCCCTCACTTTATCATCATCATCTTGAGGCCCTTGTGATGTAGAAGGTTGAGCACTTGCATCAACTTCAACCACCACTTGATCTTCTTCTTTGGGGTCGATTGCACCAGTAGGCATGTTCTTCATAGCCTTCTTCAATGGTTCATCGCCTACATTATCAAGATTTTCATTTTCTCCTTGGGAGCCATTTAGTCTCATCAAATTCCAAGTCATACGTTTCTTCAACTAAGCCGGTGGCTTGGTTAGATACACAGTATGCTTTGGATTTCAAAGAATAACCAACTAGGAAACCAATATCACATCTTCTTTGAAACTTCCCTAGATGTTGACGCTTCTTGTAGATGTAGACATTGCACCAAAACACCCTAAAGAATGATACATCCAGCTTCTTCCCATTGAGTAACTCATATGGTGTCTTCTTCAAGAATCTTTGGATGAACAATCTATTTGCAGCATAGCATGCGGTGTTGATTGCTTCGGCCCAAAACTTCTCCGGGGTGTCATATTCATCTAGCATGGTTCTTGCAAGTGTAATTAATGTCGGTTCTTCCTCTCAACTACTCCATTTTGTTGAGGTGTATATGTTGCGGACACTTCATGCTTGATCCCAACTTCATCACAATAGTCTTCGATCTTTGTGTTGATGAACTCGGTGCCATTGTCACTTCTTATTTTCTTGATTTCCACATCAAACTCATTTTGGGCTCTCTTGGCAAACTTCTTGAAAGAGCTTGTGGCTTCCCCTTTTTCATGAATAAATAACACCCATGGGTATCTTGAATAATCATCCACTATCACAAGACAAAAGAGGTTTCCACCCAAACTAGCATATGTTGTAGGTCCAAACAAATCCATGTGTAGAAGCTCAAGAACTCTTGATGTTGACATGAATGCTTTATGGGGGTGAGTGTTGGCAACTTGCTTGCCGGCTTGACATGCACTACAAAGCTTATCCTTTTCAAACACAACATCCTTGATGCCTCTAACCATTTCCTTCTTCAATAGCTTCTTGAGAGTAGACATTCCATCTTGAGCTAGCCTTCTATGCCACAGCCAACCAGGAGATGACTTAGTGAACAAGCATGTTTGGAGGTTGGCATCATTTGATGAGAAATCCACAAGGTAGAGGTTATTGTTCCGAAAGCCTTTGAATATGACTTGGCTATCATCAATCTTTGACACAATGACTTCATTAGGAGTGAATAAGCAATGGAAGCCAAGATCACACAATTGGCCAACTGAGAGTAAGTTGAAGCGTAGTGATGCAACTAGCAAGACATTTGATATTGAGTTGTCATTTGAGATTGCCAGTTTTCCAAGTCCTTTGACCTTTCCCTTTGAGTTGTCCCCAAATGTAATCTTCTATTGGTTGTTGACATATTCTTCCAATGAGGTGACCATCCGGGAGTCACCGGTCATATGTTGAGTGCATCGACTATCTATCACCCAATGACTTCCACCGGTCTTGTAGTTCACCTACACACACAAGAGATCAAGCTTGTTGTTTAGGCACCCATTGAGTACGGGGGCCCATTGCTTTCTCTACTAGTGACTTAGCCACCCAAAGTGTCTTTGGTCTATTCTTGTTGGGTGGTCCTAAGAACACAACAAGTGGCTTGCCCTTGACATCCTTGTTGATGATATAGTGAGCATTGTATGCAAAAGTCCTAGAGTGCTTGGGCAAGGGTTGTGGAGGTGGAGTCACACAATTATGAGAAAAAAGTCCTTGCTTCCCACACTCGAAGCATGTCTTCGTCTTTGGCTTTGACTTTGCTTGATAGAAGTACTTGTCTTGTTGTTGATATTGAGTTTTGGCTTTAGCTTTGGCCTTCTTCACTTGAGCGGACTTGTAGCCAAGACCGGCTTTGTCATTCTTCATGACGGTGTTCATAAGGAGCTCACTTTGAAGATTGTGGCCCTTAGTGAACCTCTCCATTCCAATGGCTAGATGGTTCTTCTCATTCTTTAGCCTCTTGTTCTCTTCTCTAAGCATATCAACTTCAAGTGCCACATCATAGTCTTCATCTTGTGACTCAATCACAATTGACTTGGTTGGCTTGAGCTTGATAAGATCTTGCTTGAGCTTCTCATTCTCATTCTTGATCTTCATGTAGTCATTGTAGTTATTCGCCACAACCACTTACTTCCCTTTGCACTTAGGCTCTTGCTCAATGAGCTCAACAATCAAATCATCACAAGATGTGCCAATGTCAATCTTGACAATGGGGTTAGCAACAATAGGCAATGCATCTTCAAGATATTCATTAGCTATAAGGAGAGTATCATAGTTCATCTTTACTTTGGTGTACTCTTCCCTAAGCTTGTTGCATATTTCTCTAAGCTCTTGTGATGTCCTCTCTAGCTTATCATGTTTCTCTTTTAGCTCTTTGAGAGAGGATTTGAGCTCCTTAGCATGTGAGGATAAGGATTTGTTTTCATCTATTAGCTCATCACTAGCATTTGATGTTATGTCAAGTTTAGCATGCAACTCACCATTTTGTTTTTCAAGCTTCTCATTTTTAGCTTGCTCCTTCTCAACAAGTTTGGTGTATTTAGTGAGCAATTTTATGAGTTCATCATAAGAAGGAGCTTCATACTCATTGTCACTTTCACTACCACTATCATCACTATTCTCTACTTTGGATTGTACCTTCTGGTCACCTTTGGCCATAAGGCATAGGTGTGTAGAGGATGTGGTAGTAGAAGATGGCGATGGTGGAGGAGGCAATGAAGTCCCAATGACAAGAGCGGCCACCTTCTCATCATCACTATCTTCACCGGATGAGTCACTAGTGTCTTCAATATCGGTTAACCAATCACCAACAATGTATGTTTTGCCATCTTCCTTCTTGTGGTGTTGGAAATCCTTCTTCTTGAAGCCACCTTTCTTCTTGTATGGCTTCTCAACTTTCTTTTCATCATCACTTGACTCATCTTTCTCTTCTTTGTCATTCTTGTACTTCTTCTTGTACTTGTCCTTCTTGGGCTTAGGACAATGGTGAGCTAGATGGCCAAGATCACGACAATTGTAGCACATCATCTCCGATAATGGCTTCATCTTGTTGCTAGTGAAGAACTTCTTCTTTCTTGAGTCAAACTTGACACCGCTCTTGTTTAGCTTCTTTAGCATCTTGGTGGTCTTCCTCACCATTAGAGCGATGTTGGAGTCATCATCTTCACTTGAGCTATCATACACCATCTTTGACTTGCCCGTGTCATGGCTAGCTTTGAAGGCCAAGTATTTCTTCTTGGTGGATGATGAAGCTTCTTCTTCTTTGTTGATGTGCATGAACATCTCATGTGCAATGATCTTTCCCAAGACTTGTGTTGGTGTATAGTTGGAAAGATCACCTTGATGCAACACCGTCACAATGTTGGCATACTTGCCAATTGGAAGCACACAAAGAATCTTCCTCACAACAATGGCTTCATCCATTTTTGGTATGCCTCCCCCTTAGTCCGCGCAAGGACTAAGTGCTCACTACGGACTGATTCTTCGCCACTCCGGCTCGGTGAATCGCCCACAACCGATCACAAATGAACTTGGGTCATCCACAAGGAACACCACCGAATGATCACCAAGCAAACCTCCGCGAAGCCGTCTAGGTGATGTCGATCACCAAGAGTAACAAGCACTAACTCTCACTTGACCAAGGCTAGTCTAGTGATTGAATGGATGCACACTTGCTAACTCTAAGAAACTAGTGAGAATCAACACATGGAATTGCAATTCACACTCTCACCAGGGATCTTGCACTTCTTGCACTCTCACAATTAAGTCTCAGCAATTTGAATGGGCAAGAGAGCCTCCATGGGGCTGATAAGGAAGTATAAATACTCCCCAACTCAACCCCTAAGCGTTAGAGGCAAAAACCAACTTTCTGCGTCACTCCAGACGCAAGATGTAAGGGGGATCCGGACCATCAAGCATGCTTCCGGACCCCCTTACTTCACTATTCTCAACTCTGAAACCCTGAGAGTCCGAACGCACTTTCAAGTCCGGACGCAAGGCTCCGGACAGCGTCCGGACCGAAATCCACTCTTTGTTGATCTCTTTGTAGGGTCCGAACGCAACCAATGGTCCTGACTCTACACTTCGAACTGCGTCCGGATCCTTTTTCAATTTCTGGAGCTCTCTGTGTAGGGTCCGGACGCTACCTGCTGTCCGGACCCTGTACTATTCACTGCGTCCGGACTGCCTGCAACAGGCAGACCTAACCCTGGGGTCTAGACGCACAGCCGATGGTTCGGACCCTAGGTTCCACTTCCGTCCAGACTCTATTTTCAGGGCAGAACAACTTACTTCCTTCATGGAAGTTTCTCCACTTGGTCCAAGGACTATTATTATAGCTTTCTAGTGCTAGTTTGACAAGTGTGCACCACACCTAAACACTAAGCCTCTCCTAGGTCAAGCTACTAGATAGAACCCCTCTTAATAGTACGGCCAAAGGAAAAATAAAGGTGCTAAAGTACTCTAAGTGTCTCTCAACTCCAATGACACTCAGACCTAGTCTAATCTTCAACCTTGTCGTCAATCCTTTGAAAACCGAAATAATTCCAATACGGGGCACATATACCATGATTGTCCAATCAAACATCCGTTACCATGCCCTAACTTTCTTATTGCCTTTGCAAAACACACATTAGTCATAGTAATCTTGCATTGTCGTTAATCACCGAAACTCTAGGGGCCTAGATGCTTTCACCCTTGGGTCAAGTGGTTATCACGATCAATGCTCCAGAACCTTAGCACATGGATCCATGGGCCCACACTAGTGGATAAACGTAATAGAAGTGACTATCAACCACTATGACACATGGGCCAACCTTCTAGAAGGCTGAGGCATCTCCAAGGTGACATAGGGGGTTCGGCCGACCCCCCCTATGTACCTTCCAAGGTTCCCCGAAGCTCCCACCGCCTCTTTGTATGCCTCCATGCATCAACATCATTTGGGACATTGATCTATGGTGGTTTGAGGTCGGTTTTGCTCATACGGTGTAAGGAGGAGATCACCTAGATCGATGACGTGGCTCTAGAGTAGCTCCTACTCCACATTGGGCTATAAATACCACCATAGGCCTTCACTCTCATTCATGACACATTGGAGGAAACCACTCTCTAGTAGCCTTAGCGAAGCTCTGCTGCACTCTTTTGAAAATCCGCGCCTGTCCATGGATGCAGACTCAAAAGTGCACTAGAAAACATGAATATCATTTTTTTTAATCATCAAATTCCATTATTCGATGCACCTGTAATTCAAAGTTACTTTTTTCAAAAAAAAAACAATTTCATTAAAATTACTAAATAAATAACGCAAAACTACTCATACCAAATTCAAAAATTGGGTTACTAACAATGTTGTAAGGCTGCAAAAAAAACTGAGTTCAAAAAAAGAAAAAAAAAGTTCTTTGCAGAGAGTGAGGCTGCTCTAGGTGAAAGAGGCTTTGCCGAGAGCCTGGTGAAGTGGCTCTCGGCAAAGATTTCTGCGAAAAAAGAAAAAAAGAGATAGCCTTTGGCGAGATTCTAACGGTTGGCTCTCGGCAAAGGCTAATGGATGTGGCCGCTGTCTTCTCTGCCAAGAGTAAGGCTTTATTGAGGGTCGGCAAAATATGTAATTTGCTGAGTACAAGCCTTAAAGGGTTTTCTGTCGAGTTCCTGACTTTACCGAGCGCGGCTCTCGGCAAATAATTCTTTGCCGAGCGCCCGATAAAAAACTCTTGGCAAACCTCTGGGCACTCGACAACTGTGCTGTTTCCGGTAGTGATCAAGATGTGTGTTAGCTCGGCGATAATGACAACGGCGCCGAGCTCAGGGTTTAGAAACAAGTGGAAACCTCTAGGGGTCTATTTATGATTATTTTTTAAAAAGGGCCAAAGTAAAAAAAACTAAGAGATTACCTATTTTAAATACTATTTTAAATATGCATACCCATCTTATTAACATACACGTGCGTACTAACGAGCTGCAAATCTCTGACCGAACAGGCATGACCTAACAACATCTTTCGATGAAAATAATAGTCGCATTAGTCCTAAATCATCATACATGCGGCAATCTGCGCGCCATATATATGCACATGAATACATGATCAAAGTACCTTGGTTGCTGCCGCACTTGATTAACAAGCCTGTGAGCTCCAAACAGCAGGACCTCATGTATCAACCACGATACGCCCAGCAGCCCGACCCAACTCCACAACTGACTGCCGGACGACCATGCATGGATATAAATGTCTGATTGATCTGCCTGCCGGTCATGCTTTGGGTTGGGATCTTCCATTCGGCACTCGGATCGACGCAATACGTGCAACATGGACTGTTCGCTGAAAAGCCATGCTCTCTCTCAAGCTGCACGCGCATGCGCCGCTCCCCATCCTCCACTTGCTCCTCTCCTCTCCATGTGTATATTTTATACTCCTGGATGGAGAAGGCCAGAAGGGAGATACTTTCCTGTGCGCGGCCATCCGGCCTAAGTTTGGAGTGGCATTTGTGGGTGGCGGCGCGCATCCAACTGTTCACGCCATCGAGGCGCCACCGATGGATGGATGGATGCACTAAGGAAAGGAAGAGCACCCCTACCTACCTACAGGTCGACAACGAAACAACCCTGTGCAAACGCATGGGCATGGAGTCTCGCACCGTATAATGCACAGACAGCGAGCCAGAGAGCGAGCTGTCGGTTCATGAATCATGCGGACGGCAGTGCGATCGATGCGTCGGCGGCTGGATGATGTGATCCAAGGGCAAGCCGCAGACGAAGCGACGTTTGGCAGGGCCGCAAGCGCGGAACCAACGATTCAAGGTCATTCACACAGCGATGGGAGTACCGTGTGTATCATCAGGCGGCGGTCCAAGATTGATCTGTCTTTACTAGGGGTATGCAAGCGTGCGTACTTGCCATGCCACGTTGCCGGTAGGCCGCACTGCTTGACTAGCCACCATATTTTCAAGAAGGCAACCACCTCCATCATGTCGGCCTCGGTCATATAGTACGGTGAGAAGAATCTTAGTGCATGTACAACGGGTCTCTTAGACCCGTCTTTTTGTTGCCATTTTTATAAAAGCACCATGTCATAGTAGTAACAAAACATTACTATACAGGCGGTTCGGAAGCTATTTCTATTGGCGTTTTTCTGAACCGCCTGTGTGAAAGGCCAGTAGAAATAGATGATTTCTACTCGCGGTTGCTTGTGAACTGCCTGTAGAAAACGATTTCTACAGGTGGTTCTCTTAAGCAACCGCCTGTAGAAATATTTGTCCGAAAATCGCGTTTTAAAAATAGAAAAAAAAGATTCAAATCCCGAAAGGGGCTGAGAAGCCATCCGCCCGCAAGTCGCGCATTCAACCTCAGACCTCAAGCCTCGCGTGGTACCTCCTCTATTACTCCACCCATGACTCACTTGTGTCTAGTTTTCGTTTTACTTTCTCATATTCTATACTAAACCGAGTGTAAATTGATTGTTTAAGCCACTAAACAAATTCAAATGAAAAAGTTGTGAACTACAAAGTTTCATAACTTTTCGAGACCTACAACTTTTATTTAGCAAGTTTTTTCATCCGAGGCCGTTTACAAAAATTTGAATTTTAAATTTGACACATTCGAACTTATTTTTCGATGACAAGATGATTTCAAATGAAAACGTTTTGAACTACAAAGTTTCATAACTTTTCGAGATCTACAACTTTCATGTAGAAATTTTTTCCATCCGAGTTAGTTTACAAAAATCAAAAAAATCAGTGAAAAAAAACCGAGGTCGATTTTTAGTGGCGATTTTTTAAGGAACCGCCACTAAAAATCGATTTTTAGTGGCGGTTTTTTAAGAAAACCGCCACAAAAAATAGGGTATTTTTACAAGCGGTTTTTTTAAAAATACCGCCTGTAAAAATTAATTTTAAGTGACGATTCGTAACCGTTTTTTTTCTGCTGATGATTGACAGCCCAAACCGCATGTGTTATTTTTTGGGGCAATGCCAAAAATCGTTTTTGTACTTAGTGTACGAAGACCCCGTCGTCTTGTGAAGAGACGGGAAAGGCCCGGGCTCCCAGGCGTAAAGACCGGCTCCAGCAGCGTTGTACCGCTCGCCTCGACGACTTGCGGATTCCGATGCGCCAAATTCCTTCCGGTTCGAGCTCCGCCTGGCTGCCGCAGGATGCGCGCGGGCAGGCTTCCAGTCGCTGCGACTGCCGGCGACGAAGAGCGAGATGCTCCGCCCCTGCAGCTGTGACTCTGTGAGCCTCGCGGTTGGAGCTCGAGCTCCATTGCGAGCTGGACAGGCGGAGCACAAGTTGTGCGTAGGTGAGCTTCGCGCCGAGCTGCTGGTGGACTGCGGCGTCACCGTGTGTTGTGCGAAGGCCAGCTCCGCGTTTCTCTGTTCAACGGTTCAAAGAAATTTGGTGTGTCGAGATTTCTTTGTTTCAAGAGATGGCAAGTGAAGATCGATCCAATTGAAGACTATGCGCTAATCACCGTAATATATTTGCTTCAATTTGTCATTATTTATTTACCAAACTGAATTTGATGGTATGTCTTTATTTATTTTTTTAGATAATGGATAGAAAATCTGGCTTCATCTATTCTTGATAGAATCTAACCACTTATTACAAACTTTGTTAACAAGTCCACACCCATGTGCACTATAAAAACTGAATAAGGAAAAGTTTTTTTTGACTAAACCAAACCAATACGTCTAAGTCGAAGCCATCCATTGGAACTAAAAAAACTAACGCCAACGTCTCAATATGCCGCGCCGTAGAGGTCAAAACATTTTTGATATCTTCAAGCTGCTGCAAGTTCATCCATTGGCGAAGCCAGTGAGTTCCTCTAAATAGTACCTGCAAAAGAGATTTTGGTATGCATTTGTCAAAAACCACCTCATTTTTGGTGATCCAAATAGCTCACAGTAGTGTTGCGGCTGTTGTTAATAACAAGGAGTTATACTTTTTGCTCCCCAATTTAAACCAATTTAAAAATAAATCATCTATATTGGATGGAGGCTGTAAATCAAAAAGTATATGGACCGAACGCCACAAAAACTTAGCATAAAAGCAACCAAAAAAGAGATGATTAATTGACTCTTGGAGACTAAAAAAACAGCAACGAGTGTCGCCGTTCCAATTTCTCCACGTCAAATTATCTTTGCTTAGAGTAACCTTTCTTTTTAAATACCACAAAAAATTTAATCTTCATTGAAAGCTTTGTTTGCCAAATATCCTGTGACACTCGCACTCCATTATTAATTAAAACAGTATACATCGACTTGACTGTAAAAACCTCAGAGGCCTTAAAGCCCCAAATAAAAGCATCTCTTTCCTGTTATAAGTTAATAGTTTGTAAGGAGGCTACAATACGATGCCAATTTGTCAAGTTCGCACCCATAAGATTTCTTCTAAAAGAGATATTGAGTGCCAGTGAACTCATGACTGTGGAAATGGAGTCTTGTTTCCTTCTAACAATATTGTACAACCCAGGAAACTTAACTTTGAGGGGCTTATTTCCTAGCCAAGTATCACACCAGAACCTAGTTTGTGACCCATCTTTGACATTGAAATGCCCCAACTGTATGAAAGTATCCTTAGTATTCATAAGACTCTTCCAGAAATGTGAGTCCGTGGGTTTCTTTTCACAACTACCCAAAGTCTTAATTTTAATATACTTATTTCGTAACAATTGTTGCCATAACCCATCTTCATTTAGCAACTTGAACAACCACTTACTCAGTAAGCATTTATTCTAAATTTCCAAATTTTGAATGCCTAGACCACCCTGGTCCTTAGGCTGACACATGACTTCCCACTTTATTAGTCTATATTTTCTTTTATGGTTGTCGCCTTACCAATAAAACCGAGACCGAAAACAATCTATTTTTTCCAAAACTCCTTTCGGTAGTTCAAAAAAAGATATCATAAACATCAATATGCTTGAGAGCACCGAGTTTATGAGAATTAACCGACCGCCTACTGTGAGTAACTTGCCCTTCCATCCACTCAATTTTTTTTCTATTATTTCTTCGATGACCTTCCAGACTTTATTGAGTAATTTCCTAAAGTGCATAGGAATACCCAGATAGCGGAAAGGGTACGTTCCAATGGTACATCCAAAAAGGTGGGAGAAGAACTCCTCATGATCCTTGGCTTTTCCAAAACAAAAGATTTCGCTTTTGTGAAAGTTAATCTTTAAGCCAGATAATTTTTCAAAAGTAGTTAGCAGTAGTTTCATGTTTACTGCCTTTTCAACATCATGACTCATAAAGATAACTATATCATCTGCGTACTGTAGTATGGACAAACCATCTTCGAGTAAGTGTGAAATTACCCCTTCTATCTGTCCTGATTCCTTTGCTCTGGCAATCAGTACGGCCAACATATCAGCCACTATATTAAATAGTATGGGTGACATTGGGTCGCCTTGCCTTAGGCCTTTTCTTGTTTGGAAATAAGGTCCTAAATGATCGTTTATTTTTATATTTACATTACCTCCTTGTGTAAAATTTCTTATCCATTGACACCATTTTTGTGAGAAACCTTTCATCCTTGAGGTTTGCTATAGGAAATCCTAGTTAACTTTGTCATAAGCTTTTTCAAAATCTATTTTAAATATTACTCCATCCTTCTTTTTCGAATGCATTTCATAGAGCGTTTCATGTAAGATGACGGCTCCTTCCATAATGTTTCGACTAGGCATGATGGCTGTCTCAGTCGGTCTTATCAGTTTCTGGGCAATATTAGAAAGTCTATTTGTCGCCACTTTGGTGAAGATCTTGAAAGAGAGATTCAACAAACAGATAGGCCGGTATTGTTGAATAACTCTTGCATCTTTCTTTTTGGGCAACAAAATTAAATTACCAAAATTAAGACGATTTAGTGGTAATGTACCTTGATGGAAATCAAAAAACATAGCCATCAGATCATCTTTAATTACCTCCCAGAAAACTTGATAAAACTTCGATGGAAAGCCATCCGGACCAGACGCCTTATTGTGCTCCATCTGGAATATAGCTGTTCGGACCTCAGCTTGAGTAAAAGGTTCGGTTAATATCTCATTTTCCAGATCGGAGACTTGAGGTATGTCCTCCCTCTGAGTTTCATCCATAAAAACACTGGAGACCTCAGATGGGTCGAACAGGTTTTTGTAATAAATGGTAATATGCTCCTTAAGCTTAGCATCACCTGTTATAATACTATTACCCTCCTCAAGTTGCAAAATCCTGGTCTTCCTATGTCTTCCATTGGCAAGTAAATGATAGTATTTTGTATTAGCATCGCCCTCAAGTAGATGTTTCACTTTAGCCCTTACTATTTTAGTTCCTCTTCTCTAAGTAATTCAACAAGTCTTTCACTTAGAACGTGCTTCAAATTCCTTTCCGTGTCATCCAACAGTATGTTTTCCGCTTTTTTGTCAAGCTCATCTAATTTATTTAAGATAGTTGTTTTTTATTTTTTGTACACACCGCTAACGTGTTTTGCCCAGCCCCTTAGATATTGATGTAGCCTACTGATTTTAGTTTGCCACCTCTGGATAGATGATCCTGAAGGCTAAGAGTTCTGCCACACCTCTATAACCATCTCACAAAACTCATCTCTTAACAGCCAACCAAGTTCGAATTTGAATTGAGGCTGTTGATATGAAGATGGATTATTTGTAGAGAATAAGACAGGTGTATAATCCGAAATCTCTCTTGTCAGTGCCTGAACCGTTGTATTCCTATAGAAGGAATCGAACTCAGTGCACACAAGAATTCTATGCAGTTTTTCAAAGGTCGGATTGGGTAGGTTATTAGCCCAAGTAAAGTTCCTTCCCGACAGTTCTAATTCCTTTGGATTCAAGGAATCAATAACCGCATTAAACAGGAAAGACCATCTGTCACTATAATTGGCATTATTTTTCTCAGATGGACTCCGAATAATGTTAAAGTCACCACCTAACATAATAGGTATGGCGTCCTTTGAACATACTCGAACCATTTCAGATAAGAAGTTGGCTTTTTGATCAGCCTACGCTGGGCCATAGACCGAAATAAGATTGAAATAAAAATCAAGAACCTTATGTCTCAGCTTAAAACAAATAATGAAATCACCTTCTTCAATTTCCCCAATATCAAATGTCAACAAATGAACACCTAGAATCGTGCCACCAGATCGGCCTCTAGGAGCCATACAATGCCAGATAAAATCTCTTGCAGCACAGATGGATCTCAAGGTATGCTGGGGAAAACTAGCTCTACCAGTTTCTGATAAAGCAATAAAATCTAGATTTTGTTCTTTTGTTAAGTCTGTCAAGAATCTGTATTTCTTGCTATCTGCAAACCCATTACAGAGATTAGAGATTAGAGACCGTCCTTCGTCTGTGGGTTGTATGATCTATCTTTATACTTGTCTGTATGCTAGATTTGAGGTACTTAGAGACAGACCTCCGTCTATGGGTTGTACATGCCCTAGATACCGCGTGATTGAAACGGAATACATTATTCTATAAGCACTGCATGTGTTTGGGCCTTCACATAAAAATATCACACAAGGGGCCAAAAGGGTGCTTAGTTTGGTTGGTTAAGTCACTTGAGCGGCAACAGGTCATGTGCTCGATTCACTATCGTAGCGAATTTCAGACTGTGGTTTCCTGGATTCATTTCATCATTTACTAGCGCTATCCATTCAGTGGTAGGCGATGTCCCCGTCGATAGCGAGGCGCCTGTGGTGACTTCGTGAAGCTCGAGAACTACCAGGTGCATTGTGCTGTGTATTGAGGTACTCATAGGGGGTAAGGTTTACCTACATGTATTCATAGGGGTAACCGTGCATGCGTATTGAGCGTCTGCATTGTGCTTTGTATTTAAAAAAAGAAATACCACGCAAGAGAAATTCACATGCATGCAAAAATCAAGATGTTTATGTTGGATGATCCAAAAAAAACAATTATAACTCGATCCGCCGGCTCAGTTCTTCAGAGGTGCTCATAGGGGTAAGGTTTATGATGAGGACATGCGCTCAGCATGTGGTGCAACTAAACTACATGAAAAGGTGAATTCATTCCTAGCTGAACTTAAATTTGATATACATGAGAATGTTATACTACCTAAGATGGCGTTTGGTTGGTTAACGGGTAACGTTAATGGTAAAGGAAACAATTCACGCGAGGAATGCGGGGGGATCATGATTCCCGTAATTTGTTTGGTTCCACGAATAGTAAGGGAAACAAATTACGGCACAACGCGTAATCAGATAAGACCCGCGGAGGGGCGGTATCGGCGGTGAACAGTCCATTATTTGGTTGCGGGGTATCTCATAACGGACGTGGATGAACCAAGCAGCCGTATCGCCATCATATCCCTCTCCGCAATCTGATTTCGTTACGGTGTGCGCAACCAAACAGTTACTAAGTGTTGTACCTTGATTATCCTTAGGTTTAAAGGCGAGGAAGCATCGGACCGGTATAGTGCAGAATGGACCGTTTCTCAGGATGAATCGGACCAATCCAAAATAGACCAGTTCAGTCCCAAAATGGACCAGTTAAATAAATGCCCATATCTCTCCACTTCGAGAAGCTTTTGAGGCCAATGAGGACATTTTGGAAAGCTCCACCCTTTTCTACGTGCTGATCTTGAGATATACACGATTTAGTCAAGACTGCTCAGAAGGCCAACAGTTTGAGAGGACAGAATGTTGGTTCAACTTCTTATGCAAAACTGTACCATTATATAATTTTTCGTGATGCGTGGTATACATGTCTTGAAAGCTCTTCGAGTCTACTTTCACACCCAATAAACGGCTCGTCATTTGGACTTCCCAATAATGAGTTATGATTAGTTTAGTGGAAAATACTCTGGAGGCCAATAGTCACGCGAAGCCACTTTGGAATGTCATCTCGAGGAGACCTTTCACATAGCATTCCTTCAGAAACTTTATTTCATTTTCACACCTATCTAGGAGGGTTGTTCCTAGTATAAATATCCCCTGCATCTAAGCTATTAAGGACTTTTAATCATTTGAGAACTTATATGGTATTGCAGCCGAGTTGTTGAGTGTCTTACTCAAACCTGTGTTCTTCCTTGTTCTTCTTGGACTTGTGAAGAGATTCCTCTAGGATCCCCTACTTCGAGCTCTATGACTTCTATTCGGCTGCGCCGTATTGTGTGGATTAGTTCGGGATTGTGGTTCTGCGGTCGTTCGGAGATTGAGTCGATGTCCTCGCGGGTTCGGTGCTTCTCTCCCCGTCGCTTGGTCGCATCCAACCTTAGACAGGTATAAAACTAGTTATCCTTTGTTAGAAACCTACTGTCATGAAGATCGGGTCAATCCCTTACCGATCCATATCGGGTCTTGTCATGTGGTAATCAGAGCTATCGTTGTCACGGTAGGTTTTTGTCATCACCCACTTATATATTCTTTTGTTACCATCTATTATTGTTTTTGTCTATCACATATACTTGTGTTTTATTATATCCTACAGTCCACTAAAAAGTCACAAAAAAATCCTATAGACATTTTGTGGTATTGTTACTTTGTGTTCATTCCGTTCATCTTGTTGCTAGTCACCAGAGTTGTTCTTCCGCCATACTCTTGTTTAATATTTATCCACAATCCTCATATGTTATCTTGTGTTTCCTGAAAATAAGAAAAGAAATGATAAAAAAGACAGTAGAAAAAAACAAAGTGATAAAAAAGAGAAGAAAAAAAGAGAAGGAAAGTAAAAGGGGTTGTGTTGCGGGTTTTATAAATCCAAGTTTCATATATGAAATTTTATGTTTGTGGTGTACTAGACAACAACATTCATATCTTATTTGAACGGTTTGTCTCACTTTGTTATAATACCTTAGCCCTCCTTGAAAATCCACCTATAGCTCCACAAAAATCTAAAATCGGGACGTTCGATTCGTAATCCTTGCGATCTCTCGATCACATTCGTTGAGCTACTGCACTAGCACACTCACAGTCTTTGAGAACAAGTAAGAACATTGGTAAGTAAGAGGTGAGATTGTGTGATTCCACAAATTTACCTATCCACTTTTATTGCATAAGTGCTAATATGACATGATCCAATTTGAGTATTCGTGGTGGTCAATACGGAGAAAAAGAATCACCAGTCACACGGACTGAGTTTCATCAACTACAACACTCTCTAGTCGAGACCATGGATATGATGTTCGATAAACATCTTCCTGCTGTGGGCGGGCGGACTCTGCAACAACATAGCCGTTCAACCTATTATTGTGGTCTCGTTGTCCATAGTGGATAGCATGTGAGAAGTGCTCGTGGGCATAGTTTTCGCCCCCGTGTGCTCATTGATGATGAAGATTATTGTATGTCCTCCCAAAGAAAAATTCAGCAAGCGGCAGATGGAAGATCATATGGAAGCAAACCCATCTCAGCTCCAAGGCATAAGAAGAATCTTGATATCTTTGTTTTTGGAGGATACTCTTCTCATTTAGTAGATGATGGTTTGAGCATGCAGCTGAAAGAGGTGGTGAATGGACAACAAAACCCATGTGAGAAAGATTGCCATCAACCAAAATTGAGTGCGAGAGTTCAAAATGAAAATATGAGAGATTCCACTATATGTGAGGAGGAGAGCCACAACATTCGTTGTGAGAGAGATACACAAAAATCGAGCGAAAAAGAAGATGAATCATGTGAGGAATTATTTACTACTAACATGATAATACCTTCTACTAGTCCTGTTCATTATGTGATGCAGACTCATGAAGCAAAAGATGTGGTGAATTATGACCATCCCCCAATATTTGATGAGGAAGATATGAAGTGAAGGTCATGGACAATGATACATATGCATATGTTGCTTCACAAAATATTGAAGTGATTGTGCATCAAAACATATGTGAGAATGAGAGCCATATTGCCAATTTGAGAGACAGTGAAACCAAAAATGAGTTGCGTGATTCCACACACTATAAGGTTGAGAGTATCCACAATGCGATTGTGAGAGATACACCATAAAAAATGCTGAAATCTTTGAATACTATCTATAGTTACATGTTTACATTCAATTTGATTGGACATCATGCTGAAAGTAAGTTCTTTGTTTGTGCTATTTACATAACTTGTGATACGCTTGCTGATTCGAAGTAAACATGTTCAATTCTTCCACCAGAAAACTTTTCATCATCATTTAGAACCATAGAGTTTGGTAGGTACTCTTCTGAGCTTTACAATATGCATTTCAAGAATGTTTCATTCTTATCTTTTGATATATCTGACCTTACAAAGATGAAACGTGATAACATGAATCAAATGTTTGGCTTGAAAGAAATTTTTGTGCTTCCATCTTTGAAGCTTTTTGCAGGTTGTCCAAAGTTGAGAGAATGTTTCTTACCTAAAAAGAAACTATTGTGAATATGAACTATTATGAAACAAATAATTATTGGAATTATCATGTACATCCATCCAATGCTTTTTTAGGTTATTTTCAGGTAAACAAAAGTCGTGGATGACTTTTCATAAAGGGAGGGAGGATGATGAGACCGTGCCAAGCCAATGAACATTCATTATTAGTTCTAAGTATCAATTCAAGGTGAAAGCTACATGTTATTCTAATTTCTTTTGGCTTCCACCTATTGCCACACCCGTTTTTAAGAACAAAAACAAGTGCATAAAAGGCTCATGTGCACCCCAGGAATAGTCAGACAAATGAGTTGACAAATCATAAGAATACCATCACAGTGCTTATTACATAGCGAATAAATATTCAATACAGAGTTTTAAACAATAAATTGAAGCTAAGGCGGTGACATCTGCAGAAGCTCCAAAGGGACTGGTTGACTGGTTGACTCCAAGACTAGTACTCATAGGCGGTAATCATCAACCCAATCTTTATCTGTGGTATTTGAATGCAAGGGTGAGCACATACGTACTCAACAAATATAACACGGGGTTCATGAGGCTCAAAAGGTTATGCATGGTTCATAGCGGTAAGCATTTTAAGTAGATCAAGTTCATATTAATATCAACAATTGCCAAGGTAATGCATAAGCTCACATATCCATGATCATAAGGTAAATGACAATGATACAATAAATAAATAATACTTGCATAAGCCACATAGAAATAAGAACCCAATAATTCTGTGAGTTTTCCGAGCCGCTCGTGTCTGTGAGCACGACTATCATGATAGTTTTTAACTCTGATCAGAGGTGTACATCTTTACCCACGAGTCGTGTTTGCCCATATGCCCGGGATCATGACTCCCAAAACACTAGCGAGGTGAGCGGGCAGGGTACATTGTGAAGCCTTCCAAGGGTTCGTCTAACAAGTTAGGGCCGCAAGGTTTCCCTGGCAAGCAGATATAGGAACCCTCCTGCCTACGGCGCACTCCATTACAGCAGCTGCACTAATAGGTTAGGAGTCGCCATATACCCAAATCGGCACGCCCCTTTTGTGCCATAAAGGTAACCACTGAACAAGCTAGAAAAAGTTCCCATACTGAGCTAAAGCCAGAGCCATATAGCCCCCGTGGTTGTACTATAAATCCCAGCTTTTGCCGACAGATAAGCTCCTATAATCTAATGTTGCTAAAAAATGAGTTTTATCTTTATTGCATATAGTCATTAACAAATTAAGATCATGTACATCTGGTATGAGCGCTAGTAATACTAATCATATATAGTGGATCAAATCATAGGTGACAAGGTAATCAGGATATCAATCTCTAGGATCATCTATGGTGACAAGGAATCATGCATATGAGTTATATTAATCATGAATAGGACAACAAGGATAATCCCATGTTATACTTGCGTTCTTCAAAGTATTCTTGCTGGTCTTGCTGATCTTGATCAAAGAGAAACTCCGACTCTTCAACGCGTTGCTCAACGTCTATACCGATCAACAATCAACACCATTCAATCAACGGGCAAACATACACGAAGCAAACAAGACTATGATTAGAATAGTACACCATCAGTACGAAAAACAAGATGAAAAGTTTATAAAACTAATCTACGTATCGCTACGATCACATCGATGTTTCGTTCATGAAAAACGGAGCCAAAACGACGAAGTTATGATTTAGATGAGGTTTCCTATAGAAAGATATTAATTATAAATCTAATCACGAATTTAAATAGTTTCAAAATTGGCTAACATTATTATTAACATAAATATAATTTTATTACGAATCTAACGCAATTTGAACGGATCAAAACAAATTTAAAATGAATAAGTTATGGGGTTTTGAAATTCAGTGGCAAAATTGTAAATATGAACTTCTCATTTATTTATGAATAAAGTCAAAACCGACTGGGAATACGTTTTGCAAAGGAGAAAGCGTATTCAAGGGATACGTCAAAGGACGACGGGTTAAGGAGGGAAATAGTCGGGGTCTCTTTTGCAAAAGAGCCGAATCGAAGGGGTATCAAGCCCTCTGGATGGTCCGATCGGCGATGGACGGTGCTGATTAGAACTGGCTAGGGGGAGTGAGGCTTGCCGGCTAGGAACAGAGTCCGGCACGGCGGTTCACCATTGCCAGCGGCACAGAGCTTGCCGGTGCGTGCGGTTCAAGGCCTACAGTGATGAGGACATCATCGGCTCACATTTGACCATGTTAACTACCTCTAAACCAAAGCTGCAACCATTCTATATGAGTATTATAATTGATATGTTTGATGAATTGGTGCTGCACCGCAAAGTATGTATATTGTCGTTTTCAGAATTGCTTACATGGATCAAGGGAATGTTCGATTGCATATGGAAAGCATGGATGGTTAATGAAGTTGATTGGGGACCAACTCCAAGTGTTCCTAACGTCCTCCACCAGGCCACCAGGTCACTTTGGATCCAAGGAAACAAAGAGTCCAAGTCCAACATGTTTTGGAAAGTTCAATTCGGACTGCAGAAGAGTCCAAACTTGTGACGGTTGCCACGATTTCACACGGACTCCGATTGGGACGTTATAGGACTTTTTGGAAAGCTTATCAAGTCTACTTTCTAATGGGTCCTTATTCGTACCTATATCTAACCAGATGCGACTGCAGTCAATGATTTATTGCTGAGACTTTTTCTGCCAACGGTGCTGCGTCACCTTATTTTGGGCTTATGGCCCATGTATCAACTTGAGTCCATTAGGGACTCATCCTAGGGTTGTAGGACGACCCCAACACCCTTTGGTCGTCCTCCCCCTCCTTATATTCCCCTAGAGCCGCCACAAACAGATTGAGTTTTGTTTAGATGAAAGTTTAGCTGCTGCTACTTCCTTGTAGACGCGTGTGTCGACTAGACCATCCGTTCTACTTGATTCGGAACCCTACCTTCATGAGTATCAGATTTGAACCTTCATCTCTTATTTGCAGTTGAGTGCTTGTTCTACTTGTTCTTGCTTGTTCTTCGATTGCTTGCAGGAATAACCCTAGTGGTTTGGTTGGTTGTGATCCGTAAGATCGTGAGCAACCGCTGGATTTGGTGTATCGATCGCTAAGGCGCAGCGTCCTTGGATGGTTGTAGTCGGATCGTGAACGTCTCTCCAGTCAAATCGTAGTTATCTATCTCCACCGAAAGATCGGGACACCCATACACTCATCAAGTGGTATCAGAGCAAGGTTTCATCGGTGAGAGATTTCAGTTTGCTTTTAATTTCCTATAGTCCAGAAAAAGCCAACAAAAAAATAGTCGATTCGTTTTCCTATGATCCCATAGACCTTTTGAGCCTTCTACTGGTACTGATTAGTTCAGGCTTGTTGAGTTTGGTTTGCATCAGTCGAGTCGAGTTGCTGGTCTTAGGGTTAGGCTTTTAGAGTTTCGAGTTCTTGTCACGTTTTGGTCACTATCATATCTCCACTACCATATATATATCTGCTGCCATCACCATCACCATATATATCTCCACTACATCATATATATATCTCCATTGCAGTCATTGCTATCATATACACCTTTGCTGCATTCTATCCATCTCCGATATTTTTTTTTCTCTACACCGTGAAAATCTGATTTGGGCACACACAGACAAATCTGCATTGCTAGTTCTTTTCTTGTTGTTCCCTAAAAAGAAATAGAAACACTTTGTAATTTGCTTTACTAAAATCTGATTTGTTAAGATTCAGATTCTTGCTAGTTGTGCAAAGTAGAAGAAAAGAAGAAGAAAAACTAGAAAGAAAAGAAAAGAAAAGAAAAGAAAAAAAAGAAAGAGGAAGAAAGAGAAAGAGAAAAAAAAGAAAAACAAGAGAGGAGGAAAAGAAGGAGAGTGTGCTGTTCTTGTGCCTTTTTCCTGCTGTACCGTAACTTCATTTGTGTCTAGGCTCGCGTCTCTAGCACAGTCTAGCCTAGGACCAGCACGGTACCTCCGTTGAACAATTTGTCAACTTGCTTTTGTGACTAATGTGGTGCTAGTACTTCCTTCCATATTATTTTGAGCCCTCCTATAGCTCCACATATCCGGATACAACTTGACAGGTGTTGTTGCTACGGTGTCGATATACTACATCCAAGGTTTCCGACTTGCTGGTTGCTGCAACCCCCTGTTTTGCTGGGTAAGAACATGTAAGAATTTGTTTGATCGAGTTTAGGGTGAGAGAATTACAGCAACCACATCCTACTAGTTGATAGGAACATAAATACTACTGTGTATATTTCTTGTTATCTTCTAATCATGGCAGGAATCTACATGGAAAAACGAGATGATCGGGTTGCATATTCTAACCACTTTGCTACAGGTGTGGCAAGTGATAACCATGCTGCTCATGAGGTATGTGATGCTTGGCTTGATAGAATAAAATCTGCACTACCTTATTTTGAAGGAAACTATGATCCTCATGCATATATTGAATGGGAGCTACATGTAGACAAGGAATTTAAAAAGTATGATCTATATGAAAAACAAAAGGTTAGCATTGCTTCAAGTGTTCTTATCAAGTATGCTTTACCTGAGTGGAAACACCTTTGTAGATTTGCTAATGCTCCTCAATTATGGAAAGATATGAAAAGATATTTTAGAGATGTTTTTGTTCCTAACTATTATTCTGATTTTTTGTATGGCAAATTGCAATCTATAAAACAAGAAAACAAAACTGTAGCAGAATACTATGATAGACTAAAATTATGTTTGCTACATTGTGGCTTTGAAGAAAACGATGAGTTTCTAAAACATAGATTTTTGCAAGGTCTACATGCAAATTCAAAATATTCTTGTTGATAAACATTATAATACTTTTGATGAGTTGTTTGGTCTTGCTTGTGATTCTGAAATAACTCTAAAAAAGGATCTCACAAATACTATAGCAGCATGTATCTCTCCTACTACTAATAATTTGCAGCAAGTAGATGACAATATACAAATAGACATTGATCAATTTGAGATAGGAGGTGAAACATTTGAAAAAAGCATGAATCTAGCTGCACATACACCATTTGAGAAGTCCAACAAAGGTAAGTCAGACAGTTGTAACATAAATCAAGGTGGGCATACTTTAGTAGAATTACATTTGTCCACTAATCATGATATTATAGATCAATCAATTGTGGAACCTGTCGCTGATTTTCCTTTGTCACACTTTGATATGCTTGATATTCCTTGTGACAAAGAAGAGTTGTGTGGTAATGAATTACTTATATCCATACCACAACTACTGAATAAAGCTAAAAACTCTAAATTAATGAGTGCTGAATTCCAACATATTATTCATATTGTAAATGAAAAAGAAGAAGCTCAATTGTTGTCATCTTTACATACAATAGGGTAGATTGAGTTCGATGATATTTGTGAGCATAGCTATTTGCAGAATAAACTGATTGGTAGATTTGAATTGCCATGTTCTTCTAATGTTAGTTTCCATACTATTGGAAAATATAATTGTAAAGAGGAGTATATGGTACATCGAGTTTACATTTGTTCAGTTCTGCAATCTTCTTTTATTGTGAAAAGATATGATCAATTAGAGGTATGCAATAATTATAAACATGCCATGTCGAGCTTCTCTAGTTTTATTATGAAGAAACATGTCACATATCAATAAGGGGAGCACGGTTCACTTTTACCTTCAACACATCCTCCAAAAGTAGTCAAACCGAGGACGGTTTGCTGTCAAGAAGGGGAGAATGATGAGAACATCATCGGCTCACATTTGACCATGTTAACTACCTCTAAACCAAAGGTGCAACCATTCTATATGAGTATTATAATTGATATGTTTGATGAATTGGTGCTGCACCGCAAAATATGTATATTGTCGTTTTCAGAATTGCTTATATGGATCAAGGGAAGGTTCGATTGCATATGGAAAGCATGGATGGTTAATGAAGTTGATTGGGGACCGACTCCAAGTGTTCCTAACGTCCTCCACCAGGCCACCAGGTCACTTTGGATCCAAGAAAACAAAGAGTCCAAGTCCAACACGTTTTGGAAAGTTCAATTCGGACTCTAGAAGAGTCCAAACTTGCGACGGTTGTTACGACTTCACACGGACTCCGATTGGGACGTTATAGGACTTTTTGGAAAGCTTATCAAGTCTACTTTCTAATGGGTCCTTATTCGTACCTATATCTAACCAGATGCGACTGCAGTCAATGATTTATTGCTGAGACTTTTTCTGCCAACGGTGCTGCGTCACCTTATTTTGGGCTTATGGCCCATGTATCAACTTGAGTCCATTAGGGACTCATCCTAGGGTTGTAGGACGACCCCAACACCCTTTGGTCGTCCTCCCCCTCCTTATATTCCCCTAGAGCCGCCACAAACAGATTGGGTTTTGTTTAGATGAAAGTTTAGCTGCTGCTACTTCCTTGTAGACGCGTGTGTCGACTAGACCATCCGTTGTACTTGATTCGGAACCCCACCTTCATGAGTATCAGATTTGAACCTTCATCTCTTATTTGCAATTGAGTGCTTGTTCTACTTGTTCTTTCTTGTTCTTCGATTGCTTGCAGGAATAACCCTAGTGGTTTGGTTGGTTGTGATCCGCAAGATCGTGAACAACCGCTGGATTTGGTGTATCGATCGCTAAGGCGCAGCGTCCTTGGATGGTTGTAGTCGGATCGTGAACGTCTCTCCAGTCAAATCGTAGTTATCTATCTCCACCGAAAGATCGGGACACCCATACACTCATCACTCTAGGTCTAGTAGTGCGCCTCATTGTACAGCGTGTGCTTAGTGCACAAATGGAGAAGGCGGAGCAAAATCAGCGACACACGTTGTTCCAAACAAAGTGTGTCATCAAGGAGCGTTCATGTCGCATGATCATTGATAGAGGTAGCTGCAACAACTTGGCCATCAGCGACATGGTGGAGAAGCTTGCGCTTACAACCAAACCACACCCACATCCATATTACATTCAATGGTTAAACAACAGTGGTAAGGCAAAGGTAACTAGACTTGTGCGAATCAATTTTTTCATTGGATCCTATAATGATGTGATTGAATGTGATGTTGTGCCTATGCAAGCTTGTAATATTCTGCTAGGTAGACTATGGCAATTTGATAGGGATTCTATGCATCATGGTAGAGCAAATCAGTATTCTTTTCTATACCATGATAGAAAAATTATGTTTCATCCTATGTCTCCTGAAGCCATTATGCATGATGATGTTGCTAAAGCTGCAAAGGCTACAAGTGAGAAAAATAAAAATGCCAAATCTGTTGTTGATAAGCAAACTGAGATTAAACTGAATGGGAATTGTTTGCTTGCTACTAAATCTGATGTTAATGAGTTGAATGCATCTACTTCTGTTGCTTATGCTTTAATATGCAAATATGCATTGATTTCCATTGACGATATGCAGCATTCCTTGCCTCCTGTTGTGGCTAACATTTTGCAGGAGTTTTCTGATGTGTTCCCAAGTGAAATACCACCAGGGCTGCCACCACTTCGAGGCATTGAGCACCAAATCGACCTAATTCCTGGTGCCTCGTTGCCCAACCGTGCACCATATAGGACCAATCCTGAAGAAACAAAGGAGATTCAGCGTCAAGTACAAGAACTACTCGACAAAGGTTACATACGCGAGTCTCTTAGTCCATGTGTTGTTCTGGTTATTTTAGTACCTAAGAAAGATGGATTCTGGCGTATGTGTGTGGATTGTCGAGCTATTAATAATATTACTATTCGATATCGTCATCCTATTCCACGCTTAGATGACATGCTAGATGAATTGAGCGGTGCTGTTGTGTTTTCCAAAGTCGATTTGCGTAGTGGTTACCACCAGATTCGCATAAAATTAGGAGATGAATGGAAAACTGCTTTCAACACTAAGTTTGGTTTGTATGAGTGGTTAGTCATGCCTTTTGGGTTAACTAATGCACCTAGTACCTTCATGAGATTGATGAACGAGGTTTTGCGTGCTTTCATTGAAAGATTTAATGTTGTTTATTTTGATGATATACTGATTTATAGCAAATTTATTGAAGAACATCTTGAGCATTTATGTGCTGTTTTTAAAGCTCTACGAGAGGCACATTTATTTGGTAACCTTGACAAGTGCACCTTTTGCACAGATCATGTTTCTTTTCTTGGCTATGTTGTTACTCCACAGGGAATTGAGGTTGATAAAGCCAAGGTGGAAGCTATACATGGGTGGCCGGTACCAACGACTATCACCCAAGTGCGGAGTTTTCTAAGATTTGCTGGGTTCTATCGTCGCTTTGTGCGGGATTTCAGCACCATTGTTGCACCATTAAATGAGCTTACGAAGAAGGGAGTTGCATTTTCTTGGGACACCAAACAAGAGAATGCCTTCAACATGTTGAAAGATAAGTTGACACATGCACCTCTTCTCCAACTTCCTGATTTTAATAAGACTTTTGAACTTGAATGTGATGCTAGTGGAATTGGATTGGGTGGTGTTTTGTTACAAGAAGGTAAACCCATTGCATATTTTAGTGAGAAACTAAGTGGACCTGTTCTGAATTATTCTACTTATGATAAGGAATTGTATGCTCTTATGCGGACATTAGAAACATGGCAGCATTATTTGTGGCCCAAAGAATTTGTTATTCATTCTGATCATGAATCATTGAAGCATATTCATAGTCAAGGAAAACTGAACCGTAGACATGCTAAGTGGGTTGAATTTATTGAATCTTTTCCTTATATCATTAAGCACAAGAAAGGGAAATAGAATATCATTGTTGATGCTTTGTCTAGGAGATATATTTTATTGACACAACTTGACTATAAGATCTTTGGTCTGAAAACAATTAAACAACAATATGTAGATGATAATGATTTTAAAGATGTATTGCTGCAATGTAAAGATGGAAAGGCATGGAATAAATTTGTTCTAAATGATGGCTTTGTGTTTAGAGCTAACAATCTATGCATCCCAGCTAGCTCCGTTCGTTTGTTGTTGCTTCAGGAAGCGCATGGAGGTGGCTTGATGGGACATTTTGGAGCAAAGAAGACGGAGGACATACTTGCTGGTCATTTCTTTTGGCCAAAGATGGGGAGAGACGTAGAGCGATTTGTTGCTCGCTGCACAACTTGTCAGAAGGCAAAGTCATGATTACATCCCCACGGTTTGTATATGCCTCTACCTGTTCCTAACGAACCTTGGGAATATATTTCTATGGATTTTGTTTTAGGCTTGCCAAAGACTAGGAAGGGCTGTGATAGTGTTTTTGTGGTTGTGGATAGATTTTCTAAGATGGCACACTTTATACCTTGTCATAAAACTGATGATGCTACACATATTGCTGATTTGTTCTTTCGCGAAGTTGTTCGTTTGCATGGTGTGCCAAATACAATTGTTTCTGATCGAGATGCTAAATTTCTTAGCCATTTTTGGAGAACTTTATGGGGTAAATTGGGGACTAAGCTTTTATTTTCTACCACATGTCATCCCCAAACTGATGGTCAAACTGAAGTTGTGAATAGAACTTTGTCTACTATGTTAAGGGCTATTTTAAAGAAGAATATTAAGATGTCGGAAGATTGTTTGCCTCATATTGAGTTTGCTTATAATCGTTCATTGCATTCTACTACAAAGATGTGCCCATTTGAGGTTGTTTATGGCTTATTACCACGTACTCCTATTGATTTAATGCCTCTCCCAACTTCTGAAAAATTGAATTTTGATGCTAAACAACGTGCTAAGTTGATGTTAAAATTGCATGAAACAACTAAAGAAAACATAGAGCGCATGAATGCTAAGTATAAGCTTGCTGGTGATAAAGGTAGAAGGAAATTGATCTTTGAACTGGTGATTTGGTTTGGTTGCATTTGAGAAAGGATCGGTATCCTGAATTGAGAAAATCTAAATTGCTGCCTAGAGCTGATGGACCATTTAAAGTGCTAACACGAATTAATGAGAATGCATATAAGCTTGATCTTCCTGTAGCTTTTGGGGTTAGTCCCATATTTAACATTGCAGATTTGAAACCATATTTGGGAGAGGAAGATAAGCTTGAGTCGAGCACGACTCAAATGCAAGAAGGGGAGGATGATGAGGACATCAACACAACAATACAATCTCCAGCACCACTTGGTCCTATTACTCGTGCTCGTGCCCGTGAACTCAACCATCAAGTAAGTTCATTCTTAAACTCTAGTCCATTATATTTAGACAATGGAGACACGTGCGCTCTTGTTTTGCTTAGGAACGATGGGGAGGATCAGCAGGGCAAGGGATGGGCACCGACTGGATTTGGACTGCAGGACAACGCCAACTTGTGATGGATGCCACAACTTCATACGGACTCCGATTGGGACGTTCTAGCACTTTTTGGAATGCTTATGAAGTCCACATTCCAATGTATCCAGAAGCATGGCTATACCTTATCAGATGCGTCCAGAGTCATCATTTTTGTACCGAGACCTTTTCTATCCACCGGTGCTGCGTCACCTTATTTTGGGCCGGTGGCCCATGTATCAAGTTGGGTCCATTAGGGACGCGTCCTAGGGTTGGAGAACGACCCCAACACCCTTGTGGTCGTTCTCTCAACAGGTTATAAGTACTTAGAGCAGCCGTAAACAGATTAGGTTTTGTTTCGTCGAGTTAGCTATTGCTACCCGCCTTTCAGCGCGCGTGTTGGATCAACCGTCCGTCTGATTGTCAACAGAACCTCACCATATTGTGTTCTCAGATTGAAACCTTCATATTCATCTTGCAATTGAGTTTTTTTCATCTTGTTCTTGCTGGTTCTTCGATTGCTTGCAGGACGGGAGCCCTAGTGGCTGGTTGTTGCGCCGCAAGATCACGACAACCATTGGAGGTGGTGTATCGGTTGCTAAGGCGCAGCGTCCTTGGACGGTTGTAGTCGAGCCGTGAACGTCATCTCCATCCACCAATCGAGTTATCCACTTTCTTTCATCGAAAGATCGGACCGCGAACCCTAAGAGTCGTCATCAGTACCATTCGATCAACAGATAGGTCCGGGTGAAAGAGAAGATGAAGGCGGTCTCACCTGAGTGCTTCGCGCAGACAGAGGAGCACCGGAGGTGGTGGACGGCACGACGGAGCGGAGACCAGACCTCTGCGTATGGCGGTGGCGCGGTTAGGTCACAACGAGGCAAAACTAAAGGGGTTAAAGTGTTCACGTGGTACCTTGCCTTGCTTACCAAGAGTGGGACGGCAGCAGATGAACCAAGGAGTTTCACCGGCCTTCAATGGCGACGACAGGTTGCTGGAACTTGCGTGTGGCGGTTCTGAGGGCTCGGTTGCGAGGCGTAGGCGTCGAATAGATGAGAAACGGGGACGGTAAGGAGTGTGGAGCCCTTTAGGAAGCTAAAGCCGCACGGGTGGGTAACAAATCCCACGAAATCGGAGGGGGGGTGGATTCGGTTGCGGCACTTGGAGGTCGGCAGCGTCCGACTCGAGTCGATGTGAGGAAGGAGAGGGGAGGACGCTGACGTGCGGGCCAGGGGTGTCAGCAGCACAAGGAGAAAAGGAAGGGGGTTTCCCTACGCGTGCGATTGGGCCAGCCAAGCCGCTGGGCCGACGGGATGATGGACCGCACGGTGGGTACAAAGAGGGGGAAAGCTGCTACGCAAGCTGGGCCTCGCAGTCGACGTGGGCCGAGGCCAAGAGAGAAGAGAGGAGAAGGCCAGCGCCAGGCTGGGGCTGAGCAGGCCGACTAGCAGAAAGAGGGAAAGGAAGAAAATGAAAGGGTTTTCCATTTTTCCAGCATTGATTTCCAAAAGATTTTTCAAAAGCATTTTCAAATTCAGTTTTGGATACTTTTCAAAACCACTCAATACAAAACAATAAATGCACCAGCATGTATGCTCAGTCATGTTTCTACATGATAATTTTAATTCACCAAAACATTTATAGTTTAGTTATATTAAATGCATAGCAAGAGAACATAATTAAATCAATTTAGCACTTTTCAAAACAATACAAATTTTGGGGTGTTACACCTATACAGCTACTACTTGGTTTATATGACTATAGATTCAAATACCTTGGTGTGATTGAAGAAGGAGATCTTGATGTTATCACAGTACTACAAAGCGATATCCTAGCATAATTCTTTGCATTAGAATAATTAGAGTCGAGGATAACTCCTTTTCAAGAGGGGAAGGATGATGAGGACATGCTAGCTCAGCATGTGGTGCAACATGAAGAAGATTGACCATCGTATACAAATGATAGAAATCATATTCCAATTACATGTAGTCATACCACTAAACTATATGAAGAGGTGAATTCATTCCTACCTGAACTTAAGTTTGATATACATGCCAATGTTATACTACCTAAGTGTTCTACCTTGATTATGCTTAGGTTTAAAGGGGAGGAAGCATCGGACCGGTCTAGTGCAACATCTCTCAGGATGAATCGGACCAGTCCAAAATGGACCAGTTAAAGAAATGCCCATATCTCTCCACTTCAAGAAGATTTTGAGGCCAATGAGGACATTTTGGAAAGCTCATCAAATCTATTTTCCAATGCAACAAACCTCACCCCTTTTGAACGTGCCGATCTTGAGATATACATGATTTAGTCAAGACTGCTTAGAAGGCCAACAATTTGAGAGGACAGAATGTTGGTTCAACTTCTTCTGAAAAGCTGTGCCATTATATAATGGTTCATGATGCACGGTATACATGCCTGGAAAGCTCTTAGAGTCTACTTTCACACCCAAAAAACAGTTCATCATTTGGACTTCCCAATAATGAGTTATGATCAGTTTCGTCGAAACTACTCTGGAGGGCAACAGTCACGCAAAGCCACCTTGGAATGTCTTCCTTCACAAACTCTGTTTGATTTTCACACCTATCTAGGAGGGTTGTTCCTATTATAAATATCCCCTGCATCTAAGCTATTAGAGACTTTTTATCATTTGAGAACATATATGGTATTGGAGCCGAGCTGCTGAGTGTCTTACTCAAACCTTTGTTCTTCCTTATTCTTCTTGGACTTGTGAAGAGATTCCTCTGGGATTCCCACTTCGTGCTCTACAGCTTCCGTTCGGCTACACCCTATTGTGTGGATTAGTTCCGGATTGTAGTTCTGCGGTCGTTCAGAGATCGAGTCGAAGTCCTCGTGATTTCGGTTTCTCTCTCCTTGTCGCTTGGTCGCATCCAACCTTGGACAAGTATAAAGCTAGTTGTCCCCCGATGTTCGCAGCAAGTTATCCTTCGTTAGAAACCTAATGTCATGAAGATCGGGTCAATCCCTTACCGATCCATATCGGGTCTTGTCAGTTTACGTACGTGTATTCATAGGGATGTCTGTTCGTGCATATTGAGCGTCTACGTTGTACTGTGTAATTCTAAAAAAAAAGAAATATCACGCAAGGGAAAATCATATCCATGCAAAAATCAAGGAGTTTATGCTGGATGATCTAGAAAAAGCAATTCTAACTCTCACTAGTACAAAGAACCTCTACGCGTGCAGTGGGGTATTATTTTTACTAGTGGTTTCAGTTATCTAGCGACTGCGAAAAAAATAAATGTAGGACCACAGATTTAAGAACCGCCAGTTGTTGACGGTAAATATGAGCTATTTTATCACCATCAAAATACCGTCAACATCCTCATATTCGAAGGAAAACAAGATTAACCTGAACATATTGTACCCAATAACTAGTTCCACATGTCCCTTGACTATTTGATGCAGGTAATGACAAATGGGGACTTTTGGGAGCTAGTGGGCCCGCTTAGAGGGTCGGTCGACCACCCTGTGGGGCCACTAGGCCTCTCAAGCCCCCATGATCCATGTAACATCCTCTAGAGCACTTTCTACCCCTTGGATCCAAGTGTGTTTCCTCCCAACGGTTCAGATTCACATCACGAGGATCCATGGGCCCACATCAAAGGGATAAGCGTGACAATCAACCCAGAACAAACATCCAACGCACATGATAGGTGGGACCAGCAGCGAGAAGGCAGAGGTAGGCCACAAACCCCTATAGGTGGTCGGCCGACCTATAGGTGGGCCCCACAATCCCCCACTTGGTCCCTGACCAGTGGGAGACCAACCAGGGGGAGTAGAGGGGGCCCACAGGCAAGTACGGGGTTGGCTGACCGCCCCTATGGCGGTTTCAACCCCCTCAACCGCCTCACTCACTCCCGACATGGTGGAAATCATCACCCTTCATTCTAAGGTGGTTCTGATGTCGGTTGGATCCTACGGTGGTTCATGAAGGTGACGCGGATTGCTGACATGGCACTGGAGTAGCCCCTACTCCACCTCTAGCTATAAATAGACCCCTAGATCTCCCTTCTCATTCATGCCTCATTGGAGAAACTCTACTCCTTAGTCTCTTAGCGGAGCTCTCTAGTAGTGTTATGCTGGTTGGAGGAGAGTGAAGGAAATCTTCTGGAGAAAGCCCCGGGCCTATCGGGAATCTTCTCCGGAGTTCTTCCTCAGCGGATGTGAGTCTCTTGTAAGTTTAGCACATGTAAGTGACTTCTTCTGAGTTCTTTATAGCATTAAGTATTCTAAATATGGTTTAGCTGTTATACACCTTTTTCCGCTTGTTCTTCGCTTTGCTCTGAGTAAAGTGTTTTAATCTTAGGCCAAGGTTAAAGTAGTAAGATATGTGTAGATGTGGTGTCTAGGCTAGATCTTACCTTTGTAAACCGCTTATCGCGCGGATTGTTTGTGGATTCTAGTAGAAGGTGACAACTCTATCTAGTCTTCGTATTCCACCATGCGTGTCAGATAAGTTCTTAAAAGGTAGGGCCTCAATACAATTTGGTGGCGCGGTCCGGTTAGAGTTTTGTCCTCTTTCTGATCTATCCCATCGCCCCCTGCAAGAGAAGGGCTGATAAAGCCAGTATAACCAGCTATACCTTGTTAGAGATCTTTGCTATATCGAACCTCTCAACCCAGTTATCATAGTCTCCCTTGATCCATCATAGGACATATCCATATTCCTAGTTAACTCACTTCTCGTTCCCTGTGAAAAATACGATACCTGGAATACTCCTGGTGAAAGCTACACTTGACAACCGTACTCTTGCGGTCCTTTTCCGTTTGCCACCTTTGGTGTCAACAAGCTTTCTGGCACCATTGCCGGGGAACGGTAGCTGTTTTAACTAGTATCCTTTGGTCATATTTTATCTTTGTTTTATTCCATCCTTTCATTCCACATACACATATGGATCAAACCCCACTTTGCGAATATGGTGCTCCAATGGGCGCTAGCTTGGAGCCACCTAAATCATCTCAGGCCGGTCTAGCCGTTCGTTATGAGCTTCGCCCGAGTCTCATAGCGATGGTTCAGGAAAAACCATTTTCTAGGGTAGAAGACGAGAATCCCTGTACTCATATACGTGACTTTGAACAACTTTGTTCATGTGTCCACATCCAAGGGATGAGGCTAGCTACCCTTAAGTGGAAGCTATTTCCGTTCTCTTTAATGGGAATAGCCAAACGATGGTACACTCGCCACGTAGATGACACGAAGGGAGAATGAGAAAAATTACTGCCTAAATTATGTTTAGCATTCTTCCCTATCCCTTGTGTCATTCGTCTTCGAAAAGAGGTCATCAATTTCTCGCAAAAGGAGAAAGAACCTCTAGGTGAATCATGGGCCCGTCTAGTAGATCTAGTATCTTCAGGACCTGATCTCGCTATAACCGAGCCTACAATGTTACAACATTTTTATGGCGGTATTAGCAGAGAGTCTGCTCAACTCCTTGACATATCTTCGGAGGGAGCCTTCCTGTGTTTACCCGTTAGTGCAGGGAAGAGTCTTCTCACGTATATTATGAAGAACCCATGGAAGAACAAAAACAGCCCTTAGAATAGAAACAACATCGATAGCCAAAACTCTTCCCTCTACATCTCAAGATCCTCCTATCGAACCTGAACCTCCCCCTTGATATCTAGGCTGATCTATTTTCCAATTTTGGAAATACCTCGAATCACCCTGTGCAAAAGAAGTCTGCTGCTCGAAAAGCTCCTAACCTTCACATCCCTAGTCTCATAGAGGAAGCCTATCTTCAGGAAACGGTTCAAGAGCTAGCTTCTATCATGAGCAATGAGTGGTTAGAAGAGGCCGAATTTTCATCCGAGCCAATTCGAATTCTTTCTTCCTCTACAACCATTCCTTGTCAAATCAATAGAGCAAATTAGACTCTCTTTACGATCCTACTATAGGAGTTAGAATTATGTCTAAGTCATTAGCTAGTGCCATCCTAGGCAATGTAGATCTAACTCCAACCAATAAGTTCTTGAAGCTTCCTTCAGGACAATTTATTGAGAGTTGTGGTATTGCACAAACCATTCCTACGCTAATTAACAAAGTCAATATCCTCCTAAATGTCTTCATATTTGATATAGAGGAAATCGACTTGTTAATTGGACATCCACTCATGAGATTTCTTGATGGATCTCTTGATGGAAGTCTTAAGGGTCATCTTGGGAGTAACATTAAACTCTCGATTCCGCTTACAAATTCCATAAACACCATGACGGAATCGCTCCCAGAATCTGACCCCATAGAGGAAGTGATGGTTGCATCTTTTCTAGAATCATCTCATCTTGATCTAGAAGAAGAGGCTGAAGATTTCATCCAGGTAGAAGACGTTCTAGAAGAACCCATAGATCTGGAGAAACCCTAGCCCCCATCTAAACCCTCTATAGAACTTAAACCCCTTCCAGCTGGTTTAAAGTATGCCTTTCTAAATGACGATCGTGAGGCCCCTGTGATCATCAGTGACAAACTATCTCCTGAAGAGTCCTTCAAGATCCTCAACGTTTTAGAAAAGAATCAGTCAGTCTGAGGCTATTCTCTTCAAGATGTTAAGGGCATTAGTCCTGCTCTTCGCACACATCGCATTCCTATCGAACCTGAGGCTCTTCCTTCTAGAGAACCTCAGCGTAGATTGAATAATGCGATGAGAGAAGCAGTAAAGAAGGTGGTCTTAAAACTCTTCCACGTGGGGATCATCTACCCCATTCCTCATAGTGAATGGGTTAGCCCTGTGCAAGTTGTGCCTAAGAAGGGAGGTGTGACGGTCGTTCGAAATGACAAGAACGAGTTGATTCCTCAACGAACCGTCACGAGTTGGAGAATGTGTATAGATTACCGAAAACTTAATAAGACTATAAAGAAAGATCATTTCCCGTTACCCTTCATCGATGAGATGTTGGAATGGCTTGCAAAGCATTCTTTCTTTTGTTTCCTTGACGGTTATTCGGGATATCATCAAATACCAATCCACCCCGATGATCAAAGTAAGACTACATTCACATGCCCCTATGGAACATATGCATACAGGCGAATGTCTTTTGGCCTATGCAATGCTCCTGCCTCTTTTCAAAGACAGTCCATTTTCTCTGATATGATAAAAGAAATCATGGAAGTTTTCATGGACGTTTTCTTTGTCTATGGAAAGACTTTTGATGTTTGCCTTGAGAATCTGGATAGAGTCTTACAGAGATGTGAAGAAAAGCACTTAGTCCTAAACTGGGAGAAATGTCACGTCATGGTTCTTGAAGGCATAGTGATAGGACATAGAGTGTCTGAACGTGGGATAGAAGTGGATAGAGCTAAGATAGAAGTTATAGAACAACTTCCACCTCCCACGAATGTCAAGGGAATTCGTAGCTTCCTTGGACACGCAGGGTTCTATAGGCGGTTTATCAAAGATTTCTCTCAAATTGCCCGTCCTTTGACAAACCTGCTAGCCAAAGATGCACCCTTTGACTTCAATGATGAGGGCCTAGACGCTTTCTACATTCTCAAGAAAGCACTCATCTCAGCTCTAATCATCCAACCCCCTGATTGGAAGCTCCCCTTTGAAATAATGTGTGATGCTAGTGATTATGCTGTTGGTGCAGTGTTAGGCCAAACCAAAGATAAGAAGCATCATGTTATTTCATATGCTAGCAAAACCTTAACAGGGCCACAACTAAACTATGCCACAACTGAAAAAGAGTTGTTGGTCGTGGTGTTTGCTATAGACAAGTTTAGATCTTACTTAGTAGGAGCAAAAGTTGTTGTCTACACAGATCATGCTGCTCTAAAATACTTGCTCACTAAGAAAGATGCTAAACCCCGCTTAATAAGATGGATCTTGCTACTCCAAAAATTTGATCTTGAAATAAAAGATAAAAAGAGAGTAGAAAATTTTGTTACCGATCATTTGTCTAGAATGCAATTCAAAGAAGCACAAAATTTGCCCATCGACGATTTCCTCAGAGATGACACACTCCTCAAGGTATGTTGACTGTAAATATGAGCTATTTTGTCACCATCAAAATACCGTCAACATCCTCATATTCAAAGGAAAACAAACATAACATGAACATATTATACCCAATAACCAGTTCCACATGTCCCTTGACTATTTGAGTGCAGGTAATGATTATCATCATATAAAAGTATATCAAATGATAAATTTGAGTACACCATTGTGACGGGCTCGTCGAGACGATTAAAATGGATATATTATTTGCTACGTTTGGAGCCCGGAACAAAAAGATATGCGCAAATTAAAAAGGGATGCTAACGTCATCGTGACGTCAGCACCCAAAATCACCTACAGCCGCAGGCACTGCTTGCTGTGGCAGCATGTGGGCCAGGCGGGCCCCGCTGCAGCGTGTGCTGCCACCCAGGCAGGGGACCAGGTGGGCCCCGCCGCTGCATGTGCTGCTTTTCCCCACGCGCGGGCAAGCACGGACGGGAGCGGGAGCACGGGCGACCACCGGTCTAGTGGGCCACGTGTCACGCCACAGTTGGCATAGGGAGGCGGTTGATCGGCTGGCGTGGTCCAGGCGCGGTTGGACCGCTTGCACCGGACGGTTCAGCTGGTCAGGTCCCAGATTCCTCTCTAGTTAATAGAAAACAACGCACAGTCCGCTGGTTCGGGTCCGGTTCACCGCCTTAGGATCCGGTTCTTGTCTGGTTTTCGACTCCAGCACATGGTAGACTTCACCACCGACCTACTCAAGTCGGTTGCATGCCCTTGGAGCATCCTAGCCACTGGTTCAATGACGGTTTTGATCCAAAGGAGGCCAAACAACATCAGGCGTATTGATGAGGTGGCACCGGAGTAGCCCCTACTCCACCTCTCCACCATAAATACCCTCTCACTCCCTGTCATTCAACACACCAAGGAGGAGCTACTCTCTCTACACATAGGCGAATCCCTACTCTAGTAGTAGCATAGAAAATAGGGAGAGAGTGAGGAGAGTCTGGAGAAGAGCTGGGCTTGTCTGGCATCTTCTCTGAGTTGTACCTGGAGAGGAGTCGGGCCTGTCTGGTGTCTTCTCCTAGCTGTACCTCTACAGATGCGGTCTTCTCTTTTGTAATTCTGCATTTGAGATTCTTTTATGGTAATTGATCTTCAGTTCTGGTAAAGTAATTACTCTAGTTGTTCATTGGTTCACCTCCCTTAAACTGGTACTCTAATCAATTTCACCGGGATCCAGATTAGAGTAGTAAGATATAGTGTAGACGTGTTGTCTAGGCTATACGCTTACCTGTGTCTGCAACTTGTCCAATGGTTTATTTGTGGTACCTAGTAGGAGTGACAGTCCTATCTAGGCTTTGATCCCACCACGTTCGGCCAAGTTCTTAAAACGTAGGCTTTCTTGTGCTAGGTGGTTTAGCACCCTTCTCATCCCTTTATGTTGCTAAGCGGTCTAGTGGCCCGAAGTGAACAACCTTTGTATCTTACCTTACCTTGCTAGTTTCATAACCATAGAAAATCCTCTCTATCTAACCTATCATAAACCCCTTGTGTCATCATAGGACGAACTTAGTTCTTTGTTAAGTACACTTCACGTTCCCCGTGGATTCGATACCCCTGGAATATTCTTGGGTGAAAGCTACCTTGACAGCCGTGTGCTTGCGGTTTATCCTTTGTGCCACAATTTGTGTCAACAAGCTTTCTGGCGTCGTTGCCAGGGAACTGTAGTTCTTCTTAACATATAGTCGAGTTGCCCGTTTATCTTTTATTTTTATCATTCATATCATGGATCAAACACCCTCTTTCAATATGGTGCTCCAAAGGGTGTTAGTTTGGAGCCACCAAAATCATCCAAAGCTATTTTATCTGTTCGCTATGAGCTTCGCCCTACTTTCATAGCGATGGTTCACGCACAACCTTTTTCTGGGGAGGAAGATGAAAACCCCTACACCCATTTACGTGAATTTGAGCAATTGTGCTCATGTCTTCATATTCAAGGCATGACACGAGATACCTTGAAATGGAAGCTATTTCCATTCTCTTTGATGGGAGTAGTTAAACATTGGTATTCTCGACACGTAGGGTGTGTAGGAGACTGGGAGACCCTTCTATCCAAATTCTGCTTAGCCTTCTTCCCTGTCTCTAGAGTCGTTCATCTTTGAACGGAGGTCCTAACTTTTAAGCAAAAAGATAAGGAGCCTCTAGGTGCAACATGGGCCCGTTTTACAAATCTTATCTCTTCAGGCCCCGATCTTGCTATACCCAAACCTGTGCTCTTACAACACTTCTATCTAGGTCTTAGCAAGGACATAGCCTCTAGAGGAGCTTTCCTTCATTTATCCGCTAGTGAAGCAAGGTCTATTCTTGACAAAATCCTTGAACACCCCTTACACTAGCATTCATGACGAACTCCCTAAGGAAGAAGAGGAAGCACCCCCCAAACAAGAAGAAGAAGTCTTGATAGTTGAATCACCACCAATCCAATCCCAAAATTCAGCTATCAATCCTGAGCCACAAATATACCAAAGTCCAATTCCTCCAAAGGAAGAAGAAATTCAACCTTTGGATTTCCCTTTTGAAATCGAGGATGATCTTTTCTCTAATTCTGATTTTGCAAACACCTCGAATTTCCCCGTGCAAAAGAAATCTTCTGGATCTTCTCCTCTAAACCTTCATTCTCCAAATCATCTAAAGGAAACGATCCAACAGCTCACATCTATCATGAGCAATGAATGGCTTAAGGAGGCTGAAACTTCATCTCTCACATCTATCTTTGAGATCTCGGATTTTGATCTTTTGATCCGGCACCCCCTTGAAAAGCTTTTACAAGAAAGTAAACAGTCGGGGAGCCTGGATGTCAACCTCGAGAGATGAGTAAACCTTTCAGTTCCCTTAACTCGATCTACCAATTCAAAAGTAGAATCGAATCCCGAGTGTTAGCCGATGGAGGAGGTAATGGTAGACCTCCTTCAAGACTCTTTCAAACCAGATCTTGAAGATGATGCTCAACATTTCATCCAAGAAGAAGATAACTTGGATGAACCTATAGATTTGAAGGAATCTGAACCACCACCTAAACCTCCCATCGAGCTCAAACCCCTTCCTTCTGGCCTCAATTATGTTTTCCTCAATGGCGATAGAGAATCCCCCGTGATCATAAGTGACAAACTTTCTTCGGTGGAGACTCTTAAACTCCTCACCGTTCTGGAGAAACATCAATCTGTCTTAGGCTACTCTCTTCAAGATCTCATAGGGATTAGCCCTGCTCTTTGCACACATCGCATCCCTACCGATCATGAATCCATACCATCTAGGGAGCCTCAAAGGAGGCTTAACAACGCGATGAGAGAGGTTGTGAAGAAAGAGGTGTTAAAACTTTTACATGCGGGCATAATCTACCCTGTTCCTCATAGTGAGTGGGTTAGCCTCGTGCAAGTAGTGCCTAAGAAAGGAGGAATGACGGTTGTGAAAAATGAGAAAAATGAGTTAATCCCTCAACGAACCATCACGGGTTGGAGGATGTGCATAGATTACCGAAAACTCAACAAGGCTACAAAAAAAGATCACTTTCCGTTACCCTTCATTGATGAAATGTTGGAACGGATAGCAAAACATTCTTTCTTCTGTTTCCTTGATGGTTATTCAGGTTATCATCAAATTCCCATCCATCCCGATGATCAAAGTAAGACCACCTTCACATACCCTTATGGGACATATGCATATCGTCGTATGTCTTTCGGCTTATGCCATGCTCCTGCTTCTTTCCAAAGGTGCATGATGTCCATATTCTTTGACATGATTGAACAAATCATGGAGGTTTTCATGGATGATTTCTCTGTCTATGGAAAAACCTTTGATGATTGCCTTGAAAATTTGGACAAAGTCTTACAAAGATGTGAGGAAAAGCACTTAGTCCTGAACTGGGAAAAATGCCATTTCATGGTTCAGGAAGGCATAGTGCTAGAACATAGAGTGTCCGAGCATGGGATCGAGGTGGATAGAGCTAAGATAGAAGTCATAGAGAAACTTCCACCTCCCACGAATGTCAAGGGTGTTAGAAGTTTTCTTGAGCATGCTGGTTTTTATAGGCGTTTCATTAAAGATTTCTCTCAAATTGCTCGGCCTTTAACAAACCTACTTGCTAAAGAAGCACCCTTTGATTTTAATGATGAGTGCTTAAATGCTTTTTATATTCTCAAGAAAGCACTTATCTCTGCTCCAATCATCCAACCCCCTGATTGGAAGCTCCCTTTTGAAATAATGTGTGATGCAAGTGATTATGCTGTTGGTGCCGTTCTTGGCCAAACAAAAGATAAAAAACATCATGAAATTTCATATGCTAGCAAAACTTTGGCAGGAGCTCAACTTAATTATGAAACAACTGAAAAAGAGCTCCTTGTTGTTGTGTTTGCTATTGACAAATTTAGATCTTACTTAGTTGGAGCAAAGGTTATTATTTATACCGATCATGCTGTCTTAAAATACTTGCTCACTAAGAAAGATGCTAAACCACGATTAATAAGATGGATCTTGCTACTCCAAGAATTTGATTTGGAAATAAAAGATAAAAAAGGAGTAGAAAATTTTGTAGTCGATCACTTGTCCAGAATGCATTTCTAAGATGCACAGGACCTGTCGATCAATGACTGCCTAAGGGACGACATGCTCCTCAAGATCACAGACTCCAACCCATGGTACGCGAGTATTGTGAACTTTATGGTTGCAGGACAAGTACCACCAGGAGAAAACAAGAAAAATCTCATAAAAGATAGTCGAGTACATCTCTGGGATGATCTTTACCTGTATAGACTCTACAATGATGGTCTGTTAAGGAAATGTGTCCATGAAGTAGAATCATTCAAGATTATCGAGAGGTGACATGCTGCACCATATGGAGGGTAGTATGGAGCATTCAGAACCCATGCAAAGATCTGGCAAAGTGGTTTCTTCTGGCAAACCATGTATGAAGATACAAAGAACTTCATCAAGAGATGTGTGAGATGCCAGAAGCATGGGAACATCAATGTTCAAGATGCAATGCCACTAACAAACAACCTTCAAGTGGAGCTCTTTGACGTATGGGGCATTGACTTCATGGAACTTTTTCCAAAGTCCCGTGGACGTGAGTACATCCTCGTGGCTGTGGACTATGTGTCCAAGTGGGCTGAAGCAATTCCATGCAAAGCAGCAGTTGCAGAAAGCTCAAGAAAGATGATTGAAGAAACCATCTTTCCAAGGTTTGGAACCCCAAGGCTAGTGATAAGTGACGGGGGCTCCCACTTCATTGAACGGAGTTTCCAATGCTTTCTAGAAGAGCAAGGCATCCGGCACAATGTTGCAACTCCATACCATCCCCAAACAAGTGGACAAGCAGAAATGTCCAACAAACAAATCAAGAACATACTGCAGAAGATAGTAGATGAGATGGGGAAAAGATGGAGGGATAGGCTACCTGATGCACTATGGGCATACAAGACTGCATTCAAGACACCCATTGGTATGTCACCATACCAAATAGTATATGGGAAGACTTGTCACCTCCCGGTCGAGTTGGAGTTTCGAGCACATTGGGCCATAAAGAATTGGAATATTGATCTACAAGCTGCAGGAAGGCATAGGAAAATGCAAATTTCAGAATTAGAAGAATGGAGGGAGAAAACATATCACAATGCCAAAATCTACAAGGAAAGAACAAAGAGATGGCATGACAAAAGGATAAAGAAAAAGGAATTCGAGCCAGGAGACAAGGTACTCATGTTCAACTCAAGAGTAAGGTTATTTGAACATGGAAAACTTCGAAGCAAATGGGAAGGGCCATTTCAAGTCATCGATACTTTGCCTCATGGAGCTATTACACTTCAAGATGATGAAGGTAAGATCTTTAAGGTAAATGGCCAACGATTAAAAGTATTCCTTGAACCTGATAAACTAGATGAGGAAATAGACATGATTGAATTCAAACCTTTCCATGATCTAACTTAAAACTTGTCTAGCCCCTTATTCTTGTGCCCTACATCTCTTGTGTTTAGTCATGTTTATCTTTCCAGCTTCACTCCATGTCTTGCTCCATTCAAATAAATTTTGACTCGCTGGTGAGTTTTGTTCTCTATAAATAAATAGTCAGGTACACCTTCAACGAAGTATGGGGGGGTCAGCCGACCCCCAACCTTCACAAGTGCGGGCACCAAAATGGCCAGAGGCACCAAAGTGGGGTCGGCGGACCCCACTATGGACCCCTGGTCCCACCAGTCAGCATCCAAATGCTCTCGACCTACTTCCTGACTGGTTTGCCAATCTTCACCTTGTTTTTCTTTTAATGCATTTCTTTTCTTTAGTTTACTTTTCTTTTAATATTGAATAAAAACAAGAAGATCGTATCTGAACTTAAAATTTGAAAAGTGACATGATTTATGACATTCTGAAAGGATGAAGCATCATGAGTTGACCTCTTGCATATGCTTATGCTAGTGGGAAAAATATCGTGATAGGAAAATCATATTGACTAAGTTGTCGATTAATGTGATATAGTTCTTGGCTCATGATTCATACCCTGTCTATTTAAAGTGCTTGGATATTAATTTTTGAAAATGACATAAAACCATAATGTCACTACTCTTCTATAGTGAGAAAATTCCTACCACATCCATATACGCTCTTTCATGATTTAAGCTTTCTACATAAGCTGCTTACTTTGTGTTGAGTTTGGTCAAGTTTTGTGACCCTTGTTGAGAGACTTATCATGCTCCCAAGATCAAGATCACGTACACGCCACATATATATGTTGCTTTTACACTGGAAGTACGCAGAAACATGTCTTTCATTTTCCACATAGTTCTTGCTCCATGTTCTAATAGAAATTCTCTCTATAGTGTGTTGTTAGTCAATGAGACATAGACTATGCAAAATTATGAAAAATATGAAAAATATATATAGGGGCACATGAAGGTCCCAAGTCTTAGAAAAAATATATATATATATTGAGCAAAACAAAGCTCATAGAAAAAAAGAAAGATAGCTATGTCTCAAAATAATAAGTTAGAAAGAGAAAGCATATCAAATAAAGGAGTTTTGATCATTCGCCATGTTTCACACACTGGAAGTACGCAGAAACATGCCTTACATTTCCACATAGTTCATACTCCATGCTCTAAATAGAAAAACTCTCTCTCTAGTATAGTGCTAGTAAATGAGACATAGACTATGCAAAATTATGAAAAAAAAATTCAAGGGCATTCTAAAGTCCTAATCTTTATGAGCATTTCCAAAGCTCTCTTTAAAAAAATGAAAAAAATGATGAAATGAATGAGCATCTTCAAAACTCATAGAAAAATAAAACAGATAGCTATGTCTCAAAAATAATTTTAGGAAAAAGAGATTATCCACATATAGGAGTATTGATCGTTTGCCATGTTTCCACACACTTGCACATCTTGATCTAAGAGTATGACACTTCTCTCGTTGGATCCAAAATTTGACTTTACAATACATGCAAGGTAAGTTTGCTACATTCTTTATCCCTACCTAAGCTCCACATAAGTCATTCAGAAGTAGGAAGACGAAAAGAAGGCAACCTCATACTATGCTTTGGTAAGGAATCTTTTATCTTGTGAGTGATTTAGAGTGCTATATGAGGAGTAAGATGACTTATGTGCTTTCTTTTGAAAATTTATCAAAATCTCCAAGTACTAAAATATGATTTTGAAAGATGACTTTGCTTTAAGAACTGTTCCATTCCTCAACTTCTAAAGGATATATGTTAGATAATACCACATACCCCACTTATATAACAATTGTCTTGAAGTAAACTTTATGCCTGCTATATTCCTTAATGATGTTATAGTCATGTTAGCTTTTAACTTTTACTCGAGGACGACCAAAGAGGTAAGTATGGGGGATCTTGTTGACGGTAAATATGAGCTATTTTGTCACCATCAAAATACCGTCAACATCCTCATATTCAAAGGAAAACAAACATAACATGAACATATTATACCCAATAACCAGTTCCACATGTCCCTTGACTATTTGAGTGCAGGTAATGATTATCATCATATAAAAGTATATCAAATGATGAATTTGAGTACACCATTGTGACGGGCTCGTCGAGACGATTAAAATGGATATATTATTTGCTACGTTTGGAGCCCGGAACAAAAAGATATGCGCAAATTAAAAAGGGATGCTAACGTCATCATGACGTCAGCACCCCAAATCACCTACAGCCGCAGGCGCTGCTTGCTGTGGCAGCATGTGGGCCAGGCGGACCCGCTGCAGCGTGTGCTGCCACCCAGGCAAGGGACCAGGTCGGCCCCGCCGTTGCATGTGCTGCTTTTCCCCACGCGCGGTCCATGAAGTGATACTCCCCCGATTTGGAACCCCAAAGTTAGTCATAAGTGACGGAGGATCTCACTTCATTGACAAAGGCTTCCGCCAGTTCCTCACTAATCAAGGAATTCGGCACAATGTTGCAACTCCATACCATCCTCAACCAAGTGGTCAAGCTGAAACATCCAACAAACAAATCAAAAACATTCTACAGAAGAACGTGGATGAGATGTGTACGGTTTGGAAGCACAAGGTACCAGAGGCACTTTGGGCATATTGGACCGCATACAAGACTCCAATTGGTATGACACCATACCAACTTGTATAAGGTAAGATATGTCATTTGCATGTGGAATTAGAGTTCAAAGCACATTGGGTAGTCAAGAAATGGAACATGGATTTGCCAGTTGTTGGAAAGTTCAAGTAAATGCAAATCTCTGAATTAGAGGAATGGAGAGAGAAAGCATATCACAATGCCAGGATATATAAGGAGAGAACCAAGAAATGGCATGACAAGAGAATCAAGGTCAAGGAATTCAACCCAGGAGAGAAAGTATTGCTATTCAACTCAAGATTCAAGCTCTTCGGTCACGGAAAGTTGAGAAGCAAATGGGAAGGACCATACCTCGTCGTCAACGCCGCGACTCACGGAGCAATCACACTCTAGGACGACGACGGCAAAATCTTTAAGGTAAATGGTCAACGTCTTAAAATTTTCCATGAACATGAAACTCCTGAACAAGAAATTGATATGATAGATTTTGTTCTTAATCCAAATTAGAACTAAAATCTATATGTTTTAACTTTTTTGTTCAAATTTCAAGTTTGACCATAGAAGTAGCCTAGATTTAGCCTTGACTCCCCCCTCGAAAAAGGTCGGCCCATTTGGCCTCTAAAGGCGGTCGGCTGACCATTGTTTTGGGCCATTCAGCCCAAGGCTTCACGACCTGACTTACCTGACCCGAACAAGATCAAAACCTGGCTCAATCGGACCATAACTTTCAAAAAGCGATCGGCCGACTGTGGTTCGAACTCGTTCAAAGTTCCCGTTGCACAGGAACGTTGGGCCAACGTCCCCCTTCGGTTTCATCACGATCCAAGTGAGAACGAAGTTCCTACACGTTGGATTTCTCCTTCTTAACCCCCTCTCCTCCTTCTTCCTCCTCTTTCCTTGCTCCTGTTAACAACCAACAGCACCAACACCACTTCTTGCACTTTTTCACACCCACCTTGATCACCACCATGGCTCCACCAAGAAACAATGGCAAGATGCCACTCATCCCCATTGATGGAAGCTCTTCCAAGGTCCAAGACTTCATCAACACCAACGCCATGGCCGTCGAAGTCCTTGACGTCGCTCCACTCGCCATGGCGCCGCCGCCTGCCCTGCCAACCACCCCTAGGGGGGGTTGGCCGACCCGAACATGGATCACAAAGAGGATACGGAGCATCGCCCGATCGATGTCTCCTCACCACAACTTGAACAAACCAGCGGCGCGTCCAGTAACTCCCAAAAGGCAACCCACCGGCCAATTGGGGGTGAAGAAGGCCATCGTCTCCACCACCGAAGGCGACACAAGCACGGGCAACACTAGCTCGTACTCACCATCGACGCCAACTTGGATGCGCCTTTAGAGGGCTCATGGTGGACCGGGGGTAGGCAAGGTGCTCATCCCTCCTCTCACCTCCGAGGAGCGGAGGGAGACACGCAACTCCCTTGATACAGAGGAGTCTCGCAAATTGGTCCGGTGGACTAGCAATCCGTCGTCCATCTCCGACCCTCCAGGCCAGTTCCAAGAAGATGAAGAAGGCGACATTGAGAAGCTGCTACGCATAGTCGCTAGGCTTAGAGAGAGTAATACTAAGTTAGCAGAGAGGGCAGCAGAGGAGAGAATGGCGCGTTTAGATTTAGAGGACAACTTCAATGATCTTCGCATTAGCACTAGTGCGAAGATCAAGCGCTTAGCCCAGGCAATCAAGAGAGAGGATCTCTTTGCCCCTCCACCTCCATAGACCGCTAGGATCGCTAATAAGTTAGACACTTAGATTTAATTTTCATTCATTTTTCCTTTCATCAATGTAACATATGCCTAAGAAGATTTGAATTGAATAAAAAGTTTTAGTTCTGCTCGTATTTTGCCAGTAGAACCCCTGCATTTGATTTGTTTGTCACTGATTTTAGCATGCCCTAAAACAAGTATGGGGGAGATCGGTGACACTCAAACATGTCAAAACACCAATTTGGCCATTGAACCATGTTGTATACGTCCATAACATGTTCCAAAAAGAATTTGGACCGAAACAACCACTTTTGTGCATCGGGCGATGCACTTTGGTGGCCAAAATTCAGAACAAGCAGAGTGAATCAACATTTAGAGGTAAGGAATTCTGTTGTAGAGATTGAAGTGGCCAAATGGCCCCAGGGGGCGGTCGGCCGACCGTGCCTATAGGCCCGGGCCCACCAGCCAGCATCCACTCAACTTCAAATGTCTACTCTGACTAGTTTGCCACGTCTCTCCCTTTTTCATTTTTTTACTCATTTTCCTTTGAAAAATGAAATTGAAATAAAAATAATTTCTCCATGAAATTCATCACTTAGTTTAAATTTATTTTTATGTTGAATAAAACAAGAAGATCGCATCCCATATTAAAATTTTGAAAAGTGACATGATCTATGACGTTATAAGAGCAAAAGCATCATAAAGACAAATTCTTGCTTGTTGCTTATGCTAGTGGGAAAAAACTTTGATAGGAAGATCATATGGACTAAGTTGTTGATTAATGTGATATAGTATGGGCTCATGATTCATACCCCTTTCTATTTTAAAGTTCTTGGATATTTTTTTGGAAATGTCATAAAACCATAATGTCACTACTCCTCTATAGTGAGAAAATTCCTACCAAAGTCATAAATACTTATGCATGCTCAAAACCTTCCTCAAATGCTTCTTGTAATTACTTTGAGTTTTGTCAAACCTTGTGACCCTTGTTGAGAATTATGTCATAGTTCAAAGATCAAGATCACGTGCATGCCACATATTTTCGCTGCTTCTATACCGGAAGTACGCAAAAACATGCCTTTCATTTACATGATCCATGCTCATCCAATAAATACTCTAGAAATAAATGTTATGATCTCTCTAAATCCTTCAAAAAGAGATATGGCTATCATAAATGAAACAAAAATTATGATGATAGTCATGTCTCAAGTAATCCTAAAGTTAGAGAGATCATATACATAGCTAAGGAGTACATGTTTGACATCTACCATTTCTCCACACACATGCACATCTTGATCTAGGATTATGACATTTTTCTCCTTGGATCCTTGTTTTGGCTTTACAATATAAGTGATGTAAGTTTGCTACATTGTTTATCCCTACATATGCTCCAGATGAGCCATTTAGGAATAGGGAGATACGAAGAAGGCAACCTCTTTATGCCTTGGCAAGGAATCATACACTTTGAGTGATTTAGAGTGCTATAAGTGGAGTAAGTTGACTTATGAGATTTCTTTTGGAAAATTTATCAAAAACTCCAAGCACTAAAATATGATTTGGGAAGATGACTTTGCCTTGAGGACTATTCCATTTCTCAACTTCTCAAGGATATATGTTAGCCAATACCACATATCCCATTGGTTTGACAAAATGTCTTGAGTGAATCTCTATGCTTGCTTTATACTTGGAATAGCATAGTCTTGTTAGCTTTTATCCTTTACTCGAGGACGAGTAAAGAGGTAAGTATGGGGGATCTTGTTGACGGTAAATATGAGTTATTTTATCACCATCAAAATACCGTCAACATCCTCATATTCGAAGGAAAACAAGATTAACCTGAACATATTGTACCCAATAACTAGTTCCACATGTCCCTTGAGTAGTTGATGTAGGTAATGACAAATGGGGACTTTTGGGAGCTAGTGGGCGCACTTAGGGGGCGGACGACCACCTTGTGGGGCCACTAGGCCTCCCAAGCCCCCTTGATCCATGTAACATCCTCCAGACCACTTTCTACCCCTTGGATCCAAGTGTGTTTCCTCCCAACGGTTCAGATTCACATCACGAGGATCCATGGGCCCACATCAAAGGGATAAGCGTGACAATCAACCCAGAACAAACATCCAACGCACATGACTAGTGGGACCAGCAGCCAGAAGGCAGAGGTGGACCACAGGCCCCTATAGGTGGTCGGCCGACCTATATGTGGGCCCCACAAGCCCCCACTTGGTCCCTGACTAGTGGGACACCAACCAGGAGGAGTAGAGGGGGCCCACAGGCCAGTAGGGGGGGGGGGTCGGCCGACAACCCCTATGGCGGTTCCAACCCCCTCAACCGCCTCACTCACTCCCCATGTAGTGGAAATCATCACCCTTCATTCTAAGGCGATTCTAAAGTCGGTTGGATCATACGGTGGTTGATGAAGGTGACGCAGATCGCTGATGTGACACTGGAGTAGCCCAGACTCCATTTCTAGTTATAAATAGACCCCTAGAGCTCCCTTCTCATTCATGCCTCATTGGATAAACACTACTCCTTAGTCTCTTAGTAGAGCTCTCTAGTAGTGCTATGCTGGTTGGAGGAGAGTGAAGGATGTCTTCTGGAGAAAGCCCCGGGCCTATCAGGAATCTTCTTCGGAGTTCTTCCTCAGCAGATGCAAGTCTCTTGTAAGTTTAGCACTTGTAAGTGACTTCTTCTAAGTTCTTTATAGTGTTCAGTATTCTAAATCTGGTTTAGCTGTTATACACCTTTTCGCGCTTGTTCATCGCTTTACTGAGTAAAGTGCTTTAATCTTAGGCCAAGGTTAAAGTAGTAAGATAAGTGTAGACGTGGTGTCTAGGCTAGATCTTACCTTTGTATACCGCTTATCGCGCGGATTGTTTGTGGATGCTAGTAGAAGGTGACAACTCTATCTAGTCTTTGTATTCTACCACGCGTGTCAGATAAGTTCTTAAAAGGTAGGGCCTCAATACAACTTGGTGGCGCGGTCCGGTTAGAGTTTTGTCCTCTTTCTGATCTATCCCATCGCCCCCTGCAAGAGAAGGGCTGATAAAGCCAGTATAACCAGCTATACCTTGTTAGAGATCTTTGCTATATCGAACCTCTCAACCCAGTTATCATAGTCTCCCTTGATTCATTATAGGACATATCCATATTCCTAGTTAACTCATTTCTTGTTCCCTGTGGAAAATACGATACCTGGAATACTCTCGGTGAAATCTACACATGACAATCGTATGCTTGCGGTCCTTTTCCGTTTGCCACCTTTGGTGTCAACACCAGTGTAAATAGGTTTAGACTAGCGGTTGGCTAAAGCAAACCGCCTGTGTAAATGTGTGTTTCCACATGCGGTTCACTTAGCAGAAATGCGTGTGCACAGGTGGTTTACTTAACAATCATTGTAAACCATTGTCCACTAGAAGTTAGCATAAGTGAATCGCCAGCGGTGTTTCTGCTATAAATACCCCTTCTTCCTCACCGATAACTACTGTAGATCGTAGCCAACTTCCATTGGAAGCGATTTTGGAGGTCTAGATTTCTCAAAATACAAGGGGAGAGGTCTTGAGTCTTGATTTTCATTTTTAGGAGGTTTCTAAGAAAGGTTAATTTATGTATCTCTTGCCTCTTTTTATCTATTCTTGCTTAGTTCGAGTAACTTTTTGTATCTAGGGTTTCACCATGTGTTAGCGAGAAGAGTAGCTAGGTTATTATTATCTTTATCTAAAATGAGGAGTGTAATAGAAAATAGCCGATGTAATATACATCGCCTTTAGTGTAAAACTAGCTAACAAAGAGTTGGCAATAGCAGATGTGATATGCATCACCTTTAGAGCAAAAAATAAAAATGAAGAAGTAGTATGAAAGTTTGACAAAGAAAATCAAAAGGCCTGGTGCTGCAGGAGCAACATTTTAAACAAAATGAAACTCTGCCGAGCAGAGTCAATGTTCACAAACAGCCAGATCCGGATATATGTACACGGAAGTCAAACACATAAACAGTTAATTCGAGGAAGAGCTTGTTCAACAGCTCCTGCATGTACGACGCCTTGGCGACGGCCGTCCCAGTGGTTGGAATTCCTCCACCAGATTGTGGAAATCCACCCTGGTACAGGCGTGAACGAAGCCGGGCTCCATGGCACCGATGATGTTCGCTCCCTTTACCTCCACTCCCGCTAGGGAGAAGGTGGCTCCATAAGAGATGGAATGGAGAACCACCTCCCTAATGTGCATTGGGACGTCCTCTAGGCGCTCCTCTGTCGTTTACCCCATGGGTGTTGACAAAGTCAGCCACCGTGTGGGCCGCTTCGAGGATGTATATGGGATGAGACTGAAGCTCTATGAAGAATGGAAATATGCAATGGAGTCAAACGATAAAGGTTACAGAGTTAGCAGTCATGATAGCCAGATAAATCAAAGGAAGATCTAATCGGCTAAATCAAGGTGGGATGGTTTACATCATTGGTAAAAGAAAAGATTACAGATTGGATCCCTCAAATGCTTATGAGTCAATCTGACTAGAATCATGAGACATGATGCTACAGGATCTATGAATCTATGGATGTACTAGCCACTTTGAAGTTGGAGGTTGCCAAGTGTATGAGAGTTCTAGTGACTGTAGTCCGAGCCGTCGTTAGATGCTCTTCCAAGTGAGAATTCTTCTGAAGCAATTCCCGGAGACAATGCCTATCCGATGTGATTCCATGAGCGAAGGCCCAGGGGTCACCACATGCCGAAGCAGCTTGCTCCCCCACATTCACGTATAGTGGAGGATCAGTAGAGCTCTTCTCATCGAACCGAAGAGTGGAGCTGAAAGAGAGATAGTTAGGGTTTTTTGTAAAATAAGCTACTTGAGGAAGTGAGGTGGTGGAAAGTACACTCACTTGAAGAGCCGACGTCGTGACGATTGGGAGGCATCACTGGAGGAGCTGGTTTCCGGGCATTTGCCGAGGTCTACCATTGATTGAAGGATACTTTAGACAAGGGGCAGTTCGGCGGAGGAAGAGAGAAAGAAGATGTAGAGTGCAAAACACGCTTGGTGCCATCCTAGAGCCTCAGTCTACTACCTATAAGGTTGATGTGAACAAGCGAGGGGGCATTGGTTCGGTGGACCCAAAAGTTTTGTTAACCGAATACAAATTCCGATACAGTATGAATCGACTAAGATGGTCGGTCGAAATCCTAGAATCGCATCGCCAATCATAATGCAAAATGGCTAGATAGCTGGTTAAGGTCTACCCTAAACCCCTATGTGTCTAAAACCTATAGATATACATCCTAAGTGTCTACCCTAAACCCTAAACCCTTTATTATACACTCACACTAAGTGTCTACCCTTTTGGTTACTCTAAGTGTTACACACTTAGCTTGTTTATGGTTTAACACACACACACCAAGTGTATAGAACCTTTTATATATAGTTGCAGAAATGAACGACCCGAATGACAACATGGAGGATTTCTTGTTTTCAATGATCAACGACGACACCGATCAAGTAGATGACGACACCAATCAAGTAGATGACGGAAGTCAATACTTTGCCGAAGATGTTGAGCAAGAAAATATCGCGCAAGACAATGTTGATGAGGTATATATATGTGTAAAATCTCTTGTGTATACATGAAAATCAAAATAATTACATTTGTATAATTATATTTATAATTTTTGTGTTTCTACATACATAGCTGCCTGCATCAACGTCAACTACGGGGAAGAGTAGAAATGTACGAGGCCTGAAGAAGCCATTGGAGGGTCGGTACATTGTCTCAAAATTTGATGAGGAAATAGAGACAGTACTTGGGGAACATGCACATAGATTTGTCAACCACTGTGGTTACCTTGTAAGGGACAGGCTTCTGATCAATGCTCGTGAATGGTGGCAAAGGAAAGATGATTCTCATGTTAGTTTTGTCTCTAATCGTGACAAGGCACTAATTGGGCAAGATGTCCTTCACATTTCTCGCTCGATACATAAGATGAAGCTTTGAAGGGGAGAGTTAGGGACTGGCTATGAAGAAGATGGCAACACAGTTTCAGGCCTGGAAGAAGAAATTGTACAACGAATTTATCAAGAAGAACCTTACTCCATATTTCAACAATAAGGCCTATGTCAGGTTGAGGCCGTTTTGGGATGACTTTGTAGGTTTCAAGACATCTGAAGAGGGCTAAGCACGAGCAATAAAGAACCAATAGAATGCCCGAGAAAAGCAATACCAAAATCGCTTGGGATCAGGTGGCTACATTACTGTCATTCCTAAGTGGGAAAAATAGAAGAGGACATTGTAGCTAGGGGAATCCAACCAGAATTAGGTACCTGGTCTGAGAACGGTAAGTGGTGGTTTTTTGGTCACGGGGGAGGCCTGGACCCTCAGACGGGGAGATTAACGTATGATGAAGGACTCACAGAAGCAACACGGAAACTGGTTCACGCTCAATCTGTGAGGGAACAAGGAGTATGGTCACCAGATAGAGATAGGGATGAGCTGACATATGCCCTAGGGACTGCCGAACACGGTGGGCGAACGGGAGGTTATGGTGCGGTGTCATGGAAGCATGCCTTCCCTCAAGACAAAGATACATATAAAATCCGCCAGAGAAAGAAGAAAGAGGAGGAATCTATGAAATATAGCATGGAGCAAATGCTTAGTGAAGCACGCGAAGCAGCTATTCAAGCAAAAGAGCGAGAAAAAACTTGAAGCGAGAATGTGCAAGGAAATCAAAAGGCAAGTGGATTTAGCAATGAGCCGAATGCGAAGTACTGCATCAGTACTGGAAGTCAACATTAGCCCCTCTGCTCAGTTGAAAAGCAGTTGTGCTTCCACGGAAGTGCCTCAGTATGGTGATGACGCAAAGCTACGCTTTCCCGTGGATGACATCACAGAACCGAATACACCATGTGATCTGCACATTCCAGAGGGGCCTACCACAATCATGGTGGCTACCGGTGTTGTATCTCCTATCGACCCTACGAAGACACCAAAATGCCATGGGACAATAATACCACTTGGATATGCTCGTGTCTCGGTGGATAGAGTTGAAAACGGTCATAGCAATGTTCAGCTTGACATTGAAGGAGGTGATGGGGAGAAGACTGCGAACACATGGTGGATAAGTACCCATGTATGTTCAGTTTTGATGATGAGTGATTGACCAACACGTGCGTGTTTCAGTTTGAGTGGCTTACCCTAACCCCTGCGAAAGCAAATGTGTGCCTGTCTATCGGCTTGTGGTGTGCAGGTACTATGCCTAGTGACAGTGGTCAATGGCGTGGAGAAGGTCGAGTAGAGGCTTGCCGTGCTGATGGACTGAGAGCGGTGAAGGGCGGAAGCGGGGCTCGGACTGAGGGACCATGGGCGCCGGTGGACTAGCTGTGGTGGCTAGTGCCTGACATCGGCGAGTGCGAGAAGACATGGAGGTAGACCGAGTCAACCGAGTCAAGACGGCGGATGAGCGGGTCGAGCGGAGGCTCATGGGACTCAGAGTACAATCGGGCGAGGACAAGGTGGCTCGAGTCGAGTGGTTTGGTGATTTGGGCCTCAAAACCATCGGAGGACGGTTTCCGAGTTTGGGCCTCAAAACTCGGGGTTCGGTAGTTGAGCCGAAAGCTACCGGTAGCGGGTTTCACGAGTTTGGGCCTCAAAACCCGGCCAGAGCTTCCGAGGAAGCGGGGATGGCATGTGGCGGAATCCTAGAGGTTGCGTCGAGGCAACGGCAACTCCTGGCAGGAAGCGGGGCCGTCCATTCAAATCGAGGGATATATTTACCGGAGCTTGGACTGCAATGCTTAGGCTAGGTATAGATATTTACCGGGGCCGTCCATTCAAATCGAGGTAGTTCACTCATGGTATCTAGGGGGGTCTTTGGGAAAGAGCCAAAGCCTCTGATAAATAGAGGATGAAGGGGTATCTTCATCCTATCTCTTGAACCCTAATCATTTGCCCCAACTCTCTCTCTCTCTACCCTCCCTCTAGTTCATGAGATCCCTAGGTTGATTTCACCAAGCTCTGTAAGAACTTGAGTTTGTTGCGAGGAATCAGAGGTCGTAACCTCCGTAAGCCATGGTGGCTTCGATTTCGTGATTGTGTCCCCGTTTTGCTTGTGTTCTTCGCATTTTGCTTTTTGCTCTCTCTTTTTTCCCGAGATGATTTCTCTTTGTTGGGAGTAGCTTTGCTAAATCCGTTTGAACCATATTGTTTGTGCTTGCAAGGAGCATCTTTGCACCAGAGGATTTATCCTAAAACCTTGTGACCACACAGATCGGGTTATTTCTTTGCGGTGTTCTTCGTTCTTAAGCTTTTCCCCAAATCTCTTCTCCTCCCTTTGCTCTAAGCCAAATTGAGCAATGATTTCTTCGAGATAGCTCCCCAACTGCACTAGGATGATGCCTACAAAGTTTGGTTGCAGATGGTGATCATTTGGTTGAGTTTTGGGAAGATTTGGCGGAGAGAAATCCGTTTTCGCGAAGAACAACTTTCTGCTCGTGAGCGTCGGACTAGGCTTCGGACGATTTTCCCCTAGCTCCGGACCATAGCAAGTGGTCCGGTGGTCTTGACCTCAGCCGTGTCAAGCAGCGAAGGGCGTCGGACCTAGCTCCGGACTACTTAGCTTTTGAGCCCCGGACCATTGACAAGTGGTCCGGTGGTTCTGCTGAGAGAGTCAGCCACGTGTCGGACCGGAGTGCATAGTCCGACGGTGGCGTCCGACGGTCTGGTCCGGAGGTCGGGTACTTACTGTTCGTTTTCGGTAGTGGGAAGGGTGAGCACCGGACCATTCTCCTTGGTCCGGAGGTGGCATCGGACTAGTCCGGAGCAGGTCGTCCAGAGGTCGGGGTGCTCCTTGCTCATTTTGGTCTCGACTGGTGAGAGCGTCGGACCAGCCACCGGACCACTCGTCTTTGGTCCACTGGTCTAGTCTGAACTGGTCCGGAGGCTCTGTTGGTTTGCTATGTTTACCAGTTTGCCTAGGTTCTTGCCTCTTTTCCATAGAAGTTGGAGATCATGAGCTGGCCTGGGTCATCACTAAGTTCTCACGGTTTCACAACAACCATTTGAACCGACGACGTGGTGGCTCGACCAAGGGGTGCTACCGTTGCGGTGATGAGGATCACTTCATCGCAAACTGCCCCAAGAAAGTTCACTCGTTTTGCCTAGGTTCTTGCCTCTTTTCCATAGAGGTTTAGAACTTAGTCTTTGGGGTTTCCGGTGAGTTTTCCTCCACTGCCGGTGAGCTCTCATTTCTCCGATTTCGTCTGAACTTGGTCTTTGGTTTTTGGGAAGAGTGGCCCGAATATTTCGAGAGAAATTTGAGACTCCCATTCACCCCCCCTCTGGTCGCCGTTCTCGGTCCTTCAAAGACTTTAGGAGAAGCAGATAAGACATTTATTTGTTGGCGCAAGCGCTATATCATTATCCCTGGGGCATCACCTCCTATTGCACCACCGCCGTCGCCTCCTCCTCATCCTAGGTGCGAATGAAAGTGAATCATACCTACCTCTTTTTCACTAACTTTGTATTGTCTTAAATAGCGATACTTTATTAACACTCGTTGTTTTCACTGTAGGACCTCACCCAGAGACCTAAGTCACCATTCATCACCTACTGCTCATAGTGTTGCGAGGGAAGATGATGGTGGAATGCACGTCACGGATTCCTCCCTAGAACCTCCAAGGCAGTCTCCATCTCCGAAACCGGCCCCATCACCTCCACGACATTCTCCAATGCCGACACCGGCCCCCATCGCCACCACGATGGTCTCCAATGCCGACACCGGCCCATCGCCTCCACGACGGTCTCCAACGCCGACACCGGCTGCCCCATCGCCAAAGAAGAGGCCCACCACAAAAGCAAAGGTGTTGGCCGCCCCACCGCAAGCAAAGAGGCAAGCTACAAGGAAAGTTAAGATTCCTCAGAAACTTCTGTATGAGAAGACTGACGAAGAACTAGACACTTCAATAAAGGCCGATGTGAAAGCACAATTCAAGAAAATGAAAGACGATCGTGAAGCAAAGAAAGAAGCTAAAAATCCATTCTTCTTAACTCGTGATGCTCTAAGGAAATCGGTGGATGCTCGGCAGAGAAAGCTACGTGATGCTTAGAAGAGTTCTAGACAAATCTCTCATCAGCTGCTAATGTCTGTAAGTGATCATTTCTTTTAGTAATCTAACTATAGCATATGTATATGTATAGTAACTAACTATCTTCAAACATATATATGAAGATTCTTGATGTTATTGCTCAAACATAAGGGAGACACGAATATTGGTTTCATTGATCCATCAATCATATTCTCGGATCCAAACACTCCCTGCGATCAATGGATACCTCAAATGGAGAGGAATCTTCGGAGGTTCTTGGTCAACCTAAAGACCAGAGATTATATACTCTTCCCCTACAACTTTAGGTGAGTGTTGTTATCGTTTGCACAATTTTTCTACTTATTACTCAATTCATCATAAAGATATATATGTTGACTCTATAAACAAATGCAATTTTCACTGGATACTCATAGTCTTCGATATGACCTGAAGTCAATTGATAATCTTTGACTCATTGAGAAAATCACTGGGAGATTACCAAGATATGATAGACATTATCAAGGGTAACTTTGATCTTTAAATATGGATTCCTGCTCTTTAACTACACTACAAGAGTTAATTAACTAATGATCCAATTATTGAGCAGGGTTTGGGCTTGGTTCGTCCCGAAACACCGTCCGGATCTGGAAGTGGCGTTAAAGGGTCCTATCCTGCTAAATGTAAGTTCTACTAGCTCTCATAATCTGTTACCTTAGCATGCTTTAACATATGCGTATGATGACGATAGTAATCGTTTTATATCATACAGTGGGTTCTAAGGCAGCCACCAAGCAATAATCTGTGTGGATACTACGTTTGCGAGTTCCTCACGGTGTGAAGGACCGAGAACGACGACCAGAGGGGGGTGAAAGGGAGCCTCAAATTTCTCTCGAAATATTCGGGCCACTCTTCCTAAAAACCAAACCCGGTTGATGGGTGCTCAACCTCCCCCGAGCAGTGGAGAGAAACTCACCTGAAACCCCAAATCGTAGGTTCTCGACCCCTAGGGAAAAGAGGCAAGAACCTGTCCTCAACCCCTAGGGAAACTCACCGACGGAGGTGCTTCCTCAAGTGATGATGAGTCGATGTCACTGAGGGAGGCGAGGAAGGCTCAGTGCTTGGCCTTCACCTTGTCGATCACCTTCTTCGAGGACCTTAGCAAAATCAAACATGTGAATTCGTCGACTACAAGTTGATTGTGAGGGGTTCTTGTGCCTTCCCCACGGGAGATCGCAAAGGTAACTCTAGTGGATTGCTCGTGGTGTTTCAATAGCCTCATCTTGTGTTGGTTGTGCGGCACCCGGTGACGGGTTTGGCGTGTGATGCCAATTAGCGCATGAACCTCCAAGTGAGTGTCTTGCCACAACGGGGACTAGCTAGTTGGAAAACTAGTGAACCTCGGAAGAAAATCAAGTGTCAACCATTGTTCCTTGTGATTGATTCATTTCATCGGTATTCACTTGATTGGTTCATCCCCTACAACCGCGGTGGTATAATCTCCTTTCCCATCTTTGCATTACCTTTTTCAGACTTGTCCTAGTATATTAGGTTGTGCCTAGAGGGCTACTAGAATTGAGTAGGCATTGTGTGATCCTAGAGCTTATTAGGGTAGAAATTGTGGTTAGGTGGCTTTGCATCCCCTAGTAGGCTAGTGCAAGTCAAGCTTCGCCTCATTATTATCTAACTTGTTGTTGAGTTTGTTTTTAGTTTTCGATTTAGGCTATTCACCCCCCCTTGTAGCCATCACTTAGGACCTTTCAAGTGGTATCAGAGCTAGTACACCGTTGATTTGAGGCTTAAAACCTACGATGTGAAGATGGCTCATATCAAAAACATGAAGAAACCACCCAAGTTTGATGGCTCAAACTATGGCTATTGGAAAGTCAAGATGACCGCGCATATCAAGTCAATAAGCCAAAAAATTTGGCTTGTGGTGGACAAGAAATTTGAAGTGGCAAATTCCCACTCCTCAATAGGAATAAAAGTTGCAACACAATGATATTGCTCTAAGTGCTATTCATGAGGCACTTGATGAAAAAGTGTTTGAGCAAATCAAGAATCTTGAGAGTGCTCATGAGCTTGGAAGAAGCTAGAAGAATCATTTGATGGCACTCAAGCCATCAAAAGTGCAAAGGCATACATCCTCAAAGAAAATTTTGCAAGCTTCAAGATGAAGGATGATGAGAATGTGCCGGAGATGTTCCATAGGCTACAACTGCTAGTCAATGATCTCACGGCCCTTGGTGAGAAGGTTGAGGACAAGGACTTCTCTCACAAGTTCTTAAGAAGTCTCCCACCTCGGTTTGAGACTCTTGTGACCTTGATTGTGAAAGGTGGATTGGACACCGTGACTCTCAATCAAGTCTTGGGAGATGTGATGACACAAGATGCTTACCGAGACAACAAATAAGAAGATGTCAAGAAAGAAGAAAATAAGGATAAGAAGAAGAAGAGCATAGCTTTCAAAGATTCTTCATCTCACAAGAGCAAGGGTAAAGCCAAAGTTGAAGAATCAAGTTAGGATGAAGACTCAAGTGCTAGTGAGATTGATGAATAAGAAATGGCTCTCTTTGTGAGAAAATTTGGAATATTCATGAAGAATAAGGGCTATCATGCAAGAAGGAAGAGAACATCTTCCAAGAACTTTGATGAGCCAAGGAAGTGCTTCAAGTGTGGAAGCTTTGATCATCTCATTGCTCATTGTCCATACAATAGTGACAAAGATGATGATGATAACAAGAAGAGAGACAAGAAAGAGAAGAAGCCCACCTTTGACAAGAAGAAGAAGAAGGGGTATTCTCACATAGTAACTTGGGATAGTGACTCTTCTTGTGGTGAAGATGAAGATAATGTCAAGAAGACATCTACCAAGAAGAAGGCTTTTGCAAGCATTGCTATGAAGGACAAGATCTCTCTATTTGACACTCCATCATCATGCTTCATGCCTAAGTCCACTAAGGTACTTTCTCATGATGAGAGTGAGAGTGAGAGTGATAGTGATAGTGTGGAGCCCTCAAAGGAGGAACTCATGACCATGCTTGAACAAGCTAAGGATTACATTGACAAGAAGAGGAAGGAGTGCAAGGAATTGCGCAAGACCAATGTGGCTCTTGAGCAAAACCTTGATGAGGCCGTAGCATCTCATGAAAGGCTAATGGAAGCCCATGAGAAGTTGGTGAAGTCTCACACTAACCTTGAAAGAGCTCATTCCTCCCTCCTTGATCAAAGTAAGAAGGAGATTGTTCAAACATGTGACATGGGAGTTACTTGTGATATTCTTGATGAATCATTTTATGCTCCTATCATTGTTGCTCCCACTAACCCCTCTTGTAGCACTACTACTTATACTTCATCTACTAGTGATGGTTTCACTTGCGATGCCTCACTAATGATGGAAAATGAAATCCTCAAGAAGGAGGTTACAAAGCTCAATCACTCCTTAGCTAAGGCTTATGGAGGTGAGGACCGCTTGCTTATGTGCTTGGGTAGCCTAAGAGCATCTCTCTACAAAGAGGGATTGGGCTATACCCCCATGAAAGGCAAGACCGCCTTTGCTCCTCACAAAACTCGTTTTGTGAAGAACACCGGTAGCTATTGCAAGACTTGCAAGCAAGTTGGTCACAATGAGCAAGCATGCAAGAACAAGAAGGCCAATCAAGACATATCCTCTATTAGAGTTGATTCATTATATGTTCTTTCCAAGGGTGCAAATGGTGTTCATGCCAAGTTATTTGGTGCACCATGGATGGCTTCCAAGAAGTCCATTTAGGTACCAAAATCCTTGGTAACTAACCTTGGAGGACCCAAGAAAGTTTGGGTACATAAAAGGAATTGATCTCTCTTATAGGTCAATTACAAAGCCAGAGGGAGGCATTGGGTGCTTGATAGTCGGTGCACTCAACACATGACCGGAGATGGAAGGATGTTCAACTCAATCAACCAAGATAGTGATCATGGCTTTGATAGTATCACATTTGGTGACAATGGTAAAGTCAAGGTAAAAGGGCTTGGAAAGATTGCTATCTCAAATGATCTTAGCATTAGCAATGTGCTTCTAGTTGAAAGACTTGAATTCAACTTATTGTCGGTTGCCCAATTGTGTGATCTCGGTTTCAAGTGCATATTTGGTGTTGAGGATGTGGAAATCATAAGTGTGGATGGTGCAAATATGATCTTCAAGGGATTTAGATATGAGAATCTCTATCTTGTGGATTTCAATGCTAGTGAGACTCAACTCTCAACTTGTCTCATCACCAAATCTAGCATGGGTTGGCCATGGCATAGAAGGCTTGGACATGTTGGCATTAAGCAATTGAACAAGCTTATCAAGCATGATCTAGTGAAGGGCTTGAAAGATGTCACTTTTGAGAAGGACAAGCTATGTAGTGCATGTCAAGCCGGAAAGCAAGTTGGCAACACTCATCCAAAGAAAAGCATCATGAGTACAAGCAAAGCTTTTGAGTTATTGCACATGGATCTCTTTGGGCCAACTACATATGCAAGCAATTGTGGAAACAAGTATGGATTTGTGATAGTGGATGACTTCACAAGATACACATGGGTATTCTTCTTGAGTGACAAGAGTGACACATTTGATATCTTCAAGTCATTTGTCAAGAGGTACCAAAATGAGTTTGAAACAACTATCAAGAGAGTAAGAAGTGACAATGGGAGTGAGTTCAAGAACACAAGAATTGATGAACTTTGTGATGACTTTGGAATCAACCATCAATTCTCTCCAAAGTACACTCCACAATCCAATTGGATAGTTGAAAGGAAGAATAGAACCTTGATTGACATGGCAAAATCAATGTTGAGTGAATACAATGTTAGTCATTCCTTTTGGGCCAAAGCTACCAACACGGCTTGCTACTCTAGCAACCGTCTTTATTGTCATGGAATGCTTGAGAAGACTCCCTATGAGCTCTGGAATGGAAGAAAGCCAAATATTGCTTACTTTAGGGTGTTTGGGTGCAAGTGTTATATCTTGAAGAAGGGAACTAGGTTGAGCAAGTTTGAGAAGAAATGTGATGAGGGGTTTCTACTTGGTTACTCTACATCAAGCAAGGCTTATAGAGTTTGGAACTTATCTAGTGGAATTCTTGAAGAAGTTCATGATGTGGAGTTTGATGAAACTCAAGGCTCTCAAGATGAACAAGAAAACTTGGATGATGTGAGAGGTGGCAAATTGGTCAATGCAATGAAATATATGGATATTGGTGATATTAGACCAAGACAAGTCCAAGATGAAGATGAGGATCAAGTGACCATTCCAAGTGATCAAGCTAGTGGTTCTCCAACTCAAGATCAAGAAAATACTAGTGAAGCTCAAGATCAAGATCAACAAGAGGCTAGTCCATCATCATCACAACCGAATGCTCAAGATTTCCACATGCAAGTGCTCCAACCTACCAACATTGCCAGAGATCATCCTCTAGATCAAGTTATTGGTGGCATTCAAAGTGGTGTTCAAACAAGATTAAGATTGGCTTCATTTTGTGATCATTACTCTTTTGTCTCATCATTTGAGCCAACCAAGATTGATGAAGCTTTGAGGGATGTGGATTGGATAAATGATATACATGAAGAGCTTAACAACTTCACAAGAAATCAAGTTTGGGAACTAGTGGAAAGACCAAGAAATCACAATGTCATTGGAACCAAATGGGTATTCAAGAACAAGCAAGATCAAGATGGAATAGTGGTGAGAAACAAAGCAAGACTAGTAGCACAAGGGTACACTCAAGTAGAGGGTCTTGACTTTGGGGAAACATATGCTCCGGTTGCAAGATTAGAGGCAATTAGAATTCTATTGGCCTATGCTTGTGCACATAACATCAAGTTATACCAAATGGATGTCAAGAGTGCATTCTTGAATGGGTATATCAATGAGGAGGTATATGTTGAGCAACCACCCGGATTTGAAGATACAAAGAAGCCCGACCATGTTTTCAAGCTCAAGAAGGCTCTCTATGGGTTAAAGCAAGCACCTAGAGCGTGGTATGAGAGATTGAGAAGCTTTATCCTCTCTAAGGGATTCAAGATTGGATTGGTTGACACCACCCTATTCACAAAGAAGATTGGAAGTGACTTGTTTGTCTTGCAAATCTATGTGGATGACATTATCTTTGGATCTACAAATCAAGAATTTTGTGAAGAGTTTGGTGAAATGATGTCAAATGAATTTGAGATGTCCATGATTGGTGAACTTAGTTACTTCCTTGGACTTCAAATCAAGCAAATGAAGAATGGAACATTGGTGAGTCAAGGCAAGTACATCAAGGACAGGATGAAGATGTTTGGATTAGAAGAGGCTAAAGGCATTAGTACTCCCATGGGGACTAATGGACACTTGGATATACAAGTAGCATGATGGTGGATCAAACACTATATCGGTCAATGATTGGAAGTCTACTCTATGTGACTGCATCAAGACCGGATATCATGTTTAGTGTATGCATGTGTGCAAGATTTCAAGCTTCTCCTAGAGAGAGTCATGTGAAAGCCACAAAAAGAATATTGAGATATTTGAAGCATACACAAGATGTTGGATTATGGTTTCCCATGGGGTCAAGATTTGAACTAGTTGGATATTCGGACTCCGATTATGCAGGATGCAAGGTTGATAGGAAGAGCACTAGTGGAACATGTCAACTATTGGGAAGATCACTAGTCTCATGGTCATCCAAGAAACAAAATAGTGTGGCACTCTCTACCGCCGAAGCCGAATATATTAGTGTGGGGAGTTGTTGTGCACAACTACTTTGGATGAAGGCCACCTTGAATGATTATGGAATCAAATTCAAGAAGGTTCCCTTGTTATGTGATAATGAAAGTGCAGTGAAGCTCACAAGCAATCCCATCCAACACTCTAGAACCAAGCACATAGATGTGAGATACCATTTCATAAGAGATCATCAACAAAAGTGTGACATTTTCATTGAAAATATGGGCACCGATGATCAATTAGCCGACATATTCACCAAGCCACTTGATGAGAAGAGGTTTTGCAAGTTGAGGAATGAGTTGAATATCTTGGATTTCTCCAACATGAGTTGATGCACCCCATTTATGACATGCCTCTACTCCAAAATAGCAAGGTACAATTGATTGACATGCATTCATCCTTTGCTAGACTTGTGTAGAGCATATAGGCATATGGTACCACTATAGCTTCTATGAGTTCTTTGATCTAGTGGTGGCATATGACATGTTGATAAGCTTGCAACCTCACACGTTTAGTCTAGAATGCTTATTCTTGCACTTAACCAACATGGTCAAGATAACCATTGAAAAGTGTGTGAAGAAGCTTGTCCATGGTTTAAACCGTGTTAAGTATATAGGACAAGTGATCTAGATTAAACTATAAAATGAATTTAACCCCACTTCTTTTATAAATTGACTTGATAAAACTTTCCTAAGTATCCTCAAGAGATACATATTACAACAAGTGGTTTCCTTTGTAGTAATGTGTGACAAAGGGGGAGAAATTGTGATAAAATGATCTAAATGAAATGTGGGAGAAAAGGAAAAAGGGGGAGAAATAGGGATTTTGTAAATTGAAAAATTAAAAAATGAGCACACAAGTAGGGGGACCAAGCCTATGAATAATTTGTGTCATTTGGTTGTGCATTCACACATATGCTTCCTTGCATTGTACTTCAATTCAATATGACTTGCTTGTGTGATACATGGCTAGTATAATCTTGATTGATGAATTGATCACTAGCATGTATAGGTGTTAGCTAGAACCATAGCATATATTATATTCATGTTTTTCAATTGGTATCGAGCTAACAATGTTTCTAAGGAAGGTATGATTGGCGCACTCTGATTGGTATCACACTTCAAAGGTCCAATTCTTATACCTTAGCATCATGTCATAGTTTGCAAGTGGCTTACCCCTCCCAAAAGATATATCTAAGCATATGTGCAAAGCTTTGACTCATAATCAAAATAAGTGCACATATGTAGGGGGAGTAAAACACTTTCAAACCAATTGTGGAATCAAAATCATTTTTCATATCATTTATATCGGGTTGTCATCAATTACCAAAAAGTGGGAGATTGAGAGATCTCTAGTGTTTTGGATAATTGATGAAACCTAAGGTACTAACCTAGCTCTATGTGTTTGAGTAGGTCTAGTACACTCATTCAAGATGATGACAAGTGGTGGAGCAAGCAAAGGTGGTGGAGACCTAGAGCTCACACTTGGAGAAGAAGGAAAGTGAAAAGACCCTAAGCAATTGAAGGCAAAGGTATTTGCTAGGGCTTTTCTTTTGGTGATTAAGACACCAAGTGGGTGTGATCACATTTATGTTAGAAAACCGTACTATTAAGAGGGGAAATTCAAAAGTGAGTGCGGTTTGTCAAGTGCCACTAGGTGTTATCTATATTGCATGTGCATTTAGGACCTAGTGACATACTCCATGAGAATTGACAAGTGAAACATGCCAAGACTGCTCACTAAAGTTGGATACTTAGTACTTGGCACAATGGAGCAAAGGTGGAAAAAGAAGAAGTGAATTTGGGCAAGTCAGAGGACGTCGGACGTTGTCCGACGGGCCGGACGATGGCGCCGGACGCTGGCGTCAACATGACGTCGCGTCCGTCGGCCACACTGAAGGACCAGAGAAGAACCAGGCGGCGACAGACGTTGTCCGTTGGTTCGACGACGGAGCGTCCAGGAGTATTTTCCCGGAATTTCTCAGAAACCCGAGAGCAACGAGTTTGCGTCGGACGCTAAGGCGCAGCGTCCATCGCGAAGCAACAGAACGTCCGTCGGGCTTCCAGAGGGCTCTGCAGACAGACAGTTTGAAGAAAGGCGCCGGACGCTGGCGACGGAGCGTCCGTCGCCCGCGCATCAGCCCAATGGCTAGTTCTGACAGGGCGTCGGACGCAGGCGACGGAGCGTCCGTCGCCCCCGTGAAGAGCGTCTGTCGCCAACTTAACAGAGCAACGACTATTGAACATTTAGGGGGTCTATAAATATGTGTTGGCTGGCTAGGGGTGTCTCTCTCGCACATTTGAACATCTTGAGACTCCTTTGAGCTGAGCAAACTCCCTCCCACTCATCTCCATGCTTGGTTAGTGAATTTCCAAAAGAGATTGAGTGATCCAAATGCATTTCGCATATAGCTTTCATCTAGTGGCACTTGGGAGGCGTTCTCGCTGAGGATTTCTTGTTACTCTTGGTGATTGCCATCACCTAGACGGTTTGGAGCAGCGGAGGTAGATCGAGAAGCTTGGTGATTGTGCTTCGTCGACTACAATTGACTGTGAGGGGTTCTTGTAACTCTAGTGGATTGCTCGTGGCATTTCAATAGCCTCATCTTGTGTTGGTTGTGCGGCACCCGGTGACGGGTTTGGCGTATGATGCCAATTAGCGCGTGAACCTTCAAGTGAGTGTCTTACCACAACGGGGACTAGCTAGTTGGCAAACTAGTGAACCTCGGAAAAAAATCAAGTGTCAACCATTGTTCCTTGTGATTGATTGATTTCATCGGTATTCACTTGATTGGTTCATCCCCTACAACCCCGGTGGTATAATCTCCTTTCCCATCTTTGCATTACCTTTTTCATACTTGTCCTAGTATATTAGGTTGTGCCTAGAGGGCTACTAGAATTGAGTAGGCATTGTGTGATCCTAGAGCTTATTAGGGTAGAAATTGTGCTTAGATGGCTTTGCATCCCCTAGTAGGCTAGTGCAAGTCAAGATTTGCCTCATTACTATCTAACTTGTTGTTGAGTTTGTTTTTAGTTTTTGATTTAGGCTATTCACCCCCCCTCTAGCCATCACTTAGGAATTTTCACCCAGTGACTCCTGAATGGCAGCCACCTTCATCTCTCATACCTTCCGATCAAGAGCATGCAAAAGCTTAATAGCCATCTCATGATCATCATAAGGCAAGTTGGCTCGATTAGCGCGCATCCTGTTGACGATAGATTGGAAGCGAGTGAACATCCCGTCAAAAGATTCGCCGGCCTACTGAGCAACGTTCTCGTACTCTCTATAGTACGTGTCGAAGAGTCTGGACTTGATCTGAGGATTTCCCTCATGATAGGAGCGTCTGACGCCCCCGACAGAAAGGCAGTGAAGGCGAAAAACGATTTTCTCTCCACCAAATATTCTCAAATCCTAACCAAATGATCTCCACTAGCAACCCAACTTGGTAGGCATGATTCTATTGCCATGGATGAGCTATCCCGAAGAAATCATCGCTCAATTCGGTTTGGATTGAAGAGAAACAAGGATTTGGGGGGAGGAAACACAAAACGAAGAACATCGTAAAGAAAACGCCTGATCTACGCAGTCATGAGGTTTGAGGAGAATTCCTTCTGTGCAAAGATGCTCCTCAGGATTACGAACAACTTGGTTCAAACAGATTTTGCAAAGCTACTCCCTACTAAGAGAATTCATCTCGGGAAAAGGATAGAGCAAAAGCAAAACGCGAAGAACACAAGCAAAACGGGGACACGATCAAGAAATCGAAGCCACCATGGCTTACGGAGGTTACGACCTCCGATTCCTCGCAACAAAACCAAGCTCTTACAAAGGTTGGTGGAAACAACCTAGGGATCTCATGAACTAGAGAGAGGGTAGAGAGAGAGAGAGATGGGGCAAATGATTAGGGTTCAAGAGATTGGATGAGGGATACCCCTTCATCCCCTACTTAACGGACTTTGGCTATTTCCCAAAGACCCCCTTAGATACAAGACCGAATTACCTAGCCCTAAGACATTGCAATCCAAGTCGATAACTCTCAATCACTCATTTGAATGGACGACCCCGCGTCCTGCCGAGAGTTGCCGTCGCCTCAACGCAACCTCCAGGATTCCACCACGTGCCATCCCCGCTTCCTCGGAAGCTCCGCCTAGGTTTTGAGGCTCAAACCTAGGAAACCCGCCACCGGTAGCTTTGGGCTCAACTACCGAACCCCAAGTTTTGAGGCCCAAACTCAGAAACCATCCTCGAATGGTTTTGAGGCCCAAACCACCAAACCGCTCGACCCGAGCCACCTTGTCCTCGTCCGGTCGGACTCCGAGTCCCCTGATCCTCCGCTCGACTCGCGTGTCCACCGTATTGACTCGGTCGACTCGGGCTACCTCCATGTCTTGTTGCACTCACCGGTGCCAAACACTAGCCACCACAGCTAGTCCGCCGGCGCCCATGGTCCCTTAGTCTGAGCCCCGCTTCCACCCTTCACCGCTCTCAGTCCATCGGCACGGCAAGCCTCTACTCGACCTTCTCCACGCCTGCGAACACATGGTGGATAAGTACCCATGTAGTTCAGTTTTGTGATGAGTGATTTCCCAACACTTGAGCGGCTCAGTTTGAGTGGCTTACTTCTAATCCTTGCAAAAGCAAGTGTGTGCATGTCTATCGTCTTGTGGTGTGCAGGAGCTATGCCTAGTGACAGTGGTCAATGGCGTGGAGAAGGTCGAGTAGAGGCTTGCCATGCCGATGGACTGAGAGCGGTGAAGGGCAGAAGCGGGGCTCAAACTGAGGGACCATGGGCGCCGACGAACTAGTTGTGGTGGCTAGTGCCTAGCACTGGCGAGTGCTACAAGACATGGTGGTAGACCGAGTCGATTGAGTCAAGACGGTGGACGCGGGAGTCGAGCAGCGGCTCAGGGGACTCGGAGTCCGACCGGGCGAGGACAAGGTGGCTCGAGTCGAGCGGTTTGGTGGTTTGGGCCGCAAAACCACCGATGGACGGTTTCCGAGTTTGGGCCTCAAAACTCGGGATTCGGTAGTTGAGCCCAAAGCTACCGGTGGCGGGTTTCCTGGGTTTGGGCCTCAAAACCTAGGAGGAGCTTCCAAGGAAGCGGGGATGGCACGTGGCGGAATCCTGGAGGTTGCGTCGAGGCGACGGCAACTCCCGACAGGAAGCGGGGCCGTCCATTCAAAATGCGGGAGATATTTTCCGGAGCTTAGACTGCAATGCTTATGCTAGGTAGTTCACTCAATGTGCAAACACATGGTGGATAAGTACCCATGTATGTTCAGCTTTGATGATGAGTGATCGTACAACACGTGAGTGTTTCAGTTTGAGTGGCTTGCCCTAACCTCTATGAAAGCAGAAATTTGTGCTTGTCTATCAGCTTGTGGTGTGCAGGTGCTATGCCTAGTGACAGTGGTCAATGGCGTGGAGAAGGTCGAGTAGAGGCTTGCCATGCCGATGGACTGAGAGCGGTGAAGGGCGGAAGCGGGGCTCGAACTGAGGGACCATGGGCGCCGGCGGACTAGCTGTGGTGGCTAGTACTTGGTACTGGTGAGTGCGAGAAGACATGGAGGTAGACCAAGTCGGCTGAGTCAAGATAGTGGACGCGCGAGTCGAGCTGAGGCTCAGGGGACTCGGAGTCTAACTGGGCGAAGACAAGGTGGCTCGCGTCGAGTGGTTTGGTGGTTTGGGCCTCAAAACCATCCGCGTCGGTTTCCGAGTTTGGGCCCCAAAACTCAGGGTTCGGTAGTTGAGCCCAAAGCTACCGGTGGCAGGTTTCCTGGGTTTGAGCCTCAAAACCTAGGTGGAGCTTCCGAGGAAGCGGGGATGGCACATGGCGGAATCCTGGAGGTTGCGTCGAGGCGACAACAACTCCCGGAAGGAAGCGGGGTTGTCCATTCAAAATGGGGAGGATATTTTCCAGAGCATGGACTGCAATGCCTAGGCTAGGTAGTTCACTCAATGTATCTAAGGGGTCTTTGGGAAATAGCCAAAGCCCGATGAGTAGGGGGTGAAGGGGTATCCCTCATCCCATCTCTTGAACCCTAATCATTTGCCCCAACTCTCTCTCTCTAGTTCATGAGATCCCTAGGTTTCTTCCACCAACCTTTGTAAGAACTTGAGTTTGTCGCGAGGAATCGGAGGCCGTAACCTCCGTAAGCCATGATGGCATCGATTTCGTGATTGTGTCCCCATTTTGCTTGTGTTCTTCGCGTTTTGCTTTTGCTCTCTATTTTCTTGAGATGATTTCTCTTGGTAGGGAGTAGCTTTTGCAAATCCGTTTGAACCAAGTTCTTGGTACTCATGAGGAGCATCTTTGCACCTAAGGAATTTTCTTAAAACCTCACGAGCACATAGATCGGGTGATTTCTTTGCGGAGTTCTTCGTTCTTGCCCCTTTTCCCCCAAATCCTCGTTTCCCTTCAATCCTCTCCAAATTGAGCAATGATTTCTTCGGGATAGCTCCTCCATAGCACTAGAAACATGCCTACCAAGTTGGGTTGGTAGTGGAGATCATTTGGTTAGGATTTGGGAAGTTTTGGCGAAGAGAAAATCGCTTTTCGAGTTTTCTGCGTTTTTGTCGGGGGCGTCGGACGCTCCGAGGGTTTTGCGTCGGATGCTGGTACATGCTGACGTCAGCGTCTGTCGCTCGGTTGCTCTCGGATAGGCCGATGGACAATCTCCAAAGCATCCGTCGCCGACCGTGCGTCGCATCGGTAGTTTTTCAGTCTCTGGAAGGCCGACGGACGCTCGCCTAAGCGTCCGTCGCCAGCGTCCGACGCCCTGTCCTGGAGCGTCCGTCGCGCTGTCTTCCAGCATCCGTCGCCCTGCTGTCCAGCATATGACACCTGTCTTTTGGGCTGTTTTGCTAGGGGTTCTTGCCTCTTTCTCATAGGGGCTGAGAACTCCTTCTTGGGGGTTTCCGGTGAGTTTTTCCTCCATTGTCGGTGAGCTTTCATTTGCTCGTTTTCGTCTGAATCCAGCAACTGGGTTTGTGTTTTTGGGAAGAGTGGCCCGAATATTTCGAGAGAAAGTTGAGGCTCCCATTCACCCCCCCCCTCTGGTTTCCGTTCTCGATCCTTCAATTGGTATCTAGGGGGGTCTTTGGGAAATAGCCAAAGCCCGATAATTAGGGGTGAAGGGGTATCCCTCATCCCATCTCTTAAACCCTAATTATTTGCCCCAACTCTCTCTCTCTCTACCCTCTCTCTAGTTCATGAGGTCCCTAGGTTGATCTCTCCAACCTTTGTAAGGATTTGCACTTTGTTTTTGGTGGGAATCAGAGGCCTTACCCTCCGTAGGCCATGGCGCCTTTGATTTCATGATTGTGTCCCCATTTGGCTTGTGTTCTTAGCTTTTGTGGTTTTGCTCTTTGATTCCCGTCACTCGATCTCCCTCCTTGTTGTGTGTTTTGGAATCCCATTTGAAGTGAAAGTTGCTGCTACCCCTTGTCATCAAATCCCTCGAAGGAATCGGGCTAGGATGGGGTGAGCAAGGAGATCGGTGTGTTTGCGTTTCGGTTCGTGTTCCACTCCGTTTTTGTTCGTTCTTATTTGATTCACGAACTTGTGAGGGAAGGATGGACTAGATCTTCCAAGAGTAGAGTCACATCTACCTCAGACACCTCCCCACAAAGTTTGGTTTCGATCGGAGTTCAAACGAACAAGTTCTGGCATTTTTTGTGTGATCCGCGCAGTTTTCCGGGGCATCGGACGCTCCCAACGGACGCTGAAATTCACCCCGTGGGACGCTGCCTTTCCCCTAGCCGAGCGTTCGTCGACTGGGGCTGTTTCGGGCTGTTTTTTTGAGCACCGGATGCTGGTGCTGGACTCGCGTCCATCGCCAGTCGGACTTAGTCCGTCGCCCTGTTCAGCGTCCGTCGAGCTTCCAGGAAGGTTTTCAGGATTTTCTTCACGACTGTTTTGGCCATTTCTCCCTCGTCCAAACTCCGAATTGAGTTCCGTTTGTTGCATTGGTTTAGTAATCACGGAGGGAACTTGATGAAGCACTTGTGAGACCACTTCTCATAAGTATTTTTGGGTGATCTCTCTACTCTTCTCTCTAGGGTTTGAGAGCCACACTATCGGTGTCTCAGTTTGAGTTTTTGGTTTCCGGAAGATCCGCTGTACCTCTTGGTCATCACCAAAGGTATCTACCCTCTCTAGGGTCGTGATATTTCTGGTAGAGTAAGCTTGCTTGTTGGGGTTGTTTTTGGGAAGAGTGGCCCGAATATTTCGAGAGAAATTTGAGGCTCCCATTCACCCCCCCTCTGGTTGCCATTCTCGGTCCTTCAATTGGTATCAGAGCCGGTTAAGGATTAATCCACCTTACACTGTTCTTGATCTGCGAAGGCGACATGGAGCGAGGTGTAACACTCAGATCAAGTCCAGACTTCGACACGGGAGATCTGGCAAACACTTATGCGATATCATGAGGGTAACACTCAGATCAAGTCCAGACTCTTCGACACATACCGTAGAGAGTACGAGAACTTTTCTCAATTGGCCGGCAAATCTGTTGACGGGATGTTCACTCGCTTCCAACCTATCGTAAACAAGATGCCTGCTAATAGAGCCAACTTGCCTTATGATGATCATGCGATGTCTACCAAGCTTTTGCATGCTCTTGATCGGAAGGTGTGGGAGATGAAGGTGGCTGCCATTCAGGAGTCACCAGGCTATGATGCCCTGACCGTGGACAAGCTATTCAACAAGCTCAAGTCCTCAGAGATTGACTACCAGACCCGGGCCAAGCTTGAAAACCCGTCGAAACCATCTATGGCGTTGGTTTCTGGCCCTGGCGGTACGTATCCTTCCTCCTCTGACCCTTCACACTCTTTGTTCGCTTTGTCTTTGATTTCTTTGATAGAGGATCAAGTGGAGGCTCATGGAGACGATGAGCTGTCTTTGGTCATCACCAAGTTCTCACGGTTTCACAACAACCGTTTGAACCGTTGGCGTGGTGGCTCAGCCAAGGGGTGCTATCGTTGCGGTGATGAGGATCACTTCATCGCAAACTGCCCCAAGAAAGCAGTGGGTGACTTCACCAAGCGCAGGGATAAGCGCGAGCACCACTTCGAGGACAAGCACAAGCCCAAGGGCGGCTACCACCGAAGGTCCTCCAAGAAGGTGATCGACAAGGTGAAGGCCAAGCACCAAGCCTTCCTCGCCTCCCTCAGCGACAACGATGCCTCCTCTGATGGAGGTGCTTCTTCAAGCGATGATGAGTCGAAGGGAAAGGTTGAGGACAAGCTCAACAGCCTATGCTTCTATGCCGATGCCAAGCACGGTGGCTTTTGCACCATGGCGATTTAAGAAGGCAAGGTCGGCAAGCGCAAGGATGGTCCCGACTACGACTATGACTCCGATACACTCGAGGTACCACCCACTATCGAGTCTCTCTCTCTCTTGAGATTGAGTCTTTGAATGACACCTTGATGAGTCAAGATGCGTTGCTCAAGCGTGCTGCTTGTGAGAGGAACGACTTTAAGGCAAAGTACCTTAGCGCGCTTCATGAGCTAGATTTTGCTAAGGCGTCAGTGGTGGTTACCGAGGAGGTAGAGTGTGATGCTTGCGCCATTCACATGTCTGATCTAGTCACTCTCCAGGACAAGTATGGCACTCTACTTGAGGAGGTCAGTGAGCTGAAGGCTAGGCCTAGCTTACTTGGTGCGTGCAAGTGTTGCTTAGGCTTGCGTTCTGAGCTGGCACAAAGAGATGCTAGGATTGTTGTGCTAGAGAAGGTCAGCTCAGATAGCACTAGAGAGTCGGATCGCATTGAGGCTTTGGAGCTTGAGATCGCGTCGTGCAGACATGACAAGATGCGTACCGAGGAAGAAAACACATAGCATCGGTCCATCTTGAGCTGGGTGTCTTGCCGAGAGCCGTAGTTGGAGATGATGCTTAGCCAATGCAAAAGGGCTGGCTGCACGGGAGTAGGCTTTGCTCTAGGTGGGCAGGACAATAGCTTGTTTGGTAAGTTCGGTGAGTGCAATGGTTTGAGCATGAGTGAGAAACCCACCACACCTCCCAAGTTTACCAAGATCACCCCACCTAAGCCTACCAACCCCTCTGAGTTTCCTATGAGAGATGGTGTGTTTGAAGAGCCACCCAAAACCACTCCACAGAAGCAAGTGTGGATTGCCAAACCGAATCATCTTCGCAACCCACTTGACACAATGCCAGACATCTCTAGTGATCCCCTTCCTAAGAAAGCTAGAGACACCCAACTCAAAAAGAGAGTGCCTACCAAGAGTGCGGTGAGGTACCATTGTGAGTATTGTGAGTAGGATGGGCATTTGGCTGAGTTTTGCTATAGGAGGAAGAGAGATGATAGGAGGCAGTTTGAGTTGAACAACCGGGACATGTACCAGCCACCTGTTGGGGTGCGTGAACCGGAAGTTCGGAGGGGCACTACTAGGCCTAGAGGTACAATGCCTCAAGGTGATAGGCCTCAGGAGGCTAGACAACGCGGTGGTCGTGTCCGGCGGGGTACTAGTCGTGACCCATACGACTACGGGCCTCATGGAGGTGGCTTTACTCCACCCTTCTCTAGCAGACCATGTTTTCCCTATCGTGGTGATCGCTATCCCTCTGTGGGGCAGGAGATGTTTGGTTTTTCTCCTAACCCATTCTTTGGGCAAATGGGACAACACTGGTATCCTTCACAGTTTACTAACCCCAGTGTTGCACCTTTTCCTCACCCTATGTCTTTTTATTGATGTAGGAATGAGGACTGGAGGAGAATTGGCTTGTGGATTCCAGATGTTCACGCCATATGACCGGAAGTGCCAAGTGGTTCTCCAGCCTCGACCCCGTGCGCCACACCGAGTACATCACATTCGATGACAAGAGTAAAGGTAAGGATGTCTCGCGGGGCTCCATCCGAGTCAATTTGTCTTTTGTTCTCAAGGATGTTGCTTTGGTTGCGAATTTGCATTTTAACTTTCTTTCGGTTTCGCAACTCCTTGATGACGGTTTTGAAGTGAGTTTCAAGCCTAATCTGTCTCGGATTTTGGACTCTCGTGGTGAGCTTGTTTGCCGGATTTTACCCTTCGGGCACGTTTTTCGTGCGGATTTTACTATCTCTTCCGGACCTTCTCATTGTCTTCTTGTTGGTTTTTTTCCGAGCTTTGGAAGTGGAATAGGAGATTGGGACATTTGAGTTTTGACTTGCTTGCAAGGCTTAGCTCAATGGAACTTATCCAAGCATTGCCAAAGGTGAAGTTTGAGAAGGATTTGCTTTGCCATCCTTGCAGGCATGGCAAGATGGTTACCGCTTCCCATCCTCCTATGACTGAGGTCATGACCACTCGACCCGGCGAGCTCTTACACATGGACACAGTTGGTCCAGCTCGGGTTAGGTCGGAGGGAGGGAAGTGGTATGTGGTTGTAGTCATTGATGACTACTCGAGGTACCGTTGGGTGTTCTTTTTGGAGAGTAAGGATGAGGCTTTTCCTTTGGTTCGAGATCTGATTTTGAGATTGCAAAATGAGCTACCTAAGAATGCCATGAGAGCTATCTGCAGTGACAATGGCACAGAATTCAAGAATGCTCACTTTGCGACTCTTTGTTATTCCTTGGGTCTCGATCACCAGTTTTCCTCACCTCACACTCCCCAGCAGAACAGTGTTGTTGAGCACAAGAATCCGAACCTTGTTGAGATGGCCAGGACGATGCTTGATGAGCATAGGACTCCTAGGCGGTATTGGGCCGAAGCGATCAGTTCTTCTTGCTATGTCTCCGATCGCATTTTTCTCCAAGCTTTCAAGAAAAAGACTTCTTATGAGTTGCGTTTTGGGAGACCACCCAAGGTAAGTCACCTATGGGTGTTTGGGTGCAAGTGTTTCATCCTCCAAAAGGGTGGTAAGTTGGAAAAATTTGAGTCATGGTCTTCTGACGGTATCTTTCTTGGCTATTCTACTCACTCTCGTGCTTATCCTGCACTTAACCTTGAGACTAACCGAGTGATGGAGACTTGTGAGATTACCTTCGATGAAACTATGCCCTATGTTTCCACTGCTTTTGAGCTTGCAGGAGATGATGAGGTGAACACAAGCATCTTTGTGGAGGAGGAGCAGGATGATGCCGATTGGGGTGATCCCTAGCCGACTCCACCGGCTACCCCGTCGACCCTGCGACGTCTACTTCGGCTCACGGCCCCGACCCGACTACTTCCTCTACATGGGGGTCGTTCGAGCAACTTCCTCAATCCGTGCCTATTGCACCTGAGGGAGCTCCAGCTGCTGTTGAGGGGGAGGCCACTTCGTCCAGGCAGGCTCCCCGGCACATCCAGCGACAGCACCCGCCGGAGAACATCATCGGCGACATCGACCGTTGAGTCACGCGGTCTTGGTCCTATCTCTCTCACTTTGCTCATTCGGCTTTTGTCGCGTCTTTTGAGCCCCGAGATGTTGGACATGCTTTGATGGATCCGGATTCCGTTAATGCCATGCATGAGGAGTTAGAAAACTATGAGCGAAACCGTGTTGGGTCTTAGTTCCTCCACCTAGTTGCCACCCCATAGGTGCCAAATGGGTTTTCAAAAATAAACAAAGTGAGGATGGGGTGGTAGTGCGCAACAAGGCTAGGTTTGTAGCTCAAGGCTTTTGTCAAAAGAAGGGAATAGACTATGAGGAAACCTTTGTTCCCATAGCTCGTTTAGAAGCCATTAGAATCCTTCTAGCTTTTGCGGCTTCTAAGGTTTTAAACTTTTTCAAATGGATGTTAAAAGTTCTTTCTTAAACGGCTACATAGAGGAGGAAGTCTATGTGAGACAACCTCCCGGTTTCAAAAATCCCAAGTTTGCCCTAAAACGTGCACACAAGCAGACCACGAACTGAATGTCCGGCCGGGTCGCCGCCAGGTACAAAAGCGACCCGATCATGCTTCGGTACTCCGTCTGGTCCACCGCCTCTCCTTCCTCGTCCGCATCCAAGGCAGTAGTAGTTGACATAGGCATCGAGAGGGGCTTTGCCTCGCCCATGTCAAACTTCTTCAAGATATCTTTTGTGTACTTGCCTTGGTGCACAAACGTCCCTTCCCGGGTTTGCTTGATTTGCAACCCGAGAAAGAAAGTCAACTCTCCCATCATGCTCATCTGAAATTCCTTGCTCATAAGATCTACAAACTTGGCAACAAGAGCATGAGAAGAAGCACCAAAGATGATACCATCCATGTAAATATGGACAACGAGAGTGTCTTTGCCTTGCTTGAGGAGAAACAACGTCTTATCTACCGATCCCATATTAAAACCCTTAGCAAGCAAAAAGGTTTTTAGCCTATCATACCATGCTCTAGGTGCTTGTTTCAAACCATACAAAGCTTTGTGAAGTTTAAAAACATGGTTTGGAAACTTGGGATTTTCGAAACCAGGAGGTTGTCTTACATAGACTTCCTCCTCTATGTAGCTGTTTAAGAAAGCACTTTTAACATCCATTTGGTAAAGCTTAAAACCCTTAGAAGCCGCAAAAGCTAGAAGGATTCTAATGGCTTCTAAACGAGCTATGGGAGCAAAGGCTTCCTCATAGTCTATTCCCTCCTTTTGAAAAAAGCCTTGAGCTACCAACCTAGCCTTGTTGCGCACTACCACCCCATCCTCACTTTGTTTATTTTTGAAAATCCATTTGGTACCTATGGGGTGGCAACTAGGTGGTGGAGGAACTAAGACCCAAACGTGGTTTCGCTCAAAGTTTTCTAACTCCTCATGCATGATATTAAACCAATCCGGATCCATCAATGCGTGTCCAACATCTCGGGGCTCAAAAGACGCGACAAAAGCCGAATGAGCAAACTGAGAGAGATAGGACCTAGACCGCGTGACTCGACGGTCGATGTCGCCGATGATATTCTCCGGCGGGTGCTGCCGCTGGATGTGCCGGGGAGCCTTCCTGGATGAAGTGGCCTCCCCCTCAACACCAGTTGGAGCTCCTTTGGTGGTCTCCCAAATCGTAGCTCATAAGAGGTCTTCTTCTTGAAAGCTCGGAGAAAAATGCGATTGGAGACATAGCAAGCAGAACGGATCGCTTCGGCCCAATATCGCCTAGGAGTCCTATGCTCATCGAGCATCGTTCTGGCCATCTCAACAAGGGTCCGATTCTTGCACTCAACAACACCATTCTGTTGAGGACTGTGAGGTGAGGAAAACTGGTGATCGTGACCCAAGGAAGAACAAAGAGTTGCAAAGTGAGCATTCTTGAATTCTGTGCCATTGTCACTGCGGATAACTCTTATGGCATTCTTAGGTAGCTCATTTTGCAATCTCAAAATCAGATCTTGAACCAAAGGAAAAGCCTGATCCTTACTCTCCAAAAAGAACACCCAAGAGTACCTTGAGTAGTCATCAACGACTACAACCACATACCACTTCCCTCCCTCCGACCTAACCCGAGCTGGACCAACTGTGTCCATGTGTAAGAGCTCGCCGGGTCGAGTGGTCATGACCTCAGTCATAGGAGGATGGGAAGCGGCAACCATCTTGCCATGCCTGCTGAAAGGTCCTAGATGGCTAAAGGGGGGGGGGTGAATAGCCTAATAAAAATTCTGCAACTCACTAGAGCAAAGGATAGATAACACTTAAGCAAAGCTTTTTGCTCTAGCTCTACTTGGGGTGCAAAGCCACCTATCCAATGCAATTCTAGTTAACTAAGTGCTTGTCAATCAATAGCAAGAACCTAAAGCACTTAGCACAAGCTAGAAAGAACAACTACTAAATAAGCTAACTAGACAAGATATGAAAGAGTAAATACAAGAGAGGAGGTGATTTCTATATCGATTCCTTGTGATGTATTGATGTAATACAAGAATACAATCGATTTTTCTCCCGAGGTTCACTTGGTTGCCACCAAGCATGTCCCCGTTGTGTCGACTACTCAAATGGTGTTTCGGTGGCTAATTGGCAATTCACAAGCCAAGCCCACTACACGGGCGCCACAAGAAACAACCCAAATGAGAGTAACTCAATGACACGAGCAATCCACTATAGTTACCCTTTGGCGCTCCGCTGAGGTGGGTACAAGCCCTCTCACAATCACCGAAGCCAGTCGCAAACAATCACCAATTGCGCCGAAGCTTCTCTACAATCGCCAAGCCGTCTAGGTGTTGGCAAACACCAAGAATAACAAGAAATCTCACGGCGACGACGATGACCAATTGCCACTAAGATGAAATGCAATGATCAATGCACTTGGATCACTCAAACTCTCACAAATAAGCAACAAGAATGAAGAGAGTGAGTTGGGGGCTATCTCAAGCAAGCACAAGTATGTCAAATGAATGGGAGGTGCAAGAGAGAGCCCTAGGAGCCGGCCAAGCCACTTAAATAGCAACCACCACCGAGCTAACCGTTTAACCCCTTTCCACAGCTTCCTGCGTCGGTCCGGACGCTGTTTGCATGGGGGGTCCGGACCAACGCGCATGCGTCCGGACCCTCCTCCAGTTTGAAATCGTCCGTTGGCGCCCTTCTGCCTACTGACGTGTCACCTCCGAACGCCGTGAACAGGAGCGTCCGGTTCCCTTTTCTTCTGCGTCCGGACCCAATCTAGAGAGGGTCCAGAGAGCCCCAAGTCTCCGGACCCGCGTCCGGTGTCCTGTGTCCGGACATGCTTCAGCGTCCAGATAAATACATCCAGAGGAGTACAGAGACCGCTGAGCTCCGGACCCGCGACCGGAGTCAGCATCCGGACGCTGATCTGCGTCCGGACCTCCTGTCTAGAGAAACCGAGGCCTAGGGTATGCCTCCGGTCGCATGACCAATGGTCCGGACGACCTTTTGCCTGCGTCCTGACCCTGCGTCCGGAGTGCTTCTCAGTGTCAATCGGAGCCGTCTCTTCTTCTCCAAGTCTTCAAGTGCTAACACCATGTCTTCCAAACACTTAAGCCCTGTGTTAGCCTTTTACAATATAGTTCATGGATTTTTACTTTAGTTCTTTGTGTCACTTAGGTTCATTTTATATGGATGCAATGCAAACCTAGTGGCACATGATAACCGCAATCGAAACGAGTTTTCCCTTCTTAATAGTACGGCTATCTATCCTAAATGTGATCACACTCTCTATAGTGTCTTGATCACTAAACCAAAAATGGCCCTATAGATATACCTTTGCCTTGAGTCCATTTTTGTTTTTCTCTTTGTTCTTTTCCTTAGTCCATGGAGCACTTGATTCATCATGATCATCCATCTAGCTCCATGTACCAAGGTGAACCACCCTATCTTGATGATACACTTAGTTCAAGGGTTAGTCCATAGGTTTCATCAATTAACCAAAACCAAATAAGGTCGTTCAATCTCCCCCTTTTTGGTAATTGATGACAACCTTTCACAAATAAATATATATGATGAAAATTTTCACTTTGGTAGTATTAGCTCCCCCTACATATGTGATATATGAGTTTGGTTCAATTTGATCACATATGTATGAATAGGAATTGTGGGAGAGTAAATGCTACCAAATGATGCTAAGGTGTGTAGGATGGACCTTTGAAGCGTGATAACCTTGAAAGGCAACTTGAAAACACTTTGAAAGGCAACTTGAAAACACTTTGAGGGAACTAGATACCACTTAAATATGTAATAACCTAAGCATACTAGTTCTTCAAACACCATATCAATTTAGGTTCTAGCATTCACCACACAAGCATATCATGAATATAAGTACATATGCAAGCAGGCACTTATGAATGCACAAAGATATGCAACAACTTTATTCATAGGCTTGCTCTCCCTACTTGTGTGCTTTCATTTTCAAAATTTTCAAAAATATTTTTCTTTGTTGTACTACTTACTTTTCCCCCTTTGTCATCTATTATCATAAAAGATGTGCTCAAAGGTTTGATTATTAGAGAGAAGTTTAGTTGTGGTTCAATCTAGATTGCTTTCCCCAAGCTATTTAACTCGGTTTAAAGCATGGACAAGCTTGTTCACACATTCTAGAATGGTTATCTTGTCCATGTTGAGCTAAACATTTGAAGTTCATGATCTAGATCAAACACTAGGATTGCAAGCCCACAAATATGTCATATGCTACCACTAGATCAAATAAAGCATAGAAGCAATAGTGGTACCATATAAGCATCAAAACATTTTGATTTTCATGAATGATACTAATGAATTGATGTCTAGACGCACTAACAAGTCCTAATAAGGATGAATGACATGTCAATCAACTTGTACCTTGCAAAGCTTGAAGGAGAGGCATGTCATATATGGGGGGTGCATCAACACATATTTGAGAAGTCAAGAATGTTCAACTCATTTCTTAGCTTGCAAAACCTCTTCTCATCTAATGGCTTGGTGAATATGTCGGCAAGTTGATCATCGGTGCCAACACCTGTAATCTTGATATCACCCTTGATTTGATGGTCTCTTATGAAGTGGTTCCTCACATCAATGTGCTTGGTTCTTGAATGTTGAAACGGATTGTTGGTTAGCTTCACGGCACTTTCATTGTCACATAGCAATGTCACTTGCTTGAAGTTGATCCCATAGTCATTCAAAGTTGCTTTCATCTAAAGCAATTGAGCACTACAACTACCCACACTTATGTATTCGGCTTCGGCAGTAGAGAGTGCAACACTATTTTGCTTCTTTGATGACCAAGATACATGTGACATGCCTAGCAATTGACATGTGCCTGATGTGCTCTTTCTATCAATCTTGCATCCCGCATAGTCGGAGTCTGAATATCCAATTAGCTCAAAGTTTGACCCCTTGGGATACCACAATCCAATATCTTGTGTATGCTTTAAGTACCTTAATATTCTCTTTGTAGCCTTCAAGTGACTTTCTCTTGGAGAGGCTTGGAATCTTGCACACATGCACACACAAAACATCACATCCGGTCTTGAAGCGGTCACATAAAGTAGGCTTCCAATCATAGACCGATACAACTTTTGATCCACCATGTTGCCACTAGCATCACTATCCAAGTGTCCATTAGTGCCCATTGAAGTGCTAATGCCTTTAGAATCTTCTAAGCCAAACTTATTCATCATATCCTTGATGTACTTGCCTTGACTCACAAAGGTGCCATTCTTCAATTGCTTGATTTGAAGACCAAGGAAGTAGCTAAGTTCACCAATCATTGACATTTCAAACTCATTTGCCATCATTTTGCCAAATTCTTCACAAAATTCTTGATTGGTTGAACCGAATATGATATCATCCACATATATTTAAAGCACAAATAGATCCTTTCCAAGCTTCTTGCTGAAGAGAGTAGTATCAACCTTCCCCATGATGAACCCTTTAGATAGAAGGAAGTCCCTTAATCTTTCATAACATGCTCTAGGTGCTTGCTTCAAGCCATATAAAGCCTTCCTTAACTTGTACACATGGTTGGGCTTCTTGTCATCTTCAAGTCCGGGAGGTTGCTCAACATATACTAGCTCATTGATGTATCCATTCAAGAAAGCACTCTTCACATCCATTTGGTATAGCTTGATGTTGTGTGCACATGCATAGGCCAATAGGATTCTAATTGCCTCTAATCTTGCAACCAGTGCATAGGTTTCTCCAAAGTCAAGACCCTCAAGTTCAGTGTATCCTTGAGCTACCAATCTTGCTTTGTTCCTCACAACTATACCATCTTGGTCTTGTTTGTTTCTAAATACCCATCTTGTGACAATCACATTGTAGTTCTTGGGTCTTTAAACTAGTTCCCAAACTTGGTTCCTAGTGAAATTGTTGAGCTCTTCATGCATAGCATTGACCCAGTCAACATCTTGTAGGGCTTCATCAATCTTTGTTGGCTCTATGGATGATACAAACGAGTAGTGCTCACAAAAGGATGCCAATCTTGATCTTGTTTGAACACCACTAGTAATGTCACCAACTATTTGATCAATGGGATGATCTCTTGCTATGTTGGTCGGTTGGAGAGGTGGAACTTGATTGCTTGAGTTTGGTTGAGATGAACTAGCAACTTGTTGATCTTGCACTTGAGAGCTACTAGCTTGCATTTGAGGTGATTTGAGCACTTGGTCTTTGTCATCTTCTATGTCAATCACTTGCCTTGGCCTAATATCACCAATATCCATGCTTTTCATATCATTTGCCAATTGAGGACCACTCACATCTTCTAGGTTATCATTCTCAACTTGAGAGCCATTGGTTTCATCAAATTCTACATCATGAACCTCCTCAAGTATACCACTAGCCAAATTCCACACTCTATAGGCTTTGCTTGTGGTTGAGTAACCAAGTAGGAACCCTTCATTACACTTCTTGTCAAACTTCCCAAGTCTTGTGCCTTTCTTCAATATGTAGCATTTGCACCCAAATACTCTAAAGTACGCAATGTTGGGCTTTCTTCCATTCAATAACTCATATGGAGTCTTCTCCATCAATGGGTGACAATACAACCGGTTGCTAGAGTAGCAAGCGGTGTTGATAGCTTCAGCCCAAAAGGATTGAATCACATTGTACTCACTAAGCATAGATCTTGCCATATCAATCAATGTTCTATTCTTCCTCTCAACAAGGCCATTTGATTGTGGAGTATACTTGGCCGAGAGTTGGTGTTTGATTCCAAGCTCATCACATAGCTCCTCAACTCTTGTATTCTTGAATTCACTTCCATTGTCACTTCTCACTTTCTTGATAGTTATTTCAAACTCATTGTGACATATCTTGACAAAAGACTTGAATGTGGCAAATGTATCACTCTTGTCATTGAGAAAGAATACCCAAGTGTATCTAGTAAGATCATCCACTATCACAAATCCATATTTGTTGCCTCCAATACTAATGTATGTTGTTGGTCCAAATAGATCCATGTGCAACAACTCAAATGCTCTACTAGTGCTCATCATGCCCTTCTTTAGATGGGTATTACCAACTTGTTTGCCGGCTTGACAAGAGCTACAAAGTTTGTCCTTCTCAAACACATCATCCTTCAAGCCTCTTACTAAGTCATGTTTGATCAACCTATTCAATTGCTTCATCCCAACATGACCAAGACTTCTATGCCATAACCAACCCATACTTGATTTAGTGAGCAAGCAAGTTGACAATTGAGCTTCACTAGTATTGAAATCAACTAGGTAGAGGTTCTCATATCTAAAGCCTTTGAAGATCAAGTTTCAACCATCTACACTAATGATCTCAACATCATCTATTCCAAATATGCATTTGAATCCAAGATCACACAATTTAGCTACCGATAGCAAATTGAAGTTCAAGCTCTCAACTAGCAAGACATTTGATATGCTCAAGTCATTGGATATTGCAATCTTACCAAGACCCTTGACCTTGCCCTTGCCATTATCACCAAATGTAATACTATCAATGCCATCATTGGTGTTGGAGTTGATTGATTTGAACATTCTAGAATCCCCGGTCATGTGTTGAGTGCACCCACTATCAAGCACCCAATGCCTTCCTCCGGCTTTGTAATTGACCTACAAAACAAATTAGTTTCTTTTAGGTACCCATACTTGTTTGGGTCCTCCAAAGTTAGTGACCAAGGATTTTGGCACCCAAATAGCCTTCTTCTTTGGGCCATCAATGGATGTGCCAACATACTTAGCCATGATACCTTTAGCACTTTTGGTAAGCATATAACATGAATCAAAGTGCATAGAGGTAGCTTTAGCAAACTTAGTTTGGTTCATGTTAAGTTTTCAATATTGGTCTACATGCCCTACTTGCTTGTATTTTGTGCAAAACCGGCCATTGCTCCTCACAAAGCTAGGCTTAGGAGTTACAAAGGCCGACTTTCCCTTTTTGGGGGTATAGCCCAAACCCTCTTTGTAATGAGAGAATCTTTGGCTACCCAAGCACTTTAGCAAGAGGGAATCTCCACCATATGCCTTACCCAAAGCATGAGTGAGTTCATTAACATCGTTTTTCAATTTTTCATTTTCAATCACTAGTGTAGCATCATCCTTTGAGCTATCACTAGTAGATGTGCAAGTGGAGGTGCTACATTGTGTCTCGGTTGGTGCAACAATGATAGGAGTGAAAATGATTCATCTAGAATATCACAAGTTACTCCAATGCTACATGAAGCAACAACCTTATCCTTGTTTTGATCAAGGAGAGAGGAGTGAGCCTTTTCGAGCTTGTGGTGAGTCCACTCAAGCTTTTCATGGGCTTCCATTAGCCTCTCATGAGAGCCATTTAGCTCATCAAAGGATTGTTTAATAGCTTTAAGCTTCTTGTTCAATTCTTTGCACTCCTTCCTCTTTTTCTCAAAGCAATCATAAGTTTGTTTCATCATATCAACAAGTTCCTCCTTGGAGTACTCCTCCTCATCATCACTACTATCATCATCACTATCACTATCACTATCATGAGATTGTACCTTAGTTGGATTAGCCATGAAGCATGATGGAGTGTCGAAGATGGATGGCTTGTTGTTGATAGCAATGCTTGCCAAAGCCTTCTTCTTGGCCTTCTTCCTCTCATCATCACTAGAGTCATCATTGGTCGTATCACTATCATCCCAAAGTCAACCACATAGGATTCACCCTTCTTCTTCTCAGTGGAGGATAACTTATTCTCCTTCTTGTCATGCTTGCTCTTCTTCTCATCATCATCACTATGATTAGGACAATCCACAATCATGTGACCGGTGCTCTTGCACTTGTAGCATCTCTTCTCATATTCCTTGCCCTTGAAGTTGTCTCTTCTCTTTCTAGCACCATATCCCTTCTTCATGAACTTGCCAAACTTGCACACAAAGGGGGCCATCATTTCATCATCATCATCGCTAGCTTCGTCATCATCACTTGACTCTTGCTTCTTTGCTTTGCCCTTGCTCTTGGATGAAGAAGCCTTGAATGCTAAGCTCTTCTTTTCTTTCTTTTCTTCCTTAACCTCTTCTTCTTCACTTTACTCATTGTATTGCTCTTGGGTCATGATCTCACCAGGGACTTCATTGGGAGTGATCTTGTCCAAACCGTCTCTCCTAATTATTTGCCTCAAGGTTTTGTATTTCTTGGGCAAACAACCAAGAAACTGGTTTGAGAAGTCTTCATTCCTGATCTTCTCACCCAAGCTCTTGAGATCATTGATGATCACTTGGAGCCTATGGAACATCTCCGAGATGGACTCATCATCCTTCATCTTGAAATGAGATAGGTTGTCCTTGAGCATGTACAACTTGGCATTCTTTACCATTGAAGTGCCTTCATAAGTATCTTCTAGTCTCTTCCACACTTCATTTGCTTTCTCAAGATCTTTGATTTGCTCAAACACCTTAGAATCAATGCCATTGTAGATGACATTGAGTGCCATGGTGTTGCATTGCCGGTTCTCTTGCTCTCTAGGTGTGGGGGCGGCTTCATCAAGAATGACAAAGTCACTTTTGGTCACACTCCACACCTTCTCATGTATTGAGCCTAGATGCATCTTCATCCTCCTCTTCCAATAATCAAATGAAGTGTCATCAAACATTGGTGGTTTGCCTCCCACATGGTTGAATGATATTTGAGCCATCTCTTAACACCAAAGGTTGTTAAGCCTTGATAATATGGTGACCACGACTCTGATACCACTTGAAAGATCCTAGATGGCTAGAGGGGGGTGAATAGCCTAATAAAAATTCTACAAATCACTAGAGCAAAGGTTAGATAACACTTAAGCAAAGCTTTTTGCTCTAGCTCTACTTGGGGTGCAAAGCTACCTATCCAATGCAATTCTAGTTAACTAAGTGCTTGTCAATCAATAGCAAGAACCTAAAGCACTTAGCACAAGCTAGCAAGAACAACTACTACAGAAGCTAACTAGCAAGCTAACTAGACAAGATATGAAAGACTAAATACAAGAGAGGAGGTGATTGCTATAAGGATGCCTTGTGATGTATTGATGTTAATAGGATGAACCAATCACAATGAATACCCAAGAGTAGCCGGGAGACAAGAATACAATCGATTTTTCTCCTGAGGTTCACTTGGTTGCCACCAAGCTAGTCGCCGTTGTGTAGACTACTCAAATGGTGTTACGGTGGCTAATTGGCAATTCACAAGCCAAGCCCACTACACGGGCACCACAAGAAACCACTCAAATGAGAGTAAGTCAATGACATGAGTAATCCACTAGAGTTACCCTTTGGCGCTCTGCCGATGTGGGTACAAGCCCTCTCACAATCACCGAAGTCGGTCGCAAACAATCACCAATTACGCCGAAGCTTCTCCACAATCGCCAAGCCGTCTAGGTGTTGGCAAACACCAAGAATAACAAGAAATCTCATGGCGACGACGATGACCAAGTGCCACTAAGATCCAATGCAATGATCAACACACTTGGATCACTCAAACTCTCGCAAATATGCAACAAGAGTGAAGAGAGTGAGTTTGGGGCTATCTCAAGCAAGCACAAGTATGTCAAATGAATGGGAGGTGCAAAAGAGAGCCCTAGGAGCCGGCAAAGCCACTTAAATAGCAACCACCACCGAGCTAGCCATTTTGCCCCTTTCCACAGCTTCCTGCGTCGGTCCGGACGCTGTTTGCATGGGGGTTCCGGACCAACATGCATGCGTCCGGATAAATACATCCAGAGGAGTACAGAGAGTGCTGAGCTCCGGACCCGCGACCGGAGTCAGCGTCCAGACGCTGATCTGCGTCCGGACCTCCTGTCCAGAGAGGCTGAGGCCTAGGGTATGCCTCTGGTCGCATGACCAATGGTCCGGACAACCTTTTGCCTGCGTCCGGAGTGCTTCTGAGTGCCAATCCGAGCCATCACTTCTTCTCCAAGTCTTCAAGTGCTAACACCATGTCTTCAAAACACTTAAGCCCTGTGTTAGCCTTTTACAATATAGTTCATGGATTTTTACTTTAGTTCTTTGTGTCACTTAGGTTCATTTTATATGGATGCAATGCAAACCTAGTGGCACATGATAACCGCAATCAAAACAAGTTTTCCCTTCTTAATAGTACGGCTATCTATCCTAAATGTGATCACACTCTCTATAGTGTCTTGATCACTAAACCAAAAATGGCCCTATAGATATACCTTTGCCTTGAGTCCATTTTTGTTTTTCTCTTTGTTCTTTTCCTTAGTCCATGGAGCACTTGATTCATCATGATCATCCATCTAGCTCCATGTACCAAGGTGAACCACCCTATCTTGATCATACACTTAGTTCAAGGGTTAGTCCATAGGTTTCATCAATTAACCAAAACCAAACAAGGTCTTTCACCTGCAAGGATGGAAAACCAAATCCTTCTCAAACTTTAGCTTTGGCAATCCTTGGATAAGGTCCATTGAGCTAAGCCTTGCAAGAAAATCAAAACTCAAATGTCCCAATTGTCTATGCCACTTCCAAAGCTCGGAAGAAAAACTGACATGAAGACAACGAGGAGGTCTGGAAGAGATAGTAAAATCCGCACGAAAAACCTTCGCGAAGGGTAAAATCCGGCAAACAAGCTCACCACGAGAGTCCAAATTCCGAGAGAGATTAGGCTTGAAACTCACATCAAAACCATCATCAAGGAGTTGCGAAACCGAAAGAAGGTTAAAATGCAAATTCGCAACCAAAGCAACATCCTTGAGAACAAAAGACGAATTGACTCGGATGGACCCCCGGGAGACAACCTTACCTTTTCTCTTGTCCCCGAATGTGATATACTCGGTGTGGTGCACGGGGTCGAGGCTGGAGAACCACTTGGCACTTCCAGTCATATGGCGTGAGCATCCGGAATCCACAAGCCAAGTCTCCTCCAGTCCTCCTTCCTACATCAATAAAAGGACATAGGGTGAGCAAACGGTGCAACACTGGGGTTAGTAAACTGTGAAGGATACCAGTGTTGTCCCATTTGCCCAAAGGATGGGTTAGGAGAAAAACCAAACATCTCCTGTCCCATGGGGGAATAGCGATCACCACGATGGGGAAAACGTGGTCCGCTAGCGAAGGGTGGAGTAAAGCCACTGCCACAAGACCCGTAGTCATATGGGTCACTACTGGTACCCCGCCAGGCACAACCACCACGTGGTCTCGCTTCCTGAGGCCTAGCACCTTGAGGCATTGTACCTGTACGCCTAGAAGTGCGCCTCTGAACTTCCGGTTTATGCAACCCAACTCGTGGGTGGTACATGTCCCGGTTGTTCAACTCAACCTGCCTCCGATCATCTCTCTTCCTCCTAAAGCAAAACTCAGCGAAATGCCCATCCCGCTCACAATACTCACAATGGTACCTCACCACACTCTTGGTAGGCACTCTCTTGTTGGGTTGGGTGGCTCTATCTTTCTTAGGAAGGGGATCACTAGAGATATCTGGCAGGGTGTCAAGTGGGTTGCGAAGGTGGTTCGGTTTTGCAATCCACACTTGCTTCTGTGGAGTGGTTTTGGGTGGCTCTTCAAACACACCATCTCTCACAGGAAACTCAAAGGGGTTGGTAGGCTTAGGTGGAGTGATCTTGGTAAGCTTGGGAGTTGTGGTGGGTTTCTCATTCTTGCTCAAACCACTGCACTCACCGATCTTACCGAACATGCTATCGTCCTTCTCACCTATAGGAAAGCCTACTCCCGTGCTACTAGCCCTTTTGCATTGGCTAAGCAACATCCCCAACTACGGCTCTCGGCAAGACACCCAGCTCAAGATGGACCGAAGGTATGTGTTTTCTTCCTCGATATGCATCTTGTCGTGTCTGCACGACGCGATCTCAAGCTTCAAATCCTCAAAGCATTCTGACTCTCTAGTGCTATCTGAGCTGACCTTCTCTAACACAGCAATCCTAGCATCTTTCTGTGCCAGCTCAGAATGCAAGCCTAAGCAAGACTTGCCCGCACCAAGTAAGCTAGGCCTAGCCTTCAACTCACTGACCTCCTCAAGTAGAGTTCCCTACTTGTCCTAGAGAGTGACAAGATCAGACATGTGAATGGCGCAAGCATCACACTCTACCTCCTCGGTAACCACCACATACGCCTTAGCAAAATCTAGCTCATGAAGTGCGCTAAGGTACTTTGCCTTAAAGTCGTTCCTCTCGCAAGCATCAAGCTTGAGCAACGCATCTTGACTCATAAAGGTGTCGTTTAGAGACTCAATCTCGAGAGAGAGGGATTCGACGGTGGGTGATACCTCGGGTGTGTCGGAGTTGTAGTCGTAGTTGGGGCCATCCTTGCACTTGCTGACCTTGCCCTCTTCAATCGCCATGGTGCAAAAGCCACCATGCTTGGCATCGGCGTAGAAGCATAGGCTATCGAGCTTGTCCTCAACCTTTCCCTTTGACTCATCATCGCTTGAAGAAGCACCTCCGTCGGGGGAGGCATCGATGTCGCTGAGGGAGGCGAGGAAGGCTCGGTGCTTGGCCTTCACCTTGTCGATCACCTTCTTGGAGGACCTTCGGTGGTAGCCACCCTTGGGCTTATGCTTGTCCTCGAAGTGGTGCTCGCACTTGTCCTTGCGCTTGGTGAAGTCACCCGTAGCTTTCTTGGGGCAGTTTTCCATGAAGTGATCCTCATCACCGCAACGGTAGCACCCCTTGGCTGAGCCACCACACCAAAGGTTCAAACGGTTGTTGTGAAACCGTGAGAACTTGGTGATGACCAAAGCCAGCTCATCATCTCCAAGAGCCTCCACATGATCCTCTGTTAGAGAAATCAAAGACAAAGCAAACAAAGAGTGTGAAGGGTTAGAGGAGGAGGAAGACGAACCGCCGGGGCCAGAAACCAACGCCATAGAGGGTTTCGACGGGTTTTCAAGCTTGGCTCGGGTCTGGTAGTCAATCTCTGAGGACTTGACCTTGCTGAACAGCTCGTCCACGGTCAGGGCATCATAGCCCGGTGACTCCTGAATGGCAGCCACCTTCATCTCCCACACCTTTCGATCAAGAGCATGCAAAAGCTTGATAGCCATCTCATGATCATCATAAGGCATGTTGGCTCGATTAGCACGCATCTTGTTGACGATAGATTGGAAGCGAGTGAACATCCCATCAACAGATTTGCCAGCCAACTGAGAAAAGTTCTCGTACTCTCTACGGTATGTGTCGAAGAGTCTAGACTTGATCTGAGTGTTACCCTCATGATATCGCACAATTTTTTGCCAGATCTCCCGTGTCGTAGTGAGACTTGAAACTCGCTCAAACTCAGGAAGAGACAAACTCGAGAAGAGAATGTTACGGGCTCTTGCGTTTGACGCATGTTGCGTGATTTGCAGCTCATTAATCCGAGCGCCAAGAACCACGTAGTCAGCACTCTCACAAATCTCCCAATACTTCGTATCAAGCCCTTGGAGGTAAGCGGACATGCGCACCTTCGAATAGACGAAGTTTGTTCCATCGAAGAACGGAGGTTTGCTAGTACTTCGCTCCATGTCGCCTTCGCGGATCAAGAACTGTGTAAGGTGGATTGATCCTTAATTGGCTCTGATACCAATTGAAGGACCGAGAACGGCGACCAGAGGGGGGGGTGAATGCGAGCCTCAAATTTCTCTCGAAATATTCGGGCCACTCTTCCCAAAAACCAACCCCAGTTGATGGGCCACTCTTCCCAGTTGATGTGTGCTCTCGAAATATTCAGGAGAAAATGAGCAAATGAAAGCTCACCGGCAGTGGAGGAAATCTCACCGAAAACCCCCAAGATTGAGTTCTCAACCCCTATGAGAAAGAGGCAAAAACCCAAGCAAAACAGTCAAACAGACATGCGTTGGACGCTGGATAGCAGGGCGACGGACACTGGAAGACAGCGCGAGTGTCCGTCCGTCGGCCTTCAAGAGAGCCTTGCAGAGGAGAAGCAGAAGATAGAGCGTCGGACGTTGGGGGACGGACGCTTGGGTGAGCGTCCGTCGGGCTTACAGTGAGCACTGTAAAACCACACAAAATAGCAAAGCGACGGACGCAGGGTGACGGACAATGGACAGCGTCCGGCGCCAAACTCACACACATGCAGACGATCGCGATGAACGCTGACGTCAGCACGTCTTTGCGTCCGACGCCCCGACGGACCGTCCGACGCCAAGGCTCAGAGCGTCCAACGCCCTCGAGCAGAGCGCAGAAATGCGAAAAGTGTTTTTCTCTTCGCCAAATCTTTCCAAAACCGAACCAAATGGTAACCAACTACATACAAACATTGTAGGCATGATCCTAGTGCAGTTGGGGAGCTATCCCGAAGAAATCATCGCTCAATTTGGGTCAGTTAATCAGGCACAAAAGGATTTCGGGAGAAAACCCCAAAACGAAGAAAACCGCAAAGAAATCACCCGATCTATGTACTCGAGAGGTTTCAGGATGGATCCTTCGGTGCAAATATGCTCCTCTCGAATACGAACAACTTGGTTCAAACGGATTTGCAAGAGCTACTCCCTACAAAGAGAAATCATCTCGGGAAAAGAGGGAGCAAAAGCAAAGCACGAGGAATACAAGCAAAACGGGGACACGATCACGAAAGCGAAGCCACCATGGCTTACGGAGGTTACGGCCTCCGATTTCTCGAAAGAAAAACCATGTTCTTACAAAGGTTGGTGGAAACAACCTAGGGATCTCATGAACTAGAGAGAGGGTAGAGAGAGAGTTGGGGCTAATGATTAGGGTTCAAGAGATAGGATGAGGGATACCCCTTCACCCCTACTTATCGGGCTTTGGCTATTTCCCAAAGACACCCCTAGATACATTGAGTGAACTACCTAGCCTAAGCATTGCACTCCAAGCTCCGGAAAATATCTTCCGCATTTTGAATGGACGGCCCTGCTTCCTGCCAGGAGTTGTGGTCGCCTCGACGCAACCTCCAGGATTCCGCCATGTGCCATCCCCCCTTCTTCGGAAGCTCCACCTAGGTTTTGAGGCCCAAACCCAGGAAACCCGCCACCGGTAGCTTTGGGCTCAACTACCGAACCCCAAGTTTTGCGGCCCAAACTCGGAAACCAACGCGGATGGTTTTGAGGCCCAAACCACCAAACCACTCGATGCGAGCCACCTTGTCCTCGCCTGGTCAGACTCCAAGTCCCCTGAGCTGCTGCTCGACTCGCATGTCCACCGTCTTGACTCGGTCGAATCGGTCTACCTCCATGTCTTGTCCCACTCGCCGGTGTCAGGCAGTAGCCACCACAGCTAATCCACCAGCACCCATGGTCCCTCAGTCTGAGCCTCTCTTCCACCCTTCATCCCTGTCAGTCCATCGGCACGGCAAGCCTCTACTCGACCTTCTCCACGCCATTGACCACTCTCACTAGGCATAGCACCTGCACACCACAAGCCGATAGACAGGCACACACTTGCTTTCACAAGGATTAGAAGTAAGCCACTCAAACTGAACCGCTCAAGTGTTGGGCAATCACTCATCACAAAACTGAACTACATGGGTACTTATCCACCATGTGTTCGCACGACTTGATCGGAAGTCCACTTTTGGGACTTGCCAGTTTCTCGGGTCCTCTTTGGTTTCTTGGTCTTCTCGCAAACAATCTAGTGTGGCACAGTCGACGTGTGAAGCTGAGTACGTTGCCGCGGCTAGTTGTTGCTCTCAGTTGATTTGGATGATATCCACTTTGAGAGATTTTGGTCTTGAGCATACTAAGGTGTCTCTGCTTTGTAATAGCACGAGTGAAATTAGGGTGGCTAAAAATCTCGTTCTTCATTCAAAGATGAACCACATTGAGGTCCGCTTTCACTTCTTACGAGATCATTATGAGAAGGGCGACATTGACCTCCGACATGTCGAGACCCAAAACCAGCTTGCAGATATTCTCACAAAATCGTTGGATCAAGCTACGTTTTCGCGCCTTCGGGGTGAGTTGGGTGTTTGCTTCCCTTTTTTAGTTGAGGGAAGCTCTCTTTGTGTATCATAGTTCTTTTTGGTTCTTTTTGTCTTTTCTTTGACTTTATTTCTTTTGGTGTATTTTAGTGTTAATTGGTGTCATAGCATTGTGGATCTCATTTGCATTTGTGACATAGTTCATTTTAAGCTTCATAGTTATAGCCGATATAATGAATCTATGCTTTGTTTGAGGTGCTTTATGTGTCTATGGTGTTGCCTAACTTAGACTCTCTTTGATCTCATGATATGCAATAGAGCTAAGTTAGAAAAGCTTTAAAACTGAATTTAATTCCCCATGTCACCTCTGAAATGGCACTAGCATGTGTAGGCTTTTGAAGATCCTTCTTGGCTGCCTTGCATATAGCATGTAACTATGGCTCTTCATTGCTTCATTCACTACCTTTGAGCACCATGATTAATATCTAAAATGAAATTTCTCTCTGTTTTGTGAATTGGAAAGATCGAGTTGGGTCTGCATTGTGAGCACTTCACCGTGTGTTCGAGAATGCTTCCCATATGGGTTGATACTTGAGCGGTGTTGTGTATGACCAAAACCGGTGTGTCAAGTCCTTTGACTTCGCCCGGTTGGTAAGCAGTGGCATCACCTTGCTTACAACCACTCGCATACAACTTGTAATGTGCCTAAAACTGAAATTGTCTGCAAAACTCTAAATTTGAAAAATTCATTCAGTTGGGACATTGGCTTGTTGTATGAACTTTGCTAGGGATAGCTTTACTTGCTATACATGAGATTGCTTTGACATAGATCCTATCTTGTTTGCCATGTCTAGTTGTCTCTTGGAGGTGATACCCATTCCTTGCTCTCACATGTAATGCTCTCTAAAATAGCTTCTAAAGTGATCTTAAGCTCAACTTGAGTCTTTGTTGGGCACGTAGAGTTTTTCCTATTCTCACAGGATCACATCACTTAGAGCATCTATTCATTGTCTTAGCTCTAAGTATGAAGCTTTTGCACTCATTTTGCATTTCATGGCATTTGTGGCTATCCCTTTGAGATTAGAGCTTTGATGAGCTGCATGTGTCACCAAGGGGGAGAAATGTGCATTTCAATCATATTTAACCAAGAGGGAGAAAATGGTGCATTTTCATACTTGCATTAGTCAAGGGGGAGAAATTGGAATTTGTGGCCTTTTGAGCTTTGGTCCTTCAATTGGTATCTCTTTGCATACTTGGCTCTTTTCACCCTCCTTGGTATCTTGAGTGTGCATGCTCCCAGGGGGAGCTTCTGCTAGATGTGTTGAGCCTTTGCCTCTTCTGGAGGGTCTAGCTTGCTTTGTTGGCTTCGACAAGTTTCGAGAGCTTCCTGAGCTTTAAGGTGGTTTAATTGGTTTCTTTGAGCTTCTCATGGCATTTCAATTGGTATCTTTTGACCTCCCTTAGTATTTCAATTGGTGTTCTGAGCTTTGAGAACTGTGATTGGTATCTTGGACTTGCTAGCGGTGTTGAGCCCGTTTTCTGCCTCTTCTTGAGGGCTAGCTTTGTTTTGCTTGGTTGCGTTGAGTCGTTGCCCATGTCTTTGGGAACCAAGTTTTGGATTCGCTTTGGGAACCAAGTTCGGTAGTTGAGCCCAAAGCTACCGGTGGCGGGTTTCCTGGGCTTGGGCCTCAAAACCTAAGCGGAGCTTTCCGAGGAAGCGGGGATGCCACATGGCGGAATCCTAGAGGTTGCGTCGAGGCGACGACAACTCCCGGCAGGAAGCGGGGTCGTCCATTTAAAATGCGGGAGATATTTTCCAGAGCTTGGACTGCAATGCTTAGGCTAGGTAGTTCACTCAATGTATCTAGGGGGTCTTTTGGAATAGCCAAAGCCCAATAAGTAGGGGGTGAAGGGGTATCCCTAATCCCATCTCTTGAACCCTAATCATTTGCCCCAACTCTCTCTCTCTCTCTACCCTCTCTAGTTCATGAGGTCCCTAGATTGGTCTCTCCAACCTTTGTAAGGATTTGCACTTTGTTTTTGGTGGGAATCGGAGGCCTTACCCTCCGTAGGCCATGGCTCCTTTGACTTCATGATTGTGTCCCCGTTTGGCTTCTGTTCTTAGCTTTTGTGGTTTTGCTCTTTGATTCCCGTCACTCGATCTCCCTCCTTGCTGCGTGTTTTGGAATTCCATTTGAAGTGAAAGTTGCTGCTAGCCCTTGTGATCAAATCCCCCGAAGGAATCGGGCTAGGATGGGGTGAGCAAGGAGATCGGTGTGTTTGCGTTTCGGTTCGTGTTCCACTCCGTTTTTGTTCGTTCTTATTTGATTCACGAACTTGTGAGGGAAAGATGGACTAGATCCTCCAAGAGTAGAGTCACATCTACCTCAGAAACCTCCCCACAAAGTTTGGTTTCGATCGGAGTTGAAATGAACAAGTTCCAGCATTTTTCGTGTGATCCGCGCAGTTTTCGGGGGCGTCGGACGCTCCCAACGGACGCTGAAATTCACCCTGGGGCTGTTTCGGGCTGTTTTTTGAGCGTCGGATGCTGGCGCCGGACTCGCGTCCGTCGGCCTTCTAGCAAGGTTTTCAGGATTTTCTTCGCAACTGTTTTGGCCGTTTCTCCCTCGTTCAGACTCCGAATTGAGTTCCGTTTGTTGCCTTTGTTTCATAATCACACAGGGAACTTGATGAAGCACTTGCGAGACCACTTCTCATAAGTATTTTTGGGTGACCTCTCTACTCTTCTCTCTAGGGTTTGAGAGCCACACTATCAGTGTCTTGGTTTGAGTTTTTGGTTTCCGGAAGATCCACTGTACCTCTTGGTCATCACCAAAGGTATCCACCCTCTCTAGGGACGTGATCTCGATGGTAGAGTAAGCTTGCTTGTTGAGGTTGTTTTTGGGAAGAGTGGCCCGAATATTTGGAGAGAAATTGGAGGCTCCCATTCACCCCCCCCCCTTTGGTCGCCATTCTCGGTCTTTCAACGCCATTTACCACTGTCACTAGGCATAGTACTTGCACACCACAAGCCGATAGACAGGCACACACTTGCTTTCGCAAGGATTAGAAGTAAGCCACTCAAACTAAAACGCTAAAGTGTTGGGCAATGACTCATCACAAAACTGAACTACATGGGTACTTATCCCCCATGTGTTCGCACAGTGTATGCAGGAAGAACTCTTAATCAGACACTAAAAGTATGTGATATCTATACTATAATTGAAATCTTCTTTTTAGAGTGGGAAGCCTGATCTCACCTCTGACCTGCTTCCCACTCTTCCACGCAACCGCCTCACCCTCCTACACCGTCTCGTGTGATCCCTCTCAGATGGAAAGAACATCCTCCCGCGATTGTAGATAGAAACAACGCATGTGTGATCTATCCCTCATTCCCTCCCGCAATCACCGCTTGCCTACACCAACGCTGCTGCGTGCTGCCTCCCTCCCGCAATCACTGCCCGCACGAAACATGCAATTGCAAACCTTCCTCCTCTCCAACGCTGCTGCTTGCCTAGACCTCCTTGCCTCTTGCCTCTAGCTGTTTGTGCTAGCGTCGTCGAGTTCGCCGTTTGCGCCAGCACCGTCGTCCTTGCCCCGCGCTCACCAATCCCTGATTCGGTCGCTGAGAAGACCATTCTCCCAGGGGTCCTCCACGTACCCCATCACTATCCCCAGCACCGTGTCCGGGATCCCAAAGCTCAGCACCCACCTCGGGCGTTGCTACCCGCCCTCGGCCTTGCCGCCCATCGTGCCAGCAGAACCGGCTACCGATTGCCACCACCCGACCTGTTTCCCTCCTCGCTGGAGCACGCGGAATTAGGAATTAGGAGCACGCGTCGGTAATTATAGCTTTGTAGCAGGAATTAGGAATCTGGAGCACACGGTGACAGAGCTGGAGCACGCAACGGCGGATGTGAAGCTGAGGGGGCCGGTTTGCAGGACGGCGAGGAGGAGGAAGAAGACGTAACGGACGAACCCGGTCGCTCGATCTTGACGGGACCTGGACCTCCACGGCTGGCTCCGGCGGCCGGCTCCCTGCTGATGAACCTGCGGGACAGCAGCACCACCAGGCAGACGACCGCTGTGAGAAGCGGGGGCAGCCGCAATACTGCGGCGCGCGCTGGCTCCGGAAGCAGCTGCAGGGCGGTGGGCGACATGGCTGGCTCTACCTCTGTGCGCGTTTGCTGCACCAACCACTGAGGCGAGGTACGCGAGCGAGTGAAGAAGCAGGGGCACCAGCAGCTCGAGACAACCCAACCAACCAGAAATCCCGCAGTCAAGGTTGGTCAACAAGGTCTCTATGTCTCAAAGGGTAAGATGGACAAATTTCCTGCACGGCCCCACTTGTTAGGTCTCTCAAACCGTCAAAACTAAACGGAATGTCGATGGAATGGCTTAGGGGGCAAAGAAATAAAATGTCATGGCATAAGTCCGAAATTTTTAATGACCTATAGGAAAATGTCATCTTTTTTAATGGTGCACATAGAAAAGTCTCTTCATATTATAACTAGTCTGGTAGAGCTCAAGTCATGTGCATTTAGTAGTTTAGATTTATGGTTTCATGTCCTGGCTATATTTATTAATTGTGCCTTAACTCCATAATTGAATTTATATACTAACAGAGGAGGCGTATTTATAGAGGGTGCATTCACTTGTGGAATTAATCCTTAGTTTCTTAAGGATGTTGATTGATGAGTGACGACGACCGATATTGTGGCCACATGGAATTGATCCTTAGTTTCCATTTGAAACAACTCAAGGATGTTTAATTGATGACACTAGTACAGAACCGGCTTTTAACCTCGGTCTATAAGGGCCTTTAGCCCTGGTGCCTGAACCGAGGCTAAGGATTCGGGACTAAATGTCCCCCCTTTAGCCCCGGTTCGCACAACCAGGTGGCGCAGGCAGGCCACTCGTGGCAGCACCCTTTAGCCCCGGTTGGTATTACCAACCGGGGCTAAAGACCCTTTTTTTATGATTTTGGTATTTCTTATTTTGGTTTTCCAATTAGATTAGGTATTCAAATGTGTGTATTCTATGATTCTAATACATGTATTCGCTGCTAATACATGTATTCACGCACTTATAAGTTAGTTTCAAGCATTAAACACAAATAAACTATGAAACTCTATAAGTATAATATATATATGCACATAAAATTTACATCATTATCCATTGTTACTTGACTTAATACACAAACGCTCTCACCACTTAAATATCATACAAATGTTCGTCTTGATTTGGCTTGAGTGGTTCGGCCGGGTCATAATAGTAGTCGCCTTCAGGTTTGACCACTTTTTCAAGAAAAAATCCAGCAAATGTCTCTTGAATTTCTTTGAGGCGGTCTTCTTGCATCACTTGTTGCTGCAACCATAGTGTCTTCAATTTGCATTATAAAGAAACAAGTGTTAATATACATAAGATTTAGTTAATAGCAACAAATAAATAAAATGGATGTATTATATATACATATTACATACTTTTAGTTTCTCTATAAGAGTCTTCTTGCATACATCATGAGGTACTCCAAAACGTAGTATCCACACAGATTGTTGCCTTGTGGCTAGCTTCGAATCCATTGTAAGATATGAAAAGATTACCATCGTCATCATACGCATATGTTAAAGCATGATAAGGTAACAGATTACGAGAGCTAGTAGAACTTACATGTAACATGCGAGGACCCTGTAGTGCATCTTCTAGTTCTGGACGATGTTTCGGGACGAACCAAGCCCAAACCCTGCTCAATAATTGGATCATTAGTTAATTAACTCTTGCTGTGTAGTTAAAGAGTAGGAATCCATATTTAAAGATCAAAGTTACCCCTTGATAATGTCTATCATATCTTGGTAATCTCCTGGTGGTTTTATCAATGAGTCAAAGATTATATATTGATTTCTTCTCATATCGATGACTATAAGTATCCAGTGAAAACTGCATTTGTTTATAGAGTCAACATATATATCTTTATGCTGAATTGAGTAATAAGTAAGACAAATTGTGGAAACGATAAAAACACTCACCCGAAGTTGTATGGGAAGAGTATATATTCTCTGGTCTTTTGGTTGACCAAGAACCTCCGAAGATTCCTCTTCGTTTGAGGTATCCATTATTCACGGGAAGTGTTTGGATCCGAGAATATGATTGATGGATCAATGAAACCAATTTCCGTGTCTCCCTTATGTTTGAGCATCAACATCAAGAATCTGCATATATATGTTTGAGGATAGTTAGTTACTATACATATACATATGTGCTATAGTTAGATTACTAAAAGAAATGATAATCACTTATAGACAGTAGCAGCTCATCAGAGATTTGTCTAGAGCGTCCATGTGGCATAGTTGGTGGAGCTCACTATACAGAACAAATATAAGGTCATCGCCCCGGAAGTAATGTTCTTGTCTAATTCTGACTCAAATGCAGTCGTCATCAGGGTTTTTGGTACATGCCTCCATGTACCATGAGTTTAACTTGCGCATTTGCATACCAAGATCTCTAAGGGCCGATGTGTTGTATAGACTTCTGCCACGTACATAACTTCTCTTAAACTCATCGACTACAGTGGCATTTGCGACTAGAGCATCTCCGTAAAATTGAGTCGCGGTTATATTAGCTCCTTTCAAGAAATCTTCCAATCCATCATAATTGACCATGGGGCCACTGTAGTCTTCTAGCACGCTCATGTTTGAACCATATTCATACCCAACAACTAGAGGGGCACTGATTGCTTCAATTGTTGCCCGAGCTGTGGGATACCCTTCCCTGCTCTTTTCCTCTCGGTAATTGCCTTTTCGAGAGTGCGGTCATATTCCGATATTGGAGATTTCTTCTGAGCATCAAGTAGCTTTCTCTTCTTTTCTTCCACCTCTTGCCTTAGAGCTGATTGATGTAAGTAGAACGGCTTTTTAGCTTCTTTCTTTGCTTTAGCGTCGTCTTTAAATTTCTTGAATTGTGCGGCAACATCGGCCTTTATTGAAGCCGATATTTCTTCTTCAGTCCTCTCATACGAAAGTTTCTGAGGAATCTTAACAATAACTCTCCTTGTAGCTTGCCTCTTCGTTTTTGGTTGGGCGGCCGACACCTTTGCTTTTGTGGCGTTCCTCTTCTTTGGCGATGGGGCGGCGGGAGACCTTCGTGGAGGCGATGGGGCCTGTGTCGGCGTTGGAGAACGTCGTGGAGGCGATGGGGCCAGTGTCGGCGTTGGAGAACGTCGTAGAGGCGATGGGACCGGTTTCGGAGATGGTGAGCGCCTTGGAGGTTCTGGGGAGGAAGCCGTGTCGTGCATTTCACCATCATCATCCCTCGCAACACTATGACCAGCAGGTGATGAATGGTGACTTAGGTCCCTGGGTGAGGTCCTACAGTGAAAGCAACGAGTGGGGAAAAAAGTATCGTTATTTAAGACAATACAAAAGAGATAGGTATGATTCATTTTCATTCGCACCTAGGATGAGGAGGAGCAGGCGGTGACGATACAATAGGATTTGATGCCCCAGGAATAATGATATAGCGCTTGCGCCAACAAATAAATGTCTTCTCCGCTTTTCCTAAAGTCGTCTCCTCATCACCTCCTTCAATGTCAAGCTTAACATCGCGATGACCTTTTTCACCTCTATCCACAGAGACGCGAGCATATCCAGCTGGTACTTTTGACCCATGGCATATTGGTGTCTTCGTAGCGTCGATAGGAGATACAATACTGGTAGCCACCATGATTGTGGTAGCCCCCTCTGGAATGTGCAGCTCACATGGTGTATTCGGTTCTTTGATGTCATCCATGGGGAAGCGTAGCTTTGCGTCATCACCAGGTTGAGGCACTTCCATGGAAGCACAACTCCTTTTCAAGTAAGCTGATGGGCTGATGTTGACTTGTGGTACTGATCTAGTACTTTGCATTCGGCTGATTGCTAACTCCACTTGCCTTTTGATTTCCTTGCTCATTCTCGCTTCAAGTTTCTCTTCTCGCTCTTTTGCTTGAATAGCTGCTTCGCATGCTTCACTAAGCATTTGCGACATGCTAAGTTTCATAGCTTCCTCCTCTTTCTTCTTTCTGTGGCAGCTTCTATATGTATCTTTGTCTTGAGGGAAGGCATGCTTCCACGGCACCGCGCCATGACCTCTCGTTCGCCCACCGTATTCTGCAGTCCCTAGGGCATATGTCAGCTCATCCTTATCTCTATCTGGTGACCATACTCCCCCGTACCGATATATGTTTTCTTCCCTAGTGTTCCTTTCCCACTAAGTCTCCCCTCGTGTCTTGATTCAGGAACACCAATCAGGTCAAGGTCGGGAATATAGTCAACATAGAACTCAATGACCTCCTCTGTCACGTAGCCCTTGGCGATGCTTCCTTCTGAGCGAGCACATTGGTGAACATATTTTTTCAGGACTCCTATGAACCTTTCAAAGGGGAACATGTTGTGTAGGAACACAGGACTAAGAATACTAATTGTCAGGTACAAAGGTAAGGGGTACCCTAACCTGTGATAATCTAATGCCTAAACATCCAGGCGAAATCCGACAGTCGACCAAGCAATGGAGGAAGGCCCATCAGGCGACGGCCTACCCCACCGGCAGAAAGGGCAGGCCATGGGCCAGCCCATTACCAGAGGGATGGTAGGTGGAGTGACCTTCGACCTCGATCCCCTGAATGACGGAGAAGGGGTCGAACGAATGACCCTCTGTCGCGACCCCTCGACCGACTGAAAAGGGGATCGAACGAGCGCCCCCCAACCTCGACCCCTCAGATGAAGGAGAGAGGTCGATCGAATCCCCCTCGACTCCAACCCCCCGAAGTGACGGACAGGGGGTCCAACGAACGACCGCCGAACAGGAGGCTCGATTAGCTCACCTGCTCCCATTATGGGATAAAGGGAATCCTATGATGGGGTCAGTCCCCGCCTAACGCCATGGGCACTCACTACCTCGGTCAAATCCATCAAGTCATCACCCATACCCGGATAACCCGTTGACCATACAAGTACCGCAGCCACGCCTAGAGTACGGAGCACCCCCTCGAATTTTGGGTGAGGCAGCCCTTGACCGCGTTCTCAGGAATGTGTCAGGGTCACGCAGGCCTCGATACCCCTTGATCCGGGGGCTCGACCCTCATCCCCAACTGTTACGGCATGGGCCCGTCCAATCCGTCCCGCTTCAACTGTGGGGTTCGCAAGTTCCACGCCATGCCATCCGGCGACGACCAGTCCGCCATCACCATGCCTTGGAATACCAGAAGTACAGGAGGAGCATGCTGCTACAGCGATCGATGTCTCGTCACAGACATGGCGCATGGACACGCCTCCCATACCGATACGTACCTGGCCCCTGTACTCTTAAGCCTCCCCTTGGCCTATAAAAGGGGACGCTAGGATAGTAGAGGGAGAGAGGAACAAGGGAACACGGAGAACAGGGGACAAGAACACGAGGACGAAAAGGTCAATCATCGACCCCATTCACATTCCTATACGAACTCTCACCAGAACCAAACACAACACCAACCACTCACTTGCCTGATCAACATCTCAAGCAATCAACCAATTCACCTAGAGTAGCCCTGCTAGTTCTAGGCCTCGGCTCGCTCTGAGCACCCCCGTGTAAACCAGCCTGTACTGCCCCCCTGTACGAGCACTTCGGTGCAAGATAATACAGTACCCCCTCCTCTTGTTGGACATAGGGCCTTCTTTGCCTGAACCAGGATAAACTCTGTGTTCTTCTTGGATCACATCTGGGAGAGAGAGCACGCAATATACAAATTTACTAGTTGGTGATCGACCCCCTGGGTCGAAACACCGATACTAATCTCCTTGACTAGGTGAACTAGGAGGTGTTCCATGATATTAAAGAAGGATGGAGGGAAACCCAACTAAAAGCTGACAAGGCACTGCACCACATCATTCTGTAGAGCAGCTAGTTCCATTGGACCGATTGCCTTCTGAGAAATTGCATTGAGGAATGCACATAGCTTCACAGTGGCTAGACGTAAATGTGGCCGTAGAATTCCTCTTAACACAACCGGAAGCAATTGCGTCATAAGCACGTGGCAGTCATGAGACTTTAAGTTTAGGAATTTCTTCTCTGACACATTTATTATATTCTTTATATTGGAGGAAAATCCAGATGGGACCTTGATGCTGCTGAGACATTCAAACATGCTTTCCTTCTCTTCTTTGCTAAGAGTGTAGCTAGCAGGCTTTAAATAATGGCGTCCATCTTCTGTCTTCTCTGGATGTAGGTTGTCTCGTTCTTTCATGTCTTGCAAGTCCTGTCGTTCTTCAAGTGTATCTTTGGATTTTCCATACACACCCATTGTGAACACATGGTGGATAAGTACCCATGTATGTTCAGCTTTGATGATGAGTGATCGTCCAACACATGAGTGTTTCAGTTTGAGTGGCTTACCCTAACCTCTGCTAAAGCAGAAATGTGTGCTTGTCTATCGGCTTGTGGTGTGCAGGTGCTATGCCTAGTGACAGTGGTCAATGGCGTGGAGAAGGTCGAGTAGAGGCTTGGGCCTCAAAACCTAGGCGGAGCTTCCGAGGAAGCCGGGATGGCACGTGGCGGAATCCTGGAGGTTGCGTCGAGGCGACGACAACTCCCGGCAGGAAGCGGGGCCCTCCATTCAAAATGCGGGAGATATTTTCCAGAGCTTGGACTGCCATGCTTAGGCTAGGTAGTTCCCTCAATGTATCTAGGGGGTCTTTGGGAAATAGCCAAAGCCCGATAAGTAGGGGGTGAAGGGGTATCCCTAATCCCATCTCTTGAACCCTAATCACTTGCCCCCACTCTCTCTCTCTCTCTAGTTCATGAGATCCCTAGGTTGCTTCCACCAACCTTTGTAAGAACTTGAGTTTGTCGCGAGGAATCGGAGGCCGTAACCTCCATAAGCCATGGTGGCTTCGATTTCGTGATTGTGTCCCCGTTTTGCTTGTGTTCTTCGCGTTTTGCTTTTGCTCTCTCTTTTTCCGAGATGATTTATCTTTGTTGAGAGTAGCTTTGCAAAATAGACTCGAACCAAGTTGTTAGCAGTCGTGAGGAGCTTCTTTGCACCGAAGCAATTCCACTCAAACCTCACGAGTGCATAGATCGGTCGATTTCTTTGTGGTGTTCTTCGTTTTGCTCTGTTCTCCCTCAAATCCGAGTGTTCCCGTTTATTCTCTCCAAATTGAACGATGATTTCTTCGAGATAGCTCCCCAACTGCGCTAGGATCATGCCTACAAAGTTTGGTTGCTGTTGGTGATGATTTGGTTGCGTTTTGGGAAGATTTGGCGGAGAGAAGTTCGTTTTCGCGGGGAACAGTTTTCTGTCTGTGGGCGTCGAACCACCCTGCCTGTGAGCACCGGACCAGTGTAAGTAGATCGGTGGCTCTGTTGAGGGTTTTACTCACGCGTCGGACTAGGCCCGTTAGTCTGACGGTGAGCATCGGACGAGGTGTCCGGAGGTAGGGTGCTTGCTGTGGTTTTTGCTCTGTGGCGAGTGTGTACACCAGACCACTTCCTATAGTCTGACGGTGAGCGTCGAACTAGGTGTCCAGAGCCTAGGCACTTACTGCATGTGTTTGGGGTGAGCTCCGAACTTTCCAAAGTGGGCGTCGGACTAGTCCGGTAGTGCTTCGCTGTGCACCGGACCAAAGGCACCGGACCACTTCCATTAATCCGGTGGTCTTGACAGAGTAGTCCGACGGTTGCTGTTTTCGCCAGTTTTGCCTAGGTTCTTGCCTCTTTTCCCTAGGGGTTGAGAACCTGTGTTTTGGGGTTTCCGGTGTTTTTCTTCCACTGCAGGTGAGCTCTCTTTTCTCCGTTTTAGTCTGAATCCAGCAACTGGGTTTGGTTTTTGGGAACAGTGGCCCAAAATTTCGTGAGAAATTTGAGGCTCCCATTCACCCCCCCCCCTCTGGTCACCGTTCTCGGTCCTTTAATTGGTATCAGAGCCGGTTAAGGATCAATCCACCTTACACGGTTCTTGATCCGCGAAGGCGACATGGAGCGAGGTGATGGTAAACCTCCCTACTTCGATGGAACCAACTTTGCCTATTGGAAGGTGCGCATGTCGGCTTACCTCCAAGGGCTTGAGACAAAGTTTTGGGAGATTTGTGAGAATGAGAACTATGTGGTTCTTTAGGCTCGGATCACCGACGCCCAGATTACGCAGAATGCGTCAAACGCAAGAGCCCGTAGCATTCTCTTCTCTTGTCTGTCTCTTCTAGAGTTTGAGCGGGCTTCGAGTCTCACTACAGCACGGGAGATCTGGCAAACACTCTTGAGATATCATGAGGGCAACCCTCAGATCAAGTCTAGACTCTTCGACACATACCGTAGAGAGTACGAGAACTTTGCTCAGTTGGCCGGCGAATCTATTGACGGGATGTTCACTCGCTTCCAATCTATCATCAACAAGATGTGTGCTAATCGAGCCAACTTGCCTTATGATGATCATTAGATGGCTATCAAGCTTCTGCATGCTCTTGATTGGTAGGTATGGGAGATGAAGGTGGCTGCCATTCAGGAGTCACTAGGCTATGATGCCCTGACGGTGGAAGAGTTGTTCAGCAAGCTCAAGTCCTTGGAGATTGACTACCAGACCCGGGCCAAGCTTGAGAACCCGTCGAAACCATCTATGGCGTTGGTTTCTGGCCCCGACGGTACGTCTTCTTCCTCCTCTGACCCTTCACACTCTTTGTTCGCTTTGTCTTTGATTTCTGTGACAGAGGATCAAGTGGAGGCTCTTGGAGATGATGAGATGGCTTTGGTCATCACCAAGTTCTCACGGTTTCACAACAACCGTTTGAATCGTCGGCGTGGTGGCTTAGCCAAGGGGTGCTACCGTTGCAGTGATGAGGATCACTTCATCGCAAACTGCCCCAAGAAAGTTGTGGGTGACTTCACCAACCGTAAGGAGAACCACCACTTCGAGGACAAGCACAAGTCCAAAGGTGGCTACCACTGAAGGTCCTCCAAGAAGGTGATCGACAAGGTGAAGGCCAAGCACCGAGCCTTCCTCGCCTCCCTCAGCGACATCGATGCCTCCTCCGACGGAGGTGCTTCTTCGAGCGATGATGAGTCCAAGGGAAAGGTTGAGGACAAGCTCAACGGCCTATGCTTCTATGCCGATGCTAAGCACGGTGGCTTTTGCACCATGGCAATTGAAGAAGGCAAGGTCGGCAAGCGCAAGGAAGGCCCCGATTACGACTATGACTCCGACACACCCGAGGTACCACCCACCATCGCATCCCTCTCTCTCGAGATTGAGTCTTTGAAGGACACCTTGATGAATCAGGATGCTTTGCTCAAGCGTGCCGTGTGCGAGAGGAACGATTTCAAGGCTAAGTATCTTAGCACACTGCATGAGCTAGAGTTTGCTAAGGCGTCAGTGGTGGTTACCGAGGAGGTAGAGTGTGATGCTTGTGCCATCCACATGTCTAGTCTTGTTGCTCACCAGGACAAGTATGGGACTCTACTTGAGGAGGTAAGTGAGCTGAAGGCTAGGCCTAGCTTACTTGGTGCGTGCAAGTCTTGCTTAGGTTTGCGTTCTGAGCTAGCAAAAAGAGATGCTAGGATTGCTATGCTAGAGAAGGTCAGCTTAGATAGCACTAGAGAGTCGGAACGCTTTGAGGCTTTGGAGCTTGAGATCACATCGTGCAGACATGACAAGATGCGTACCGAGGAAGAAAACACATACCTTCGGTCCATCTTGAGCTGGGTGTCTTGCCGAGAGACGCAGTTGGGGATGATGCTCAGCTAATGCAAAAGGGCTAGCAGCACGGGAGTAGGCTTTGCTATAGGTGGGAAGGACGATAGCATGTTCAGTAAGATCGGTGAGTGCAGTGGTTTGAGCAAGAATGAGAAACCCGCCACAACTCCCAAGCTTACCAAGATCACTCCACCTAAGCCTACCGAACCCTCTGAGTTTCCTATGAGAGATGGTGTGTTTGAAGAGCCACCCAAAACCACTCCACAGAAGCAAGTGTGGATTGCAAAACCGAACCATCTTCGCAACCCACTTCACACACTGCCAGACATCTCTAGTGATCCCCTTCCTAAGAAAGCTAGAGCCACCCAACCCAACAAGAGAGTGCCTTCCAAGAGTGTGGTGAGATACCATTGTGAGTATTGTGAGCGGGATGGACACTTGGCTGAGTTTTGCTTTAGCAGGAAGAGAGATGATCGGAACCAGGTTGAGTTGAACAACCGGGACATGTACCACCCACGAGTTGGGGTGCGTGAACCGGAAGTTCGGTGCGCACTACTAGGCCTAGAGGTACAATGCCTCAAGGTGCTAGGCCTCAGGTGGCGAGACCACGTGGTGGTCGTGCCCGGCGGGGTACCGGTCGTGACCCATACGACTACGGGCCTCATGGCGGTGGCTTTACTCCACCCTTCGTTAGCGGACCACGTTTTCCCTCATGGTGATCGCTATCCCTCCATGGGGTAGGAGATGTTTGGTTTTTCTGCTAACACATTCTTTGGGCAAGTGGGACAACACTGGTATCATTCACAGTTTACTAACCCCAATGTTGTCTGTTTGCGCACCCTATGTCTTTTTGAGCCCCGAGATGTTGGAGACGCTTTGATGGATCCAGATTGGGTTAATGCCATGCATGAGGAGTTAGAAAACTTTGAGCGAAACCATGTTTGGGTCTTAGTTCCTCCACCACCTAGTTGCCACCCTATAGGTACCAAATGGGTTTTCAAAAACAAACAAAGTGAGGATGGGGTGGTAGTGCGCAACAAGGCTAGGTTGGTAGCTCAAGGCTTTTGTCAAAAGGAGGGAATAGACTATGAGGAAACCTTTGCTCCCGTAGCTCGTTTAGAAGCCATTAGAATCCTTCTAGCTTTCGCGGCTTCTAAGGGTTTTAAAATTTTTCAAATGGAAGTTAAAAGTGCTTTCTTAAACGGCTACATAGAGGAGGAAGTTTATATTAAACAGCCTCCCAATTTCGAAAATCCAAAGTTTCCAAACCATGTTTTTTAACTTCACAAAGCTTTGTATGGCTTGAAACAAGCACCTAGAGCATGGTATGATAGATTGCGAACCTTTTATCTTGCTAAGGGTTTTAAAATGGGAACGGTAGATAAAAAGTTGTTTCTCCTCAAGTAAGGCAAAGACACTCTCTTTGTCCAAATATATGTGGATGATATCATCTTTGGTGGTTCTTCTCATGCTCTTGTTGCCAAGTTTGCAGATCTTATGAGCAGGGAATTTGAGATGAGCATGATGGGAGAGTTGACTTTCTTTCTTGGGTTGCAAATCAAGCAAACCCGGGAAGGTACGTTTGTGCACCAAGGCAAGTACACGAAGGATATCTTCAAGAATTTTGACATGGGCAAGGCAAAACCCCTCTCGACGCCTATGTCAACCACTACTACCTTGGATGCGGACGAGGAAGGAGAGGCGGTGGACCAGACGAGTACCGAAGCATGATCGGGTCGCTTCTGTACCTAACAGCGACCCGACCGGACATTCAGTTTGCCGTTTGCTTGTGTGCACATTTTCAGGCGTCCCCACGGACTTCGCACAAGCAAGCGGTGAAAGGCATCATGAGGTACTTGCGATTCACTCCAGAATTTAGTCTCTGGTTTTCCACCTCTTCCTCTCTTGTGCTTTGTGGTTACTCTAACGCTGATTTTGCCGGATGCCATCTTGATCTGGAACTTGCAAGAAATCTAGCGTGGCACAGTCGACGTGCGAGGCTGAGTTGTTGCTCTCAGTTGATTTGGATGATAGCCACTTTGAGAGATTTCGGTCTTGAGCTTACTAAGGTGCCTCTGCTTTGTGATAGCACGAGTGCAATTAGTGTGGCTAAAAATCCCGTGCTTCATTCGAAGACCAAGCACATTGAGGTCCGCTTTCACTTTTTGCGTGATCATTACGAGAAGGGCGACATTGACCTCCGGCATGTCGAGACCCAAAACCAGCTTGCGGATATTCTCACTAAGCCTTTGGATCAAGCTGCCTTTTCTCGCCTTCGGGGCGAGTTGGGTGTTTGCTTTCCTTTTTAGAGGTGGAAAGTTTTGTGTATCATAGTTTTTTCCGTTTCTTTTTGTCTTTTCTTTGTCCTTCTTATCTCTTGGTGTTTTCTTTGTGTTAGTTGGTGTCATTGCATTTTGCATCTTATTTGCATTTGTGACATAGTTCATTTTAAGCTTCATATCTATAGCCAATATAATGAATCTATGCTCTGTTTGAGGTTCTTTATGTTTCTATGGTGTTGCCTAACCTAGACTCTTTTTCATCTATATGATATGCAATAGAGCTAAGTTAGAAAACCTTTAAAACTGAAATTAAATTCCCCATGTCAACTCTAAAATGGCACTAGCATGTGTAGGCTTTTGAAGATCCTTCTTGGCTGCCTTGTATATAGCTTGTAACTATGGCTCTTCTTTGTTTCATTCACTACATTTGAGCACCTTGATTAATATCTAAAATGAAATTGCTCTCTGTTTTCTGAATTGGAAAGATTGAGTTGGGTCTACATTATGAGCACTTCACCGTGTGTTCGAGAATGCTTCCCATATGGATCGGTACTTGAGCGGTGTCGTGTATGACGAAAACCGGTGTGTCAAGTCCATTGACTTCGCCGATTGGTAAGTAGTGGCATCACTTTGCAGACAACCACTCCCATACAACTTAAATGTGCCTAAAACTAAAAATTGGCTGCAAAACTCTGAAATTTGGAAAATTCATTCAGTTGGGTCATTGGCTTGTTGTATAAACTTTGCTAAGGGATAGTTTTACTTGTTATACATGAGATTGCTTTGAGACAGATCCTATCTTGTTTACCATGTCTAGTTGTCTCTAGCAGGTGATACCCTTTCTCTGCTCTCACATGATATGGTCTCTAAAATAGCTTCTAAAGTGATCTTAAGCTCAACTTGAATCTTTGTTGGGCACGTAGAGCTTCTCCTATTCTCATAGGATCACATCACTTAGAGCATCTATTCATTGTCTTAGCTCTAAGTATGAAGCTTTTGCACTCATTTTGCACTTCATGGCATTTGTAGCCGGATCCTGAGTTGTTGATGTTTGATGAGCTACATGTGTCAACAAGGGGGAGAGATGTGCATTTCATTCCATTTTCAGCCATCTACTTCCAAGGGGGAGCAAATGTGCTTTTTGATCTTAATTGGTATCTTTTTGACTTGGCTCTTTTCACCCCTTCTTGGTATCTTGAGAATGCTAGTTCCCATGGGGAGCTTTTGCTAGATGTGTTGAGCCTTTGCCTCTTCTGGAGGATCTAGCTTGTTTTGTTGACTTCGACAGGTTTCGATTGCTTCTTGAGCAATAGGGGACGTAAGTGGTTTCAATTGGTATCTTTTGAGCTCCCCTAGTGTTTATTTTTGGAAGTCTAAGCTTTGAGAGATGTGATTGGTATCTTGGACTTGCTAGCGGTGTTGAGCCCGTTTCCTACCTCTTCTTGAGGGCTAGCTTTGTTTTGCCCATATGCTTTTGTTTGGCATCAGTAAGTGGCTTTGTCATGAGGTGTTTTGAAGGATGCTTTTAATTGGTATCATTTTTTGCCTCTCTTTTAATTGGTATCGTGTTTGCTTCTCTCAAGTGACCCTGTTTCGGCTTTTGTAGCTTTTTGGTCATTTGGAGAGCTTTACCTTGTGGCTCAAATCTGAAAAGCACTTGTGTTGACAATGCACTCATCAAGGGGGAGATTGTGAACACATGGTGCATAAGTACCCATGTATGTTCAGCTTTGATGATGAGTGATCGTCCAACACATGAGTGTTTCAGTTTGAGTGGCTTACCCTAACCTCTGCGAAAGCAGAAATGTGTGCTTGTCTATCGGCTTGTGGTGTGCAGTTGCTATTCCTAGTGACAGTGGTCAATGGCGTGGAGAAGGTCGAGTAGAGGCTTGCCGTGCCGATGGACTGAGAGCGGTGAAGGACGGAAGCGGGGCTCGGACTGAGGGACCATGGGCGCCGGCGGACTAGCTGTGGTGGCTAGTACTTGGCACCGGGGACTCAGGGGACTCGGAGTCCGACCGGGCGAAGACAAGGTGGCTCGCGTCGAGTGGTTTGGTGGTTTGGGCCTCAAAGCCATCCGCGTCGGTTTCCGAGTTTGGGCCGCAAAACTCGGGGTTTAGTAGTTGAGCCCAAAGCTACCGGTGGCGGGTTTCCTGGGTTTGGGCCTCAAAACCTAGGCAGAGCTTCCGAGGAAGCAGGGATGGCACGTGGCAGAATCCTGGAGGTTGCGTCGAGGCGACGACAACTCCCGGCAGGAAGTGGGGCCGTCCATTCAAAATGCGGGAGATATTTTCCGGAGCTTGGACTCCTAGGCACTTACTACATGTGTTTGGGGTGAGCTCCGGACTTCCCAAAGTGGGCGTTGGACTAGTCCGGTGGTGCTTCGCTGTGCACCGGACCAAAGGCACCGGACCACTTCCATTGGTCTGGTGGTCTTGACAGAGTAGTCCTACGGTTGCTGTTTTCGCCCGTTTTGGCTAGGTTCTTGCCTCTTTTCCCTAGGGGTTGAGAACCTGTGTATTGGGGTTTCCGGTGTTTTTCTTCCACTGCGAGTGAGCTCTCTTTTCTCTGTTTTCATCTGAATCCAGCAACTGGGTTTGTTTTTTGGGAAGAGTGGCCCGAACATTTCAAGAGAAATTTGAGGCTCCCATTCACCCCCCCTCTGGTCGCCGTTGTCGGTCCTTCAATTGGTATCAGAGCCGGTTAAGGATCAATCCACCTTACACGGTTCTTGATCTGTGAAGGTGACAAGGAGCAAGGTGCTAGTAAACCTCCCTACTTCGATGGAACCAACTTTGCCTATTGGAAGGTGCGCATGTCGGCTTACCTCCAAGGGCTTGACACAAAGTTTTGGGAGATTTGTGAGAATGAGAACTACGTGGTTCTTTAGGCTCAGATCACCGACGCCTAGATTACGCAGCATGCGTCAAACGCAAGAGCCAGTAGCATTCTCTTCTCTTGTCTGTCTCTTCTAGAGTTTGAGCGGGTTTCGAGTCTCACTACGACACGGGAGATCTGGCAAACACTCTTCAGATATCATGAGGGCAACCCTCAGATCAAGTCGAGACTCTTTGACACGTACCGTAGAGAGTACAAGAACTTTGCTCAGTTGGCCGGCGAATCTGTTGACGGGATGTTCACTCGCTTCCAATCTATCGTCAACAAGATGCGTGCTAATCGATCCAACTTGCCTTATGATGATCATGAGATGGCTATCAAGCTTTTGCATGCTCTTGATCGGAAGGTATGGGAGATGAAGGTGGCTGCCATTCAAGAGTCACCGGGCTATGATGCCCTGACCGTGGACGAGTTGTTCAGCAAGCTCAAGTCCTCGGAGATTGACTACCAGACCCGGGCCATGCTTGAGAACCCGTCGAAACCATCTATGGCCAAGCTTGAGAACCCGTCGAAACCATCTATGGCGTTGAGCACCCAGCAACTAGGTTTTGTTTTTGGGAAGAGTGGCCCGAACATTTCGAGAGAAATTTGAGGCTCCCATTCACACACCCCCTCTGGTTGCCGTTCTCGGTCCTTCACCCATGAATCCTAGTAGGTTCACACAAACATTCTTTGTCAAGTGCATCACGTCGATCGCGTGGCGGACCTCTAGGACAAGCCAATAGGGTAGCTCCCAAAATATGGACTTCTTCTTCCACATGGGTGCGCGTCCATTAGTATCTTTTGGAACTGGTACGGCCCCTTCTCCCTTTCCAAAGACTACTTGCACAGCCTTGACCATATCAAGTACCTCCTCTCCAGTTTAGTTGTCAGGCTTGGTTCGTTTCGCTTCTTCTTTACAATGCTTTCCTTTTTTTCTAGCTTGGTGACTCTTTCGACATTTTTTCAGATATACACAGTCAAGGTCATCAAAACAGTGTGTGCATGCATTATATCCCTTGTTTGTATGTCCTGAAAGATTACTTAGGGCAGGCCAATCATTGATTGTTACGTACAGCAATGCTCGCAGGTCGGAGTGTTCCTGTTTGTACTCATCCCATATATGCACACCTGGTTTGCTCAATAAAAGCAGGAGTTCGTCAACTAAGGGCCTCAGGAAGAAATCGATGTTGTTGTCAGGTTGCTTCGGGCCTTGGATCAACGCCGGCATCATAATGAACTTTCGCTTCATGCATAACCATGGTGGAAGGTTGTAGATACATAGAGTAACAGGCCAAGTGCTATGACTACTGCTCTGCTCCCCAAAAGGATTCATACCATCCGTGCTCAAACCGAACCTTAAGTTTCTTGCGTCTTCAGCAAACTCCGGGAATTCTCTGTCAATTGCTCTCCACTGGGACCCATCAGCAGGGTGTCTCAACATGTTGTCTTCCTTACGGTCTTCTTTGTGCCATCGCAACAACTTTGCATGGTCCTTGTTTCTGAACAGACGTTTCCGGCGTGGTATTATAGGAGCATACTACATAACTTTGGTAGGAATTTTCTTCCTAGGACATTCTTCGCCTTCAACATTGCCAGGGTCATCTCGCCTGATCTTATACCGCGAAGCTTTACATACGGGGCATTCATCCAAATTCTCGTAGTCCTCGCCACGGTACAAGATGCAGTCATTAGGACATGCATGTATCTTCAGGATTTCTAATCCCAGAGGGCACATGACCTGTTTTTCTTCGTACGTAGTGGCAGGCAATTCGTTAGGCTTTAGAAGCATCTTTTTATTAATCTTGAGTAATTACCCAAATGCCTTGTTGGATATGTCATTTTTTGTCTTCCATTGTAGCAACTCCAGTGTTGTACCCAACTTATTTTGCCAATCTTCGGCGCTCGGGTATAGTAGTTTCTTGTGATCCTCTAGCATGCGGTCAAACTTAGCTTTCTCTTTTTCACTTTCACAATCTCTTTGTGCATCACGAATGACTACACCAAGACCATCATCTTCAGAGAGTGTGTCCTCTGCCCCTGCCCCTGCCTCTTCTTCTTCTGCTTCCACCATTGCAGTATCATTGAAGTCACCATATTGAGCAATAATGTCGTCAGGGTCCAATTGCTCTTCTTCATCTTCTTCTATCATAATTCCGGTTTCTCCATGCTTGGTCCAACAAATATAGTTTCACATGAAACCCGACTTCAACAAGTGTGAGTGAACAGTCCTTGAGCTAGAATATTCCTTCAAATTCTTGCACAAGGTGCATGGACAACACATGAAATTAGCATCCCGGTTGTTTGCCTCAGCAGCTCTTAAGAAATCATGCACGTCATCAAAGAACTCTTTGGAGCGGCGATCAACATTGTACATCCAATCGCGTGTCATCGTCTACATTATATGACCCAAAACATAATTAAATTCTCATTTTGGTCAAAAAAAGAAATTATAAAATACCGAACGAAAGGTCGTCTGCATTAAAATAACATGATCGAGATGGAATACCATCATGTGTCATTTCCAAGTCATACAAATACTAATGTATTCTCTATGAAAGCCTCGACATAGCGTATGCTAAGACCACTAGCACTATACACAGAAAACCTAAAATGCACTTCAGTAGCATAATGATCTCCCGACCAATCCCAACTAAAGCAGACAAATCATCATTCGTCTGCTCAGCATCGACAGACTTCTTAAGCTGGCTCACTGCCTCATCAGCCTTCGTAGCCTTCGCGACGTGTGTAACATACTCTTCCTCCCAGTACCAGCCGCGACATCCAGTGCCGTCCCGCTGAAAATAGAAATAAAAAGCAACACTTTAAGCAAAATCATCAGGAAATATAGGTACAAATTAACCATGCATAACCATCAAATGTGACAGAATATATAACTCACATTGCGATCTGAACACTTATAGAAGATCTAACCGTTGTTGGGACCCACCTTCCCTACTCAGTAATCTTTCACAGTCATTTGCATACACTTGTCACAGGTAATGAGAGGGAGGTCTGGCCTTAGTCGCTTTGGAACCGGATCAGAGGCCGAGTATCCCAAAGCAGTTGTCATCTACTCTCTATACTAATTTTTCAAACTAGATATTATAAATTCCTTATATTCTAAACAAAGAAAATAAAACAACTAAAATTTACATTTCTCTAAAATCATCAAATGTGCCATGTATACAACTAAAATATTCTATGTAGCTACCTTATTCATTGAAATATATAATTATTTTGAGCTCAAGTGGCATATATATAAATTAAGAACAATCCACCATAAATTCATCATTTAATAATATCCTAAGAATCTATATTTCTCAAACTAAGCTAAACTAATCTTGAAATGTGGAATATATAATACCCTAGAAATGAAAGGTGTATACTTAGAATACTAGTTTTAGTTGTCTTGTTCAAACTATTCAAACAATGTCAAGTGAATGAAGCTTAAAATGGCAAAAAGAGTAATAATCATAAAGAAAAATCACATATAGACCAGCTCTATGGAGGCGTAGAAGTGAGAGGTTGAAGATAGTAACCTTTCAACGAGTCGATGGAGGCGTAGAAGTGATCAAATGAAGTAATGGCAGAAGAGGAGATGAAGAAGACACCAAGAACAAGCAAGAACAGAGAGGAAGAAATGAGCTCTCGGGCTCGGGCAGGGGAGGAATGGAGAGTTCAAATAGGGGGGGACCTTTAGTCCCGGTCCATAGAACTAGCCGGGACTAAAGGCGTAGAAATAGCCCTGGTTGGTGCCACAAACCGAGGTTAAACATTTAGCCCCGGTTTGTGGCACCAACCGGGACTACAAGTCCCCCCTGTAGTCTCGGTTGGTGTTACAAACCGGGGCTAAAGGTCCCTTTAGCCCGGGCGCAATTTCCACCGGGGCTAAAGCCGATTTTGGAAATCAGCCAAATGTGGATTCTGTAGTAGTGTGAGTAACGACTGATCAGAAAAAGAAAGATTGTGTTTATAGGGTAGAGAGAATATCGTCGTTCACACAAAGGGGTGAATAAGTGAATGACCGTTTTTCATTTAGTAGGCGAGCTAAATTGCAAATTTATGCAACAGATTCTTTCATGTAAATGAGTAAATGATGATTTTATAGATCTCTCCCTCTATCTCTAATAATGACTAATATAATCCGTAGCGTTAGCACGGACAAATATACTAATGTATATATAATACATCCATTTTATTTATTTGTTGCTATTATCTAAATCGAGGACTATATGAAATCCAGGACTGACACTCAAAGGAACGAATTCACATTCATGCGTCATGATTCACATCCATCCGTACCGTTTGCATATTTTTAGACTGGATCACTAGATAATTGGCATAAAGCATCCAGGACTAGGGAGAGAACTCTATGAGTGAAGTAGCAGAGTGTTCGGCAGCACTTGTTTTAAGGCTCTCACAAATTAATGTTTAAACAGCAGCAGCAGCCTCTTAATATAGTGCAACTAAACTAATTATAGATAAAAAACAAAATGTTAAAAAACTATTTTGACATTATTCATTTACTGGGTCCACTCTTCTTATTTGAATTCAATCTACATATAGCTTATGCCTTTTCCAGTATACTCAACATATTAGAGAGTTGATACAAGGATCTCTGTGCGTGCGTGCAGGCATGGTCCTACCTCCTACTGTATCATTTTCTATAACACTCTCCCTCCGATTAAAATTTCAAGTCAATCTGTCTTTTTTATTACATAGTTTTTCCTATATAAAAAACATATTTTGGAATTGACGGAAAGCAGTATAAATATAGCATACTCTAATGTGTGATGACGGCATGCACACGTATGGCGGCCATCATGTTCGCCTCTTTTTCTCTCGTACTCCGTATGCATCTGGACTGATTTAGCTTTGAGACCTGCTCGTTCTAAAGGTTCAAATATTGTTGTGGAGAGGCCATCATCCTCTAGTTGTTTCTATTGCTATTAGCATTAGCACTAATGATTGTGCTAAAAGTGCCATCTCTTTCACCCTTTGGCCTAACAAACCAGTTCATGTCAAGTAAGCTCTTTTGCATCGGATCCTACTCAGCAGAAGACGCTTGCACGTTCAATTTCATTATTAGGTCAACGTGAGACTTTTTAAATTCCATGGCCATAAATTTTGGTTTTTTAAAAGTTATATGAATTATTACGCTTAACTTTATTATTGTCATTATTGCAATAACCTTTTTATACGAATTCTATTCTTGTGTGCGACTTTACTAATACAGAAATAGTTCATACACTCTAGCATTGTCGGATGAAATGGAACCCGCCAAGAAGCAATACTGCCAGTGACACATTCCCACCAATATTTCCGGTTTGATTTCTGGCATTGCACGGCTACGATCTGGTAGTACTGAATGTATATATATATATATATATATATATATATATATATATATATATATATATATATATATATATATAGGGTATGTGAGGCTATCCGCACTCTTCATCCTCTATATTCATCATCTAAAAAGAATATTCTGTCCTTGTGAGCGACACTTTTTCCTCTATACAAATTTCTTCCACACCCATCATTCTCTATAGGGTTAAGTTTACCTTAGGACCTCCAACTATCACAAAAGTCCAGATTTCAACCTTTAACTTCAAAACCGGATAACATTGACCCTCTAACTCTTGAAAAAGTTCACTTTTCAACCTTGAGTGGTTTTGCAGGCTGTTTCGGCGCGTGAACAGTAACTTATGACATTTTTCCATAGTACTAATATTTGTTTATTTCATAACTAATTATTGGTGCATGCTAAATTCACGAAAATTTCTGTGTAGCCTCTTCATGATGTACTATACCTAGGAAAAATATGAAACCTAGAAAATGAATAGTTTTTGCATGTTTTAAAATTACCTCTTTTAATTAATAAATACAACTTCTATGATTTTTTAGGCCAAAATAAATATCCAAAAATTATGAAAATTAATTTGTAGCTGTTTTATGATGATATCAATCTGTACAAAAAGTTTAGAAAGAATTTGAAATGTTTAAATAAATTTTTATTTCATGTTTAATTAATTATTTAATTAAGAAAAGGGGATTAGGATTAATACCTATGTTTAAATAAACTCTTATTTCATGTTTTATTTAATTAAGAAAAGAGAATTAGGATTAGTCGAAGCTGATGGAGAGATTGACTCATCGCAGTTGTGTTCACAGCTGCTTAATACACATTTGATGGCACTTGGGCACCTCCCTGTCACTTGTGCCTGAAAAAAACCTTGAAGCTATCATGGCCTCAGCTGCAAATAGCAGCAGCGCGCAGCTCGTCCTCTTGCTCCTCTCATTTCCACTTCCTTTCTCCTACCCATATCCTTAGATGCCCAGAAAACTAACAACAATTCTACACATAAATGGGCTTTATTTAAACATTTCAAATTCATCCTAAAGTTTTTGTACAGGTTGATATCATCATAAAACAGCTACAAATCAATTTTCATAATTTTTGGATATTTATTTTGGCCTACAAAAAATCATAGAAGTTACATTTATTAATTAAAAGAGGTAATTTTAAAACATGCAAAAACTATTCATTTTCTAAGTTTCATATTTTTCCTAGGTAGTGAACATCAGGAAGAGTCTACAAATTTTTTTTCATGAATTTAGCATGCACCTATAATTAGTTATGAAATAAACAAATATCAGTACTATGGAAAAATATCAAAAGTTACCATTCACACGCCGAAACAGCTTGCAAAACCATCTAAGGTTGAAAAGTGAACTTTTTCAAGAGTTAGAGAGCCAATGTTATCCGGTTTTGAACTTTAAGGTTGAAATCTGAACTTTTGTGACAGTTGGAGGTCCTAAAGTGGACTTAACCCTTCTCTTTATTTCATTCTCTATATTCAACTATCAATAGTGGGATCCATATGTTTATAAATAAAATTTATGTAAATATATTCATGAGATCTTGTTTTGAAGGATTTATTGAAATAAATTTAATGGTGAAAACGAAATTTAATTTGGTTTTTCGGTTTATTGAGTTATAATATTTTTTACCTAATTGAACGCGCAGCCCAAGACGCTGACCCTACCCTGTTCATCCCCTGTCCACCCGCTGGTCATCTGGCATGCAGCTCGGAGACTCGCCAGCAGTAACGGAGATTGGGCCGTGCGGTTGCATGGCGCAGACGCATACAGCACGGGGTGCGTCGTTTTTTCTACTGCAGGAGCCGATACAGTCTAGCGGTGCAGTCGTCTTAGATTCTTTGCTCTAAAGTTTAATTAGACATTGAGGACTAAAATTTTAAAGCACATTAACTTACTTTTGTGTTCTATGATTTTTATAAAGTTACCTAAACTTAAGATAATATTTTACAACCTCTATGAGCAGGTTCAATATTTGAGCCAAGTGCTTCGCTATAAGTCAAGTAGTAAGAGCTAAATTATACAACAATTAGTCTCTTACTTGTCTCCAAATTTTTTTTATTGTTTATGTTTTCATTCTCTTTCCTCTCCCTCCTCACATTAATATTTATTGAGACTCACTAATGTCTATGCATCCGTGTCCAGCTTGGTGTTAGATTAGGAGTCAAACTTTCTTCTCTCCTTACTTCTCTCCTCCATATCATTGAAAATGCTGACTAACTTAACTATAAGCCAATTATTATACTCGCTCTAATTGAAGCTTTAAGAGATAATTGTTCTAAAATTTAGTGACTAAACTTTTCACCATGTAGGGATGGTAATTATTACTCTCGCGGGTAGAGGTGTAGCATCGGACCCACGGGTGTCTTCATCACATTAGGACACGCGATGGTGTCGGCTCGGGTGCAGGTATCATATTTCACATGATCTAAAACATCTATTTTCTCTTCCCATTCTCTAATTAGAGGTTTAGAATTAATATTTTGCACAAGCCTATGAAAGGCTAGGATAATTTGTATGGACTATGTTGTCTATATAGTACGTATTGTACTAGATTTAAGTTGTGTGAACTTTTGATTCAGTGATGATGATAAATTAATAATTGTGTGTTATTTTCTCTCAATTTTTATGCTCCATCCGTCTCTGAAATAATCAATTCCTAAAATCCGTGTCAGTCAAATTTTTTTAACTTTGACTAACTTTATAAAAAAATATAACAACATCTATAACTTAAAATGAGCACCATGTAAAAATATGTTCTTAGATAAATCTAACGATACTAGTTTAATATCATAACTTTCAATAGTTTATTCTAGAAATTTTGTCAAAGTTCATAAAATTTGACTTACACGGATTTATATGTCAGCCTTTTCTGGACACCTCTCGGGTGGCGTGAGACCCACGGATGTATATGTGACACTGTCACTAGTACAGAACCGGCTTTTAACCCCAGTCTGTAAGGGCCTTTAGCCCCGGTGCCTGAACCGGGGCTAAGGATTCGGGATTAAATGTCCCCCCTTTAGCCCCGGTTCGCAGGCCCGGGACTAAAGGTATACCTACCAACCGGGGCTAAAGGATGCACCAGGTTAAAAAGACAGATCGCACGATAATATAACAATGTTCTCCATTAGAGTAGACATCATTGATTCGTGTAAATGTAAACGTGTTACATGTAAATTGTTGACATTACAATCAAACATGTACAAATAGTTTTCCAATATGCATTTAGTGTGTATACATCATATCTATGTAGAGCCCGATAAAATACATTAAAATACCTAAAAATGGTAACAAGTATAGCGTTACACAAATAATATTTATTATACAATACAAATGGAATGAAAAATGCATTGTATTAGTGAAATGTTATATTACCTCATCTATAGCGTTAGAACCTCCTTAAATACAATATTCTTCATGAAAGTTCCTGATATCATTTGAGTATTCTTATCCTTAACTTTTTGATTTGATGTATTTTTCTTGGCATTCTTTTGAGCCTTTTTCGTTGCTTTCTTGTTCGCCTCCTCTTCCACTGCCTCCACATCAGAAGGTAGGACAAGTACCTTGATATTCGTTCTTGTCATGATTCTAGACATCGCAACATACAACTGTCCATGAGAGAACACCGGCGTGGGAAGGTACACACCGACGTTGGGGATAGTCTAGCCCTGGGACTTGTTGACCGTCATGGCAAAGCTCAACCTTATAGGAAACTACTTTACCTTAAATTGGAACGGAAACATCTCATCATCCGACTGACATAGCGGGATTCGAGGAAGGAATACCCGCTTTCCAGCGTGCTGCCGCACCACAATTTCCGCATCGATTGTATTTCTTCGGAATCCCCACACCACCAGCCTTGTACCATTGCATAGCCCGTTTGCAGGATCAATATTTCTAAGCAATACGACAGGACACCCGATCTTGAGTTTCAAGACATGTGGAGGCAGTCCGTTGGGTGTCAGACTGTTAAGGAACTCTGATGGATAGTAGTTATGTGGATCATCTACCGTGGCATCAAAACTGTGATACACTGTCTCCCCGCCTTGGAACATATCAACCATTTTCATATTAATCTTGTCCACCCAATCATTCTGTGTAGATAAAATAGCTCTAGTGGTGATGTAGTCTTTGTCGGCCATGTTCACATTTAGATCTGGGAAGATGGTGACGATTAATGTATGGAGATCTTTCTCGGCATCGCCAGAGTACGGGACACAAATCTCGTCTGGAATACGAACATTATCATTTTCGTTAACCTCTTCCGTTTCACCACCGATGTGCAACAAATAATCTGCAAACCATGAGTCACTCTGAGCCCTCATGTTGAGGACGAGCTTTAGGTGTTGCAAGTATTCCCAAAGATACGACCTTCGTAGAGAAGCGCTGACTATTTGAGCCCTAGATCCTTTCCGCACAACAGGCAGGACCTGTCTAAAATCTCCACCAAAGACAACAGTCTTTCCTCCAAATGGTAAGTCTGACACTCCATTATATCTCGTAGATTATTGTCTAGTGCTTCCACATTCTGCCTCTTTGTCATAGATGCCTCGTCCCAAATTATGAGAGCTGCTTGTTGTAACAGCTTATTAGTACCACTCTGTTTTGTGAAGCTACAACAACTTCCCTCTTGAAGAATGAGAGGTATCTTGAAACGCGAGTGAGCCGTCCTCCCACCTAGCATTATAGCCGATGCGACTCTAGATGTAGATGTAGCAACGGCAAGCTTATCCTAGCTACGTAGTTTTGCGAGAAGTGCCCTGTATAAGAAGGTCTTTCCAGTCCCACCAGGTTCATCCACAAAGAACACCCTACCTTTTTGCTTTCAACAGCGGCCATTATCTCATCATAGGCATATCTTTGCTCGACGTTGAGTGAGTCGCACAATAGCACATCTTTAGGTTTCTGCTCGACGCTAGCTTCCTCAAATATCTCCCGAGGAATCTTATTGGATTGGTCATATGTGCGATCGATTTCTGGAAGAGGAAATGAACTTATATCCTTCCCCATAGACCGCAACATGTTTCTAATGTCTATCAAAACCATCTGTCGCACCAGATATGGGGATGGATTTTTATGACTGTAGTCCTCTACCATTGCATCATAGTGTCTGTTCCACAACCCCATCACATCATTCGGCTTGCAGAATACCAATATTGTTGCAAATAATCTTCGTAGGGACGAAGGCATCTAGAAGACAGTAGCTTCACTTAGACATTCATCCAGTGTATTGTCTTCTTCTATTAGACCCCTTCTTTCTGCAGCTTCACGGAATGTAGGTAGTAGAACGCCATCGACAGTCCTCAGGTGTTCGTATGAAGTAGCATCAGCTACATTGTTTAACAGAACACGAAGAAAGTAGCGTTCTCTCTTAGCAGGATTAGCCGAGATGACTCTGACAATTTGGAAAACTGAGTTTTTCCTTTTCTACTAGAATTTACCATCAGAATGCCAGGTAAAATGCTATGGAAAGTCTCGATACAATATTCCGCGGGCTTCCTCCTTTGTTCTGTTTGGCTCAAATTATGCTGTCAGCATTGACTCTTGAGCACCGGGTCTATTAACGATATGTTCGACCTTGTCCCGTTTATTGAATGCAACCATGTGCATGTTAGGTAGATGAAGCTGCAACTGTTGTACCAGTAGATGGTTTTTGCTTAAATCAAAGCCATATATCCTCCACAGTGCTTCTAGAAGTGTCACCCATCGGGCTTCTCTGAACTGCACAATCTCATCAATGTTCCTTCCTTGTTTGTTTTGTCAGACTCCCTCACCGCCACCGAGGCCCTGTCGTGACCCTTGTATACATACATGAAAAGATACTTTACCGACTGGATACTGCCACATGCTTCAACATTTATATAACAATTGAAGGTACGTAGCAGGCAAGGATTGTAAGGAACGACCCATTGATTGTCGAGGTAATGACCTCGAACTTTCAACGTACGTCCGTCATCGCGTCGCCGATAGATGGAGTACGAATCCTTTCCCTGGCTGGTTGAGTCACAGAATTGATGGGGGTAATGGTTCTTGCATGACCCACGACCCGCCGTGCATGGACAATTTGGATTAAGCGTACTGCAGGGACCATTCATCAAATGCTTGGTTACCATATTGTATAGCTCAGGGTACTTCTTCTTGTTTGGTAGCTCTGCTGATATAATCATGTCATATTGCTCGGCACAAGTGAGCTTGTACTTTCCTTCCATTATTAGCAAGAAGTGTGCATGCGGCAACCCCCTCTTCTGGAACTCTACTACATACACGTATGCCTTCACCTTTCCAAGTATGTCTTTCTTAATCAACATCTTCTTCATTGCATCCAACTTTGCATGGAAGACTCGGGTAACGAGATCTGGACGATCTTGTGTTGTCTGGCCTGGATAAAGTTCATTTTTGATCTCATCCCAGTTTGGGTTGCACATCATTGTGAGGAAGACATCAGGTTTATCATACTTTCTAAGCAGAGCCATTGCATTCATGTATCGACGCCTCATGTCACGGGGTCCTCCAATGAATGACGAAGACAGGAAAGTTCGCCTTCCGATATTCCCAGCAGATCCTTCACCCGATTGCATACTGTCCACCAGGCCCTGGTATAGGTTAGCCCTCAACCTAGCTGCCTCAACTTCTTCCATAGTCACTCCCACTTTTGGAATGGAATTGTGCCACTCAAGCTCACCCCTTGGGAAGAATAACGGGTATGATAGATGGTCATAGCACACATGATATGAACAAATTCCATGAAAAGACCGATCCTTCCCTTGAAGGAGGACACTATGCTCGAATTGGCCTAGACGCTCACTCCCTTCGACCCAGACCGCGACCACCTCTGATGCTCAGAATACGGATTCCCATTTAAGATTCTAAGCATTTGCTCTATAACTTCTCTATCATTTTGGGTGGATTCCTTACGACACTTGCTCATCTGATGCTCGAGGGACAGATCATCATCGTAAAAATAAAGCTCGAGATGTTTCTTCTGAACTCCATCCGCATTACCAAAAGATTGCATGTTATGGTAAAAATGGCCATGGGCACGGAACGTGTAGACACCATAAATTTTCATATTAGTGGTCACACGATCTAGTTGACAATAGAGTGAAGTGAAAGAGAAGTGACCATTGAAATATCTGATGTTTGCACAAAAGTATCTGGCATCAACATCCGAGCTTGACCACAGCCTCATGAGTTTTGGTGGTGTCTCAACATTGGCATGTTGAATCTTTCCACCACGACAACATAATCCAGGAGGTTTAGCTTCAAATTTCTTTGCGTTGCAATACTTGCAGTTCGACACTAATGATAGCATGTGTGTCTCAGATGGGATATTAGCATAAACCTTGTCGAATGGATCCATGACATCAGGATCTGTGTTCTCTTGCTCAACCGTGTCATTATTTTGGTCTCCCTCGATATTCTCTTCATCGTCTTCTACAAAATTGATATGATGTCATGAGTTTCAACAAAGTTACATCAGAAATGATTTTTCTATTCAGCGACGTACCTTGTCTAGCAAAAAAGTACGCCTCCTCCTCCTCGTCGTCATCCATAAATATGACATTCTCATCATAATCTGGTAAAATATTGATCAACTATATAATGAGAACATAGTGACACATTAAAAACAGAAAATCAACTAACAATTGAGAAAATACCATCTTCGACCATCGAGTCTAGTGTATTGGCTTGAGCATCATTTGGAGGCATTGAAGAAGCATCTTCAACTTGAAGTAGTACAGCGAAGGAAACCGAATACTAACATATAATGCACAAGGCGAATTACCGTTGTAAATTACACTTGGTTGGGTGCACGATCCATGGTAAATTCCTTTCATACATCCTTGAATTACCTGGAGTCAAACTCCGAGTCGAATACCTCCAAGTACCTATCTATTCTTACTTTTCCTTCTACTCCAATTTCCTCTGAGATTCCTTTTCGAATTCCTTATGAATTCCTCTTGAATTCAAAGCATAAATGGAAAATCCTAAATTCCTCTGTCTCTTTTAATTAACAGGCCCAACTGTTCTCTGCCTTCTCTCCTAGCCCACCCCCTCTCCTCACGCCGGCCCATGCGCAGCCGAGCAGGCCCAGCTCGCGACCACTGGCCCAGCTGGCCCAACCGCACCACCCCTGCCCAAACCCTAGGAGAAGCGCAGCTCCCAGGCTCCCGAGCCGCCGCCACCACGCGCGAACGCATGCGCGCTTGCCTTGCTCGCACCACCGCCAAGCCGCGCATGCATGCCAACGCCCCGACCTCTACGCTCCTCCGTCCGATGAGCGCCACGCGGGCCTTGGTACGGACGTCGAGGTGCATCGCCGTCCGCGCCCCCGAACCCTAGCCGCTGCACGATATAAGAGCTGCAGCTTCCGCGCCCCTCCTCCTCTCCCCCTCTCGCGCCGCCACCAAGCTCCTCTGCATCGCTGTCACTGGACAGCGCGTCCGTCGAGCCCCAGCGGCCTCCGTTTAGCAAGGCCACAGGTAGCCGCTGCCTGAGCCACGCCGACGTCGACCCCGGGGTGCACGCGCTAGACGTCGTCGCGCCGCGACGTCAAGCGCATCCCGAGCCACACCACCACCTTGGCGCAATGCGGGAGGTCCATCGTGCCAACACCACCCTCATACTTACCTCTGTGCGCCTGCGACATCGACCGTGGCTGACCATGACCTCACCGTGCTCTGCCCGCGACGCCGAAGCCCGTCCGTCACCACGACGAAGCCGCAGCCATGCCGTCCCGACGACCTTGCTACGTCGTTGTTCTACCCCGACGACGTTGTCGTGCCGCGACGTCACGGCCGCACACAACAACTGTCGGCCGAGTTCGAGCCGACGTTCCCGGCCTTCCCCTTCGCCGAGTGCAGAACCACACCGCGCAACGCCGACCCAGCAAAGTCTGCGACCCCGACCACCACGACCCGCTAGTGAGCCACTCAAGCCAAGGTCCTGCCTTTTCTTCCTGTCACCGTTGCTATGGCCTCAGTCCCCTTCCCGCCGCTACTTTTCACTGCTGTAGCGAAGCTCTGTCCCTGCATCGCTGTTTGTCGGAGCACCCGAACCAGTCCCTGGAATGCCCCGGCGACCCCCAGCAGCTCGTCGTCACCCTTGTTTCCGCCCTTTATGCCACTGGTGAGCCGCTGGCACCCAGAGCTTCGACCTTTTCCTTCTTGTGACAGTGCATGTTTGAGATTGGTCTTTGTGCCGCGTTCTACACTGTTGCAGGAAAGCCGTGCGTGTGTTGTGCGTCGATTGGCAAAGCTTCAACGTCCTGTCATTCTGTCCGGCCTTTGTGTCGTGGTCTTTTCTGTTGCAAGGTGGTGTGTCCATGTCTATCCTGGATGCACCCACTAGATCCTTGCAACAACCTGGTGCCATTCCCATCACCGCTCTGCCCTCCAAGGTCGAGTCTTTGGAACCCTCGATCGATAGATTAATTCGTTTTCATTCATACTTGTATTCATACATGTCTACACTCATCATATACTCATGTTATCTATATCTATCTATACTTGTGCTTGTGTCGTGCCTTCGTGCCGGTCTACCTATCTCTCTATGTTATGGGATTGTGCTACTCGTTTGTCAGTTATGGTTTGTGTATTGGTTCTTGTGTTGTGGTGTTTGTTTGTCTCCTTGGACCGCGCCTTCGAGCCGGTCGAGAAGCGATGTGTTTGGTTGTTTCGGTCGTGGGTTCGTCCCACTGTGGTCGTAATGCCAAGCATGACCCCTCCTCTCGTGTCTTCTTGGCCCCGTAGAACTACGATTGTTAGACCCTACTCGGCTCTGGGACATGGCCATGTTGGACTCAACGATAGTGCGCTTTCCACCCGCACATGACGAGCCTCATGTGACCTTGTCCACGAGACGAACTAGGATATGACTATCGTGGAACCTTTGGCAGCCAACTCGTGTATGTAGAGCTCATGGTCGCGAGTCATCTTGCAATGACCATCGGACTTCACCTCTTTTGCCTCCCTTTGTCTTACCTATCTCGTATGCTTGCACAACCTAGACCAAGGGATTACCTTGTGCCGTTTTAGTGCACGGAGGTCGTGGTGCCCTATGAGTTGGTGTAGTTCGAGGAACCATGAGCTAGTGTCCCTATTCCTTCGACCTTGTCTATTTCCATAGCGTGTTGGTCGAGAGTATGCAGAGATTGTTCCTTTCTTATCAATCCTCCTCGATCCAGTAAGAAGTGGATTGAGCCCTCTTGTTCCAACTCCTTTGGTTCATGTCCTTGCCATGATGTGATGATCGAAGTGTCGAGGAACCAATCCCCTTTCGCTTGCTTGTTTCCTTTTGGTGTTTATTTATTGATCTCTTTGTTCCTTCCTTCGTTTGCCGTCAAATACAATGGCGAGTGGATCAAAGGAAGGTGCATCATTTTCTCTTGTCCCATTCTCTTTTGCTTGTGCCAATTTCCATGGCATGCAAGTCGAAGTCTGTGGGACCAAGTCACAACTCTTGCATCTTGCGTTGTTGTTCGTTCTTTCTTTAGTTGTGACTTGTGGGGTTTAAGGCTACAAAGGCTGGGCCCTGTTGTGTTCGTCTTCCTCTCTCGCTTGCAATCTTTTGGTTTCTGTCAATTTCCATGACACCCGGATCGAAATACTACAAGACGTGATGTATGTTTAAGTTAAGCTAGGGTCTAGGCCCCTTTCTCTTGAAGCCATATAGGTTGACATTATCAACCCGGGAAGTGTGGCTATTTCGGGGTTGTGACTCGAGCTTAATCTTAATAGACAACCACTCGTGTTTTATTTTGAGCCCGAGGAAAGGGGACAACCACCGTGAGGGCTAAGTCTTTTGGTGTCTATTGTTGTTAGCTGCTCTTTTATGTCACTGCCTTTTTTATTTCGATCTCGGGTAAAGATTTGATTGTTTTCTTCCTTGTTTGTCGCTCTACCGAGGTAGTTGCATCGAGGGCAATGTTGATCGAACTGGTGATCCGTTTGAAGACAGGATGCATGAGCAGCAACAGGATGTGGATGATTATGGATCTAAATGAACAGGTGCCACGTCCCACCCAACCTTGTAGAATCCTATTAGACATGCATATACATAGATGCTAGTGCTTTCCTTTCTGCAATTAAACTGATAGGTTGCATGGTAGATTTGCTTGGAAATCCTTTACCTTGTCGCAACCTTACCCCTGCACACCCGCTGCTAGGATAGACACTTGCTTTACTTACTTGCTCGCTGCTTACTTCTACTTTGCATTATGTCTATAATGTGATGCTGAGTGGAGGATTGTTTGTGAGTGGCTAGACACTGTGTGCCGTTATAATGATAACAACCTGGGGAGATCTTGGCGTGTGTCTTGGGTGTGTGGTGAGGGTTGAGTCGATCAGACAGGCCCTACGACGAGTCCGTGGGACGAGTCTTGCCAGGGGTGCGACCTGGGCATCCCCACGTGAGGTACCTGTGGCGGGTACATGTGTTATGAGGAGATCCCAGGGCGAGCCCCGGGATAGAGGTGTTTTGAAGGCACGGGGGAGTACCTCGATTGAGGAGATGACATGTCTGATCTCACCTTGGATCTGGAATAGCAAGGGAATCAGAACCATGAGCTTTATTCGTGCACACCACTCGTCCCTGATGGGCAGGGTGTGGATGTCGATCGGTTTGGGCGATGCCATTACTGCCAGGTTGTTAGGTCATAAGGGTGGGTGGTGCCAGTGTTGGGTTTAGGAAGAAAACGACGATGGCCAAGGTACATGACCTTTCAAATTTTTTTAAGATATACAGAGTCAAGGTCATCAAAATAGTGTGTGCATGCATTATATCCCTTGTTTGTCTGTCCTGAAAGATTACTTAGGGCAGGCCAATCATTGATTGTTACGTACAGCAATGCTCGCAGGTCGAAGTGTTCCTGTTTGTACTCATACCACACATGTACACCTGGTTTGCTCCATAAAAGCACGAGTTCCTCAACTAAGGGCCTCAGGAAGACATCGGTGTCGTTGCTAGGTTGCTTCGAGCCTTGGATCAGCGCCGACATCATAATGAACTTCCGCTTCATGCATAATCATGGTGGAAGGTTGTAGATACATAGAGTAATAGGCCAAGTGCTATGACTACTGCTCTGCTCCCCAAAAGGATTCATACCATCCGTGCTCAAACCGAACCTTAAGTTTCTTGCGTCTTCAGCAAACTCCGGGAATTCTCTGTCAATTGCTCTCCACTGGGACCCATCAGCAGGGTGTCTCAACATGTTGTCTGCCTTACGGTCTTCTTTGTGCCATCGCAACAACTTTGCATGGTCCTTGTTTCTGAACAGACGTTTCAGGCGTGGTATTATAGGAGCATACCACCTAACTTTGGCAGGAATTTTCTTCCTAGGACGCTCTTCGCCCTCAACATCGCCAGGGTCATCTCGCCTGATCTTATACCGCGATGCTTTACATACAGGGCATTCATCCAAATTCTCGTGGTCCTTGCCATGGTACAGGATGCAGTCATTAGGACATGCATGTATCTTCAGGATTTCTAATCCCAGAGGGCACACGACTTGTTTTGCTTCGTATGTAGTGGCAGGCAATTCATAGGCTTCGGAAGCATCTTTTTATTAATCTTGAGTAATTGCCCAAATGCCTTGTCGGATATGCCATTTTTTGCCTTCCATTGTAGCAACTCTAGTGTTGTACCCAACTTATTTTGCCAATCTTCGGCGCTCGGGTATAGTAGTTTCTTGTGATCCTCTAGCATGCGGTCAAACTTAGCTTTCTCTTTTTCACTTTCATAATCTCTTTGTGCATCACGAATGACTTCACCAAGACCATCATCTTCAGAGAGTGTGTCCTCTGCCCCTGCCCCTGCTTCTTCTTCTTCTGCTTCCACCATTACAGTATCATTGAAGTCACCATATTGAGCAATAATGTCGTCAGGGTCCAATTGCTCTTCTTCGTCTTCTTCCATCATAATTCCGGTTTCTCCATGCTTGGTCCAACAAATATAGTTTGACATGAAACCCGACTTCAACAAGTGTGAGTGAACAGTACTTGACCTAGAATATTCCTTCAAATTCTTGCACAAGGTACATGGACAACACATGAAATTAGCATCTCGCTTGTTTGCCTCAGCCGCTCTTAAGAAATCATGCACGCCATCAAAGAACTCTTTGGAGCGGCGATCAACATTGTACATCCAATCACGTGTCATCATCTGCATTAGATGACCCAAAACATAATTAAATTTCTCATTTTGGTCAAAAAATGAAATTATAAAATACCGAACGAAAAGTCGTCTGCATTAAAATAACATGATCGAGATGGCACACCATAATGTGTCATTTCCTAGTCATACAAATACTAACGTATGCTCTATGAAAGCCTCGACATAGCGTATGCTAAGACCACAAGCACTATACACAGAAAACCTAAAATGCACTTCAGTAGCATAATGATCTCCCGACCAATCCCAACTAAAGCAGACAAATCATCATTCATCTGCTTAGCATCGACAGACTTCTTGAGTTGGCTCACTGCCTCATTAGCCTTCGTAGCCTTCGCGACGTGTGTAACATACTCTTCCTCTCAGTACCAGCCGCGGCTTCCAGTGCCATGCCAGTGAAAATAGAAATAAAAAATCAACACTTTAATCAAAATCATTAGGAAATATAGGTACAAATTAACCATGCATGACCATCAAATGTGACAAAATATATAACTCACATTGCGATCTGGACACTTATAGAAGATTTGACAAAATATATAACTCACATTCCCCACTCGGTACTCTTTCACAGTCTTTTGCATATACTTGCCACATGTAATGAGAGGGAGGTCTGGCCTTAGTCGCTTTGGAACTGGATCAGAGGTAGAGTGTCCCGAAGCAGTTGTCATCTACTCTCTATACTCATTTTTCAATCTAGATATTATAAATTCCTTATATTCTAAACAAAGAAAATAAAACAACTAAAATTTACATTTCTCTAAAATTATCAAATGTGCCATGTATACAACTAAAGTATTCTAGGTAGCTACCTTCTTCATCTAAATATATAATTATTTTGAGCTCAAGTGACATATATATAAATCAAGAACAATCCACCATAAATTCATTTAATAATATCCTAATAAGAATCTATATTTCTCAAACTAAGCTAAACTAATCTTGAAATGTGGAACATATAATACCCTAGAAATGAAAGGTGTATACTTAGAATACTAATTTTAGTTGCCTTGTTCAAAATATTCAAACAATGTCAAGTGAATGAAACTTAAAATGGCAAAAAAGAGAAAATCATAAAGAAAAATCACATATAGAACAAGAAACAATATATGTTGCGGCTAAAACATGAGAGGTTGAAGATAGTAACCTTTCAACGATTTGATGGAGACGTAGAAGTGATCAAATGAAGCAATGACCGAAGAGATGAAGAACAATGAAGAACACCAAGAACAAGAGCAAGAATAGAGAGGGGAAGAAATGAGCTCTCGGGCTCGGACAGGGGGAGGAAGAGAGTTCCAATAGGGGGGACCTTTAGTCCCGGTCCATAGAACCAGTCGGGACTAAAGGCCGAGAATTAGTCTCGGGTTGTGCCTTAAACCGGGCTAAAGGTCCGGCGCAATTTTCACCGGGGCTAAAACCGATTTTAAAAATTAGCTAAAGGTGTGTTTTGTAGTAGTGTTCTCCTGCGGGTCTTATTGTGAATAGGTTTAGCCCATAAGTGGGAATGTTGTTATCCCTTTTGTAGGTGTTCGTGAACGTTGTCTTTTCTTTAAACAATAAATATGTTATCGCCTAGAGAGATCTGTTAAGTTTTATCGTTAATACGTGTTGTATTGCGCATGAAATTATTGCTGCATTCTTATCCGTTGTTATCCATATAAATCCTGCACATGCTGATGGAAAATCGGGCCTTCTTCCAGAAAAAGGGATACTAGCTTTGTTTTACTCTTATACCTTTCCGGTACTGGGAACACTAAAATCCAGGTAATCAAACAACACAACAATATGCTTGACCCAGGAGGAAAATTCAATTTCAAACTGCTTTTTTAGCCTAGACTGCAATACAAAATCGATAGCAGTCTGGACCATAATTCCTGGTTCGAGTACATAGTCTTGTCTTTTTCCTGCTCTTTGAGAGTTGACATTGGTCGGGGTGGTCCTGACACTCCAAGATTGCTTGACTTCTCACCAACCATGAACCATGGATGTACTTATTGTACATAACTACATAAGTCTTATTTCTATTATTCAAATACTATATTTCTTCGTTAGAGTAGACTTGCTGTACACTTAGCTGAGCCTGATGACGGCACCCTAGAATTCCAATCCTTTGAGAACTTCTTTTGAAGCAAGGTGGAGCAAAACATGTGGATGGAAAATCCTCCACTAAAAACTAAAATGATATCTTCATAAATTACTCACATTACAAATAGTACAGAATTCTCTGGAAGGATTCAAGTTTTCAAATTAGACCTTTAGGGACACTGCTCGCGGATTTCGGGCGCTCCATTCGTGCAAACGTGCTCAATGCTGTTTTTTCCCGTCCTGTGATTTTCATCCACATGCAAGCAGAAGTTGGCATGCACGCATCACGCACCTTTGAATCTCAAAAAGACAAACGAATACCCCATACGATTTCAGGGACCAGGTGTTGTGTGCCATGTCTCGCTCGCTCGGGATCAACGATAAAAAAATCTCATGCAAAGATCCAATCCAATCCATTCAAGTTGTCCATACCAATCATTCACAGATAGTATCATACCTTGCCAATAAGCTACTGCAATTTGCGAATAGCTTTGCCACGTTTAGTTTGGTCCGAGCCCGGCGCATGGACCTGCAGAGAGGTACTGCACAGCTTTCGTTTTCCAAGTCGCCCATGACGCCTCCTGCTGCCTTTATTTTATTCAGCCAGAGATGTCTCAACGACTACCCTTGCTCAGCGTACGCCTTCGTTCCTTGCCTGGGTTTCGGTGTTTGACATCATGGCAGCCCGCACTCAGACTAGTAAAAAGCTGTTCGTGCATGGTGCACGTTGAGATTCTGCAGTGGTGTGGGAGTGGTGCCCGTTTCAGCCAATAGGTGGTTAGTTGGTGTGGTGATCTGAATGGCCATGGACATGGACGTCTTCTATTTGGCATTTAGGCACGCCGATGTCTTGGACTGTTGTTGGTAATAAAAAAATAAAAAGCATACAAGTGGGTAAAAGGAAATGTTTATGTATCTTGGACGGCACAATATATACATGCAGTTTCAGCCTTGTTCTTTTTTGTTTTGTTAAATGGATACCTTGGGGTCGTCGTACATTGACTTTGAACTGTATATTTGATTAGATTTGGTGGTGCCGTCACATCGGAGGTCCGATCGACGACATATACCTAAGATTTTGAATTTAATAATCTGTGACAACAAAATGATGGTGAATCTTTAAAAATGAATTACCACATTTTCAAGACACCCTTTACTTATTCTAATAGACTGTGGGGTGAGAAGATCAAGGCACAAAAATTACTGTTAACATGCGCAGGTAAGGACACAATCAGTGCGTGAAGAAGTGTTCATAGGTTTTCTATAATTCTAGTGATGCAGGACATAAAAAAGAAAGAAAGATATCATAATCGATCGGGACAAAGACAGGGTAGAATTTTACATGTCGACTTTATAGTTGGTCAAATTTGTATGATATCAAATTTTAGAGATTTTACAAGCTTTCCACATAACATAAGTTCATAAGAACGAACTTTAGAGCTACGAGACATGGTATGTAGAAGATTATAGTTAGCTAAAACAGTACCAACTGTGTGGTTCAGTGCTTACTGTTTTTAACTAGTAAATCATCGGATCATGTCCAGTAAACAGTGCGCATAAATTACATAGTACCATAGTATGGTGTTAGACCCTCTCCAATCTAGAGTGGTGCCTGAAATTAAAAGAAGTCATACGGAACATAACTTGGCATCACGTCTGTAAGGCCATAGTGTGCTTGCGCACAAGGAAGCATCACTTGAGGCCCACCAGATGCATATTAAAAAAATGGTAAAGCTGCCGCTGGTTCCTTGCGTCTCATTGGGTGGCAGTTGGACTCCAGCGTAAAAAATAATTTTAAAAGGAGATGGCACCACTGTCTCTACTTACGTCGCTCCCAATTGTGAAAACGCTGGCACCGGTAGCTGCAGTGGTGGGAGTAGTGCCTAAATCTTCTCTTTCCTTTCCTAGCATCACTTAAGCTCCACACTGGAGAAGGCCTTAGTGTTCATGGCCTTAGTGTTCATGGCTCAGCAGATCATCTGGTGATGTCCAGTGACGCTGCATAAAGCTCACGTAGTACCACAATATATTGTTCTATTCAACAGCACATCATTTGGTGCTAAAAAAAGTGACCGTTAAGCAACAACGAGTGGGCTTGATTGGAGATAATTATATCCCTCAAACAAACTTTTTAAGGGTGTTAGAGATCATATAAGCTTAGTGACCATATTAAAGAGTGATCACTAAATGTTTCACTGCCACACAAATGACATTGCGCAGTGGTCCACTTCTATTAAATGAGACGGTTACAAAACCAAATGAGGCGGTTACAAAACCAATCCGCCTCGTAAAATGCTTAAGGTTTCTTGGACACAGTGGTTACATTTACCGAAGCGGTCACAATTAACCGCCTCAAAAAATCGATTTACGGAGACAAGTCAGAAAGTAACCGTCTCCTAAAATCTATTCTTGGAGGTGGTGTTGTAAGTATGCCCTAGAGGTCACTACAAGAAATATGCCATCTTATGACAATTATGGCATAACATCCATTCAAAAGGTCACTAAGTCGATCGGTTTATGACACTTGTTTTGAAGACACCATAACTTAGTGACGTTAATAATAGAAAGTCATAAAAATGTCTTAAAGCTAGTAGAATGGTATATTATGACAATGTTCGCCATGTCATAGTGACCAATTTGCTAATGTCATAAATCTTTGAAAAGAATGACGTGCCACAAACTATTTTATTGATTTTTTTAAGCATTGTTATCCACAGTGTCGTATGGCTCCTCCATGTATTCAACCCACCTTGTTGCTAAGGTCGATCTCAATGGAAGTTTCATTGGAGTTTCGTTTGCATTTAATATCCTGTCACATATGCATTCTTGGTGAGATGACACTGTTTTAGTGAAGAGAGAGAGTAAATGAGTTTTATAGGGATGAAACTCTCTTGGCGCGATTACCAACTCTCTATAAGTCATAGAATTAAATATCTATGAAACTATGGAATAAACCTTTAGATTGAGAGCGGATGTTTCATTCAAGTTTTATTTTAATCTAGATGGCATGGCAGTCTTGGAAACATCGAAATGGATTAAGATGCCCAAGAGGCGGGGTGAATTGGGCTTATTTAAATTTCTAAAGGTAAATTAAATCTTAAGCAAATGTCAATTACCCCCTAGTGCCTATAAAGTGTGTCCTCGCTAGAAAGCAAGTAGCAATTCAAGGAAAGTAAGAATACCCTATGCAATTCTAGTCAAGCAACAAGAAACTAAGGTGGAAAGTAATGCTTGAAAGGAATTGCGATAAGAGAGGGGAATAAGGATATTTAAATGACAACGTTTTGCCTAGGTATCGAGGAGTTGACACTCCTCCCTAGTCCTCGTTGGACCAACCGCCCAAGGTTATCGCTCCCGTTGATCCACGCGTATGTGGAAGGAAATGATTAAATCAAACAAACATAAAATAGGACCAACAGGGTCTAGTTAAAATGGCTACCGTTCCCCGGCAACGGCGCCAGAGAGCTTGTTGACACCAAAGGTGGCAAACAGATAAAAAGATCGCAAGCATACGGTTGTCAAGTGTAGCTTTCACCGCGAGTATTCCAGCTATCGTATTTTCCACAGGGAACGAGAAGTGAGTAAACTAGGAATAAGGTTATGTCCTATGATGAGACAAGGGAGACTATGATAAGTGGGTTGAGAGGTTCGATATAACAAAGATATCTAACAGGTTAAAGATGGTTATACTAGCTTTATCAGTCATTCTCTTGCAAGAGGCGATGGGATAGATCACTAAGAGGTAAAACTCTTACCGGACTGTGCCATCCTGTTGTATTGAGGCCCTACTTTTTAAGAACTTATCTTACACACGTGGTGGAATACAAAGTGCGAACACATGGTTGACAAGTACCCATGTATGTTCAGTTTTGTGATGAGTGATCGTCCAACACTTGAGTGTTTCAGTTTGAGTGGCTTACACTAATCCTTTGTGAAATAAAATGTGTGCTTGTCTGTCTGCTTGTGGTGTGCAGGTGCTAGGCTCGGAGACAGTGGTCAATGGCGTGGTGAAGGTCGAGTAGAGGCTTACCGTGCCGATGGACTGAGAGCGGTGAAGGGCGGAAGCGGGGCTCCGACCGGGGCGCCGACGGACTAGCTATGGTGTCTAGTACTTGGCACTGGCAAGCGCGAGAAGACTTGGAGGTAGACCGAGTCGACCGAGTCAAGACGGCGGACGAGCGGAGGCTCATGGGACTTGGAGTCCGATCGGGCGAGGACAAGGTGGCTCAAGTCGAGAGGAGGAAAAACCACTGGTGGATGGTTTCCGAGTTTGGGCCTCAAAATTCTGGGTTCGGTAGTTGAGCCCAAAGCTACCGGTGGCGGGTTTCGCGGGTTTGGGCCTCAAAACCTTGGCGGAGCTTCCGAGGAAGTGGGGCCGACACGTGGTGGAATCCTAGAGGTTGCGTCTAGGCGACGATAAGTCCAGGCAGGAAGCGGGGCTGTCCGTTCAAAATCGAGGAAGATATTTTTTGGACTTGGGTCACAATGCTTAGGCTAGGTGGTTCTCTGTATGTATCAAGGGGCTAAGTGAAAATGTCCACTTAGGCCTCCACTACTTAAGGGATGAAGGGTTATCTTCTCCCTTGCGAACACATGGTGGATAAGTACCCATGTATGTTCAGTTTTGTGATGAGTGATTGCCCAACACTTGACCGTTTCAGTTTGAGTGGCTTACTTCTAATCCTTGCGAAAGCTAGTGTGTGCCTGTCTATCGGCTTGTGGTGTGTAGGTGCTATGCCTAGTGATAGTGGTCAATGGTATGGAGAAGGTCGAGTAGAGGCTTGCCGTGCCGATGGACTGAGAGCGGTGAAGGGCGGAAATGGGGCTTGGACGGAGGGACCATGGATGCCGGCGGACTAGCTATGGTGGCTAGAACATGGCACCGGCGAGTGTGAGAAGACATGGAGGTAGACCGAGTCAGCCGAGTCAAGACAGTGGACGCGCGAGTCGAGTAGAGGCTTAGGAGACTCGGAGTCCGACCGGGCGAAGATAAGGTGACTCCCGTCGAGTGGTTTGGTGGTTTGGGCCTCAAAACCATCCACGTCGGTTTCCGAGTTTGGGCCGCAAAACTCAGGGTTCGGTAGTTGAGCCCAAAGTTACCGGTGGCGGGTTTCCTAGGTTTGGGCCTCAAAACCTAGGCGGAGCTTCCGAGAAAGCGGGGATGGCACGTGGTGGAATCCTGGAGGTTGCGTCGAGGTGACGGCAACTCCCAGCAGGAAGCGGGGTCGTCCATTCAAATGAGTGGCTGAGAGTTATTGACTTGGATTACAATATCTTAGGGCTAGGTAATTTGGTCTTGTATCTAAGGGGTCTTTGGGAAATAGCCAAAGCCCGTTAAGTAGGGGATGAAGGGGTATCCCTCATCCCATCTCTTGAACCCTAATCACTTGCCCCCTCTCTCTCTCTAGTTCATGAGATCCCTAGCTTGTTTCTAACAACCTTTGTAAGAACTTGGTTTTGCTACAAGGAATCGGAGGCTGTAACCTCCGTAAGCCATGGTGGCTTCGATTTGTTGATCGTGTTCCCGTTTTGCTTGTGTTCTTCGCGTTTTGCTTTTGCTCCCTCTTTTTCCGAGATGATTTCTCTTTGTAGGGAGTAGCTCTTGCAAACCCGTTTGAACCAAGTTATGCGTAATCGTGAGGAGCTTCTTTGCACCGAAGGAATTCTCCTCAAACCTCACGAGTGTGTAGATCGGGCATTTTCTTTGCGGAGTTCTTCGTTCTTGAGCTTTTCCCTAAATCTCTTCTCCTCCCCTTGCTCTAAGCCAAATTGAGCGATGATTTCTTTGGGATAGCTCCCCAACTGCACTAGGATCATGCCTACAAAGTTTGGTTGCAGTTGGTGATCATTTGGTTGAGTTTTGGGAAGATTTGGCGGAGTGGATTCGGTTTTCGTGGGGTGCAGAGTTCCTGCGTGGGAGGGTCAGACCACCCTCCGGACGACTTTTCCCTAAGCTCCAGACCATAGCAAGTGGTCCGGTGGTCTTGACTTTTCGAGTGTCAAGCAGCAAGGGGCGTTGGACTACCCTCCGGACCACCCAGCTTGTGAGCACTGGACCATAGGCAAGTAGTCCGGTGGCTCTGCTGGGAGTGTCACTCACGCGTTGGACTAGGCTCATTAGTCCGACGGTGAGCGTCGGACCAGGTGTCCGGAGCAGGGGTGCTTACTGTATTGTTTGACTCAGTGGCTGGAGTGAGCACCGGACAACTCTCCATAGTCCGACGGTGAGCGTCGGACCAGAGTCTGGAGCTTGGGCACTCCCTGCATGTTTTCTGTGTGGGCGTCGGACTTCCAAAGGTGACCGTCGGACTAGTCCGGAGGTGCCTTGGTAAGCACCGGACCAAAGGCTCCGGACCACTTCCATTGGTCCGGAGGTCTTGTCTGAACTGGTCCGGAGCTTCCTGTTGGATGTTGTTTTCGTGTGTTCTGCTTAGGTTCTTGCCTCCTTTCTGTAGAGGTTGAGAACTTGGTTTTCGGGGTTTCCGGTGAGTTTTCCTCCACTGCCGATGAGCACCCAGCAACTGGGTTTGGTTTTTGGGAAGAGTGGCCCGAACATTTCGATAGAAATTTAAGGCTCTCATTCACCCCACATCTGGTCGCCGTTCTCGGTCCTTCAATTGGTATCAGAGCTGGTTAAGGATCAATCCACCTTACACGGTTCTTGATCCGCGAAGGCGTCATGGGGCGAGGTGCTAGCAAACCTCCGTTCTTCGATGGAACAAACTTCGCCTATTGGAAGGTGCGCATGGCCGCTTACCTCCAAGGGCTTGATACGAAGTATTGGGAGATTTGTGAGAGTGCTGATTACGTGGTTCTTGGCGCTCGGATTAATGAGCTGCAAATCACACAACATGGGTCAAACGCAAGAGCCCGTAGCATTCTCTTCTCGAGTTTGTCTCTTTCTGAGTTTGAGCGAGTTTCGAGTCTCACTACGGCACGGGAGATCTGGCAAACACTTGTGCGATATCATGAGGGTAACACTCAGATCAAGTCCAGACTCTTCGACACATACCGTAGAAAGTACGAGAACTTTTCTCAGTTGGCCGGCGAATCTGTTCACGGGATGTTCACTCGCCTCCAATCTATCGTCAACAAGATGCGTGCTAATCGAGCCAACTTGCCTTATGATGATCATGATATGGCTATCAAGCTTTTGCATGCTCTTGATCGGAAGGTATGGGAGATGAAGGTGGCTGCCATTCAGGAGTCACCGGGCTATGATGCCCTCACCGTGGACGAGCTATTCAGCTAGATCAAGTCCTCGGAGATTGACTACCAGACCCGGGCCAAGCTTGAAAACCCGTCAAAGTCATCTATGGCATTGGTTTCTGGCCCCGGCAGTACGTCTTCTTCCTCCTCTGACCCTTCAAACTCTTTGTTCGCTTTGTCTTTGATTTCTATGACAGAGGATCAAGTGGAGGCTCATGGAGATGATGAGCTGGCTTTGGTCATCACCAAGTTCTCACGGTTTCACAACAACCGTTTCAACCGTCAGCATGGTGGCTCAGCCAAGGGGTGCCACCATTGCAGTGATGAGGATCACTTCATCGCAAACTGCCCCAAGAAAGCTGCGGGTGACTTCACCAAGCGCAACGACAAGCGCGAGCATCACTTCGAGGACAAGCACAAGCCCAAGGGTGGCTACCACCAAAGGTCCTCCAAGAAGGTGATCAACAAGGTGAAGGCCAAGCATCGAGCCTTCCTCGCCTCCCTCAGTGACATCGATGCCTCCTCCGACGGAGGTGCTTCTTCAAGCGATGATGAGTCGAAGGGAGAGGTTGAGGACAACCTCAACGCCCTATGCTTCTATGCCGACGCCAAGCACGGTGGCTTTTGCACCATGGTTATTGAAGAAGGCAAGGTCGGCAAGCGCAAGGATGGCCCCGACTACGACTACGACTCCGACACACCCGAGGTATCACCCACCGTCGAGTCCCTCTCTCTCGAGATTGAGTCTTTGAACGACGCCTTGATGAGTCAAGATGTGTTGCTCAAGCGTGCCGCTTGTGAGAGGAACAACTTTAAGGCGAAGTACCTTAGCGCACTTTATGAGCTAGATTTTTCTAAGGCGTCTGTGGTGGTTACCGAGGAGGTAGAGTGTGATGCTTACGCCATTCACATGTCTAGTCTTATCACTCTCCAGGACAAGTATGGGACTCTACTTGAGGAGGTCAGTGAGCTGAAGGCTAGGCCTAGCTTACTTGATGTGTGCAAGTCTTGCTTAGGCTTGCGTTCTGAGCTGACACAGAAGGATGCTAGGATCGCTGTGTTAGAGAAGGTCTGCTCAGATAGCACTAGAGAGTCGGATCGCTTTGAGGCTTTGAAGCTTTAGATCGCGTCGTGCAAACACGACAAGATGCGTACCGAGGAAGAAAACACATATCTTCATTCCATCTTGAGCTGGGTGTGTTGCCGAGAGCCGCAGTTGGGGATGTTGCTTAGCCAATGCAAAAGGGCTGGCAGCACGGGAGTAGCCTTTGCTATAGGTGGGAAGGACGATAGCATGTTCGGTAAGATCGGTGAGTGCAGTGGTTTGAGCAAGAATGAGAAACCGACCACAACTTCCAAGCTTACAAAGATGACTCCGACTAAGCCTACCAACGCCTCTGAGTTTCCTGTGAGAGATGGTGTGTTTGAAGTGTTGGGAATATGCCCTAGAGGTAATCATAGAGATGATATATTCCTTGTATCCATGACATGTTATGAATATCCATTAAAGACAACTTGTATCGATTAGCAATTATGTGAATTTCTTGTGAAACTCTTTTACTTGTATGGTTATTATAAAAGTTGTCCCTGATCGGAGTTCGCGCAAGAATGCACATAAATATTAGATCAGCACATTATTAGTTGATGACTATGTTTCACAAGTCATGGACATGAGATGTCAAACTAATAATGTGGGCACATGTAGGACATGGTGCTGGACAGACCCGACATGAGATTGTCTCTATACACATCGTGTACATTATGTCCTTAGACCTAAGATTGTCGTATGTACTCAAGATGTGAAACGACCTACCCTAGGACTACCAAACGCTACTCCGTGACTGGGTAGTTATAAAGGTAGCTTTCGGGTTTGTCAAGAAACATATTGTGAGACATAGTCAATCAAGATGGAATTTGCCACTTTCCATATGAGAGAGATATCACTGGATCACTCAAATGATTAGATCATGAAATGCATGTCCGTGCTTGGGTTAAGTGTTAACCCACGAGTTGAACCAAATATCATGAGGCAAAGGAATAACATGTATATTGTATTGTGGTGGTTCGTCTGATATGATCATAGCATATGCATAGGAGTTGACACGCCTTGCTAGAGGCCTCTATCTACTATTGGTCGAGTAAGAGTACTTGGGCCATGTCTATGTGTACATGAGCCCATAGGGTCGCACGCTTAAGGGGCTTGAAGCCTAATTCGGGTTGGACCCGAATTAGACTAGGTTTAGGGTTACTAATGGGCCTCTAATGCGGGAGCTCGTTAGGACGCCTATATAAGCAATGGGTGGGCGCGGGGCGAGATACTTACGTTCTTTGGCAGCCGCCATCGCCCTCCCCACGCTCGCGCCTAGTACTCCTCGCGGACCTAGCAGTCCATAGGTGTGACGCTTCTTCCCTACACGTGTGGGATTCCTCGAAGGTGCTGCATCAGGAGCACAAGGACGAACCACGAGAAGGAGACGTTGAGACGGACGCCTCGCAACTGCACGACACTGCTGCGACGCACACGACTACATCAAGTCGCTTCTGCTGCACCTACGTGTCTAGTGGTAACCCCGTGATCTATAACTAGCACTAGTTCCTGATTTATGGGGTAGAAAATTTTTGTTTTCTGGCTAGCGTAGGAACCTCATAACCCTACAGTGGTTGTTGACACCGTTTTTCAGCACGTGTCAAATGAGCTAAGGTTTGACTGGTCAGCGGCCGTTCGTTATCGGTATCGGTAAAGTATGAGCCAATATTGCCGATGGAACTGTCGCGGGAAGGCCAAGTGTGTTGCCGGTGAAAAGTCATTGCCGATTGCCGATGAAGAGTCCTTGCCGATTGCCGATGAGGGATCATTGCCAACTGCCGATGAAAGGTCATTGCCGATTGCCGATGAAGGGTGGTTGCCGATTGCCGATCGGGAAAGTATTGCCGATGCCGATGCCGATGGGCATGGAATACTGATGGGCATAACTTAGCGTTTGGTGTCAGCAGGAGACTACAGGTGGCCAAAGAAGGAAGTCGCGGATTGGAAGGATCTGCCGATGGAAAGTTTTCATCGAAGAGGAATATAAGGAAACTGGTGTTTTGTACCAGTATTATTATAGTAGTTTGAGTCCGACTCTTGCATGCGTCATTTATTTTCCTTTAAAATAGGTGTGTTTATTTAGGGAAATAAATATTATTGTTTTAGATCCGACTCCTGCGTGAGTCAGTTTCCTTAAAGATAGGAGTTTGTTTTAGGAAGGATATGAGTCGTGTCCTTGTACAACTCTCCATGCGGGAGTATAAATACGTGCCCGAGGGCCGTGGAAAAGACAATCAATCCAATAAAAAACAAACCAATTTTATCTTATTCTACTTTTTATCGCAATTTACCCTTTTTGCATTAGTTATAGCTTTCAACGAGTTCTTTCAAGCTTCGACGGGCTGCATCAGCTTGATCTCCGTCAAATCCTTGCAAGTTCCGCGTGGGAGTACCTCTGAGCTTTGGCATTCCGGGCGCATCGCTGTTTGCCTCGTTCAGCTCTGCTCTAGTTATCTTGATCAAGCTTCAATCCCAGCATCCGGGCGCATCGCCGTTGTCTGGATAGGATCTTGTTCTAGTTATCCTTGATCAATCTGAGCCTTGACGTCCGGGTGCATCGCTGTCATCTCGTTCAGTTTTGTTCTAGTTATCATCCTTGTCGATTGATTGGTCAAATCGACTGGCACGCCTCCGGAATACCGAGCTTTGGGTAACAGCCCGAGGTGTTCACAAATCCTGACGCTTTTTGTGTCAACACCTCTTTTGGCACACCCGGTGGGACCCGATTATACAAATCTACACATCTATCATGCGTGATCACGTCGACGTTAACGAGAGGAATGTCATTGAAGTCTCTGAGGCCGATCTGAAAGATGATCAGAAGTAGGCCATGGAGCGGGCTATGGAGGAATATAAGCAGTTATATCTAAAGTCCTTCAGCCTTAGAAGGAGCGGCGAAGCAATCCAGAAGCAAGACCCGCCGCTGCCACGACAGGTCACGTACGATGCCAATCCTGGTAAGCTACAGGAGATGGTTAATGCCGCTGTAAGTCAAGCATTAATTAACCACTCCAGCATGCTGTCCAATACTGTCTACAACGCTGTTACACAATCATTCAAGGAAGGGCATGCAGCACGATATGTCGGTCCAGCGTACCATCAACCTGGATTGGCATCTACTAGCCCATCGGCAGCCCCAATGGCGTCTTCCACCCCTGTGGAACCGTCTGCCGATGTGGCTACATCACCAAGACCGGACGCTGGCGGCGTCACCAAGCTCAACCCAGATCCAGCCGCGTCGGCAACTTCAGGACCAGCCCCCGCTAACTGGTGGGGATACGGTATGCCTCCGAATCTATACGCTGGTTCTAATCTGGTGTAGGGAGACAGTTCGGCTTGGAGGAACTCTATGGCATCGGCAACACAGTCACAACTAATGGCCCCTATGATCCACAGCTCTGCACCCGCTCCAATAGTACAAGTGCCATCAGATGATCTTCAAGTAATCCCTAAAGTACCTCTGATGCCACCATCGGCAAGCTCGGTGCCGATGCAACACATCATGACAGCTGGCAGTCAATCTCTGGTGGCAAATTCACAGGCTGGAGTGCTAATTCCCCAAGGTAATCTGGTGATTGATTGCTCCAGAATACAAGAGCCACATGCTCTGGTCAGCTATCATCCATCGGTAAGTCATATGCCGATGCTTTATAATCCTAGATGGGTCAACCAGTCGTCAGCTCAGCAGCCTGGTGTGTCAATGTATCATTATGGAGGCCCAACTTACACTCAGAGCGGACCATCGGTACAGCAACCGATGAATGTGACGGCTCAGCCAAATCCGCCAAGTGTGCATAACTATCCATCGGTAAGTCAACCGATGCATAGTGTTCAGATGACTGGTGCTGCGCCCGCGACTACTACGCATCTTCAAGAGGCGCGTCAGCCGACTCCACTAGTCGACAACCAGCCAATGAGTCGGCAAGAGCAGGATGCATACTGGGTCGGTAAGATTGCCGAAGTCATGAAAGAACAATTCGACATCAAACCCAAGGTCAACACGTACTCTTATCGGACTCCGTACCCTCCTGCATATGACTTGATTCCTCTTCCAAATCGGTACAAAGTGCCTGATTTCACCAAATTCTCCGGCCAAGACGACACGTCAACAATGGAGCACATCAACCGCTTCATTATCCATTGCGGGGAAGCTGCCGGCAGGGAGGAGTTAAGGGTGAGATTGTTCTCTTCTTCATTGTCTGGATCGGCATTCACATGGTTCATATCATTGCCCCCAAATTCTATAATTACATGGGCCGATCTGGAGAGGCAGTTTCACAAATACTTCTTCGCTGGTATACATGAGAAGAAGCTTACCGATTTGGTCAAAATGAGGCAACGCAATGACGAATCGGTAGAAAGCTTTGTGCAAAGGCTACGGGACATGAAGAATATGTGCTACAGTCTGGTGCTTGATGATCGGCAACTGGCAGATTTGGCCTTCCAAGGGTTACTGCCGCACATCAAGGACAAGTATGCGTCTCAAGAATTTGAAAGTCTAAGTCACCTGGTGCAGTGGATTGCCGATCAAGACATCAAAGCCTTCGAGCCCAGGAAGACTTGGAACAAGAAGGTGACCTTCATCGAGAAAGAAGAAGACTCTGGATCGGATGAAGAGCTGAATGTCGATGCGGCCGAATGGGTGAAGGATAAGAAGCCTGTGTCTTGTCCGTTCGGCCAAAAAGAGACCGAAAGGTTCACTTTCGATATCACCAAGGCCGATAGGATGTTTGATTTATTGCTGCAAGAGGGGCGAATCAAGTTGGCGCCCAACCAAGTAATTCCATCGACCGAAGAGCTCAAGAAAATTAGGTACTGCAAGTGGCATAATGCAACCTCACACAGTACCAATGACTGCAAAGTATTCAGGCAGCAGTTGCAGTCAGAGATTGAGTCTGGGCGTATTAAGTTTGAAAATTCCAAAGCCCAGAAACCGATGAAGATAGATCAGCACCCGTTCCCAAACAATATGGTGGAAATCAGCGAAAAAACCAAAGTGCTGACATCGGAAGCTACCAGGAAGAGTTCATCGGTAGATCCTAACTACCAAGTACCTGAGCGCGACGCAAGAAGGTTTGCCAATGACGGGAGAGGTAAGAAGGTTGCCAATGAAGGCAGCAGTGCCAACAGGGAACCTGGAGTTGTGATCACACACAAGCAGCCAAGGCGAGACCATCGCAATCACGTGAAGTGAGACATCGGCAAGAACAAGAGGAGCATCGGGAATGGCTTCGACACAAGGACCACTGGAGGTGTCCCTTCTTCGTTCACTGCTAGGAGGAGGGCATCAAGCTACCTACTGCCGATAATTGTCCGAAGTGCAATGGGTACTACGCTGCCGATCGGTCAGGTAAGAGACCTTGTTTTGATGATCAGGCACCGAGATACGCCAGGCCGCTTAGAGAGAACAGATCGTCACATGACCGACTGGGGGGCAAGCTCAGTGCTCATGATCGGCTTGGCAGGCGTGTTGATCAGGGGGAGCTGGAGGAGATGGCCAATGCTAGAGTGCCCGACGAAGAGATTCTCCAGAGATCCCAACATCGGAAGAAGTGCCAATGTAAGCAGTGGGAAGCAGCACCAGCCCATCTGGAAGACCAAGCTTCCTCCCTGGTGCCCTAAGGGTTTGACCAAAACTCAGAAGAGGAGGATTCAGCACCAACGCCGTGATGACCTGTGCGACGATGTAGAATCCTCGAGGGAGAAGCAATGGAGGCCGAAGCGCAAGGACAGGGATCCATCGGCAGACATAAACATGGTCGTCATGTTGCCGATGGAGTTCATGGCACCCATCAATGATGATGAAGAGACTGCCGATATGGCGCAATTGGTGCTGGATCCAATGACGGCTGTCTTTGAAAAGCCTGCCGATGATCACTTGAGGGCTCTGTTTGTCAAGGGCAAGGTGGATGGTCAGCCAATGACCAAGATGCTGGTGGATGGTGGCGCGTCGATCAATATAATGCCCTATGTCGTGTTCAGAAAGCTTGGCAAAGGTGACCAGGACTTGGTCGAGACCGACATGAAGCTTCAAGACTTCGAAGGCAACGTGTCAACAGCCATGGGAGTCGTATGTGTTGATTTAACCATCGGCAGTAAGACTTTGCCGACAACGTTCTTTGTGATCAGCGGCAAGGGTACTTACAACTTGCTCCTCGGCAGGGATTGAATCCATGCTAACTGCCGTATCCCTTCTACTATGCATCAGAGTCTGGTACAGTGGATTGGGGACAGAATTGAGGTCGTCCGCGGTGAAGCCCCATCTATTGTTGCATCGGCAGAGCTGGAAACTTATGAGCAGACCAGGTGTATATCTGGCGAAGCCTGGGATAAAGAATTCCTTAAAGCTGCTGATTCTCGCATCAAACCGATCCAAGCAGTCGGTCCTGAAGAGGAGTCTTAATGGATCAGTTCGCCGATGACGGAAAATTGGGGCAGGGCTTTACGTTTGCCGATGACTTGCTCGAGATCGACATCGGCGATGGTAGTAAACCTAGGCCTACCTTTATTAGTGCTAAGTTAGATTCCCGATGTAAACAGCAGTTAACCGATTTATTAAAAGAGAATAAAGACTGTTTTGCTTGGGATTATACGGAGATGCCTGGTTTAGACCGATCGATAGTTGAACATCGGTTACCCATCAAGTCTGGTTTCCAACCACATCGACAACCTGCGCGCCGATGCAATCCTACTATCTTACCCGACATCAAGGCTGAGATTACTAAGTTAATCGAAGCTGGATTTATTCGGCAATGCCGATATGCCGATTGGATCTCTAATGTGGTTCCTGTGTATAAAAAGAATGGGAAACTTCGTGTTTGCATTGATTTTAGGAATCTGAACAAGGCTACACCGATGGATAGCTACCTGATGCCCATTGCCGATCTGCTGATTGATGCTGCTGCTGGACATCAGATTATTAACTTCATGGATGGTAACGTTGGGTATAATCAAATATTCATGGCTGAAGAAGACATATCCAAGACTGCTTTCCGATGTCCAGGTCACGTTGGCTTATTTGAGTGGGTGGTCATGACTTTTGGCTTGAAAAATGCCGGCGCTACTTATCAGAGGGCGATGAATTTTATCTTTCATAAGTATATCGGCACAATAGTTGAAATCTACATTGATGACGCGGTGGCTAAGTCTGGAGACTTCCAGAAGCATCTTGCCGATTTGCAGAAAATATTGGAGTGCACGAGGGAGCAAGGGTTAAAGATAAATCCTAACAAGTGTGCATTTGGCGTATCGGCAGGGCAGTTTTTGGGTTTCATGGTGCATCAGAGAGGCATTGAAATCGGTAGAAAGTCTATTGATGCAATTAACAAGGTGGTTGCTCCTACGAACAAGACTGAGTTGCAGTCCTTGATCGGCAAGATTAATTTCATGAGAAGGTTTATATCCAATCTGTCTGGTAAGATTAAATCTTTTAGCCCTTTGTTAAAATTAAAAGCCGATCAAGAGTTTACATGGAAAGAAGAGCAGCAGTCAGCCTTGGAGGAGATTAAAAATACTTAGTGAATCCTCCAGTCTTGGTTCCACCTCAACACGGGAAGCCTTTCAGGTTATATTTGTCTGCCGATGACGGTGTTATCGGGTCAGCCTTGATTCAAGAATTTGAAGGGAAGGAACGTGTAATATATTACTTGAGCAGGATATTGGTGGATGCTGAAACCAGGTATTCGGCCATAGAGAGATTGTGCTTGTGTTTATATTTCTCTTGCATTAAATTGAGGCATTATTTATTGTCGGCTAAATGCACTGTTATCTGTAAAGATGATGTAGTCAAGTACATGCTGTCAATGCCGATTTTGAGTGGACGAATCGGTAAGTGGATTTTGGCACTGTCTGAGTTTGACCTGAGATATGAATCGGCTAAGGCTGTTAAGGGTCAGGTGATGGCCGATTTTGTTACTCAGCATTGCAATGTGGTGAGCTTTGTTGAGATTGCTCCTTGGGCTTTATTCTTTGATGGGTCTACGTGCAAGGATGGAGCAGGTATCGGTATTCTCTTGATTTCACCCCGAGGACAGAAGTATGAGATCTCGTTGCCGATTGTTGCTACTTCAACGAACAATCAGGCTGAGTACCAGACTTTACTCAAGGGGTTGGAGTTACTCAGGGAAGTGCGTGCCGATGCGGTTGAAATCTTTGGTGATTCTATGTTGGTGATTAACCAATTGATCGGGACGTATGAATGCCGAAGTGAAGTTTTGATTGCTGCCCATGAACGGTGTTTGTATTTGTTAAAGGAGTTCAAAGAGTATCGCCTTGAGCACATCCCAAGGTTGCATAATGAAGAGGACAATCGGTTAGCACAGAATGCCTCAGGGTATCAACCGATTCAAGAAGTCACGACATCGGCAACAGTTGCCGATGACTGGAAAAAAGAGATTGTCGATTACTTGAGGGATCCATCTAGCAAAGTTGAAAGACGTCTGAGGTTCCAAGCTACTAAGTATGTGCTCCTCGACGATGAGTTGTATTATCGGACGATTGATGGAGTTTTGCTTAGATGTCTTGGCAAAGAGGAATCGAAAGAGTTGATGGGTGGGATCCATGAAGGTGTATGTGGAGCGCATCAATCGGCATTCAAAATGAAGTGGATGATCAGGCGGAATGGATATTATTGGCCGACAATCCTTGAAGATTGCTTTAATTATTTCAAAGGGTGCCAGGATTGTCAGAAATTTGGTAATGTGCAAAGGGCACCTGCATCGGCAATGAACCCTATAATTAAGCCTTGGCCGTTCAGAGGATGGGCTATTGATCTCATCGGCCAGATTTATCCGCCGTCAAGCAAGGGGCATAAGTTCATACTTGTTGCTACCGATTACTTCACCAAATGGGTTGAGGCAATTCCCTTAAGAAGGTGACATCGGCAAACATGGTGGATTTCGTTAAAGAGCACATTGTTTACCGATTCGGTATTCCTCAGACTATTACCACCGATCAAGGGACCATGTTCACATCGGGAGAGTTTGATGAGTTTGCTGCTAGCATGGGTTTCAAGGTGTTAAACTCTTCTCCTTATTATGCCCAGGCTAATCAACAGGCTGAAGTTACTAATAAGGGGGTTATCAAGCTTATTAAGCGCAAGATTGAAGAAAACCCTAGAAGGTGGCATGTGGTGCTGAACGAGGCTTTATGGTCATATCGGATGGCTTGTCATGGTGCAACCAAGGTTTCGCCGTATCAGTTGGTCTATGGACACGATGATGTCCTACCTTGGGATATCAAAACTGGTTCTAGGCGATTATCTTTTCAGGATCAATTGATGACCGATGATTATATTACTCTGATGAAAGATGAATTAGAGGATTTAGTAGGTCATCGGTTGAGGGCATTAATTAGCATTGAAGAGAATAAGAAGAGGGTTGCTAGATGGTATGACAAAAAAGTAAAGGCGAAGGAGTTTGCCGATGGTGATTTAGTTTGGAAGTTGATTTTACTGATCGGGACTAAGAGCTCTAAATTTGGAAAGTGGTCCCCTAATTGGGAGGGTCCTTATCGAGTAAAACAGTCTACTCCTGGTAATGCTTACATTTTTGAAACTCTCGAAGGAGTTGCGTTCTCTAGAGCGATCAACGACAAATACTTAAAAAGGTATTACCCTAGCATATGGGTAGATGCGTAGTGCTCAGTTGAATGCCGATGAACGAAAATTTATATAAACATCGGTAGAAACAAACTAGCATTATATTACAAGTCAAAATCAAGTATCAGAATTATGTTTGCCGATACAACAGATGGATTACAACAAAGAGTGGATGGTTGATATCGCACGTAGGCGAATTTGCTCTATCTCATCCATCTCTTTAGCATCGGCATCGGCAGAACCCTCGACCGACTTGATTTTCTTCTTCCATAGGATGGCTTGTCGGGCATTCTGATCCCTTTCTTGCCGCAGAACCCTGATGGAATCGGATAGTTGGGTCTTCTTCTGGTTGGCTGCGGTCAAGGCCTCCTCAACCTTTTGTAATTCGGCTAATAATTCTTCTTTCTTTGCCGATAGCTGGGAAATTTCTTGATCAAGGCCGTTGATGGAGACTTCAGCTTGGACGATGCCCTTATGCTTCTCATCGGCAATGTTTTTGAATTTGAGCTTCTCTTCCTCACTCTTGGCTTGGGAGGCCCTATCGGCAATATGATGCAAAAGCCTTTGATACTGGATCTGTTTGATGTCGAGGAAGGTTGCGTGGAGGAGGACTTCTGCCATATCGGCAGGGAGATGATCTTGGATATCCTTGAAAACAATCCTTGCTGCTGATGAATCCTGAATGAGCTGGGACGTGTCTTGTAGCAGCAAGGAAAGCAACTCTTCCAGCTTGGATTTGATCTCTACCGATAAGGTTGGGACCGAACTCTCCTCTTCGTCCTCATCGGGTATGTCAACCACAAAAGAAAACAGACTATCTGCTTGGATGAGGCCTTGGCGTTCGTCTTCGTTCTGAGGGTTCAAGCTATAGGAGAAGAGAATGTCTGGAGAGTCTTGAGCCTGGAAACAGAGGAGTTAAAATATGCCGATTGTAAGATTATACTATAAGCTTTAGAATGATCGACTCACCATTTTGAACCGGACCTCCTACCTAGGGCTTGGTATATTGGACGGTCCAGCTTCATCTTGGACATCGGTGGCGGATGCCGATGATTGAGCCCTTGTTGGAGAAGTGGCCGACACCACTGGTGTTGGTGTTGTTATTGCCGGCGTCGCTTCCGATACGGTGGCCGGTTCTTGTGGCGGTGACCCCACTCTGTCATCAGGGACTTCGGCCGACGGTGCCGATGCCGATGTTGCCTCTGCTGCTTGTCTGCTGGAAGCAGATGCCGATGACCATAGTTCTTGAAAAGTATAAAACAAGTTATACAAGATGGAATGTTGCCGATGAAACAGTATGTAATCGGTACGGGTAAAGATGGATTTACTGCATAAACCCGCGTCAGGGCAACGGCAGCGGCCGATGTAGCCTGGGCTTTTGTAGGTGGCGGCGTAGGTACTTGTTGAGGCGTGAAGGCAGCCAGCGTCGGAGCTTTAGTGCTGATGATGGATATGGGGCCCATTATCCGAAGATTGAAGGGCCTGCCACTGTTGCTCGTTGTGGGGATCGGATCATCGGCCTGTCAAGCGCAAAGGAGTTAGGTGCCAATGACGAAAGTAAAGTAATAAAATACATCGGATGGAAGACTTACTGCGTCATCAGGGATGATGTAATCGGCGTCAATCAGGTGCCGATAGTAATACAAAGACTTGGCGAATAGCTGGCACTTCCACTCTTGCCACCAAGACTTGTACTCGTTAGTGATGAAGGAGGTTGGCGACCAGGAAGACAAGTCGATATCTAACGTATCGACATCGGCAGGAAGACTGACTACTTTGTTCCAGTCTAGAATACTGGAAATTGTCTGCCTGGGCCTTACTACTCTGGAATAGCAGAGTTTGATCGGCAGTTGGCCAAATGCCAGTTGTCTCGCCGCTACTGATGGATAGTAGAACTCGTAAGATGGAGGGGCATTCTTCCCGGATCCGAAGATATTCACTGGAATCGCTCGGGGAGTGATGCTGGCCCTCATGATTGCTCGGTTCTCAGGTAGGTTTACATCGGACAGGTTGAACAGCAGTGGGAACTGATTGTGCTCATCGATATATGGCCACCAAGTCCGTTCTGCGGAGGGGAGACCGTTGTATAACTTTTGGAAAAAGTAGCGGAAGTACTCTGTATCGGCATCGGTACCTGGCAGCACTATAATAGCCTCTCCAAAGTTAAGTGGAGGGCGAGTTGCCGATTCATCATCCCCATATCGGTAATCCTCCGATATATCCCTTGGGAATTGTTGGGTGAACAGGTCAAACTGGAGAGCCTTGTGCATGTGTGCATTCAACCATAGATTGACAAACCACCAGGGGCCTCCAAGATTGACGATGGGTTCTCCTAGCAGTAGCTTCTAGGATACTTGATGTAGCAATCGGTATACTGACCCAAGAAGGTACCTGCCTAAGGGGAGCCTTGTTCCATCGGCAAGTAGCTCAGCCGCTGGAAGGTGCATGGTGGTCGGGCCGACAGTTTTGCCGTAGAAGACAAACTTCTCCAGCCACATGTTTAGGAAAATGGCGTGCTCCCGTTGGTTTACCGATCCGGTTTTCTGGTTTTCCTTGATGTAACCCGTCCAACCGCCGATGTTCCGGGTATTCATCTTATACTTGACTTTTCTGTTGAAGAGAGTGAAGGTATCGGCAGAGGTGATGTCTAAGCCAGTCAACATGTAGACATCGGCAAGGGTTCGGGAGGATGGTCCATGCCTAAAGAGGAAGGCGTTCATGCTATCAGACCAGAAATATGAGGCTGCCATTAACAAGTTTTCGTTCTTCTCCATATCGGCAATTGAAAGCCTGATACACTGATCTAGGCTGCGTTCTTGCCAGTACACTTGCTGTGATCTGGCTACCCTAAGGTACCAATTCTTCCAACCCTTGGTAGGCTTGGGCCATGACCGGAAGGCGTCCTTCCACAATCCTAGACCGAAACACTCGGATCGGAATGGTACCCGGTTGGTTTCTGCATTGATGATGAAGGTGGGGTCTGGATTGCCCATGGGGCCTAAGCAGCTTAGGTTGGAATCAGCAAGTGGGATCACTATCTTGTTGTACAATTCCTAGGGTTCGAAGAAGAGAATGGGACGAATCAGAAAAGAATAGAACCGAAAAAGGGGGTTGGATTAGGTGGAAAATGGGCCTTACCTTCGGGATGTCGACTTGGATTTCCATTGGAGATGAGGGGTGCTTGCAGTTCGTCCTTGGATTGCGGAGAAGTACTGTTGCTCGAGTTCGTGTTCTTCGGGGGCGCCGGAGGTTGAAGACGAAGGCAGGGAGTAAAAGTGAAAATGGGCTCGGGTAAAAAAGCAGTGTGGATCCCGGTAACTTTTATAAGCTTACTCAGGGGCATTTTGGGGTTCCGTTTCACACCGTGCAGGAATGTGGAGAGGCCTGCGGTAGATATGCGTGGTGATCGAGGCGGTCTGCAACTGTTTATGCTACAATCGAGGGATTTTATTATTAAATTGCAGTTCCACACACGGGGATCGAGGAAACTGTGCATCCATCTCGGAAGTAACGGCTAGAGCAACGGCTACAGTGGAGAGAATTTCGGCACGTAAAGTATTATACATCCCGAAACTGGGGGGCATGTGTTGACACCGTTTTTCAGCACGTGTCAAATGAGCTAAGGTTTGACTGGTCAGCGGCCGTTCGTTATCAGTATCGGTAAAGTATGAGCCAATATTGCCGATGGAAGTGTCGCGGGAAGGCCAAGTGTGTTGCCGGTGAAAAGTCATTGCCGATTGCCGATGAAGAGTCCTTGCCGATTGCCGATGAGGGATCATTGCCAACTGCCGATGAAAGGTCATTGTCGATTGCCGATGAAGGGTGGTTGCCGATTGCCGATCGGGAAAGTATTGCCGATGCCGATGCCGATGGGCATGGAATGCTGATGGGCATAACTTAGCGTTTGGTGTCAGCAGGAGACTACAGGTGGCCAAAGAAGGAAGTCGCGGATTGGAAGGATCTGCCGATGGAAAGTTTTCATCGAAGAGGAATATAAGGAAACTGGTGTTTTGTACCAGTATTATTATAGTAGTTTGAGTCCGACTCTTGCATGAGTCATTTATTTTCCTTTAAAATAGGTGTGTTTATTTAGGGAAATAAATATTATTGTTTTAGATCCGACTCCTGCGTGAGTCAGTTTCCTTAAAGATAGGAGTTTGTTTTAGGAAGGATATGAGTCGTGTCCTTGTACAACTCTCCATGCGGGAGTATAAATACGTGCCCGAGGGCCGTGGAAAAGACAATCAATCCAATCAAAAACAAACCAATTTTATCTTATTCTACTTTTTATCGCAATTTACCCTTTTGCATTAGTTATAGCTTTCAACGAGTTCTTTCAAGCTTCGACGGGCTGCATCAGCTTGATCTCCATCAAATCCTTGCAAGTTCCGCGTGGGAGTACCTCTAATCTTTGGCATTCCGGGCGCATCGCTGTTTGCCTCGTTCAGCTCTGCTCTAGTTATCTTGATCAAGCTTCAATCCCAGCATCCGAGCGCATCGCCGTTGTCTGGATAGGATCTTGTTCTAGTTATCCTTGATCAATCTGAGCCTTGACGTCCGGGCGCATCGCTGTCGTCTCGTTCAGTTTTGTTCTAGTTATCATCCTTGTCGATTGATTGGTCAAATCGACTGGCACGCCTCCGGAATACCGAGCTTTGGGTAATAGCCCGAGGTGTTCGCAAATCCTGACGCTTTTTGTGTCAATAGTGGTATCGGAGCCGTTAGTTGCCTAATTATACATTCGGGTGTGCTTATGGAGATATGCATGGTTTTGGATCAATCTCTGATCATGGTTCGTGATCTTGCCACGTTGGTATTGTAACGGTCTACTCATACCGGTCAGGATTCGCCATCCGAGTTAAGTGATACATGTAAACCCAATTACAGTGAGTTGGAGATCAATAAGATTGATCGAATCGGACCTAGATCAAGTTCCAAGCGCATGAGATGCGGAGGCGGCGGTGGATTGGATCCACCGTCGGAGGAAAATTTGCAAAAAAGTGTTGTTCGGTAAAACGGCCATAACTTTTGCATACGACCTCGGAACGAGAAAAACCTTAAACGAAAATCGTACGCTGGAAAATTTCGCATTCGTCAACGATAGCCCTTGGCAGTTTCTACAAAAATTAGATTTGCGAAATTCGGCCCAGAAAATTGAGTTTTCGGCGTTTTAAGTTTAGACGTCGGAATCGGTTAACTCTATTTTGCAGGTATTCGTGATTGGTATAGCCCTTATGTGTATGTGATGCATGTATGTAATTAATTCATGGCTTGTGCGTCATGATTAAGACAATATGGCTGGAGCCACATATATTGTCAATTCATATGTAATGGCATGCGTGCCAATCTGTGATGATCCTACGACTATGTAATTTTATTTCACTATGTTACGGTAGTGATAGATAGTCTTGGTGGACTCATCACGGAGGATGGCATACTTCTATCATGGAGATGGCGATCACCATGATGAACAGATTGTTGGAGATGGAGATCTCCAAAGGAATAATGGGCTATACCAAGTCAAATATGTGTTTATGTTGTTCTTACGATGTTCTACTTTCACGTGCGATAATGTTTTTGTCTACATATGCGGTAGTGAAGTAGAATGATCCCTCAGCAATGTTTAAGTCGTAATGTTTCCCCAAACCTTGCATTGTTACGTGTCTTGTACGATCGGTGGTAGGTCTATGAAATTAGGGTGCCACTAATTTTCCTTGACTAGACAGGTTCGTGTCGGACACTTGCATGCAGAAGGTTTGGTTACTTGAACAAGGTTATCCTAACGGTTAGGGACCTTGGAGCATTAGTTGTTGGAAACACAAGCATAGAGATGCCACCCAACAACAAGAGTCATATGGGATATGATTAGCAAGGAGTTGCTTACCGATCTACCATGTCGCCTAGCGGTGATGCTAAAGCTCACTAGGCGACTTGAGCGAAACCGCATTTGGGTCTTAGTTCCTCCACCACCTAGTTGCCCCCCCATAGGTACCAAATGGATTTTCAAAAATAAACAAAGTGAAGATGGGGTGGTAGTGCACAACAAGGCTAGGTTGGTTGCTCAAGGCTTTTGTCAAAAGGAGGGAATAGACTATGAGGAAACCTTTGCTCCCATAGCTCGTTTAGATGTCATTAGAGTCCTTTTAGCTTTTGCGGCTTCTAAGGGGTTCAAACTTTTTCAAATGAATGTTAAAAGTTCTTTCTTAAACGGCTACGTAGAGGAGGAAGTTTATGTTAAACAACCTCCCGGTTTCGAAAATCCCAAGTTTCCAAACCATGTGTTCAAACTTCACAAAGCTTTGTATGGTTTGAAACAAGCACCTAGAGCATGGTATGATAGGCTAAAAACCTTTTTTTGCTTGCTAAGGGCTTTAAAATGGGATCGGTAGATAAGATGTTGTTTCTCCTCAAGCAAGGCAAAGACACTTAAAGGACCGAGAACGGCGACAAGAGGGAGGGGTGAATTGGAGCCTCAAATTTCTCTCGAAATGTTCGGGCCACTCTTCCCAAAAAACAAACCTAGGAAAAACGGGAGAAAACAGCAAAGCACAGGAGGCTCCGGACTACCTTGGTCATGACCACCGGACCAATGGAAGTGGTCCGGTGCCTTTGGTCCGGTGCACACCAAAGCACCACCGAACTAGTCCCGTGCCTCCTTTGAGTAATCCGACGCTTGCCCAGAAAATAGACAGTAAGTGCCGAGGCTCCGGACTACCAGCCCGACGCTCATCGTCGGACTATCACACCTAGTCCGACCCTCACTGAGAAACTCCCTCTCCAAAAACAGTAAGCACACAGGCTTCGGACAACCATCGGACGCTCACCGTTGGACCAAAGGCTCTGGTCTGACGCTCTAAGTAGTCAAGCAGTTTCCCGGGACTTGACCACCGGACCACTTGCAATGGTCCGGAGCCTAAACAAAGTCGTCCAACGCCTGGTCCGGAGCTCACGAACAGAGAAGCTGAAGCTCGCAAAAACGAACTTCTCTCCGCCAAATGTTCCCAAAACTCAACCAAATGATCACCAACTGCAACCAAACTTTGTAGGCATGATCCTAGTGTAGTTGAGGAGCTATCCCGAACAAATCATCGCTCAATTTGGAGAGGATAAGCGGGAACGCTCGGATTTGGGGGAGAAGAGATCAAAGCGAAGAACGCCACAAAGAAATTGCCCGATCTACGCACTCGTGAGGTTTGAGGAGAAATCCTTCGGTGCAAAGAAGCTCACGATTACGAACAACTTCGTTCAAGTTGATTTTTCAATGATACTCTCAACAAAGAGAAATCATCTTGGAAAAAAGAATGAGCAAAAGCAAAACATGAATAACACAAGCAAACTGGGGACACAGTCACGAAATCAAAGCCAACATGGCTTACGGAGGTTACGGCCTCCGATTCCTCGCAACAATCACAAGTTCTTACAAAAGTTGGTAGAAACAACCTAGGGATCTCATGAACTAGAGAGAGAGAGGGGCAAGTGATTAGGGTTCAAGAGCTGGGATGAGGGATACCCCTTCACCCCCTACTTATCGGGCTTTGGCTATTTCCCAAAGACCCCCCTAGATACATTGAGTGAACTACCTAGCCTAAGCATTGCAGTCCAAGCTCCGGAAAATATCTCCCACATTTTGAATGGACGGCCCCGCTTCCTGCCAGGAGTTGCCGTCGCCTCGACGCAACCTCCAGGATTCCGCCACGTGCCATCCCCGCTTCCTCGGAAGCTTTGCCTAGGTTTTGAGGCCCAAACCCAGGAAACCCGCCACCGGTAGCTTTGGGCTCAACTACCGAACCCCGAGTTTTGCGTCCCATACTCGGAAACCGACGCGGATGGTTTTGAGGCCCAAACCACCAAACCACTCAACGCGAGCCACCTTGTCTTCGCCCAGTCGGACTCCGAGTCCCCTGAGCCTCCGCTCGATTCGCGCGTCCACTGTCTTGACTTGGTCAACTCGGTCTACCTCCATGTCTTCTCGCACTTGCCGGTGCCATGTACTAGCCACCACAGCTAGTCCGCCGGCGCCCATGGTCCCTCAGTCCGAGCCCCGCTTCCGCCCTTCTCCGCTCTCAGTCCATCGGCACGACAAGCCTCTACTCGACCTTCTCCACACCATTGACCACTGTCACTAGGCATAGCACCTGCACACCACAAGCCGATAGACAAGCACAAATTTCTGCTTTCGCAGAGGTTAGGGTAAGCCACTCAAACTGAAACACTCACGTGTTGGACGATCACTCATCATCAAAGCTGAACATACATGGGTACTTATCCACCATGTGTTCGCAATCTCCCCCTTGATGAGTGCATTGTCAACACAAGTGCATTTCAGATTTGAGCCATAAGGTAAAGCTCTCCAAATGACCAAAAAGCTACCAAAGCCAAAACAGGGTCACTTGAGAGAAGCAAACATGATACCAATTAAAAGAGAGGCAAAAAATGATACCAATTAAAAGAATCCTTCAAAACACCTCATGACAAAGCCACTTACTGATGCCAAACAAAAGCATATGGGCAAAACAAAGCTAGCCCTCAAGAAGAGGCAGAAAACGGGCACAACACCGCTAGCAAGTCGAAGAAACCAATCACAGCTCTCAAAGCTCAAACTTCCAATTTAAACACTGAGGGAGCTCAAAAGATACCAATTGAAACCACTTACATCCCCTAATGCTCAAGAAGCAATCGAAACAAACAAGCTAGATCCTGCAGAAGAGGCAAAGGTTCAACACATCTAGCAAAAACTCCCCCTGGGAAGTAGCATTCTCAAGATACCAAGAAGGGGTGAAAAGAGCCAAGTCAAAGAGATACCAATTAAGCTCAAAAAACACATTTTCTCCCCCTTGGAAGTAGATGGCTGAAAATGGAATGAAATTAATGAAATGCACATCTCTCCCCCTTGTTGACACATGTAGCTCATGAAACATCAACCACTCAAGATCCGGCTACAAATGCCATGAAGTGCTAAATGAGTGCAAAAGATTCATACTTAGAGCTAAGACAATGAATAGATGCTCTAAGTGATGTGATCCTGTGAGAATAGGAAAAGCTCTATGTGCCCAACAAAGACTCAAGTTGAGCTTAGGATCACTTTAGAGGCTATTTTAGAGAGCATATCATGTGAGAGCAGAGAAAGGGTATCACCTCCTAGAGACAGCTAGGATCATCACAGCAATCTCATGTATAGCAAGTAAAACTATCCCTAGCAAAGTTCATACAACAAGCCAATGACCCAACTGAATGAATTTTCCAAATTTCAGAGTTTTGCAGCCAATTTTTAGTTTTAGGCACATTTAAGTTGTATGCGAGTGGTTGTCTGCAAAGTGATGTCACTGCTTACCAACCGGGCGAAGTCAAAGTACTTGACACATCGGTTTTGGTCATACACTACACCGCTCAAGTATCGACCCAGATGGGAAGCAGTCTCGAACACACGGTGAAGTGCTCACAATGCAGACCCAACTCGATCTTTCCAATTCACAAAACAGAGAGCAATTTCATTTGAGATATTAATCATGGTGCTCAAAGGTAGTGAATGAAAAAAATGAAGAGCCATAGTTACAAGCTATATACAAGACAGCCAAGAAGGATCTTCAAAAGCCTACACAAGCTAGTGCCATTTCAGAGGTGACATGGGGAATTTAAATTCAGTTTTAAAGCTCTTCTAACTTAGCTCTAGCGTATCATATAGATCAAAAAGAGTCTAACTTAAGCAACACCATAGACACATAAAGCACCTCAAACAGAGCATAGATTCATTATATCGGCTATAAGTATGAAGCTCAAAATGAACTATGTCACAAATGCAAATGAGATGCAAAATGCATTGACACCAACTAACATTAACAAGAAACCAATTTAGAAGAAGGACAAAGAAAACACAAAAACAACCAAAAAGAACTATGAAACAAAAAACTTTCCTCCTCTAAAAAGGAAAGCAAACACCCAACTCACCCCGAAGGCGAGAAAACGCAGCTCGATCCAAAGGCTTAGTGAGAATATCCGCAAGCTGGTTTTGGGTCTCGACATGCCAGAGGTCAATGTCGCCCTTCTCGTAATGATCACGCCAAAAGTGAAAGCGGACCTCAATGTGCTTGGTCTTTGAATGAAGCACGGGCTTTTTAGCCACATTAATTGCACTCGTGCTATCATAAAGCAGAGGCACCTTAGTAAGTTCAAGACCAAAATCTTTCAAAGTGGCTATCATCCAAATCAACTGAGAGCAACAACTAGCCGCGGCAACGTACTCAGCCTCGCACGACGACTGTGCCACGCTAGATTGCTTGCGAGAAGACCAAGAAACCAAAGAAGACTCGAGAAACTGGCAAGTCCCAGAAGTGGACTTCCGATCAAGACGGCATCCAGCAAAGTCAGCGTTAGAGTAACCACAAAGCACAAGAGAGGAAGAGGTAGAAAACCAAAGACCAAATTCGGGAGTAAAGTGCAAGTACCTCATGATGCGTTTCACCGCCTGCTTGTGCGAAGTCCGTGGGGACGCCTTAAAGCGAGCACACAAGCAGACGACAAACTGAATGTCCGGCCGGGTCGCCGTCAGGTATAGAAGCGACCCAATCATGCTGCGGTACTACGTATGGTCCACCGCCTCTCCTTCCTCGTCCACATCCAAGGCAGTCGTAGTCGACATGGGCGTCAAAGAGACTTTGCCTCACCCATGTCAAACTTCTTCAAGATATCCTTCGTGTACTTGCCTTGGTGCACGAATGTCCCTTCCCGGGTTTGCTTGATTTGCAACCCGAGAAAGAAAGTTAACTCTCCCATCATGCTCATCTCAAATTCCCTGCTCATAAGATCTGCAAACTTGGCAACAAGAGCATGAGAAGAACCACCAAAGATGATATCATCCACATATATTTGGACAAGGAGAGTGTCTTTGCCTTGCTTGAGGAGAAACAACGTCTTATCTACCGATCCTATTTTAAATCCCTTAGCAAGCAAAAAGGTTTTTAGCCTATCATACCATGCTCTAGGTGCTTGTTTCAAACCATACAAATCTTTGTGATGTTTAAAAACATGGTTTGGAAACTTGGGATTTTCGAAACCGGGAGGTTGTTTGACATAAACTTCCTCCTATATGTAGCCGTTTAAGAAAGCACTTTTAACGTCCATTTGAAAAAGTTTAAAACCCTTACAAGCCGCAAAAGCTAGAAGGATTCTAATGGCTTCCAAACGAGCTACGGGAGCAAAGGTTTCCTCATAGTCTATTCCCTCCTTTTGACAAAAGCCTTGAGCTACCAACCTAGCCTTGTTGCGCACTACCACCCCATCTTCACTTTGTTTATTTTTGAAGACCCATTTGGTACCTATAGGATGGCAACTAGGTGGTGGAGGAACTAAGACCCAAACGCAGTTTCACTCAAAGTTTTCTAACTCATGCATAGTTGTTGACACAAAAAGCGTCTGATCTGCGAACACCTCGGGCTTATACCCGAACTCGATATCCAAAGGTGTGCTAGTCGATTTGACTAGTTAATCGACAAGGACGATAACTAGAACAAGCTTGAACGTGACGACAGCTATGCGCCCGGACGTCAAAGCTCAACTTGATCAAAACACGGAACTTACGAAGACGACGGAGATCTTGCAGATGCAGACGTTGAGACGTCGTAAGAACTCGTAGATAAACTTATAGCTAATGCAAAAAAGTAGATGCTTGAAAAGTAGGACCAAATAATAGATTTGTTTGATTGTATTGTATATCTTGATACATCGCCCCTGGGTACATATTTATACTCCGATAACAGGAGTTGCAAACAGACATGACTCATACCTAAACAGAACTCCTATTTTTAAGGAAATAAAATGGCTCGTACAAGAGTCAGACTCAAACAACGACAATAACATTGGTATAAAATCACCAGTTTCCTTATTCGTTTCCTTTACGATGAAACTTTCCATCGGCAGACTCTTTCCAATCTGCAACCTTCCCCTTATTGCCATCAGCAACTTTCTGCTGACGTCAGCCACATCCTTCGTCCATCAGCAATACCCTTCCTATCGGAAATATTCTTCTACTTTCATCGGCAACATTTTCTCATCGGCAAATGTCTTTCCTTTTCTCCCTTGATGTTTCTTCTATCACATCTACCATCGGCAGATTCTTCTGCTTCCATCAGTAATGAAACCGATAGCCCCTTGATGCCGATGAGGAACCCCTTGGTTTAATATTGACCTGTTCAACACATGCCCCCAATTTCGGAGTATAAAATATCTTATGCGCCGAAGTTTTCTCTTTTCCCTCCAAAATGTGCAATCATCTTGATTACCGCGCCTGAAAACCGCAAGTTACCAACAACTCCCTCAACAGTAGCATCAACAGTTACAATCCTTCGATTACCACGCGAATCACTGCAATATCCTCCTATATTCCCGTTCAGCCAGAAAGAAAAAAAACTCCAAAACGCCCATTGACCTAGGCCTATAAAGATCACCATCCATTCCCCTTTTTACCCTGAGTCCACACTTTCATCTTCCACTCAGAGCATTATTCAGCGGCGGTCTTCTTCCTCCATCAGAAAGCACAATCTTCGCAAGAAATTCCTGATGACAATCAACGTCGACGTCCCGACGGTAATTTCTTCCTTCTTCGTTTCATCCTTTGTAATTCCTTTCTCATACTGCTTCGCAACTTCTTTCTGCATCCGCCTCATAATTTCTTTTCCTCTTTTTATTTCTGAATCTAGGAAATACGTGACAGAGTAGTAATTCCAACTAACCAAGCACACCTTTGCTGTTTGGGTCCGATGGGTAATCCCGACCCAACCGATCTTATCAACGCAGAAACCAATCGCATCCCTTTCAGACCTGAATGCTTCAACCTAGGGTTATGGACAGATACCTTCCGCTCATGGCCCAAACCGGCCAAAGGATGGAAGAACTTGTATCTTAGAATGGTTAGGTCACAGCAGGTCTATTGGTCAGAACACAGTATAGACCATTGCATCAGGCTATCACTTGTCGATATGGCAAAAAATGAAAATATGATGATAGCCGCTTCTTACTTCTGGTCCGATACAATGAATGCATTCATATTCAGACATGACCCAGCCACTCCAACACTTGCCGATGTATACATGCTTACCGACCTTGATATTTCTTCTGCCGATACTATCGCTCCTTTCCAGAGGAAAGCCGAACATCAGGTAAACACCCGCAACATCGGTGGTTGGACTGGGTATATCAAGGAATACCAACAGACTGGATCGGTAGGCCAAAGGGAGCATGACATTTTCTTGAACATGTGGCTGGAGAAGTTTGTCTTTTGCGGCAAAACAGTTGGACCTACAAGCATGTATCTCTCCGCAGCAGAAGTTTTGACCCACGGGAGTCTTCCTCTTGGGCGATATCTCCTTGGCTCAGTCTATCACCTTCTGCATCAAGTATCCAAAAAATGCTATTGGACGAACCTATCGGCAACCTCGGAGGTCCTTGGTGGTTTGTCAATTTATGGCTAAACGCCCATATGCACAAGTGTCTTCACTTCGACTTGTTCAGTCAGCAATTCCCGAGAGAATTATCTGAAGATTACGTGCTTCCTGAGGATGAATCGGAAACCCGTTCTCCACTCAACTTTGGGGAAGCTTTGATAGTTTTGCCGGGAACTAACGCCAACAGAGGTCAATTCGGTTTGTTTTTCCAAAGATTTTACTGTGGAATCCCTGCCGCAGAGCGAGCCTGGTGGCCTTACATTGATGAGGATAACCGATTCCCCCTTTCCTTCAACTTTACCGATGGGAATATACCTCAGAATTACGGAGTTATGAAGGCTGCAATCACTCCTCGAGCCATCCCAATCAACATCTTCGGGACTGGAAAGAACACCTATCCGACTTATGAATTTTACTACCCATTGGTAGCAGCAAGACAACTAGCCTTCGGTCAATTGCCGGTCAAATTCAGCTATGCCAGGGTGATAAAGCTGAGAGAGACTTTCTCCAGTGCCATAGACTGGAACAAAATCATCAATCTCCCTCCTCATGCCAATATAACGAATATTGACCTGTCTTCTTGGGGACCGATATCCTTCATGACTGAAATATACAAGTCCTGGTGGCAAGAATGGAAAGATCAACTATTCGCAATATCATCACATTATTATCGGCACCAGATTGATGATGACTATGTAATTTCTGATGATGCAGTAAGTTCTATTTTCAGTAATTTTCTTATTATTTCTCCATAATGTACTTCGTAACTAATTCCCTTGCCAACAGGTTAACGATCTAATCCCCAAAAAGAGCAGGAGTGGCAAACACTTCCACTTGCGACTGATGAACCCTACATCGGTAATCGGCAGCAACGCTCCTTGATTCACTGCTACCATGTATCCAAAGACAACCAAGGTTACCTTTAACTCCAAATCAACTACTAGGACTGCCGCTACCCCATCGACTGCTGCCTCCATTCTGGTACAAGCTTTTGTAGTAATACCTTCATTTACCGATTACAAATATTCATCGGTAATACTTATTTTACTTTCAACTTACATCAACTGTTCTTTTCTGTAGCTAGCAAATGTATTGGCAACTATTTCAAATATACGAGCTTCTCAAACTGCTCATGCCCCCCAATCACGAAAGTTGAAGCATCAAGGCTCTTCAAGTAACCTTCCTCGACCGAAACGTAAGAAAACATGGGCTCCATCGACATCGACGCTGCAACTCTTCAACCCTCTAGCGATGTACCAACAGAACCAGCATCGGCGACTATCCTCGATCAGCTACAGGCTGAAATCCCTATCCAGGAGATAGTACCATCGCAGCCAGAGCCAGCTGCAACAACATCGGCATCGGCACCAACTTCAGCCTCGGACAAAATCCCTGACCAAGGGACATCACCATTGCTACAAGAACTGGCTACAACAACAGAAGCAGCACCAGCACCAGCGCCAACTTCTTCTCATGCTGAAGCAAGTGCATCGGCAATTGTTGCCGATCTTCAAGATGTAGCTACGCTATCCGCTCCGCCAAGCCCAAGGCAAGAGATCCGCCTGAAGATGGTAAACTACCTATCATAAACTCCCACAACTTATGATTTGGCGAACTCTAATTTTCTTCTTTCCAGGCCCAAGATTCTCCAAACAACCTATTTTCCTTCGCTATCAACCTCCCAGATGACGACGAAGAAGAAGAAAGTTCTGCCCCGCCATCAGCTTCTATATCGGTCGAAATGAAATCCAAGCTTGAAACACTGCTATCTTTACTGCAGCAAAACACCTCCAAACTAGTTCAAGACTCTAACACGGTAAGGATAGCCTTCAAGGAAATTCAAGGTCATCTGCCTGCCGGTGTCGAAGAAATTATATTCCAAGCAGTGTTCCTCGAGAGCCGACATCTTCAATATCAACGAGCTTCACGCCGCATTGTCGACAGGGCCGCTCAATCAAAGCTTGAACAAGAGATGCTCCAGTTCAAGCAATTAGCCGATGAAAAGCACAAGGACATCGGCCGCTTGGAAGCTTTCAGTATTGAGCTTGAACAAGAAATCACCCGCTTATCGGCACAAAGAGAGACACTGCTTACCGAGTTGAAGAAGGTAGATGAAGCTCTTAATTCGGCTAGCCAGAAGAAGACTCAACTGCCCGATGCTGCTAAAACTCTTCAACAAGAAAGAGATGTCAATGCTCGTGAAGCTTTCCTGTTAAAGAGGAAGATCCAGACAATGGAGGGTTCTGCCGATGACGATGCTAGGGAAATAGAGGAGACGAATCAAATTCGCCTGCGTGCGATCTTATCCATCCAATCCCTGTTGTAATTTGTATTGACAACTATGAACCTGATGACTGATCTAGCCTGTAATATAATATTAACATGTTTTCTGCCGATGTTTTGCATGAAATCTCTTCCATCGGTATTTATTCTTATATGATGCATCTATCCAAATGCTGGGGTAGTATCTCTTTAAATATTTACCGTTGATCGCCCTAGAGAATGCAACGCCTTCAAGTGTATCCAAAATATAAGCATTACCAGGAGCGGACTAACTTATCCGAAAAGGACCTTCCCAATTAGGATACCATTTTCCAAACCTCGAACTCTTAGTCCCAATCGGTAAAATTAGCTTCCATACCAGATCACCATCAGCAAACTCTTTAACTTTTACTTTCTTGTTATACCACCTGGCAACCCTCTTCTTATTCTCTTCGATATTGATTAAAGCCTTCAACCGATGACCTGCTAGATCTTCTAATTCATCTTTCATAAGAATGTCATACTCATTGGTTGTCAATTGGTCTTGGGAAAATAATCGCCTAGAACCAATTTTAATCTCCCAAGGCAGAACAGCATCGTGTCCATACACCAATTGATACGGCGAAACCTTAGTAGCACCATGACACGCCATCCGATATGCCCACAGAGCTTCATACCGTATGCCATCTTCTAGGGTTCTCTTCAATCTTGCGCTTGATGAGCTTAATTATCCCCTTATTAGCTGCCTCAGCCTGAGCATTAGCTTGAGCACAATAAGGAGATGAATTCAAAACTTTAAACCCCATACTGGTAGCAAATTCGTCAAACTCCCCCGATGTAAACATGGTTCCTTGATCGGTTGTAATAGTCTGAGGAATACCAAATCGGTAAACAATGTGTTTTTCACAAAATCTATCATGTTTGCAGATGTCACATTCTTTAAGGGGATAGCTTCAACCCACTTTGTGAAATAATCGGTAGCAACAAGTATGAACTTATGCCCTTTATTCGACGGCGGATAAATTTGACCGATGAGATCCATGGCCCATCCTCTAAATGGCCAAGGCTTGATTATAGGATTCATCGCCGACGCAGGCGCCCTCTGGACATTGCCAAATTTCTAACAATCTTAACACCCTTTGAAGTACTTAAAACAGTCCTCAAGTATTTTCGGCCAATAATACCCATTTCACCTAATCATCCACTTCATCTTAATTGCCGATTGATGCGCTCCACATACCCCCTCCTGAATTTCACCCATCAACCTCTTTGACTCTTCTCCGTCAATACATCTGAGCAAAACTCCATCAATCGTCCGATAATACAATTCTCCATCAAGGAGCACATACTTGGTAGCTTGAAACCTTAACCGCCTTTCAACTTTCCTAGACGGATCTCTTAAGTAATCGGCAATCTCTCTTCTCCAGTCACTGGTAACCGTTACCGATGTCATCACCTCTTGAATCGGCTGATACCCCGAAGCATGTTGTGCCAATTGGTTGGCTTCTTCGTTGTGCAACCTGGGAATGTGCTCAAGACGGTACTCTATGAATTCCTTCAACAATTGCAAACACCTTCCATGGTACTCAATCAAAATATCACTTCGTCATTCATATGTTCCAATCAACTGATTGATTACAAACATAGAATCGCCAAAGACCTCAACGGCATCGACACGTACATCTCTGAGCAACTCCAACCCCTTCAGCAACGCCTGGTATTCAGCCTGATTATTCGTCGAAGTAGCAACAATCGGCAATGAGATTTCATACTTTTTCCGTCGGGGTGAAACCAACACAACGCCAATACCCGCTCCTTCCTTACATGTGGAACCATTAAAGAATAGAGCCCAAGGAGCAATTTCTACGGAATTGAGCGCACCACAATGTTGAGTAACAAAATCAGCCATCACCTGTCCTTTAACTGCCTTAGCTGATTCATACCTTAGATCAAATTCTGACAGTGCCAAAATCCATTTGCCGATCCTCCTGTTCAAAATCGGCATTGACAGCATATACTTAACCACATCATCTTTACACATGACGGTGCATTCGGCCGATAGCAAATAATGCCTTAATTTGGTACAAGAGAAGTACAAACATAAACACAATCTCTCAACGGCCGAATACCTAGTTTCAGCGTCGACCAGCCTCCTACTCAAATAATAAATCACACGTTCTTTCCCCTAAAATTCTTGGACAAAGGCCGACCCGATAACACTATCATCGGCAGACAAATATAATCTGAAAGGTTTCCCATGCTGAGGCGGAATTAATACCGGAGGATTCACTAGATACTTCTTAATTTCTTCCAAAACCAATTGTTGCTCTTCTCTCCACACAAATTCTTGACTGGCTTTCAGCTTCAACAATGGGCTAAAAGATTTAATCTTCCTGGACAAATTAGATATAAATCTTCTGATAAAATTAACCTTGCCAATCAAAGATTGCAGCTTAGTCTTGTTCATTGGAGCGACCACCTTGTTAATCGCATCAATGGATTTTCTGCCGATCTCTATACCCCTTTGATGCACCACGAACCCTAGGAACTTACCTGCCGATACGCCAAACACACACTTATTCGGATTCATCTTAAGCCCATGCTCCCTTGTGCATTTCAAAAAATTTCGTAGATCGGCAAGATGTTTTTGAAAGTCTTCAGATTTCACCACCACATCATCAATATAGATTTCGACCAATGTGCCAATATACTTATAAAAGATAAAATTCATTGCTCTTTGATAAGTAGGACCGACATTCTTCAAGCCGAAAGTCATCACGATCCATTCAAATAAACCGACGTGGCCTGGACATCTAAAAGCAGTTTTGGATATATTTTCTTCAGCTATGAATATTTGATTATATCCAGCGTTACCATCCATAAAACTGATAATCTTATGTCCAGCAGAGGCATCAATTAGTAGATCGGCAACCGGCATTGGATAGCCGTCCATCGGCGTAGCTTTATTGAGATTCCTGAAATCAATACAAACACGAAGTTTTCCTTTCTTTTTATATACAGGAACCACGTTAGAAATCCATTCGGCATATCGACATTGCAGAATAAATCCAGCTTCGATTAATTTTGTAATTTCAGCATTAATATCAGGCAATACATTAGGATTGCATCGGCGCGCTGGCTGCCGATGTGGTTGAAAACCTGCCGATGTTCAACTATTGATCGGTCCAAACCAAACATTTCTGTATAGTCCCAAGCAAAACAATCTTTATATTCCTTTAACAAATCAGTTAACTGTTGCTTGCATTGGTAATCTAACTTAGCACTAATAAAAGTCGGCCCAGGTTTACTACCATCGCCGATGTCTATTTCTAGCAAGTCATCGGCTGATGTGAACCCCTGTCCAAGTTTTCCATCATCGGCAAACTGATCCATTAAACCTCTTCTTCAGAACCAACTGCTTGGATCGGTGTAATTTGGTAATCGGCCACCTTGAGCAATTCTATATCCGAAGCTTCACCGGATATGCACTTAGTCTGCTCAAAGGTCTCCGACTCTGCCGATGCAACAATTGACGGGACTTCGCTTCGGACGACTTCAATCCTGTCTCCAACCCATTGCACAAGGCTTTGGTGCATCTTAGAAGGGATGTAGCAGTTGTCGTAAATCCAATCCCTTCCCAAAAGCAAATTGTAGGTCCCCTTGCCGCTGATCACAAAAACGTTGTTGGCAAAGTTTTACTGCCGATAGTCAATTTGACACATACGGTTCCCATAGCTGGTGACACATTGCCTTCAAAATCTTTCAGCTTCATGTCTGTCTTGACTAAGTCTTGGTCACCTTTCCCAAGCTTCCTAAACATGACATACGACATTATATTAATCGACGCTCCACCATCGACTAACATCTTTGACACCGGTTGCCCATCGACTTTGCCCTTGACAAACAAAGCTCTCAAATGCTGCCTTTCATTATCGGCAGGTTTTTCAAAGACAGCTGCCATCGGATCTAGCACTAACTGAGCCATATTAGCAGCTTCTTCTTCAACATCAATAGGTGCCATGAACTCCATCGGCAACATAACAACCATATTGACTTCTGCCGATGGACTCCTTTCCTGATGTTTTGGCTTCCACTCCCAAACTGGAAATCCTCCCTTTGAAGGGTTCTCACCGTACTGCAGATCATTCCGGCATTCACGCTGGATCCCCCTTCTCTGAGTCTTCGTCAGACCCTTGGCATGCACACTGAGCTTGCTCCCCAATCGATCATGTACTGATCCCTTTCCCCTGATCGGCCGAGCATAATCCGGTTTATGGATTTCAAAGCGGGACCTTTTTTCTGACCGATCGACGGGATAGCATCCATTGCACTCAGGACAATTATCGGCAGTAGGCAACTTGATGCCTTCTTCCCAACAATGAATGAAGAAAGGGCAATTCCAATGATCCTTATGTCGCCGCCATTCCTGGTTCCTTTCTTCCTCCCGTTGCCGATATTGCTCTTCTTGAGAGCGCTGATATTCCTGTTGTGGCTGCCTGTGCGTGATCACGACGTCGTATACCTGAGATCTCCCGATGTCGTTACTCTCGTCAGCCAACCGCTCGGCTCGTTTATCATCGGCATGCTTCTTCCCCTTCACATCACGCACATCTATCTGATGTATTCCTCTTGGTGGCTTCCGATGTCAGGACTTTAACCTTTCCGCTAGATTCCACCATATTGTTTGGGAACGGGTGTTGGTCGATCTTCATCGGCTTCTGGGTTTTAGAGTTGTCAAATTTGATTCGTCCAGCCTCGATCTCTAACTGCAATTGATGTCTAAAGACCTTGCAATCATTGGTGGTGTGTGAGGTCGCATCATGCCATTTGCAATACCTGATCCTTCTGAGCTCTTCAGCCGATGGAATTACTTGATTAGGCGTCAACTTAATTCGCCCTTCTTGAAGCAGGAGATCAAATATCCTATCGGCTTTAGTAGTGTCAAAAGTGAACCTCTCAGCCTCCTTCTATCCGAACGGACAGGATATCTCCTTCTTGTCTTTTACCCACTCTGCGACACCGACATCGGTCCCTTCATCTGATTCAGAATCTTCTTCTTCAACGAAGGATACTTTCTTGTTCCAGGTCTTCCTAGGTTCAAAAGCTTTGATCTCTTGATTGGCGACTCTCTGCACGAGATGACTCAGGCTTTCGAATTCTTGAGACGCATACCTGTCTTTGATGTGTGGAAGTAATCCTTAGAAGGCCAAATCTGCCAATTGCCGATCGTCGAGCACCAGACTGTAGCACTTGTTCTTCACGTCCCGAAGCCTTTGCACGAAGCCCTCACCGATTCGTCATTATGTTGCTTCAGCTTGACTAAATCGGTAATTCTTTTTTCATGCATGCCAGAAAAGAAGTATGTGTGAAACTGCTTCTCTAGATCGGCCCAGGTAATCACAGAGTTTGGAGGAAGCGAGATGAACCACGTAAATGCCGATCGAGACAAGGATGACGAAAACAGTCTCACCCTTAGTTCATCTCTGGTGGCTGCCTCTCCACATTGGATAATGAAACGGTTGATATGCTCCATTGTCGACGTGTCATCTTGGCCAGAAAATTTCATCAAATCTGGTACCTTGTATCAATTTGGAAGAGGAATCAAGTCATATGCCGGAGGATATTGCGTCCGATAAGAATATGTATTAACCTTAGGCTTGATACCGAACTGTTCTTTTATCACTTCGGCGATCTTATCGGCCCAATATGTATCTTGATCCTGCCGATGCGCAGGCTGGAAATTCATCGGCTGGACTAGTTGACACACCCCCTCTTGCCTATGTAGTGGGTAAGCTGGCCCAATTGGCGTAGGCGTAACACCACCTTGCTGAATATTATGCATCGGCTGATTTGCCGATGTATATCCTTGGGCACCAACTAGGGTGTATTGGGACATCGCTGGCCGATACACCGATGTCTCATTCTGAACAATGGCCGGGTAAGGGTATTGCTGCGCCCTTGTTATCTGTTACCCAGATTGCACCACCTGTTGTTGAATTGGACCGACCCACATAGGGTTGTGGGTTATCGGCATGTGACCTGCCGATAGTTGGCAACTGCCCGACGCCTACTGTTCCTGCATCCTGGAATAGTCAGCGAATGGGCCCCTTGATGTACTGACATCCCCGTTGGAGGGTTCGCCATCATCATAGGATAGTTTATAACCGTTCTATCCTGTTGCATCGGCAACGCATTTGCCGATGGTTGCCCGTAGGACATCTTGGGTATGACCATCTGACAACTCCCTGGCGGCACTTGCATGTTTCGAGGACACGCAGCTTGATGCACCACCGGGGTCATCGGTTGTGCCAATGTCGCCAATTCCACAGGAGCCTTCCCCGCCGCATTGTCTTGGATCAACTTGGCGTCGATAGACGAATCTGGAGGCATACCATACCCCCACCAGTTAGCGGGAGCCGACCGGTTCGGGATCACCTGTCCTGATGCTGCTGACGCCGCTGGATCGGTGCTTAGCCGAACGACGCTTGTAGGGCTTGATCTTGTCGGTGTAACTTCATCGGCAGAAGGATTTACAGGCTGGAACGCTGGAACCGCCGATGAAATTGTAGCAGATGCCGACCCAGGTTGATGATACACTGGACCGACATACTTAGGTGGCTTCCCTTCTTTGAAAGATTGCATGACAGCATTATACACAATATTGGACAACACCGTAGAGTGGTTAATCAATGCCTGATTTAACGCGGTATTAACCATGTCTTGTAACTTACCAGGACTGGCATCAAAGGTGACCTGCCGCGGCAACGACGGATCTTGCTTCTGTACTGCATCGCCACTCCTGTTTAGGTTGAAGGATTTCAGATACAACTGCTTGTACTCCTCCATAGCCTGCTCCATAGCCCGCTTCTAATCATCTTTCAGATCTGCTTTAGAGACTTCGATGACGTTCCTTGGATTGACGTCAGTAGAATCACCCATGATCGTAATCAAGAGATATATCTAGGGTCCCACCGGGTGTGCCAAAAGAGGTGTTGACACAAAAAGCGTCTGATCTGCGAACACCTCGGGCTTATACCCGAACTCGATATCCAAAGGTGTGCCAGTCGATTTGACCAGTTAATCGACAAGGAGGATAACTAGAACAAGCTTGAACAAGACGACAGTGATGCGCCCGGACGTCAAAGCTCACTGATCAAAACGTGTGAACTTGCGAAAACGACGAGATCTTGCGATGCAGCCATCGAGACGTCGTACGAACTCGTAGATACACTTATAGCTAATGCGAAAAAGTAGATGCTTGAAAAGTAGGACGAAAATAATAGATTTGTTTGATTGTATTGTATATCTTGATACATCGCCCCTGGGTACATATTTATACTCCGGTAACAGGAGTTGCAAATAGACACGACTCATACCTAAATAGAACTCCTATTTTTAAGGAAATAAAACGGCTCGTACAAGAGTCAGACTCAAACAACGACAATAACACTGGTATAAAATCACCAGTTTCCTTATTCATTTCCTTTACGATGAAACTTTCCATTGGCAGACTCTTTCCAATCTGCAACCTTCCCCTTATTGCCATCGGCAACATTCTACTAATGTCAGCCACATCCTTCGTCGATCAGCAATACCCTTCCTATCGGAAATATTCTTCTACTTTCATCGGCAACATTTTCTCATCGGCAAATGTCTTTCCTTTTCTCCCTTGATGTTTCTTCTATCACATCTACCATCGGCAGATTCTTCTGCTTCCATCGGTAATGAAACCGATAGCCCCTTGATGCCGATGAGGAACCCCTTTACTGATCAATACACTTGGTTTAATATTGACCCGTTACAAAAAAACGGCGTCAACAATAGCATTGACCCAATCCGGATCCATCAAAGCGTGTCCAACATCTCGGGGCTCAAAAGATGCGACAAAAGCCGAATGAGAAAAGTGAGAGAGATAGGACCTAGACCGCGTGACTCGACGGTCAATGTCGCCAATGATGTTCTCCGGCGGGTGCTGCCGCTGGATGTGCCAGGGAGCCTGCCTGGATGAAGTGGCCTCCCCCTCAACAGCAGCTGGAGCTCCCTCAGGTGCAACAGGCACGAACTGAGGAAGCTGCTCGAACGACCCCCATGTAGAGGAGGTAGTCGGGTCGGGGCCGTGAGCCGAAGTAGACGTCGCAGGGTCGACGGGGGCAGCCGATGGGGTCGGCTCGGGATCACTCCAATCGGCATCGTCCTGCTCCTCCTGCACAATGATGCTGGTGTTCACCTCATCATCACCTGCACGCTCAAAAGCAGTGGAAACACAGGGCATAGTTTCATCGAAAGTAATCTCACGCGTCTCCATCACTCGGTTAGTCTCAAGGTTAAGTCCATGATAAGCACGATAGTGAGTAGAATAACCAAGAAAGATACCGTCAGAAGACCGTGATTCAAATTTATCCAACTTACCGCCCTTTTTGAGGATGAAGCACCTGCACCCAAACACCCGTAGGTGACTTGCCTTGGGTGGTCTCCCAAATCGCAACTCATAAGAAGTCTTCTTCTTGAAAGCACGGAGGAAAATGCGATTGGAAACATAGCAAGCAGAACTGAGTGCCTCGTCCCAATACCGCCTAGGAGTCCTATGATCATCGAGCATCGTCCTGGCCATCTCAACAAGGGTCCAATTCTTGCGCTCAATAGCACCGTTCTGCTAGGGAGTGTGAGGTGAGGAAAACTGGTGATCGAGAACCAGAGAAGAGGAAAGAATTGCAAAGTGAGCATTCTCGAATTCTGTGCCATTGTCATTGCGGATAGCTCTCATGGCATTCTTAGGTAGCTCATTTTGCAATCTCAAAATCAGATCTCGAACAAGTGAAAAAGCCTCATCCTTACTCTCCAAAAAGAACACCCAAGAGTATCTCGAGTAGTCATCAACGACTACAACCACATACCACTTCCCTCCTTCCGACCTGACCCGAGCTGGACCAACTGTGTCCATGTGTAGTAGCTTGCCGGGTCAAGTGGTCAAGATCTCAGTCACAGGAGGTTGGGAAGCAGCAACCATCTTGCCATGCCTGCAAGGATGGCAAACCAAATCCTTCTCGAACTTTAGCTTTGGCAATCCTTGGATAAGGTCCAATGAGCTAAGCCTTGCAAGCAGGTCAAAACTCAAATGTCCCAATCTTCTATGCCACTTCCAAAGCTCGGAAGAAGAACCAGCAAGAAGACAACGAGAAGGTCCGGAAGAGATAGAAAAATCCGCATGAAAAACCTTCCTGAAGGGTAAAATCTGGCAAACACGCTCACCACGAGAGTCCAAAATCCGAGAGAGATTAGGCTTGAAACTCACTTCAAAACCGTCATCAAGGAGTTGCGAAACCGAAAGAAGGTTAAAATGCAAATTCGCAACCAAAGCAACATCCTTGAGGACAAAAGAAGAGTTCACTTGAATCGACCCTCGGGAGACAACCTTACCTTTACTCTTATCCCCGAATGTGATATACTTGGTGTGGTGCATGGGGTCGAGGCTGGAGAACCACTTGGCACTTCCGGTCATATGGCGTGAGTATCCGGAATCCACAAGCCAAGTCTCCTCCAGTCCTCCTTCCTACATCAATAAAAATACATAGGGTGAGCAAACGGACCAACACTGGGGTTAGTAAACTGTGAAGGATACCAATGTTGTCCCACTTGCCCAAAGAATGGGTTAGGAGAAAATCCAAACATCTTCTGCCCCACGGAGGGATAGCGATCACCACAATAGGGAAAACGTGGTCCGCTAGAGAAGGGTGGAGTGAAACCACTGCCACGAGGCCTGTAGTCGTATGGGTCACGACCGGTACCCCGCCGGGCACGACCACCTCGTGGTCTCGCCTCCTGAGGCCTAGCACCTTGAGGCATTGTACCTCTAGGCCTAGTAGTGCACCTCCAAACTTTCGGTTCACACAACCCAACTGGTGGGTGGTACATGTCCCGGTTGTTCAACTCAAACTGCCTCCGATCATCTCTCTTCCTCATATAGCAAAACTCAGCCAAATGCCCATCCCGCTCACAATACTCACAATGGTACCTCACCACACTCTTGTTGGGTTGGGTGTCTCTAGCTTTCTTAGGAAGCGGATCACTAGAGATGTCTGGCAGGGTGTCAAGTGGGTTGCGAAGATGGTTCGGTTTTGCAATCCACACTTGCTTCTGTGGAGTGGTTTTGGGTGGCTCTTCAAACACACCATCTCTCACAGGAAACTTAGAGGGGTCGGTAGGCTTAGGTGGAGTGATCTTGGTAATCTTGGGAATTGTGGTGGGTTTCTCATTCACGCTCAAACCACTGCACTCACCGATCTTACCGAACATGCTATCGTCCTTCCCACCTATAGCAAAGCCTACTCCCGTGCTGTCAGCCCTTTTGCACTGGCTGAGCATCATCCCCAACTGCGGCTCTCTACAAGACACCCAGCTCAAGATGGACCGAAGGTATGTGTTTTCTTGCTCGGTATGCACCTTGTCGTGTCTGCACGACGCGATCTCAAGCTCCAAATCCTCAAAGCGTCCCGACTCTCTAGTGCTATCTGAGTTCACCTTCTCTAGCACAGCAATCCTAGCATCTCTTTGTGCTAGCTCAAAACGCAACCCTAAGTAAGATTTGCATGCACCAAGTAAGCTAGGCCTAGCCTTCAGCTCACTGACCTCCTCAAGTAGAGTGTCATACTTGTCCTGGAGAGTGACAAGACTAGACATGTGGATGGCACAAGCATCACACTCTACCTCCTCGGTAACCACCACTGACACTTTAGCAAACTCTAGCTCATGCAGCGTCCGAAGATACTTAGCCTTGAAATCGTTCCTCTCGCACGCGGCACGCTTGAGCAAAGCATCCTGACTCATCAAGGTGTCGTTCAAAGACTCAATCTCGAGAGAGAGGGATGCGATGGAGGGTGGTACCTCGGGTGTGTCGGAGTCGTAGTCATAGTCAGGGCCTTCCTTGCACTTGCTGACCTTGCCTTCTTCAATCGCCATGGTGCAAAAGCCACCGTGCTTGGCGTCTGCATAGAAGCATAGGTCGTTGAGCTTGTCCTCAACCTTTCCTTTGGACTCAGCATCGCTCGAAGAAGCACCTCCGTCGGAGGAGGCATCGATGTCGCTGAGGGAGGTGAGGAAGGCTCGGTGCTTGGCCTTCACCTTGTCGATCACCTTCTTGGAGGAAGTTCTATGGAAGCCACCCTTGGGCTTGTGCTTGTCCTCGAAGTGGTTCTCGCGCTTGTCCTTGCGCTTGGTGAAGTCCCCCACAGCTTTCTTGGGGCAGTTTGCGATGAAGTGATCCTCGTCACCACAACGGTACCACTCCTTGGTTGAACCACCACGCCGACGGTTCAAACGGTTGTTGTGAAACCATGAGAACTTGGAGATGACCAAAGCCAGCTCATCATCTCCAAGATCCTCCACTTGATCCTCTATCACAGAAATCAAAGACAAAGCAAACAGAGAGTGTGAAGGGTCAGAGGAGGAAGAAGATGTACCACCGGGGCCAGAAACCAATGCCATAGAAGGTTTCGACGGGTTTTCAAGCTTGGCTCGGGTCTGGTAGTCAATCTCCGAGGACTTGAGCTTGCTGAATATCTCGTCCACGGTCAGGGCATCATAGCCCGGTGACTCCTGGATGGCAGCCACCTTCATCTCCCATACCTTCCAATCAAGAGCATGCAAAAGCTTGATAGCCATCTCATGATCATCATGAGGCAAGTTGGCTCGATTAGCACGCATCTTGTTGACGATAGATTGGAAGCGAGTGAACATCCCGTCAACAGATTCGCCGGCCAACTGAGCAAAGTTCTCGTACTCTCTACGGTATGTGTCAAAGAGTCTGGACTTGATCTGAGGGTTGCCCTCATGATATCTCAAGAGTGTTTGCCAGATCTCCCGTGCCGTAGTGAGACTTGAAATCCGCTCAAACTCTGGAAGAGACAGACAAGAGAAGAGAATGCTACGGGCTCTTGCATTAGATGCATGCTGCGTAACCTGGGCATCGGTGATCCGAGCCTCAAGAACCATGTAGTTCGCATTCTCACAAATCTCCCAAAACTTTGTGTCAAGCCCTTGGAGGTAAGCCGACATGTGCACCTTCCAATAGGCAAAGTTGGTTCCATCTAAGTAGGGAGGTTTCCCAACACCTCGCTCCATGTCGCCTTCGCGGATCAAGAACCGTGTAAGGTGGATTGACACTTAACCGGCTCTGATATCAATTGAAGGACCGAGAACGGCGACCAGAGGGGGAGGGTGAATGGGAGCCTCAAATTTCTCTCGAAATGTTCAGGCCACTCTTCCCAAAAACCAAACCCAGACGAAAACGGAGAAAAGAGAGCTCACCGGCAGTGGAGGAAAATCACCGGAAACCCCAAAACACAGGTTCTCAACCCCTAGGGAAAAGAGGCAAGAACCTAGGCAAAATGGGAGAAAACAGCAAAGCATAGGAGGCTCCGGACTACCTTGGTCAAGACCACCAGACCAATGGAAGTGGTCTGGTGGCTTTGGTCTGGTGCACAGCAATGCAACACCGGACTAGTCCGGTGCCTCCTTTGAGTAATCCGATGCCTACCCAGAAAATAGACAGTAAGTGCCGAGGCTCCGGACTACCAGTCCGATGCTCACCGTCGGACTATCACACCTGGTCCGACGCTTACTGAGAAACTCCCTCTCCAAAAATAGTAAGCACACAGGCTTCGGACAACCCGTGCGACCCTCACTGTCGGACCAAAGGCTCTGGTCCGACGCACTGAGTAGTCAGGCGGTTTCCTGGGACTTGACCACCAGACCACTTGCAATGGTTCGGAGCCTAAACAAAGTCGTTCGACGCCTGGTCCGGAGCTCACGAACAGAGAAGCTAAAGCTCACGAAAACAAATTTCTCTCCACCAAATCTTCCCAAAACTCAACCAAACGATCACCAATTGCAACCAAACTTTGTAGGCATGATCCTAGTGCAGTTGAGGAGCTATCCCGAAGAAATGATCGCTCAATTTGTAGAGGATAAATGGGAACACTCAGATTTGGGGGAGAAGAGATCAAAACAAAGAACGCCACAAAGAAATTGCCCGATCTACGCACTCGTGAGGTTTGAGTATAAATCCTTCGGTGCAAAGAAACTCCTCACGATTACGAACAACTTGGTTCAAGTCAATTTTGCAAATCTACTCTCAACAAAGAGAAATCATCTCGGGAAAAAGAGAGGGCAAAAGAAAAACACGAAGAACACAACCAAACCGGGGACACAATCACATAATCGAAGCCACCATGGCTTACGGAGGTTACGGCCTCTGATTCCTCGCAACAATCACAAGTTCTTACAAAAGTTGGTAGAAACAACCTAGGGATCTCATGAACTAGAGATAGAGAGGGGCAAGTGATTAGGGTTCAAGAGATGGGATGAGGGATACCCCTTCACCCCCTACTTATCGGGCTTTGGATATTTCCCAAAGGTCCCCCTAGATACATTGAGTGAACTACCTAGCTTAAGCATTGCAGTCCAAGCTCCGGAAAATATCTCCCACATTTTGAATGGACGGCCCTGCTTCCTTCCAGGAGTTACCATCACCTCGACGCAACCTCCAGGATTCTACCACGTGCCATCCCCGCTTCCTCGGAAGCTCCACCTAGGTTTTGAGGCCCAAACCCAGGAAACCCGCCACCGGTAGCTTTGGGCTCAACTACCAAATCCCGAGTTTTGCGGCCCAAACTTGGAAACCG